>CM060682.1:199102638-199843472 GCA_030686995.1 Artemisia argyi
TTTTGTGTTATTACTTGCATAAACGTTTCCTTGAATTAGTACGTGTGTACAAGAACGTGAATCAAACACACTATTGTTTGATTCTTGGATTGAATTACAAAAAGGTAAGGGGTAATTCATATAATCCTTATAAACCCTAATTAGGGTTCATTGGTTCCGGAAGATTGCATTGATTCTTGTTCGGGCTAGAATCACTACGGTACGTTTACTATTTAAATTAATGATTAATTAATTACATGTTATTCGATCTATTATAATTGCTTCCGCTCATGCTCACTTTGATGTACTTGGTTTATTAATATGATTGTCATGATATAATAATTCCAACAGTGGCATCTAGAGCCGTTATAATGTGTAATTAATTATCGCAACGCATAAAAATTGGATTTTGATTCGTATAGTTACATGTTTTTTAGGGTTTGTGTTTTTTATCCCTAACCCTAATTTGGGTCGATTTGACCTAAAGGTTTTTAGGGTTTGATTTTATTTTTTTTATAAAATTGACTAGAAACCCTAAGATGTCATGTAATTGTTTATGCGTTTTAGTAAACGATCTTGGTGCAATGTGTTAATTGTTAAGCTAAATC
The DNA here is from genome assembly GCA_030686995.1 of Artemisia argyi. Classification (NCBI taxonomy): domain Eukaryota; kingdom Viridiplantae; phylum Streptophyta; class Magnoliopsida; order Asterales; family Asteraceae; genus Artemisia; species Artemisia argyi. Next base: position 199,103,226 of record CM060682.1, read on the forward strand.
CATGAAAAGTGCATGTTTGCATGGATTTTTATTGTGTTGATTTAAATTGTTTAAATTGCTTATATATATTAATGGTTAAGTTATATTAAAACATGTAAATTTTAATAGATGTCGAATTGGGGAAGACTCCAATATTAAGTAATCAATTATGTGCTATGTGGTATTTATTTAATTTTGGCTTACGCAATCGATTTATCGATGTATGTGGCTCTTTTTCCAAGAAAAAGAAAGCCCTAATTGAATTAATACGTTATACACCTAGATTTGATTATTAATAGGACTTTTTAATAAGATTTGCATGTGGCTACATGTTTTATACATATTTAATTGTTATGATTATGTATATATGTTTATTTAGTTGTTTTATTTTTTATTTATTGCAAATTACTTGTTTTGTTTATTTATTGTGTTAGATAAGTTTATTTAAACGAAAAGGGTAATTTTTGAATAGAAAAATAATACGGACTAAATAATGGCGAAATTGTTTTGGTTTTTAAGAGTTAAAATTTCAAAGAATTGGTTGATTGATGTTTTTGTACGTAATGGTTAAATAGGCTCGACCGAAGTTTACACACTATAAGATGGGTATAAGGATGGCAACGCATTAAATTGTGGCCTTAGATAGACAACATTCTGTCTTAACGCTCGTTTGTGTGTAAATTAGACTTACCGAACAACCATTACATGTACATTGTCATCTTAAGGGTGAATAATCCACAATTCCACAATGATTATCCGAAACACTAAGCTTTCGAGCTTATGCAAAAGTACGATATAGTGGACGATAATTGATGGTTATTCTTTAATTGGTGAACCCGATACCTCAATCAAAACTTTGTTATTTTACTCTTAGCTAATTGGTAATAAAAATGTTTTGTAAAACCAATGTTATGAAGTTGTATGCATGCTTCTTCATACATTATTTTGATCATATCAAAATAGTTATACCCTTACAAAATTAAGTTGAATGCCATCTAATTAAGAACACTTGAAGTTGTAATTTACGTCATAGTGAGACTTGGCGAGATTGCAATGGAGAGGTAAATTTCATAAATTCATTGCTAGCAGATCAACTGATGTGATGGATTTGTGAGTTTACAGTTTTTAAGTTAGACGACTTAAATTGAGTAGGAAGTGAGACTTGACTCAAGGCATTAAGATGGGGACTAAACATGCTTACAATACAAATGTTTTGTGATTGTAAATCCCATAAATCTAGGAATTGGACAAATGTTATGCCAATTACTTGTACGACAAGTTACCTCATATTATACTTTCATTACTAGCAGATCAACTGAATGTGATGAAACTATGTTTATGGAGGATCCTAGTTTTCAAGATTATTCTATGGATTTATTTTCCTTGGGTATTTTAATTTTCTTGAAAAATTGTATTATTGAAAATACTAATGTTTTGAACTTTCTTTATCTGTAGAAATGGCTCAAACTGATAACACCAACTTACGTTCTGTGTTCAAAACTTATTTTGAACGAGAAAAATTGACTGGCTCGGAAAATTTCAATGATTGGTACCGTTCACTAAGGATTGTCCTGCGAGTGACTGGTCAACTCGAAATCTTGAAAACGCCTTGTCCTGCTGAACCTGAAGGCGTGGCAGCTACTGAAGCTGCTAAGGCCAAATGGAATCTTGATACCAAGGAACATATTGATGTGGCCGCAATGATGTTAGGGGGAATGTCCACAGCTCTTCAAAGACAGTTTGAGGAGTATTTTCCCAAGGACATGATTGATGAACTCAAGAAACTTTATGAGAAACCAACAAATGTAGAGATTTACGATTTGATGGAAGCTCTCCATGGTTGTAAGCAGGGTCCTGGTGAACCTGTGAGTGCTCATGTGTTGAAAATGAAAAGTTACATGGATCAACTACAAACACTTGGGAAACCCTATGACAATGATATGGCTGTGCACTTAATCAATAGATCCCTTGATAAGGAATTTAGTGGTTTTGTGAGGAACTTCAATATGCATTGCGTGGGGAAGACTGTAAGTGAATTGCACGCACTGCTCATTGATTATGAGAAAGGTACACCACAAAAGGCTCTTACGCCCCAAGTACTAGCAATACAAGGGGGTAGAATTAACAAGCCAAATGCGAACAAGAAGAAGGGTAAAGGAAAGAAGAAGGATGATAAGAATAAGCAGGTTATGGCTTATCAACCACCTCAACCTAAGAAGAACCCTACTATCAAGAATAATCCAAAGAAGGATCAAGGATGCCATTACTGCAAGGTGATGGGCCATTGGAAGAGGAATTGTCCTCTTTATCTCGATGACTTGCGAAACAATAAGGTCAAGAAGACTGGGCACATGGGCGCCAGCACTTCAGGTAACTTATTTGTCATTGAATTATTTACTTTATCTCGTAAAATAAATTCCTGGGTATATGATACTGGATGTGGTATTAATATTTGTAATACGATGCAGGGGTTTAGAGAGGAAAGGAGACTAGCTTATGGGAAGCAATTTCTGCATGTGGGAAATGGAGCACAAGCAGCAGTTGAAGCCATAGGAATGTTTAATTTAGTTTTACCTTCGGGTTTAGTACTTTGTTTAAACAATTGTCATTATGCACCTTCTATAATTAGAGGTGTTGTTTCCTTTTCATGTTTGTTGGATCTTGGTTTTTCTCATACTATTGATGGCAATAAAATTTCTGTTTCTTTAAATGGTGTATTTTATTTTAATGCTGTTGCTGTGAATGGTGTGTTTGAAATTGATATGAATAATTGTGTGACTTCCAACAATAATAATAATTTGATGTACAGCATAAGTAAGAGAATGAAGTATGACTTGAATTCGTCTTACCTTTGGCACTGTAGACTTGCCCATATAGGCAAGACTCGCATGCAAAAGCTGCAACGTGAAGGGCTTTTGAATAATATCAATGATGAGTCATTTGATAAATGCGAATCTTGTATTTCTGGGAAGATGACGAAGAAACCTTTTCATAGTAATATGGAAAGAGCTTCAGATCTACTTGGTTTAATACACACGGATGTGTGTGGACCGCTTAGACATGTGTCAAGGAGAGGTGCTGTCTACTTCTTAACTTTTACGGATGATTTCAGCCGTTATGGTTATGTTTATTTACTTAAGCATAAACATGAGGTGTTTGAAACATTTAAAGTTTTCAAAGCAGAAGTAGAATTGCAATTGGGAAAGAAGATTAAAGCTCTTCGTTCTGATCGAGGTGGTGAATACCTTAGTCAAGATTTTAAAGATTTCTTAACTGAGAATGGAATTGTCCAGAATCTCACATCTCCATATACTCCACAACAAAATGGTGTATCTGAGAGAAGGAATCGTACATTGTTGGACATGGTTCGATCAATGTATAATCTTACTAATCTTCCTTTGTCTTTTTGGGATTATGCTCTTGAATCAGCTGTTCGTATTTTAAATATGGTTCCCACCAAGAAGGTTGATAAGACACCATATGAGATATGGACTGGAAAAGCTCCGAACTTGTCTTATTTAAAGGTCTGGGGTTGTGAGGCGTATGTTAAACGTGACTCACAAGATAAACTCCAACAAAGATCTGTAAAATGCATTTTCATAGGATACCCTAAGGAAACTATGGGTTACTACTTTTACTACCCACCTGAGAACAAAGTGTTTGTTGCAAGATATGGTGATTTTCTTGAAAGTGAATTTGTCATTCAAGAAATCAGTGGGAGAGTATATGATTTAGAAGATGATCTAAATAATGCATTGCCTTCAGAAAACACTAGCACACTTCCTATAGAACTGGAAAGTCTGGGTCCTCCACCGAAAGTTGAAGTAATTCCCATTCGCAGATCTGCGAGATCTGTGAAAGCTCCTGACCGTCTATGTCTTAATGTAGAGGTCGATCAGCATACACTAGGGGATCTTGATGAACCTACTAGTTATAGAGCTGCCATTAAAAGCCCTCAAAAAGCTAAATGGAAAGCTGCTATAGATGGGGAAATATAATCCATGCATGACAATGAAGTCTGGGAAGAAGTTGACTTACCTCCTGGTGCCAAGGTAGTTGGGAGTAAGTGGCTTTACAAAATCAAGACTGACATGAATGGATATGCACACATTTATAAGGCTCGTCTGGTTGCTAAAGGTTTTACTCAAACTTTTGGAATAGATTACGAGGAGACGTTTTCTCCTGTAGCAGACATAAGAGCTATAAGAATACTCATAGCTATAGTAGCGTACTATGACTATGAGATTTGGCAAATGGATGTGAAAACCGCTTTCTTGAATGGTCATCTAGATGAAGACATCTATATGGCACAACCAGAAGGGTTTGAAAATCCAAAATTTCCAAATCGTGTTTGCAAGCTTAAGAGATCCATTTATGGATTAAAGCAAGCATCACGACAATGGAACAAGAGGTTTGATGCTGAAATTAAAAAGTTTGGATTCACTCAAAATCTTGATGAGCCATGTGTGTAACACAAAGCTAGTGGGAGTGATAATGTAACTTTCCTAATTCTATATGTTGATGACATATTGATTATGGGAAAAGACATTCCAAGTTTACAAGCTGTTAAGGCATATCTTGGAAAGTGCTTTTCTATGAAAGATTTCGGAGAAGCTGCATACATTCTGGGAATCAAAATCTATAGAGATAGATCAAGGCGGTTAATTAGATTAAGTCAAAGTGTTTACATTGACAAAATATTGAAGAGATTCAATATGCAAAATTCCAAGAAAGGATATTTGCCGATGGAAGTAAAACATGGCTTATGTAATGAGTATTGTGCTTCAACACCTGAAGAGGTGGCTCGCATGAGTAATGTTCCTTATGCTTCGGCTGTAGGATCTATTATGTATGCGGTTAAGTGCACAAGGCCAGATGTGGCGTTTGCTCAAAATATTACCAGTCAATTTCAACAGAATCCAGGTGAAAAACATTGGATTGCTGTTAAACATATTCTTAAGTATTTGAGGAATACAAAAGATATGTTTTTGGTATATGGTGGAAATCCATCTACAGAACTTTGTGTTACAGGTTTCTGTGATGCATCCTTTCAAAGTAATAAAGATGATTCGAAGTCTCAGACGGGTTATGTCTTTGTTATCAATGGAGGAACTGTAGATTGGAGGAGCAAGAAGCAGAGTACAATTGCGATGTCTGCGACAGAAGCTGAATACATTGCTGCTTCAGAAGCTGCTATGGAGGCTGTTTGGATTAGGAAATTCGTTTCTGGGCTTGGTGTTATGCCTTCAATTGAATTACCTATTGATATGTATTGTGACAATTCTGCTGCAATCATATTTGCCAATGAACCTGGAGTCATGAGAGGCACCAGACATTTTCTACGGAAGTATCACTTTGTTCGTGAAAAGGTTGACGAAGGTGAAATAAATCTGTTGAAGGTTCACACAGATGAAAACTTAGCTGATCCGTTCACTAAGGCTTTGGCGAAAGAAAAGCTTAATGAATTAGCCAATGGAATTGGACTTAAATTAGCTAGTAGTTTCATGCATAACTGTGATTAGTATTTGGATAAAGGATATTGTAAACAATTATTATTTTAATGAAATAAAGTATGTTGGTATGTTTATTTCCATTTGTTAATTATTGTTGTCCTATTTTTGCATGTTTAAATCCATGAATAAAAGTTATTCTAAATTGTCCGTTGTCAGTTAATAATATGGGAATATTATTAAATTAAGACAAATCTGAAGTTGATATAATATACTTAAGTATATTGATGCGTAGTCATGTCATTTCAGATGATATTCGATGATACTGAATATAGGACTTATCCCAACTATATGATGTTACTTTATGGATCTTGTCATTAAGTAAATCATAAGAAGTTATCCTTAGACTTGAGATACAAGATAACGGTCATGAATGTAGTACATTTTTGTGAAACAACTTAACGCTATACGTAAATGGTAGTAATAAGGGTTGTTTTCGGAAGTGTTACAAAGTTTGTGTGTTTTGCTTGTAGTCAATAAAGAATTTGTTCCTTCAAATTAATTTTGGAGTTTAATACTGCTGGGCCCCTCGTAGGGTTGTCAAGGTGTTTGCGTGGCCACGCCCAAGGTCTTTTATGAAAGGTTCAAAAGATTTGGTAATCTTGTCAATCACTAACAAAGAGAAACAGAATGGTTAATTAATGAATGACCTAGATCCATATCCTTATTAACGTAGTATTAGAAACAAAGGGATAATAATAATGAGAAATCATTAAAAGGTTTTCCAGGAGCCTTACTCAAGTTGTACTAGAGGCATCGACGTGTTGCAAGACGCTAATCGATGTGATCACACTATTATGATATGTCTAAGTGGGAGCTGTTGGTTTTATAGACAAAATAATAATAGTCGTGTGTTAGGATCGAACTTGAGATCACGGGATTGCACACAATACGTATGAAGAGGAAATGTAATAATTATTTATAAAATGTTATAATTAATTATTAAACACAAAACAATTAAATAATAATTAGTATTATTGATTAATGACTAATTAATTATTAAACGAAGATTAGGAAACTAATTACTAGACATTACATGGAAACAAAAGAAGGTTCCGGAACACCTCTTGTGGGCTTCCAACCGATCGGCCAAGGAGGGATGTCCACCTCCTTTGTGCCTTGAGCTCCAAGTAATGACTAGTATATAAGCAAACCCAAGGTTAAGAGTTTTCTCATAACTTGTACACACACAACTTGGTGTTTTTCTTTTCCTTCTCTTCTTTGGTCGATCCAAAACCGAACACCCCTAAGGGTTTCGTTTTTCTTGAGTCCAAAAAGGGTTTTGTGTTATTACTTGCATAAACGTTTCCTTGAATTAGTACGTGTGTACAAGAACGTGAATCAAACACACTATTGTTTGATTCTTGGATTGAATTACAAAAAGGTAAGGGGTAATTCATATAATCCTTATAAACCCTAATTAGGGTTCATTGGTTCCGGAAGATTGCATTGATTCTTGTTCGGGCTAGAATCACTACGGTACGTTTACTATTTAAATTAATGATTAATTAATTACATGTTATTCGATCTATTATAATTGCTTCCGCTCATGCTCACTTTGATGTACTTGGTTTATTAATATGATTGTCATGATATAATAATTCCAACAGGAAGAAATGTAGAGGTAGCGTAGGTTTGATGTTAGAAAACAAAGGATGGATGAAAAGGGTGTCTGTTTGTTCGATTTATATAGCAAAAGTTTTATGGTTTGCATTAAATGTGACTAGCATACTACTTTATAATATATGGTTATAACAATACAATAGGTGATATTCTGATGAAATGAAATATTGACTTGCATGCCATGTTGCAGAATGAAATTTGAAAGTAAAAAACCATAAATATAATAACTGTTTGGATGAAATGGCCGGGTATTGTGTCACAGGTTGCAGTTGTTTGAAAAACATAAATTAAAGTCTGGGTAGTTTGAATATCCACATAAAGATCATGGTATTTAATGGGAGATACTTTCATTTGCATTCTCTGTGGTACGTAAATGCGCATGGGGATAGTGTTCTGTTTTTTTTTTTTTTTTTTTTTTTTTTTCTGCTGCTTGTATACTTCTATTCTTTTCCTTATGCTTGTTGGGCACCTAGTATTACATATAGCAAACTTATTATGTAAACTTAGAGTACCTCTAGTAGTCATCCTTTGGTTTTTTAAGTGACTTTAACGCTTTGTTAAAATTAAGGATATCTCTTCGGGGACGGTCTTATGCTATAACAATTATTTAGGAATGAATTCAAGGAATGTGTGGGTAATACTCATGTTATCGACGTAACCAAATCCGTTACGGTATACGGGATTCAAAAAACTAAGACCACTTGTAATGGCTACCCCTCACCACACGTGAAATCGTCACACATGGAAGCAAAATAAAGGAAATCATTGGTGCATGCTATTCTTATTTAACTTTTCCCAGTAATGACTTGTTCCAATTTTTGTTGTATATAGAGATTTAAAATGCATGACAAGAATCTATATTCCAAAGTTAATCATATAAGCACTATATATCGAATAAACACAGAGTTATAGAGATACATACAAAATACAAAACAGCCCTGTAATACATCGAAATATGGCCGAATATGGCCGAATTTGGGCTTGTGCAAAATGACCAACTACACAGGGCCCAAGATACAAAACGGACCCAAAAACCTCCAATCTTTGTTTAGTGATAGTATGCCCAGTTGCAAACAAGGTCCAATAAGCTTTAATTTTTTGTTTGCCGGTAGAAATTAGGAAAAAGTCGAGCCTCAATAATATTAAACTTATCAAACCTATCAAACAAATAATATTAAACGTCATACAAACCTATCAAACAATCGACGAAAAAGAAGTTGCGATTTTAAGGTATAGTTAATCTATTCACTTTCTTAATTTTCAACTGCTTATTCCATCTTTTGTTAGTTAAATCACGTTCTACTCTATTAAGTTAATATTACGCACTTGCATGTAAACAATGTATTTTAAGCGTTTGTAGTTCGAAACAGGTTTGATATCAAACTTCGTGTTTTGTTTATCATCGTTTTGTATTTTAACGAATACAGTGGGTTCGTTTTTCGTTAGGGTTAGTGTTTAAATACGATGCAATAGACTAGTTTATTTGAAAAAGCATTATATCAGCTGATAATTAGCTAATATAAAGACTTTATAATAAATTGTATATTATAAATAAGAATATGCTTCTAATTTTCTAAACAACCCAAAGTAAATGATCATCTTAAAAGCACTCCTGTAATGTGAATTAAGAAATTATTTTCATATTACAAAAATGCTAAATCATCCTACAAAACCGCCTACTCATCCTGCCAAGTGGCAGAATTAACGGTTTGGATACAGAGAGATAATGAGTGGAGAAAAACTATTTAATATTGTTGTGTGTGTAGAAGGATTTGTAGGATGATTTAGTAGGAGGATATAGCAAAGCTCATTATATTATGTTTGAAATTTTGTGTTGGTGTACGATTTTATTGATTGCCTTTTAGTACTACAAACAAGCAGTTTTCACAGTGTTTGCTTATCTAATTATATGTGATTGGAATAAGCACTACTTTGGTACATTACAAAAATCAGTTTAAACATATAATTTGATGCATGTTTGTATTATAATCTGATGATTGCATGTAGCCTCCACACTACAACATTCACCGCTTTTAGCGGGGACATTCACCGGCTTTCAGCGGGGACTTCTCCCCGCCCAAACCTTTCGGCGGGGACATGTCCCCGCCGAAAGTGCCTCGGGCAAAGCCCCACGCTGTAAACTTTCGGCGGCGACGTACCACTCTTTTGGCGGTGACACGTGGGACCCACGCTGCCAGCGTGGACAATATTGGTCAGGTCAAACTTGCCAGCGTGGCAAAACTTTTGGCGGGGACATGTCCCCGCTGAAAGTATTTTCCAAGTTTTTGATACAAACTTTTGGCGGGGACGTATCTCCCGCTGAAAGTATTTTCCAATTTTTTATGCAATCTTTTGGCGGGGACATGTCCCCGTTGAAAGTTGTTCTAACTATTAATACAACGAGTCGAGATGACGTGGGATCACACGAGATGTTTAACGAACGAGTCGAGATGACGTGGGATCACACGAGATGTTAAACGAACGAGTCGAGATGACGTGGGATCACACGAGATGTTAAACGAACGAGTCGAGATGACGTGGGATCACACGAGATGTTAAACGAACGAGTCGAGATGACGTGGGATCACACGAGATGTTAAACGAACGAGTCGAGATGACGTGGGATCACACACGAGATGTTAAACGAACGAGTCGAGATGACGTGGGATCACACACGAGATGTTAAACGAACGAGTCGAGATGACGTGGGATCACACGAGATGTTAAACGAACGAGTCGAGATGACGTCGTATCACACGAGATGTTAAACGAACGAGTCGAGATGACGTGGGATCACACGAGATGTTAAACGAACGAGTCGAGATGACGTGGGATCACACGAGATGTTAAACGAACGAGTCGAGATGACGTGGGATCACACGAGATGTTAAACGAACGAGTCGAGATGACGTGGGATCACACGAGATGTTAAACGAACGAGTCGAGATGACGTCGTATCACACGAGATGTTAAACGAACGAGTCGAGATGACGTGGGATCACACGAGATGTTAAACGAACGAGTCGAGATGACGTGGGATCACACGAGATGTTAAACGAACGAGTCGAGATGACGTGGGATCACACACGAGATGTTAAACGAACGAGTCGAGATGACGTGGGATCACACACGAGATGTTAAACGAACGAGTCGAGATGACGTGGGATCACACGAGATGTTAAACGAACGAGACTTATGGCGGGGACATGTCCCCGCTAAAAGTGTTCCAACTTCGCCAAAACATTTGGCGGGATAAAGTAAATGCTGAGAGGGAAAAACGAATTTTTTGGTAACATCTTTTAGCGGGGACATGTCCCCGCCAAAAGTAATGTATTCCGCCAAAAAAAGAGTAATATTTTGGTCAAAGTTGTGGTCTGCAAAAATACTTTCTGCGGGGACATGTCCCCGCCGAAAAGTGAGCGTTGAAAATCATTTGGCCGGTCAGCGAAGTTGTGTGCCAGCTCAGCGCCGTTTTTGTCGTTTAGTGACTTTCGGCGGGGACGAAGACGTCGCCGCCGAAAGTCTCGTCGCCCGTAGTGTTGATTGTTGTAGTGCCATGCCGTTGCCTAAATTTTTTGTGTCCTTGTGGGTTCTTTGAGCATCACGTACACTTTTAATGGTATAGTTAATCTATTCACTTTGTTACGATTTTAAGGTATAGTTCATCTATTCACTTTGTTAAAAGTCACACTTCTCGCACCAAGAATGATCTGGTATTCTCATATTCTGGATGGTGCAGCAAGTGCATGAACACGCATGACACACCATCATTAGCTACCACCCTGCAGCCCTGCTTTAACCTCTTGTTTGTTTTTCTCTCTTTTATTTATTTTTATTTATTTATTTATTTGCATCGTTACATTACCCTTTTGCACCGTATGCAGTAGCAGTGCGCCAGTGCCATCATAAGTCTCAATCATGCATTATGCATATCTGGATTTTGTGAAAATTAGGACTTTTCATTATAATCACTCGAAATGTGTTTTTGGGATTACTGAAATTCTTTAATCTTTACTGTTAAGAACATATTGATGGATTTGGCATTATTTCTATTACATGCAAATAACATTAGCTCTTACATCTTTGTTAGTAGACCAAGGAAGCAGAGAAAAAGATTACGAAGAAAAGGGAAGAGATCAAGGAATCAAAGAATATGAAAAAGTTGAAGGAAATGGAAATGCTCCTCGAAGAAGAGATTGTGAAAAGGAATATGGAAAGGATCAAGAAAGCGGAGAATATTGCAGAGCTCCACGAAGCCGAGATTGAGGTAAAGTTCAATGAAGAGATTGAAGCACAGATTATGAAAATGCATATGGCGATTGAAAAGCTCAAGGAAGCAGATGATATGAAAATGAAAAGGGAAGAGAAACGGATCAAGGAAGAAGACGATATGAAAAAGATCAAAGAAAATCTCAATGTAGAAATGTACACAAAGGAAATGAAAAGGAACATGAAAAGAATGGAAGCAAAGAAGAGAAGGCTAGAGAGAAAGGAAGTAGAGAAAGAGATCATGAAAAAGATCAAGAAAATGATTGAATCAGAGTATCGGGAAATGATGGTAGTGGAGCTTACGGAAAAGCTCAACGAAGCAGAGGATACCATGAAAAGGGTCAAGGAAGCAAACATTAGGGAAAAGATCAAGGAAGCCGAGATTATAAAAGAAATCAAGAACATGATTGAAGCAGAGTGTTTGGAAAGGATGGTAGTGGAGATAATGAGAAAGGAAACAGAGGTTTTGAATACTGAAAAGATCAAGGAATCAGAGGAGAAGAATACATCAACAATGGCTGCAGGTTCTACGTCAAGAACGAAACATGTAAGTCTATTGTTAATGTACACTCTATCATGTTTAATTTTTTTATAAATATAAACTTAATTTACATGTGGTTTTTTATTACAGCCTAAGATAGGTACCGTAAGACAAGCAGCCTGCGAGCTATTCAATGCCTCAATGGAACGATGTAACTTTAATGTTGTTAAACAACAGGCTTTGATTGTATCTTGCGCCAAGGAGGAGTATGATGATTATACATGGTATGCGTTGTTTATAATATCTGCGCGTATCTACTTTCTTTTACATTTTTTTTGGAATGATGAGAAATTTACATTTGTTAATAGTGGAAATGTCTTGAGGATATGGCCTGAACTAAAAAAAAAGGGTACAAAGCTTCAAGGACCAAAAGATGTTGGGGAGGTAATGTTTTTCATGTTTTTTGAGTACTGATTTTTTTAAAGACTGTAACTGTGGTATTTTATTATTATAGGAAATCATAAGAAATCTTCAGCAATCTGACATGCTAGAGAAAACACCCTCCTTGCATAGTGTTGGTTTCATAACATTCAAGATTTCAGGGAAATGGATTGCAAAGGTTTTTTTTTTTTTTTTTTTTTTTTTTTTTTTTTTTCAAGTCATACATTGAAATTTTCACCTAGAGTTTTCTTGTTTACAACTTTTTCCTTACAGAGAATTCATAGGATGCTGATAGAAGGTATCGAAACATGGGCACCATTAGTTTCATTAGAAAGGGCAATAGTAGATTTTCCGTCATTTAATAAAGCCGAGGGAATGCATATGGACATGTTGCGACGCCGTTATATCAGCCGCTCGTTAACTCGCATGCTTCAGTATTGTCAAGTTCATGTGCTCAACAACGCTCATGAGGTATATTTGTGGTTGATCTAGCTATTTTGAATGTTTGTTAATCATCTTATATTTACGTATATATAAATTTTAGCTACACGAGTATGCCACTTTGAGGTATAAAACATCAAATTTGCCCAATTAACACCGTAAATCATGTTCGAATGAAACTAGATTCAAGAAAATACACATAAAAATTTGAAACAATATCAAGTAATAGATATTCGATGTGATGGATTAGGAAGGTTAACAAGTTTAGGATGTTAAGTTGACATCATAATTGGGGTTTTATGCATGAAATTAGCATTTTGGTGTAGCTAAGTTGGCTACACCCTCGGTCTTTATAAGCCATTTTGAGGTATAAAACATCAAATTTTATGCCCGATTAACTCCATAAATCATTTTCACTCCATAATACTTTAGAACTAAACATCTATCATTGATATTTATACTAATTAGTTATTATTTCGAATGTAAGATGTTAGTAGCAATTTTCATGAATAAAACTAGAGTCAAGAAACAAGTAGGGTTGGATCAGTTGGAAAACCCCTTGCCTCTTAACCTAGAGGTCAAGGGTTCGATCCTCACTCCCTACAAAAGGCCGGAGGTCCTTTTCTACTTTATGTAGAACCGGAAGCAGCCTCTCTACCTTAGGTAGGGGTATGGTTGTCTACATCTCAACCTCCCCCATACACCGTGGAAGACGGTATTGGGACCCATAATCCGTGGAAGACGGTATTGGGAGTTACTTTTTTAAAACTAGAGTCAAGAACAAACACATAAAAATTTGCAACAATATCAAATAATAGATGTTGGAGGTGATGGATTAGGAAGGTTAACAAGTTTAGGATGTTAAGTAGACATCATAATTGGGGTTTTATGCATGAAATTAGCATTTTAGTGTAGCTAAGTGGCTACACCCTTGGTGTAGCTAAGATATTCTACACCAAGGTGTAGCCAACCTAGCTACACCAATATGCCATTTTGAGGTATAAAATATCAAATTTTATGATTAACACCATTAGCCATTTTCACTCCATAATACTTGAGAACTAAACATCTATTATTGATATAACAAGCTTACTTTGCAGTTTATGAGTTCAAAATAATTCTATTTATTTCAGGTGAGTCACCTGAATTTTGATCGAAACATAATCAAGATTGAAGTAAGAGGTGAAGGAATGACGATATACTATAATGATGAAAGAGAAGTAAAAACCGTTATTTGCAATAGCAGCATGGAGAGTGATCCAAGTAAAGGCAATGCTTTGAAAGATCTCGCAGCATTACGGTACTTTAAATTGCTAGTAATATATTTGTTTTTCCTGTTTTATGTATATATTTATCTGTCGTAAACAGTGTGACATTTCATTGTTTTAATGTCTGCATATGTAGGCATGGAGCTGAACTTGGGGCACAGTGGCTGCTGTTTGTGACTCCTGTTGCCAAAGAGGAGTATATTAAAAAGTGCTTTAATGTAAGTAATTCTGCGCATCAACTGATAATTTGTTCAAAAGAAGATAGAGAAACTGAAGACTGATTATTATTATTCTTTTCAGGCTGCTAAAGGTGCAGGGTGGCTCTCAACTGCTCTTCCGCTCGAACCCTGCGCAACTTATGTGGGATATCGAAGTTGTACTACCAAAGTGGAAAAGTTGGTTTACATGTTAAACGAAGCTAAAGCTCTTCATAAAGTGGCCTCTTTTGTGTTACAAGGTATACAGGATATTCTTCGACTATTCTCTATTATTAATTTCATGTATAAATAATGTGATTACCGGAATTATTTTGTTACAAAAATCATTCAACTTTATTTGATAATGAATCTAGATTTCAACCCGTTTGACATGTTTTATTTTTAGTCAAAATTATACTTTTTCTTAACCAGTTAGAGATAAAACATATACCAAATCATCAATCCGTTAATATCTAATGGGATCGAATTAAGATGACTATGTTTCAATTTTTTTTATCAGGTAATGCTGCTAAGTATACTGCTCGAGACGTTTTAGAGTGTGCCATTCAGTAAGATTCTCCTTCTTTTATCATAATTTAACCCTTATTGTACTATTAATGATACTTAGTAGAATGGTAAATGTTAATTTTTTATGAATTTGCTGTAATCAAATTTTTTTATATTGAATTCAATATCTACACCGGCTAATAATTTCTTTTTTTAAAACTAGATACCCTACTTTTAGGTCAAGTTTCATACTTACTTTCGTATTTAGTGCTTTGCGTTTGTGTTCTTAACAGGTATACACTCTTGAAAACCCATAGAATGGCCAACTGTACCTTTGATGTTGATGAGATACTTCATGAGGAGGTATTCTAATGACTTTCTTCCCTTACGAAGTGATAGTCTGTATTTCTTATCAATTTGAAATCTTTACACCAGCCTTGTTTTTTATATGCTCAAATTCATTTGTAAATAGGGAAATACTTTCTTGTATCTACTGAAAACCCAAGCTCGGATTCTTTCAATTACCAATAAATCTCGTAGAGACATCCGTGAGTTAAAGAAAGTAAGAACTTCTTTTTGTTTCTGTTTCAGCTTTCTCATCTTGGCCCCCATTTTTTTGCATTCATGTTTGAATATTAAGTTAACGGATATTGTAATTCAATGTTTGCAACAGGCAACTCTGATATTGGAGAAGGATGACGTATTGGAGCAAGGTGAAGAGCGTGACTTGGGATTTCAGATACTCGATTTAACTGAGGCAAGACAAACATCTAAATGAACTTTTACTTTTGAAGTTATAAAGCGTAGTTTTTTGGATTGAATACTTCGTTAAATTTCTTTTGGTTACTCTAAAAATTATAGTTTCTTCTAATATGCTCTTAAATGTATGGTTACGCTAAATTGAAGTGAAAAGTTTGATTTTTACAAGTTTTCCTAATTTCATAATAATGATTCAGCATATTACATTATTGTATTAATAATCTAAATTTCTTTTTCAGGTTCTTCGAGAGTCTTGCTTTCCAGTGTTGCCACATAATCTGTGTAAATACCTTTATGATTTATGTCAGATATTCAACCGTTACTTCGTTTCCACTCTTGCACGAGGTATATATACTTGCACGTATGCTTTTTCTCATGCAACACTAAATTTTATTTCCGCTCCTCTTAAAAAGACGTGTGATTATTTTTGTTGGGATTTAGCGTAACTTTGGAAGTTTTGGCAGGCTGGAGAAGCAGATTTTTCCTGTTGCTGTGCGAGGCAACCGCAGTGGTGATGCAAAAATGTTTTGATCTTTTGGATATCACTCCGGTATGCATTATCTACTAAAAGTACTACAGTAGCTTAAAAAGACAGATGGTCACAATTCTACATTTTATAACCATTTTTTAACTGTGTGTGTGTGTGTGTAGCAACCCTTGAAAAATGAGTTAGGAGTGACCCCGCTGATATACGCAGCACAATTATCCGTGGAACGACCAATTAATGTAAAAGAACTCGAGGATGCAAGTGCTCATGTTGGCAGGTAACTACAGGTTTCGAAATTTTCTATGCTAAGTTTATTTCATTTCACGCAATTTAAGTAAATTATAATGTTGTTTTGCATAAAGCTTGGGTCATTTTATAATATTATAGAGAAATAACATTAAAATTATGTATAAATTTAAGAACTGTTTTAGTTTTTTATCAGTTTTGAATGACTCGTTTTATGCATGCTTTTGGTCATGAAACGATCCAAACCGGCTAAAAAGCCGTCTTTTGATGAGCTATAAGCCTATGATTGAATCAACATAAACTAGTTGTAGTGAAAGGTTTGGTCTAGGTAGGATTAGGGGTGTCAGTAGGGTCACACCCGACCCGAACCCGATAAGGCTTATCGGGCAGGGTTTAATCAGGTTTAATAATGTTGTCGGGTTGTTTTGACCCGAACCCGATAAACCGATAGTATCGTGTTAGGTTAGGGTTAGATAATTAATGCTATCAGGTTATCGGGTAAACCCGATAAGATCCGATGATACTTATACTATTTTTTCTTAGATTTTTTATATGGTTATGTTACTCCTTTCGTCTCATAATAAGTGTCCAGTTTGACTTTTTTTTTTTTCTTTTTCTTGTTCAACTTTGACTTTAAATATTTTTATTTGTATTACAGTATATAATACTTGATAAAAATTGTATTAATAAAATGCATTTAAAATCTAATTTATTTATATATTTTGCACCAAGTATTATATAACACACATAAAAGTATTTAAAGTCAAAGTTAAACAAATCAGATCATAAAAAGTCAAACTGGACACTAATTATAGAACGTAGGTATTACTATAGATAGTTAGTTAAGTAAATATATATTGTTCTACTTTATTATTGTATTCATAAGACAAATGATGTAGAATTGTCATCAACTCGTAATTTTATTATTTTAATTTGTGGCTGTTGTTTGATTCTCATCATCAGGGACCCATCTAAAATTCAAAATCCTCGCTTTAAGCCATTTTCCATTCTTCTGCGTATAAATCCAGATTTCGAGTCAGATATGAAGCTCGTCAAGTTGTTCGGGTATATTGATATAACTGATACGTGCGGGCTACGGTCAGACGGGTGGACCTCAACACATCGGCCTGATGTTTCTTACATTGATTTATTTAGACGGCCATGGAATGATCCCATAGAAATCATCAACGGTGGGTGTGCAAGCTTTGGCAATCCCAGCTGTTCCCGTTCTCTCCCTCTCTCTTCACAAATGAGGATTGCAATGAATCTGGTAGCTATTAATAAGGAGGAGAATGATTTTTTTCCAATTTGCAATACCCAATTTGATAAAGACTTCTCCACATTTTTGGCGAGCAAATTAGATGCTATGTGTGCTCAGTCTAGTGTTGAAAGTGAGGTCGGGAAAGTCCAGATAAATTACATTTTACTTAAAGATGCGGTAGATGCTACCCTTGAGGTGACGTTTAAAACGAGCCTTCAAAATCTTGAAGTATGTGGGGCTATTGATGTGTATTATGAGGGTGGATTTCCGTTGAAATGTGGTGCTTTTGAGAAGACTTTTTACACAACGGCACTCTTCGAACTCGATTCTCCTTCTATTCTTAAGAGTGGCCCGATTAAGCTGCATAAATCACGGATGGCTGTACCGAGAAAAGGTTCTCTTAAAGTTAAAGCACACTTGACAGAAGGTAAATCGCAGAATCTGATTTTGAGTGACTCTTACACTTTCTGTTCACAGACCAAGGATAGCATCGAAAAATGTTTAAAAGGGACTAACTGTTTTCTTGAAGTGAAAGTCACATGGAGTTATTGCCAAGGATCCTGATTGACTGATTTGACTATGGCTGTATTGCATCAAGTACAAATATCATGGTATTGTCATTAGCAAGGTATAGAAAAGCTACCTCCCATTCATCTGGTGAAAGTGTAGCTGCAGATTAAATACAAAAAAAGTAACTGTTTATGGAACAAATAATGTTAGTATCAAATGACTTGCAAAAAAGAAGGTTACTCTCGTCTTGGTTTCCATCACCCAACGCGCCTAGTCTCTTCATAAGGTCGACAAGCTCTGGCTTCTTCATGTACTCGTGAACAAATGCATGTGAGTTCTTCACAAAAACAAGCTCCAAATCATACTGCAATTTTAAACACAGTCTGTATGAATAGTGGACAAAAACCATGGCTATTGTACAATTGAACGTCTTACTTCGGCTACTAAGTTTGTTGCACAGGTTCATATTGAAGCCAAATGTGGTTCATAACATGTTTATAATTCACCATAGTGTATTTGTGAATGAAACAGTGTAAGTAGAATTCAAAGATAGTAAATAATGAACTTTATTATAATGAATGGATAATGTTTACATACACTTATGAACATATATTTACTACATGAAACAACACATGACACTTAACATTGAACCATTGTGTCATTTGGACTCTAATTGTCATAAACTAACTTAACTTCCATAACTACCATTAACTAACCATAACTGCTATTCTAAACTGACATATAAATGACTGTTTGGTTTGGTGGCCTTTGGCCCAAACCTTGACCCATTGCACCCTATTAAATTGACCCATAATACAAATACTAAACATACATACTTCTTTTGGCATATATAGACATTAACTGGCCTATATCTCCTCCCTAATGTCTTAATGCCAACATACTTTTGAATAGGTTCTTCTGTTCTTTAAGTAATGACAATAAAGTCATTACCGCCTGATGTGCTTTCACTTTCTCCTTCATCATCAGTCTCACTTATGTTGCCTTCCAAGTTAACACCAAAATGAGTAGTCTTGCCTTTTCTGTTCTCAACTTCTTCATGTGCTTTTCCTACTTCAACTTCTGTCCCCTCACAGCCTTGTGGACCTTTTTCCTTGGCATAACCAATGCCACTTTCAACCACTTTATCATCAGGCTCTTTTCCATACCAGTGCTTCTCTGTTGTCTCATAGTAAACCTGCACCATCTCAATGAATTGTTTTTAACATTTCTTCAGTGCATCCTCATCTTCCTCTGCTAAACCAAGTAGTATAGCAACTTTCTTCCACTTATCACCAAAGGTGACACTTAAATAACCTCCCAGGCTATCTACCATCTTATGCAGACCTAGCTAATCAATTTTTACCACTCCTATGACTGGTGGTATTTGCTCTAACACATCTTGATTCAAGTATACCAGATAAAACAGTCTTATCATATCCAAGAACCTCTTGCTGAGTACTTCCCAATTCTTGTACACCACAATGTCTTTCTTGACCAAATTTAAGAAAGATATAAACCTAGGAAATGAATTTACCTTTATGGCATACAAGGATCCATTCATACTTATGTATTCTTCATCCAAATAATCTTGTACATCATTCCTGTCCCACTATAGTTCTTCTAAACCTTTTACCAGTGAGCATTCCTTCTTTGGATCTATTGATTCAAAATATTCCTCAAGATATTTGTTGTGTCTTGCAACCATACTCTCTGTGTGGTCCTTCTCATCCATTTTGGCAGTTGTTTCCTCTGAAATTGCTTTGTCACACCTTTGTTCTTCTAACATATAATTTATACTGCATTTATTGTGTCCATACTTCACAATATACCCTTGATCTTTCAACTGATCAATGCTTAGAACATTTAAGTTGTTTCTGGTGTGTATAGCACACAAGGAATCACCAAACTCCTATCTTTTGTTTCCACAGTCACTTCTCCAATTCCATGAGAAAAAATGAACTTCTTCTCATGTGTTGTTCCTTCCATTTGGAACCTGTTCTTCAATCTCTTGAATAATGACTTAGTTGGACACATATGTTGTTCGTATGCACTGCTAACATACCGTATGTTGTTCCAACTTGCACCATCTGTTCCTTCTACCATGTAATCAGTTATTACATGTACATGTTCAGGATACTTCAACTTTTCATCATTTTGCTTGACAGAGGGCTTCATCATTTTGCTTTGATCTTCAGTCATGATCTTGTTTCTTCTATTGGGACATTTCCAGAACACATGGCCACGTTTTTTTGCAAACATTGCAACGTGCCCTCTTCTCCTTTAATGTACTTGTGCTTCCTTCTCCATGATCTTTGACAGTTACAGGCATTTTTGAAGCATTGAATGCTTTAATCTCTTTCACTTTTCGCCTCAACATCTCCTTGCTTTTAGGAGACAAGTTTCTCTTTTGACTGTTCCATGGTAACAGTCTCTGTGGAGATTCTCTTTGCAAGTACGGGTTGGTTGTGTGCTAATAGCCAAATGCATATCGTGCTCAATATTGCAAGGGTAATCACGGGCCACATCCATTTATCTTTTTGGAAGCGGTTGCCTCAAAAGACTTATGGATTTGGCATGCCTTCTTTGGTTATTATGGGGTGAACAACAACATAAACGTTATACGTCAATTGCCTATTTTGAACGATCACAAAGACGGGAAAGCACCGGAGGTGTCATTTGTAGCTAACGAACTGACTTATAAATAGGGATATTATCTTACTGACGGGATATATCCGAAATGGTCTACACTTGTTAAGTCCATTTTTGATAAAGTGTAATTTTGTATAGTTTTAGGGATCATTTAGCCCTTAAATTCGTACACTTTAAATCGTTTATTGCCCTAAATTGCTTCTTTTTTTAGTTTCAGGTGTGATAGGAAACACAAATGGTGAAAGCTTACGCGTTTTGGGCTTAATTAGACGAAGAACGGAGGAAAACAACATAAATCACCGACATTTGTGACTTGGTCACCAAAACTGTCCAGAAAGTGCAAAATCGTGCATTGTGACGGCTCAGGTTCTGGAGATGGCCCCCATGACGCCGTAACAACCTCAAAGGGACGACGTCACACTATGGCGGTGGAAGAAAACTATTAGAGCTGTTGTTAGCATTTGTCTTGTTTTTTGTTTTTATTTTTATTTTTATACAGTAAATTGTAACACTTTGTTACTCTAATTTGAAAAGTATACATATTTACATTTTATGTGATCTGGGCTTGACCATGAACCCTATATAACTGACATGTTTAAACTTTTAACTTGATTGGTCCATTTGGGCTTAAGTAAAATTTTGGGCTTTTAACGAACCAAGCGATGAGCAACATATTCAAGCTTTTCAATTTCCATCCACTTGCTAAATGAGAAATGAAGCTAACTCGTATTTTTGTAAACTTGATTGCAAGTAGGGGTGTTCACGGTTCGGTTCATTAACCGAATAAACCAAAAACCGAACCGAACATATAACCGAACCGAACTTGTTAAAACCGAACCGAACCGAATTAAAAATTCGGTTTTCGGTTTGGATATGGGTTTGACTATCTGAACCGAAAACCGAATTTATATAAATATTTATATATTTTTTTATATATTTATATTATTTTAAATATAAAAAATATCAATTAAAATTTTATACTAATATAAAAAACACTTTTTTATGCTTGAATTTTTTTTTTTTGCCAAAAATATATATAATTAATTTTAAAAAAATATAAATAGTGTAATTCAAGTACAAATTTCGGTTTTCGGTTTTGACCCATAACCGAACCGAACTTCGGTTCGGTTCTCGGTTCGGTTCGGTTTTCGGTTATGACCCAAAATTTTTTTTTAACCGAATAAACCGATAACCGAACCGATGAACGCCCCTAATTGGAAGATTGTAACATTATAACAAATTGAAATAAACGGATGAATAACAAGAAAGAGTAATATTGTAATATGCAATCCTAAATAGTGCTTTACACAACACTTGATTTCATCGAAGCCACGAAATCTGCATTCATAGTTCCTTAATGTATTCTATTCCTTTAAGCTCTCAAAAACCACCAACGTAACCATTTTCGGTTTGTGTTGTACGAGTATTGAAATCGCCATCTTAGCATAGACCTTGAACACCTTAATGAGGCCATAATCCCACATAACCATTTACTTTTCAAGTAATGATTTTATGAATGGTAATCGATAAAACTGTAATGGAAGAAAATTTAGAGTTTCTAATTAGAACTACCTACCCATGTCATTATAAGTTTATAACATTGTCTTTGGAAACTTTTTTTTTTTTTTTTTTTTTTTTTTTTTTTTAGTACTTTTTTCTGTGTAGAATATACATTAATATATATCTATCCTTTTAGGAAAGGAACTAATTATTATTTTATTTTTTAGTAAAACAAATATTGTAGTTGTTATGAACTTTATGTGTTTAACAAGCATCAACTTTATATACAAATTTTTACAATCACATCGTTTGTTATCTACATGTGTTTTCTATTTTTCAATTTAACCATTTTTTTATTTTTTTATTTTTATTTTTATTATTATTTTTTTTACCTTGGGTTTCCGACTTGACATTGCAAGCCGATTAATCCCACGGCGACTACCCTTTTAGATAGCTCGGAGTCGGTGCAGGTGAACCTCCGTGGCCACAAGAGGATTAATTTTCTCCCTACCTCTATACTACATATAAAGGAAAAATGATCAAAGTGGAAAAGTGAAAAAGTGAAAAATCAAGTAATGTGAAATGTTGAAAAATCTTATTAAAGGAATTATGAAATGTAATTAATACTCTTATTAAAACACCACATTACTTAAAAGTACAATGATTTATTCACGTTGTACAACTAATTAAAAACATATCTACCAAATTAAATACAACCAATTAAAACAATTAAAACAATTAATACAAATCACAAACCAGGTTGACCCGGGACGCTTCAAACCCGACGGGTTGAACTGGTTTAATTTGACCCGTTTTCGACCCAACCTAGCAAGTTGACCTGGTTTAAATCGACCAATTTTTCAGTTCAACCGGTTGAACCACCAGGTCGAACCGGGTTTCAAAACATTATGTTTAATTCCCAAATCTTCAAACTTTTATTATTTTTCATTTTTAACCTATAAACTTTTTTTTATCAATAAACTATCTGTCGCTATAAAATCCTGTTGCTATGCACGGATACTCGTCTAGTTAGATTCGAACCATTGATCTCCTCTTTGAAAGGCTTGAGTCACCAATGTGGTTTTCACTTTAACTTATTTATTTCAACTATATTGGGGAAAAACGGTACAGTTGACATGACTTACTAAAATATATATACCTGTAAATTGAAAGTCAATAAAAACTTTTGTTAAAGTATGTAAATATGTAAAGAAAAACAATTAAAGTTCATAATTTTCTTCTCTTTTTTCTTTCTTTCTTTCTCGTCTTTTATTGTATCCTTTTGATGATTTGACGTATTTTCTTTATGGAATGGTTCTTTTTCGGCCTCTTTTGGAAACATAGAAAAAAAAAAAAAGGACTATTCATTTGCGTGTGCATGTTTTATATCTTTAAGATTATCTTTAAAGTGTAGACTTTATTGGTTCTTTTACTAGTTGCTACTTATTCTTTCAAGTTTCAACTAATGATAGAAACTTGAAAACATGAAATAAACCCATGATATCAAAAGTTAGAACTTGAAGATGGATATATTTCCTTCATATAGCTAGTAAACCCTTTATAGAAATCCATCTACTAAAGAGTTTCCGAGTTCATTCTACTAAAGAGTTTCCGAGTTCGATCTCAACTTACTACGACAGCCGAACATTGCACGAAGCTGATCATTGAGAAATAGTTAGTTGACAACCTCGGATGCATGATGTCTCTCTACCATCATAACTCATAAACCATATATATCATTATATATTTTTTTTAATGCATTTAAAATATGAAAAGGAAGATTTGATTGATTTGAAACAAAGAAACCAACAAAACCATTTAACCCAATAATCCACGGCAAGATTAACTCAAATAAACATGATATAAACCCATAGTACAAATTAAACAAATGTGAAAATAGGACATATAGAGTAGGATAAAAGTGTAATTTTCACATAGCTATTTTTATTTATTTATTTATTTTTGCTAAAAACATAAGTCAATTGAAGTGTGTTTCCCTGAATATTCGTGCGTTATTATCCTTTCTATTTTTTAATACCCTAGCTATAAATTAATTTATTAATCTACGTCTTTGCTTAGGTCACGAATTCCTCGGGTACCCTTTTATCCTAAATTCAATACTTTGGAATTTATTGCACAAAGTTGACCTTTTACTTCTTAGTTTTTCACATTTGGTTCCTCACTTATTATGGTTTTATGTATCACAACGAAGTTTCAAAGTAGTAGTAAGTGTCACGGAGACGGACTCATGATTTTCTAAGAGGAGTTGATTTGCACATTCATATGTTTTATTGGGACACTCAACTGTACAAGCTATCAGAGCACACTATAAATATTGTACAATTATATTATGCATAAAGTAGAGTGTATCGATAAAAAAATATGAGTGTGCAAATCAATTTTGCTTTAAAAGGCGTTGCACATTATTCTTTTAATGATTATGAGTACTATAGCTGCATGATAAATAATTTATTTGGTAAAATCGTGGATTGCACATACCAAGAATATACATATATTTTTAAAACAATTTAAACTTCGTGCCAAAAAATCGAGCGTGTCCCGTGGACACCGGATCCAAGTGAGTCAGTCAAACGATAAAGACAACATAAATATATATGTGTTTTTTTGTGTGACGACTACCTGTATACGTATAATGAGCATAAACCATGGTCAGAGAACTTGCAAGAGCCCTACAACTCAACAAGATATTGTTTTTCATAAATTAACAAGCTTGTTTGCTAATTATGTCAACTTACATCCTTTGGCGTGCTTTTGTTAGTTAGATAACCAATTTATAACCACAAATGCCTAAGAGCATATTGGATTATACATTACAAAAACGAGCTAAATAGCAAGTAACCGGCAAAGGCGGATATATGCTCAAGCGTGCATACCTAACTTAAAGACAACGTATGTTTTTCAAGTTTCCTCTTATTGTAGGACATATAATGAATTGCATATACTTATTCACTTCCTTGGATATACCATTGCAGCATTGCTTGACATTCTTGAAGACAACTATATAGTGAAACTACAAAAGTAAACTTTAGGGTGTTATTTGTCACAAAATAGAAAGTAATAGGGATAATATGTCAAGCTAAAACACTGAAAGGCACTACCACCCCAATTGGACTTATTTATAAATTCAATCACGTACGCATCTTGCATTCATTTTTACTCTCATCAACTTAATCATTTACTTGTTATAAAGCAAAACCATCAACCCTCACTTCTTATTCATATTCCTTTCCCACTTTTGAAAACAACCATATTCCATTCCTTGTATTTCCTAGCTTAAAACTCTTCTTGCTTAAAACTCATTTAGGGTTTCATGGGAATTTTAGAAGAAACAATGGAATTGGAATCAACAACAAAAAAATGGGTCATATCCGGAATCCAGTTTATGACACCTTTGAAACCAATATATACCAAAAAAGGAAAAGGAAAACACCATGAAGAAGAAGAAGAAAAAGATAGTGATGACAAAGAGTTCTGTACAACTCCTACAACACCAGAATCCAGGATTCCGGTGTTGCAGTGTCCTGGTGCTCCTAGGAAGCGAAAAGCCGCTTCCTTACAAAAATGCAGTGATGTTAGAGATTACTTCAAGACTCCAGAATTGGAAAGTGTATTCCTACGTTGTGTTGAAAGAGCTTGAACTAATTTTAGTTAGTGTTTATTGTGTTGACAAGTTTTGTAATTATTGAATGTGTAGTTTCGTTGTAACCTAGTTAATGTATTTGTTAAAATACAAAAAGTGTAAAAAATTGGTTAGAACGATTGTTCTAACATTAATGAAGTTGTAGTTTAATTGTTTAATTACTTCAAATCTTTTGTTCAACTTTTAAACCTTTCTTCATCTTTGTTCACCTTTCTTCACCTTTTTTTTTTTTTTTTTTTTTTTTTTTTTTTTTTTTTTTTTCAAAGTAAAATTTCTGTTTTACTTTTGGTTACTTCTTTGTTCTGCTAAATTTCTAAATTACCTATATGATGTGTTTATTATTATGACCTTTTCATATATGTTACTTTTTGTTCATGCCATCTCTAATTTGTTCTCAGTTTTCTATTTTTGTTCTTTCTGTATAGAAGTTATACATTTCAAAAAGTCCTATCATTATACACATAAAAAATTAAAAAAAAAAAATAATAATTGTTATCTTGAGTACAATTTTTTTGTCTAATTTTTTTTGTCGTTAATATGTGTGCATGTAGTCAAAATAAATAATTGTTATCTTGAGTACCCAAAAAGATGCAAAAGAGCATAAAAAAGAAAATTAAAGAAAAAAAGTGAATACGTTTTATCATTTTCTTTGTATACAAATGTTTCTTTATTCCTCATGTCTTTGTCCTTAAAGCAAAGATTCGATTGCGACAAATCCACAATTATGCCCTTCTACATGTAGTCCAAAAACCTTTGTCCTTAGTTATATCCTTTTAATTTTCCAAAGATTTACATTTTACTAAGTTGTATATATAGTTTGTAAAAAAATGTACAATATTAACTTTTAAAATAAATGTAGTATGTTAATTTTCATTAACTATCACCAAAGGGTGTCCAAAGAAAGGGTCGGAAATAGTCACCGAAAGATCTGGTTAATTAAACTCACAGAACATAGGTAGATATTCGCCTTTTAGCATAAGTTGAACATAAAAAATCTCATACGTTACTCATTTATGTTATTTGTCACTAAACCATTCGTAAACACTGTTAATGATAGTAGCTACCTTTTTTTTTTTTTTTTTTTTTACAACAACAATATATTAGACAACATAAACGTCTAATGTGGTTGGTTTGAATATTGAGAAGAACAAGGATAGCAATGTGGGTGATGAAGATAGTGATAATCAAGTGGAAGAGGTTTTTGATGAACCATCAGGTTTTATGTCATCAAAGAGTGGAGGTGAAATCAAGAGGAAGAGTTTATACGAGCGTTGGAAAAATGAATATGATGATAACCCGTATGATCATAATGACTGCGAAGATTTGACTGAAGAGCAATTAGCTCTTTGTGACGCTTATGATATCAAGGTACGTAGTCATACTTTACGTTAATAGTTTTATAAAGTAGTTTTTTCATAAGTTTGGCTTGTCATTTTTATGATAGGTTCAGTTTAAAGCACAAATAGTACATTTATTTTCCGTTTATTTAACGGGCTAATATATACACTTCACCCACATCGGATATACTTAAATGCTAAAATAACCAATTAATAAATAAATAAAACTTATATTTATTTATTTTTCCTTCTAGAGTAGGTTTCTCGTATTTATCAAATTTGGTAAAGCCTGGAAGAGAAACCCCCACGTAAGACGGTAGAATTTAAGGAAGTTGTTCTGCCAAAAGTATGAAATGAAGTAATTGACAAAACACAAATGCCACAAGAATCCGATGTCACATTCTTCATTTATTTAGTATATTAAATGTATGGATAACTTTTTTTACATTATTTATGTCCATAAAATTGGAACAGAAGATACTTTTACTTGCTAAAATATTCTTAAATCCAATACGTGTGTACACAATGTTTCGGGTAGTAAACATAGTTTGAAAAGATGATTATGATGATAAATAATGATTATGAGTGCGAAGATTTAACTGAAGAGCAAGTAGTATTTTGTGACGCTTGGAATATAAGGCTTCGTGGTTATGCTAGACGTTAGAAATTTTAATAAGTAGTTTTTCATAAGTTTGGTTTGTCACTCTTATGATATGTTTCGATTTGAATCACAAATGGTGCATTTGCTTTTGGCTTACGTAATTGGTTGAGATGCGGGATTCACTCACATCATATGTAGTTAAATATTATTTAGAGTAATAAAATTTACAGGGTATTGTTAAAACCTTTTTTTTCCAAAAAAGAATATGGAGTAGTTAAGAAGACATCAATTTTATTTTTATTTTTATTATTATTATTATTATTTATTTATTTATTTATTTATTTTGTTTCCGACTCGATATTGTGAGCTGACTAATTAATCCCATGGCAATTACCCTTTTGGATAGTCCGAAATCAGTATATGTGAACCTCGGTAGCAACAAAGGATTAATTTTCTCCCTGATATTATGATACTCATAATATGTTGCTTCAAAACACATCTAATAACGGGTGCATTTGTGCGGGACGAACCTAGGATTTCTAGAAAGGTTTTGCTTCAATTTTTTCAATTTTTTTAAAAAGGTTTTGCACAAATACTTTTCATCATAAATGCTAAAATTTGCTCCGCAAAGCATTTTCAGGCTAAACTAAACTTGCAGTTTAAAGAAATAAAAAAGCTAAACATTTTATGGAGAGTTGTTCATACTAAGAAAACCATCCTTTTTGAAAAAATATATTACTTCGTGACTCAAAATCGTGTCACATCCAACTCCAAAATGTGCTCATCCTTGGACTATGCCCCATTCAGCAAGACCTTTTGAGCAAGACATCGCCCCTCCTGTGCGGCAAAACCAAAATGTCCATTCTATATGACATGTTGTTGACGCTAATTTGAAAAGAGATAACAAAAATGTTCATTTTATATTGAAGTATTTTTAATAATAATAATAATAATAATAATAATAATAATAATAATAATAATAATAATAATAATAATAATAATAATAATAATAATAATAATAATAATAAAGAAACCTTATAGAAAATGATAAATGTAGACGAAACTAAGAAAACACTTATAAGTATCACAACCGTCACTCCTAGCATTATTATGTTTTCTTTTAAAAGATAAATTAACACACTATACTAAAATACATCTCACACTTGTATTGACATCGATATTTGAACCTACGACCGCTAATCAGGAAGCACTCACGTTACTATGAACACGGCTAAGCGAAAGCCGGTTGCCGCACTATGATATTAGGTCTTCTTCAACCATCTTCGGGCAATGTCCAAAATTGGAGACGGATCAATGTACGAGGAAACTAGCCTAGTCTCAAATATGTTAGTAAAATGCAAACTTGAAGTCTTTCTATCTCTACTACATATTAACAGTATATCTTTTCTTGAATCTTGAAATTTAAATTACTTTAGTTTGTCTAAACTACCTCTAAGTATCCTTTAAACTTGCAACTTTTTAAAAACTTGACAATTTAAATTATGTATTTTTTTTAATCAATTATAAACTTGACAACTTTTCAAAAACACACACTATATTAATTTTAAAAACACGCGCTTTACATCAAATGTTGAACCAGAATTACGATTTCACAAGTATAATTATTTGTCGTTATACATCGTTTTACACGAGTATTCTTCTAGCACGTACAAATATATTTATTTCAGTATTTGGTGGTAGTAGTTGATACTTCATTGATTAAAATACGTACATATAAATATATAATACCTCATGGTGTATTACTATACCAACTTTTACTAGCTTTGCCCGTGATCTCCTTTATTCTAATAGTAACTCTATGCATGAATGAATACTGTATAACATATCAAATAAATACTACGCACGTATATATAACTACTTTGCTCGTGACCCCATATTGTTTAGTTTCAAGATAGTGATCATCGACATAATCGTACGAAGATTCCAATTTTAAGATTAATTAACTTACCCAATTAAATTCCCTTTTTGATAATTGGTAGGTCGACAAATTGTAACTAGAGTTTAATTAGGCTCTTTTCTAACTTGGTTAATTAAACTCTCATTGGTCATTTTAACTCGAGTTTATTTCTTTCGCGTTTGATACATTTGGTTTCCTTGCACTTGAGGCGGTGGAACTAATCAACAGAATCCAACGAGTTATGAACAGTAATGTTATGACACATAGATCCACGAATGTAGTTTTCAAAAGAGTTAGTTTTGCAATCTAAAAAGGGATAGCGGCACAGCTTGTTATTCGTTTGCCTTCAATAACTATGTAAATTCTATTTTGATGAAATAAAATTAAGGACTCAAATGTAAAAACTTGAGTTTAAATTTTATTGATGATTAATGAAAGGTGATCAAGACGTTTTGATGATTGAATCATTTGTATTTTGCATGTTGCAATTACTGTTTTGCATTATTTTCATTTCAAAATCATCTTTGTAAACCACTTATCGTCCTTCTTATTTTAATATTTCTTGTCATTGGATTCCAACCCAGATAGTTTATAAGGCTCTTTTCTAAGTTAATTAAACTTCCATTCTTTATTTCAGCGCAAGTTTAATTGTATTGATAATTAATAAAAGTTGATTAAGACGTTTTGATGATCGGTTTTGATTTAATTACTCGCAAAAGCAATAATGTTAAACTCTACATCAAATCGACATCATTCAACCTCAACAAGTTTTAACCCATCAATCAACATGCAACATCTTTCAACCTCAACAAGTTTTAACCCATTAATCGACATGCTCATATACCATAATTAGTGATGGTAATTTTAGAGACCAATAAATATATCAAAACTCATTTAGTATAGATATAGATAAGCGTTAATTACGAAATGAGGACTTTTTGTGGTTGCATATTCCCACCAATGACAAAAGTAGCTAGTGTTCTCAATTTAGTCAAGTGCTAATGTGCGATCGTGCGATCCCACCAGTTTCTTGCCACGTGTCCATGAAAAAGAGATAAATACCAATCATTGGAGGCCCACCCACTCTACCATCATACATCCCCCCACCCACGCATATGTGCGATCCCAGAACATGCGATTTCCGGTGAATGTGCGAAAAGTACAAAAGTAAGTACATTGGAAATAAGCAAAATCTTGATTATGTACTTCATATCTTTTTGATTTGATTAATTTGCTATATTTTTTTCCTTTTCCTTTTAAACACAAAGAACTAACAAATATTTTTTTCTTTTCCTTTTCTTTTCCTTTTAAACACTCATCCTCAAATCCAAAGAAATTAAAACAATAACAACAAAGACAATCACATAAACATCATCTTCATCAAAACCTTCTTTAACAATCACCATCACCTTAACTCACGAAACAACCAACCACCTCGAAACCTTCGCCGGCCACCACTCCTGACCGTCACCACCACAATTCGGTTCAGCGGTGTCATGGTGGGCCCAATAATTCGGTTCAGTTTCATAGAAATGGTCAGTTGCGTCTCACTGGTGGGCTAGACAAAAAGTTGCGTTTTTTTTCTCCAAATTGATGGAAAAGAAACACAAAAATCCAAACTTTGTCCACTCAGAAAAACATCCAGATGGGTCTTAACTTATTGTATTGGGTAGGAGAAAGTTCTTCTACATTTTTGACTTGGTCAAAGCAAAGATGGATAAAATCAGTCTACTAATTGGAGTAAAAAAGTTTGACTGTTATAGTTGTAGTTTTGATGGGTTTTTTGAATTTGTGGTAAATGAAAAAGAAGTGTGAATTGCTTATGTTATTTTTGGATGATAATAGTACGAATAATATCTTTTGTAAGATCTTGTGTTCTTTTCCAAGAAAGTTGGTCATGTGGGAGGCCGAAATTCGCACATTAGCACAATCCAAATCACACATTTGTTTATAAACACGTGGGGGGACAAGTGCTAGTGGGTGGGCCTCCAATGATTGGTATTTATCTCTTTTACATTGACACGTGGCAAGAAACTGGTGGGATCGCACGATCGCACATTAGCACTTGATTAAATTGGGAACACTAGCTACTTTTGTCATTGGTGGGAATATGCAACCACAAAAAGCCCTCATTTCCTAATTAACGCTATAGATAAAGATATGTCTATATTGTAGTAATGGTTTTTAAAGCTTAATAGTAGAAAGTATTGTTTATTACTGTACTTCTTTTTATGATTAAAGTAATGAGAATCAAATGTCCCATTGCTTATCTTAAAAGAAGATGCAATAATGATGATGAAGATTAGCAAACTTTCATGAGATAAACTGACAAGAACAAAAACAAATTCACCTAATTTAGGATTCCTTTTGTGAAAATTAATAAAAAGAAATGTCAAGTTGGGATTGGAGCTATTAAGGAAGGAATGATGATTCGACACGTAAAGTGGGTTATGGTAGAGTTTCGATTAAATAATGCGAGTTGGCTGATGCACCAATTATTGGAGACAATACATGACACTTGATATGAGTAGGCCGTCAACATCTTTGTAACAAAACGTTAGACCTTCCGTAATGCGTCTGTCGACACCAAATTATATTCATCCCACCCGTTAAGAAAACATCACAAAAGAAAAAGAAAAGTCGGTCGTAATTTCAACCAATTCATATGAGACGTTTTGTGTAAGGGTGTTTTATTTAATTAATTTTTGTAAAAAATACTTTGGAAGTGTCATCTATTTTCACATCACATTATATTGGTCATGTAACTATTATAAAAATAAAAACTTGATGAAGCAGTAACATCCTCGGTCATGAAATGAATTGCATTACGGGTAGCCTTAGAGCATTCGCAATAGGGTGCTTGATCAAAAGCTTTTATTATTTGAAAAAGCTTTTCTAAATCTTTTTACCATTGCGTAAGAATGATTTTTTTAAAACATTTGGAAGAATGACTTGGGTTGTGCCAAGCGGTTGGAGGGAATAACTTTTTACTTGCAAGTATTGTAATAAATGCATCAAGTCATCACAACTTTAGCATTTATTGTCATTAATGCATCAAGTCTTTTAAAATGTATGAGCATTGCGGATGCTCTTACTCTCTAGTTTTTACCCTCTATCAAAATCAAATATATAGGAGTATTATAAACAAATTATTATGCTTGGCTAGTTGCTAACATGTAAAAACGTCATATTACATTAAAACGGTTATACTTATAATGCTTGTACAGGACAAATAGGACTTTGTTAGATAATGGTCATATTTTTTAAAATGGGCGCACACGGGACACTTTCTTAAGCGTGCGGCGGAGTTAAATATTGCTTTCCATATATTGTCATCCAAGCAAGACGTATGAACCAGTTAGCATAACAGGTTACCGAAGTTTTCAAAACTATACTCATAGGTTATAAGTAAATTGTTATTTTCCGCGTGTTGGATTTATGTGCCTATATATCCAATTCATCAAAGTAATTTGTTAGCTACAAAGTACAAAGACTCGTTTGCTCGTAGTTATAACTTCTCTTTTTAGATATTGTATAATACTCGTATAAAATCATGTAAGTATTGTTTAGAGCACTCAGTACCGAGCCATAGAGCGCGTTATTGGCTTATGGCGGGACCCTATGGCACGAGACCATATCAGACCCCAAGTTATAGGGCCTGACGTCAAATTCCCAACCAAGTTATAGGGCTTTTCACTTCTTTTTTTCGTGTTTTATTTGTTTTATTTTAAAAATTGTGTGCCCGAGGATGTCTTATAACTTGAGTGGTGAGGGAAGGTGTTATTGGGTTAAGTTATACGTTTTGAGTTATAAGCGAAAAACTAAGGTAAACAGTAATTTTTGCAATAACACCGTCGGATATAAGTACCTATTAGAACCTGAAAAGGTTAAAAGTTTGTCCTCTTATTTGTTGATACATCATTTTCGTGGAGAAGCACATAGTGATTGGATTTTACGTCATTTATTTATGGAGGTACCCTACATGAGTTTCAAGTTGCTTAAACTTGAATTTTTAAAGAGTTTATTAATGAAAAAAAAAATAGAAAAATTAAGAAACTTGAGAAATACAAAGCGAAATTGAGTGCTAGAATGGCAGAAAATGGTCAGGTTTCGCGAGAAGCGTATCCGCGTTTGGTATAGAGGATGTGATTAGACCACTTGTTACATTGTTATCGTTAAAAACAGTTGTTGGTAGCGATAAGCATAGTTAAAAGATATTGACTGATATGATGGGGTTACTTATTTTAGCTAAGCTTATTGAAACTGAACGTGACAAAATGCAAACCGATGGTTTGATGAAGGCTATGGACATTACGTATTACAAACGCTGTAAAAGAACAACTCTTGAGACTAGTTCTTGGCTTGTTAGTCAAACAACTTAGCGATCCAAATGGCCAAATCCAGATGTGGGAACAGAATCGACAATCGTTTTGGGAAATTCGCGTGCCCTGAAATATAGGGAGTACTACGTATCATTGTAACAACTACCAAGCATTCAGAAGACTTATTGAAATTGATGGTGTCGTGCCACTGATGAACTGTTGGGAGGAAATGAAACGACACAATATCACTTGTTGGCGCTTTTGTGTTATCTCGGGATGTATGCGGGGAATAGTGAGGATGTCAATTGTTGATCAGCAGTCTCAGTTGAAATACCTGGTTCTCAAAAGCTATATATCATCGTAGTATCTATCAAGCATCATCCAGGACCTATTGGTGGTGTGGTTCCTCCGCATAGGCATTTATGCATATCAGGCTAACGGGTGACTAAAATGGTAATTTTGAGGGGAAAAGAGTAGCCACAAAGACTTGAGTATCGACACAAAGATAAACAAAGATACAGAAAGTAAAATGAGAGTTATCTATTTTCCATATGATCTTATTAGATATTCACAAGCAAAACAGATGGCAATTGCTACAAACATCATAACCATCACGTCTTTCACATGGATACTAATCGGATAGGGTGAAAACGGACCCAATAGAGTATAACATCTCGAAAACACAGATAAAATGGCTTTCTAGTGGAGTACACTTACGTGGTATTAACATCTCGAAAACAGCAATATGATTCTAAAAGAAGTTATTTAGGAGGTTTTTTGCATTGGCTATACACTTTCGGTGACTTCGACCCGTTTAAAATATTTCTTTTTAACCAATTTTTCTAAGATACCACATATTTAACTCGTTAGAGATAAAACATCACCTGAATCAACCCATTCTAAAGTAAATGAGTTAAAATGCCCATCTCCAACAATGCATCAACAAACAAGTCATAATCCGAGTCCAAAATGAGAAGCAACTAAGTGGATACCAGAGAACAAGGTCAGTTTCTTCTAGAGAGCGATCTTTCTTAACCCAAGTAGCTAAACCCTCTCCAACACGTGGAATCTGATTAGGGAACTCTCCACCAGGAAACATTTCTTGGGGATCATATTGTGTGACCCACAGTTTGGCAAACAATTTGATCCAGGTACTAGTTTGTAGCCTGTCAACTGGCCAGTTCGGTTTACAGTTCTTGTATTCCTGATCTGAAAATTTCATCATACATATGGAATTAAGTTATTAGAGAAATCAATGTCATACTCTATAGTCTATATGTTGGAATTATTATATCATGACATTCATATTAATAAACCAAGTACATCAAAGTGAGCATAAGCGGAAGCAATTATAATAGATCGAATAACATGTAATTAATTAATCAATTATTTAAATCGTAAACGTACCTTTGTGATTCTAGCCCGAACAAGAATCAAAGCAATCTTCCAGAACCAAGAACCCTAATTAGGGTTTATAAGGATTATATGAATTCCACAAAAGGTGTAGATTGGCGGGAACACCCTGACCCCGGGTGTCTTTTGGCACCAGCCATTGTCCACCCCACAATAAGGATTATATGAATTACCCCTTACCTTTTGTAATTCAATCCAAGAATCAAACAATAGTGTGTTTGATTCACGTTCTTGTACACACGTACTAATTCAAGAAAAGTATTTGCAAGTAATGAACACAAAACCTTGTTTTAGACACAAGAAAATCGAAACCCTAAGGGGTTCGTTTGGATGGATCGACCAAGGAAGAAAAGAGATAAGAAAACACCAAGATGTGTGTGTACAAGTTATGAGAAAAACCTACATCTTGGGTTTGCTTATATACTACACAAAACTTAGAGCTCAAGGCACATAAGGAGGTGGGAACCCCCTTAGGCCGATCGGTTTTGGAACCCACATAGGGTTTCCGGAACCTTCTCTTGTTTCCATGTTTTGTCTAGTATTTACTTTCCTAATCTTCGTTTAATAAATAATTAGTCATTAATCAATAATACTAATTATTATTATTTATTTTGTGTTTAATAATTAATTATAACATTTTATAAATAATTATTACATTTTCTCTTCATACGTATTGTGTGCAATCCCGTGATCTCAAGTTCGATCCTAACACACGACTATTATTATTTTGTCTATAAAACCAACACTATATACCATATGCTCATTTAAATATCTAATATGTGTATACTTTCAAAATACACATCGCCCCCTTAACTGTGTGTGAGTGAGAGGGAGAGAGTGAAAAACTTGACTGACAAAGAAAAATGTGAAGTTTGAAAATGTAGAACTTACAATCCAATGATGGGCACAAGCAGAATTACAATCACGAATTGCTTCAAGTTCCGATTTTAACAGTGTCTCTTTGGCATAAAAGGTGTTGTTGTGCACATTTGCATCCCCCGGTTCTTCAACTTTAACATCCGCTTAACTACCTGTAAATTAAAGCAGTATATGTGTAAGAAAACACGCTCTTGTATTATCAAACATCAGGAGAAGCAAAATGGAAGTAGTACAAGAAAATAATGCTAAGTATATAGCAACTCAAAAGTACTAAGCCTAGACAAGTAGACAAATCACTTTAGATCAAATACTGGCCAGAGATGCAAATTTTGACCCATTTACTAGGAATTGGATCAATTTGGGTTGTGTGTTATATCAAAAGGATGAGAGTTGCAACGTCTAATTATAATGTATACAACCCTCTCACTAGTTTTTCGATTTTGTTAATATCATACCATTACTATTTTGTTACAATAAATGCATTAACTATTAATAATAAGGTTTTTAAAGTGTTTGGTGGTTGATGAGTGATGACATTCGACCGCCTCGTGTTGAACATGCTAATAACGGATGTATTTCAACCCAAAACAGCTATGACCCATTAACCAACCTGCCCATGTTACCATCTCTAATGTCAACTAAATGCTCAAAATAATATTGCAAGTAGATAACAGCTCAAAGTTCATGCATTTGATTTCTACTATTGCAAATTCTCGAGTATATTACAGAGATTGAGAATGCCAAATCTGATTGTGGGATTCATCAGGCTTACAGTCAACAGACATATCCATACGAGCAACAAAAAAAAAGTGTTGATGAACAGGAGCATAGAGCCCAGGAGCAATCATAGTCCCATATTTTCTAACTTCACCAGGTTGAAGAGCTCCTAAGCTTAATATTCCAGTTAGCTTCACCTCGGCTTTGATTTTTCCATCCTGTAAGAAGAAATCCTATTGTTTAATCACAACGACATGTCAACGACATAATATTAAAAACACTGTTTTTGTTTTAATGATACCGTTGACATGTCGACGGTATCATTAAATAACCAATAATTATGTTTCAATGATGCCGTCGACATGTTGACGGTATCATTATTAACACCCTGCTA
Source organism: Artemisia argyi (assembly GCA_030686995.1). NCBI lineage: Eukaryota > Viridiplantae > Streptophyta > Magnoliopsida > Asterales > Asteraceae > Artemisia > Artemisia argyi. The sequence continues at coordinate 199,140,596 of CM060682.1, forward strand.
ACAACAGGCTGCAAATATTGCAATTTTCCAGATTTTTTCCGGATTTTCCGGAAAAAATCTACCAAAACCTGTAACATTACAAGCACCTATAACCATTCAATATCAACATGTCCTAAACGTATAACTCGCCATCGGCTATAACACTTGCAAAATATCGCTAAACACCCTCAAAATGAATAAAAACATATAAAGTCTACAAAACGGGGTGTGGTAATGTCTAAACCTAGCTGCCATATCCACAAATGTTTTAATATCCGCGACGTTCAAGTCGCCAAAAGGTTAAACTATACAATACTAACATATGGGTCGCCAAAATATTGTTTCAAGCATAAGTACAACACAAAATACCCAAGTTTGTACCTCTACATCCAAAATCACTCGTGATCATCAGTAGGACCCTCATCATCGCCAGAACCATCCTCATCGCCTCTGCGACTCCCGCTCCCTCCAGCTGAGCCACTACCTCCAACGCCACTGCCTGAGCCATCCACGTGCTGAGAACCCGCCTGACTAACATACTCGTTCCATCGCGGGTTGGAGGAGATAAAACCTGTGATCAAAGCAATCTCCGCCTTCAAGGCCTTACGCTCTTCAGCTTCTCGAAGGTGATTCTCCTCGGCCTCAGCAATCTTCTTCTCGGCCTTAGCAAGCTTTTTCTCCATCTCAGCGTATTCCTAAAATGAAACAATCAAAATTAAAAAAACATCTATTGCAATACTTAATTTGAGTCATGATCGAGTAATCTATAATTAATATATTATCAAACTGTACATACCTGGAGGTGGAGGCGGGGTGTATGGTAACGGTGGCCTGGAGAGCCCGGGTATGACCCTACCCCGTCCGGCGATGTGGCCTCGCTGCTTGCCCTTCAAAACCTTAGCAAGTATTTGCTCCTCCGTGTATGCCACCCCTTCCGGCGTATTCGCTCCCAGATCTCGCAGCCGGACCATCTCTTCCTATTTAATTGAGAAAAAAATTGAGAAAATTTATATATATATATATATATATATATATATATATATATATATATATATATATATATATATATATATATATATATATATATATAAATTAAAAAAAAATAAATAATAAATTAAAAAAAAAATAAATAAAAGATACTTACATATTGAACACGAGCCTCATCCTGCAACCACATACCATCACTGTCGCAGTGTGTGTCGTAAAACGACTGGATGAGGGACGAGTATTTTTTGTCCTTGCTGTTCAGAAACTGTATATACACATGCATATATATAAGATGAAACAAATTAAAAATGGCAAATCAAACACCATATTTATTTTAATTAAACTTAAATACTTTTATAAAATCAAAATTAATTACTTTTATATAATTATAATTAAATAATTTTATAAAAATAAAATACTTGTATAAAAATAAAATGTGTCTTACGTAGTCGTGGCGAATAGCGGCCAATGACTTGGAACCGTGGCGGCTGTACACCTTCAACTTCTTTCGGTTCTCCTTGTTCACAGCAGCATGCTTCAGGTTCTTCTCATTCATGTAAAACTTGATATGCTCCTCCCACACAGATGGCTCGACGTTCGGAGGAGGGTTTCTTCGTATCTCATCCACTTTTTCAGGCCCACCCTCCCCGTCGAAGTAAACCCTCTTCATCGTGCCCTTGTTATCGGAGTAGACCTTAGCAATGTACGCATTGAGGCCCGCCAAAATGGTTTTCCAATCGGGTGAGTTCATGTGGGTCTGCAAGTCGAAGAATTCCTGCAAACAAATTTAAACAAATATACACAATTAAACAAATTTAAATAAATGTACACATTCAAAGAATTAAATATAAAGATATAATTAAAAGGAAAATAAAATAACTGACCCCGAGTCGGTTCATGAAGCCCTGTCGGGTCGCTTCGTCAAGGTTGTGCCAGGAGGGATAGTGCAACGGCAAGGACCTAACCAGCTCGCCAACCTAGTTACCGAACCATGCGCGGTTGGGCCCAACATGATGAAATGTCTTCTGATCACGCCACTCGAACTCGATCGATTGCGGGCCCAAGGCAGTCACAGCTTTCCTGAGGTCTTTGTTTTTGTTGGCTTCACGGACCTGTGCCCTGCCGCCATCCCGACCTCCACCCCTACCGCCAGCTTGTCTTGCTCTACCTCCTCGTCGAGGTTTTTGTGACGAACCTACAATTGAAGTGAGTGAAAACGTTAAAAAATAACAAGTAACAAAATTCAAATTATCAAGTTTAATTTTCTTACCACTACGGTGACCGCTAGTAATCGAATGATAAGGTGGTGGTGGGTCATCGGCACCGTCACCACCGTGACCTCGCGCTACTGCTGCCATCTGTAAAAGTACAAGTTGAATTAACATATAGAAATTCGGGAACAAATTAACATAAGCATGCACACATTCAAATACATACACATTTAAAATAAATATACACATTTAAAAAATCCATAACAATTTCATTCAAATAAGCTAAGTGTCGTTTTACAAGTTACAATTTAAGATCAATCTGCTACATCTACATCACTATCATAAACAGCATGAGTCGCATCTTCAACTTCATCATCAGAATTGTTTGCATCAGAGTCTGCTAAATCATAAGGATCGTCGTCATCAACTTGAATGATTGGTGGTGGTGCCTCAACTAACGTTGATTGACCATCGATATTTAAGGTTTCAAATGCCAAATCATTCAAATTAGCAGACAGTTGGAGATTCGATGAGTTGTTGCCATGTATCACATCATCATCGTCTTCTGTCACAATGACATCCCAGGTTGTGTTGTGATTCACTTCTTGGACGACCTTCCAATGGAGTGGTCGTCTGGCAGGATCTTCAAGGTAGAAGACTTGTTTTGCTTGTGTTGCGAGAATGTAAGGTTGATTTTCAAACGCTGTGCTACATGCCCAAATTTGTGTCATGTTGTTTCTAGTGTTATAACGTTCGAATCTACCTCTTTTGACCAAGTCGAACCACTTAACTCGAAATAGCACAACTTTGAACTGGGTATACGCGAACTCCAGAATTTCTTCTAGCTGACCATAATACATTTCTTCTTCCTTCTCGCCAGGAGAACAAATTCCGCTGTTCTGAGTTGTACGTTTTACATCGCGGCTGTGTACAACAAACTTCACACCGTTGACTACGCAAGAGTGAACTGAGGTTACGGTCGATAATGGTCCACAAGCCAAAGCGAATAAGTCTGGAGTACACCTTGGGTCATTGTCTGTGTAAAGTTTACCGATCTATGAACAAAGATAAGAATAGATGGAGATGAGTAATATATATAGTCGTTATTTATACAAGGAATTACATATAATAAGTTTACCTTCGTCTGAAACCATCTAGGAAATTCTTGTTGCATGTCGCTATCAGGATGTTCACTGAAAATGGACATGATATTAGAATTAATCGAAAAGATAACTTGGGAAAAAGAAATTTCAAAATAAAAACGCGTACCTCTCGAACTCGTTCATGTACGCGTCGATCTCAGGACTGTTGTGAAGTACATACCATATCACTTTCTTCATTTCTTGGAGACCTAACCGAATAATTGTCACTTTACCAGACGTTTTACATAGTGATCGGAACACCTGGAAATCACTTGTTGGGCGAGGACAGCCCTGAGATGCAGTGGGACGATTAAATTCCGTCCCAATTTCGCCCCGAAAATAACGAGAACAAAAAGTTAATGCTTCGTCTGCAACATAACCCTCCGCTATTGAACCTTCCGGCTTAGCTTTATTTCGTACATAGTTTTTTAGCTTCTTCATGTATCTTTCAAATGGATACATCCACCGATAAAATTACTTTAATATAATTTTATAAATACTTTATAAAATTACTTTATTATAAATACTTTTATAAAATTACTTTAATATAATTAAAAAAATTTATTTATTATAAATACTTTTATAAAATATTAAAAAATAAGTTTTATAAAATTAATAAACTAAATTTATATAATTGAAAAAAATTATTTATTATAAATACTTTTATAAAATTAAAAAAAATATATATATTTAAAATTAATTACTTATATTATAATTAAAAAATCATTTATTAAAATATAAAATAAAATAATTAGAATATCACAAACGAGTCGAGATGCAATGGTTATACATGAGATGTAAAACGAACGAGTCGAGATGCAATGGTTATACATGATATGTAAAACGAACGAGTCGAGATGCAATGGTTATACATGATATGTAAAACGAACGAGTCGAGATGCAATGGTTATACATGATATGTAAAACGAACGAGTCGAGATGCAATGGTTATACATGAGATGTAAAACGAACGAGTCGAGATGCTATGGTTATACATGAGATGTTAAACGAACGAGTCGAGATGCAATGGTTATACATGAGATGTAAAACGAAGGAGTCGAGATGCAATGGTTATACATGATATGTAAAACGAACGAGTCGAGATGCAATGGTTATACATGAGATGTAAAACGAACGAGTCGAGATGCTATGGTTATACATGAGATGTTAAACGAACGAGTCGAGATGCAATGGTTATACATGATATGTAAAACGAACGAGTCGAGATGCAATGGTTATACATGAGATGTAAAACGAACGAGTCGAGATGCTATGGTTATACATGAGATGTTAAACGAACGAGTCGAGATGCAATGGTTATACATGAGATGTAAAACGAACGAGTCGAGATGCAATGGTTATACATGATATGTAAAACGAACGAGTCGAGATGCAATGGTTATACATGAGATGTAAAACGAACGAGTCGAGATGCTATGGTTATACATGAGATGTAAAACGAACGAGTCGAGATGCTATGGTTATACATGAGATGTTAAACGAACGATTCGAGATGCAATGGTTATACATGAGATGCAATGGTTTTACCTAACAACTTTTTTTCTACCTAACACCTTATCCTCACAATATAAACACACACACACACATACTCATCTCACTATATATCTCTCTCTAGCAGTTTCTGTTTTCTGGCGACACCAGCATTTTCCGGCCGCCGGAATCTTTTTCTGGCCACCACCTTTTATCACCTCAACTTGTAGATCGGGCCACACCGGTCACGATTCAACCACTCAACCTCACAACCACAAACATACATTGTTATCATGGTGAAGAAGATGGCATAATTTGAAGCTTTTCCATGTCCTTGTGAACGAGGAGACGTGATTCTGCGAGAATCGTGTAAATCTTACTCCCGTGGTAAACTATACTATGCGTGTCCTTTCTCGCAGGTGAACAATTACATATTTTTTCGTGTATTATATAAATAATTTTGTTAGTTGTTAAAAATAATAGTTTTTACTCTTTAACAGCCTGGGACAGAAGACCATGGATGTAATTTTTTTTTATGGAAGGAGGAACGACTCGCCAAAATGATGATCGGTTCTCTGGGAGCTTCAACATCAAGCGGTTCTGGATCTGCTCCAAAAAGGTGCTCAAACTGTCATGAAAAAAATCTTAGAATAAACTTGCTGGAAGCACAAAAACAGGTGTTGGAGGCACAAAAACAGGTGCTAGAGACAAAATTAAGGGTGCTGGAGGCAAAACTTGACATGGCAACGTATCCCAACCACGACCACGCATGTCAGTCGGATGCAATACTCCGTGACCTTGTAGGTGACATGGATCAATTTCATATGTAGTACTGTTATCGTTGTTGTTGCTGTTGTTTGCTGTTGTTGTTGATGTTATTGATGTTTAATAAAATGTTGTTGTTGTTGTTGTTTAATAAAATGTTGTTGTTGTGGAGCAATAATTAGAACTGAAGGAGCAATAATTATCAAACACAAAGGCAAACTGTTTATTTAAAACAAGCAAGAGTTCTTAACCACATGCATTTTCATACAGACTCAAACTAAACAACTCGACAACCAAACTAAACAACTCAACAACCAAAGGAAACAACTAAAACTAAACAACTCGACAACCAAACGAAACAACTCAAACTAAACAACTCGACAACTAAAACAACGGATCAAACGAAACAACCCGTTTATTTATTTTTTTGCTGCTACTTTCCGCTTTACTCGAACTCGCACCATCTTTTCCCTTCCTTGCTCTCATTTCCTTGATATGTGCAAACGTAGCTTCAAGATTTGTGATCCTATTTCCCAGATTATCAAGTTTTGTTTCCAACGTACTTTCAGCTTCGTTGTCACCTCCAACAGCAACAACTTGAGCTTCAGCAGCATCTAGCTCGTCCATGTACTCTTTGTAGTACGGCTTTTTCCTACACCATTCGATAATCTTGTCTCTCATCCACGGTTCAGCATCCTTAAAATCACCATATTCCTCATAAACTGCATGACCAAAAGTTAACATAACTTCATTAAAGAGGAGCTCGTGTGACAAGATTTTTGAGTACTCCTCTTCAACTGTGCAACCACGCCAAGTCATGTGTGTCTTGTAAGAATTGACGATTGAATTATTTGTGAGATGTGTAAAATGAGACGGAAATAATTTTGTGAGAATGTATATATTGGTAAAAAATGAGACGGGAATGTATTTGTGAGGATATATATAGCCTGATTTTTAAAGATATATTCCCGTCGACATGTCGACGGGAATAATAAAGCGGGAAAATATCCCGCCCAATATTTTACCCATTTATTAAAAATGTTTATAATTAGTAATATACTCCCATCGACATGTCGACGGGACTCTTAAAACATAATAATTATTATGCTTAATCACACGTTAATTGTGGGATAAAACGTTATTAATATATTCCCGTCGACATGTCGACGGGAATATATTAGCGGGTAAATTTCGCGCCCAACTTTGGTGAATTATTGAGGCTAAAAAAATATTTTAAAATGTTCCCGTCGACATGTCGACGGGAAAATACGATTATGAAAAATTCAACGCAGTTGGGCTCGGTCAAGCGTTTTTTTTGTCGTTTTCTGCCTTATGCCGTCGACATAATGTCGACGGGAAACAGTTCGTCGCCTGTTCTCCTGATTCTTGTAGTGAAAACCTAGTTCTCCAGTCCTGGTGCTTCCACAAAATTCCATGATCCTCTTCATGAAAGCTAATACAATCTTCGATTGTTTCAAATTGATGTAAACATGAATAAATGATTCAGCTAATACGACCGATTTGTTCTAAATGGGTTATATTAGCCCTAATGATTAAATAAATGATTCAGCTAAAAATAAATGGATCAAATGAGTTAAAGAGTAACTATAAGGTTTGAACAATAGCTTCTTTCATTATCATGAAAGGCTTAAATTTTTATTAGCATAAAAGACGGTTTCTAGAAACTATAATCGTTAAGTACCCATTTATATGAATGACAAAGGAAAATTTTCCTTTAAACATCTACCTACTTCAGGAGTCATACTTTGACAAGGTAGTAATATGTTGATTGATTATAATATTCTTGGCAGAAAAATCCCGAAAACAACAACATAATTATGGAACTAGCTAGATCAATGTATTACACTTGCATCGTTCTTCCATATTTTAGCTGAAAAGTACTCTTCTCAGGTAGTTCTTCCCTTTTGTATGTTTTACTGCTTTTGTAAGAAGATTATAGTTTCAATAACCTTCCTGGTATTTGTAGGTCAATTTCCCAGATGTTCACAAGATCATGGAACATTATGCTCTTGCATTAGTTGTCAGCCACTCTAATTCGTATAAAAGGTGACCCAACCCCAAATTCTCAAAAGTTGTTTTCATCGAAGAAATATTGACTCAGTTGGAGCCTCATCTTTAGGAGTTCAATCACATAAATCTTCAAACACATACCAAGTTTCCTGCATTCCTTTGTGACCAAATAACCAAATTCATACTATCCAACTATAACACCCCCAAAATTTGGTACAGCGAAAGACTCAACAAGCTTTCGAGGTGCTACGGGGATTGGTATCCATTCAAAGTCATGAAAGAACGAGATAAAGTAAACAAAAGAAAAACACAACCAAAACGGGTTTTAAAGTTTACATTTATCCCAAGAATTATCCAAAGTAAGGCCCAAAAGAAATAAACATAGGTCCACAATAGTTTATCAGAGTTTTAGAAAATAGATCCATAACCGGGTGCCATTGCCAAGCCTCCAATCCAAGCATCCAAAGGGCATCACTTAATTACCTGAGAAAACATGCTAAAAGTCAGCTTTCGTAGGTGAGATCATAGGTTTAAATTCATAATTCAATATAGTGGACATATTCGCAAAACGCTTGCTAGCTAGACTAGGCCTAAATCATCCAACCAAATAATCCAACCAAAATAATCCAACCAAATCAAATCAACCCTATAGGTGCACGCTATAGCTCAAATCAATCCAATCAATAGCTTACCTAGCTCAAGTCTAGGCCTCGCTCTATAACCAATCCAATAGCTTACCTAGTTCGGGACTAGGCCTCGCTCAACAACTAAATCAATAGCTTACCTAGTTCGGGACTAGGCCTCGCTTAATCCTACCTAGTTCTATAAGCATAGCAAATTTTGAAATAAATAAATAAAGCGATAATAGTCCACATAAAACATTTGCACGTTTCTCACCCCAAGTATTGAAAACAAAGTTCAAGAGTAAAAGTGGGGCTATGACTCACCTCAAGTCCAGCAAATCCTCAAAAGAAATCAATAGATGAAAGACGTAAGCAAACTCAAGCAACTCACGTAACGGAAACTACAGACTTGGCACTTCCTAACAATATCAAGCTCGTTCAGAAATCATTTCCTCAAAAATCAAATATTCCCATTCCCGAACGTATTCCATTTTTACTTTCCAAAAGTATCCGTTTCTCGAATTATCTTCATATCAATTTGAAATTTGACGTTTGGTATCCATATGGGTGGTGGGTCGACACAACTCAAACCAAGAAGCCACAACGAACGAAATAATAAACAAATCTATAGGTCTAATATTAGCCCGATATATTATTTAAATAAATCACCGAAGCTTATCAAATCCGTCGATTTGGTAATCCCCCATATTTATTCACGTAATTTACCGCTCCAAGATTATACCCAACCTAAAGCACATAGCACAAAATATACTATATGGTAAATATCGTAGTCCAATAAATTCCCTATATATATCGTCCAATTTGCCAAATTCGTCAATTTAGCCAATTCCACGAGATATAGTAATTTATTATCCTAATACAAGTACCACAACCTATGGGCGTCGTAGGATACGATGCCCATTAATATACTCATTTTTTATAGCTAAATAAATCCTATTTAACCCGTCGATTAAATAAGTTACGTAGTATAGAAAATGTATATATTAATCGTCATATATCCGTGACAACACAAAAGTCACATAATAAAGTCCACTTGGACTTAAGTAACCACAACTCGTATAACTCGATAAGTTTCTAATTTATAAACAAAATCACACTTTTAATTATTATTTACCCGACTTATTATTTCGCCATTATTTATATAGTTATTATTTATAACAATAGTCCGACATTTATTACACTATTGGCATAGTATAATAACTATCGTTTTATTATTATATGTTTACTCGTGATCGTTTTATTATTAATATACGCATTTATAATAATATATATACGTTTATCACGTCTATATACTTATATAAACGATTATATTACTAATAATATTATTACGAGTTTTATTATTAGCGTTTGATTATGAATATTTATCGAGTCATATGAGTTGGTCAGATGTCCGAGTCATCACTCTCGGCTCATTGTCCAAGTCCAAGAATAAAATAACCAAGTCAATAATAAGTAAACCATCTCCGTCCAAAATCAATCCCAATTTACGTGCTACAACAATAGGGTCCGACTACGGCACCCGACTAACCTATCTCCGTCATCTAATTGACCGTCTCACAATCGGTCCCCAAATCCATACTCGTCAACACAACTCCACAATGAAAATCATCTTACCTTTCTTCTCGATTCCCAAGCAACAAAAATAATGTAACCAATGCCCAAAGTATCAATAACAATAATAGCAACAAAAAGAATATCAGGAAACCAATAAGAACATCAAGTATATCATGCAATACGGGTCAACTTACCAAGTCGAACCCGAGTCAAGACATCACCACGAATCGCGTGGGTCCCACCCGAGACCTCTAGGGTCTCGGCTAGCTCAGCCGAGCTCGAACCAAAACAAACGGACTCCCAGGGTCACGTTACCACAAACAACAATACTATATCCAGATTTCACAACCAAATTAGTTCAAGACCTGGTGAAATATCACCAAACACCCTCGCTAATCAACACCACGAGACCAAAATAATCCAGAAACCACATGAGTTCACAAGATAACTCAAGCCGAGTCTCGACACCCACAAGAACATGAAAACCCGGATACCAAACTTGTTTTAAATCTTGTTTTATTCAAAACCCACATATCATTCACGTTTTTAATCTAAACCCAACTGGAAAACCTTAACTCGTGACCTCTTGGTCACGTTTTCAATTCAATACGAGTCACAACCCTCTTGTGACTCATCTTACCTTCGATTTCACGAGAAAAGAACATGAGAACTTTAAAAATCAAGAAGATGGTGGTGCGTTTGGGGTGACGACGAGATCAAAACAAGGGTACAGGGCGCGTGTTGTTGTAAATCGGATGGAGAATGAGATGGGGAGTGGATTGGGGGTGGTCGTGTATGGTGGTTGGTGGCGGTGGAGCTGTGGTGTGGCCGGAATGTAAGCGGCGGCTAGGTTAAGATGAGGGGGAGGTGATGATAATATTTAGAGAGAGAGTAAAGGTGAGGTTGTGTTTGGTGTTGTGTGAACCAGGAACCAAAAGGACCCTTTTTATTTCTTTCTTTCTTTAAAATAACAATAATAATAATACTAATAGTAATGGTGTGGGGATTAGATGGCTAGTTAAGTAAACACAATGACCAAACCCGAAAACCTTTCAAAATATCTCAACATTCTCGAACCAAACTCGTTCCCAAAAATTTAAAATTCCAAGATACGTTCCATAAACATATAACCCAAATCAGTAAATTCAAAATATTTAAATTTGTTAGGTTATCCTAGTGCCAGAGTCAATGTAGTGCCAAATAATCATCTCACAATTAAATCACCGCGAATAAACCAAACCAAACCAATGATTAAAATTCAAATTCCATAAATAACGTACGATTTAAATCACATTCCAACGTTCACCAAAATCTCATCACAAATAAACTTTTCAAATATTCCAAAATTATAAATTTTAATGTAATGCGGGTTTTAAAAACGGCTCCCTATTTTGCCAGTTGTCACATCCTCCCAGCCTCAGAAGAAACCCGTCCCGGGTTTCTCTCGGAACAAACCATCTACGAAGTAAAAAGCTTCAGATATCTCTTTCAAAACTCATCCTCACATTCCCACGTGAATTCCGGTCCATGCCGCGAATTCCAACAAACTTTGATGAGCAGAATACGACTTCTCTTAAGTCGTTTAATCTCTCAATCCAATATCTCAATCGGCTCTTCCACAAAATTCAAACTCTCATCCACACGAATATCCTTAATTTGTATAACTGGCGTTTCCTCCGAAAGGCATTTCTTTATATTGCTAACATGAAACACATCATGAACTTTATTCAATTCCATTGGTAATTCCAATCGATAAGCTACGGCCCAATTCTTTCCAAAATAAGAAATGGTCCAATGTAGCTGGGATTTAGTTTCCCACGTTTCCCAAAACGTATCACACTCTTCCAAGGCGAGACTTTCAGCATCACTTTGTCTCCAACCTGGAATTCTAGGGGTTTACGCCTCTAATCGGCATAGCTTTTCTGCCTATCTCTAGCTGCTTGCAGTCGATCTCGAATTTGCGTTACCTTCTCCGTAGTTTCCAAAATAAGCTCAGCGCCTGTGAGTTGGCTATCTCCAACTTCTGCCCAACCAATAGGTGAACGACATTTACGACCATATAAAGCTTCAAACGGTGCAGCTTTAAGACTTGTGTGGTAGCTATTGTTGTAGGAGAACTCCGCAAGGGGTAGATATTTCTCCCAGCCTTTACCAAAGTCTATTATGCATGCACGAAGCATATCCTCCAAAGTCTGAATAGTTCTATCACTTTGACCATCGGTTTGGGGGTGATATGCAGTACTCATATCAAGTCTCGTCCCCAAAGCGGTTTGAAGTGATCGCCACAACGCTGACGTAAAGCGGCTGTCGCGATCAGAAATAATCGATATCGGAACTCCATGACGAGAAACTATCTCCTTCACATACAACCTCGCAAGTTTATCAACACTATCATCTTCACTAATCGCCAGGAAATGAGCAGACTTAGTCAATCGATCCACAATTACCCAGATAGCGTCACAACCGCTAGCTGTCTTTGGTAATTTGGTAATAAAGTCCATCGTAATCCGCTCCCATTTCCAAACCGGGAGTTCTGGCTGCGTCAATAATCCTGATGGTCTTTGATGTTCGGCTTTAACCTTAGAACAAGTCAAACACTTACTAACGTACAATGCTATATCTGCCTTCATACTTGGCCACTAATATAACTTTTTCAAATCCTGGTACATCTTGTTAGACCCAGGATGAATAGAGTATCTTGACTTATGCGACTCATGCATAATCAACTCTCGAATTCCTCCATACAATGGTATCCAACTTCGCTCTCCAAAACATAATACTCCATCAGAACGCTTAACAAATCCCTTCTCATTTTCTGCCATCCCAAATATGTTCTCAGCAGATCGATTTTCTGCTTTCAACGCTTCCATTTGAGCTTCTAATATTTGAGACGGTAATGGCGATACGATAGTCATTCCTAATGACCTAACTCATAATGGTGGAATTCTCTCCTTTCGACTAAGAGCATCAGCAACAACGTTTGCTTTACCAGGATGGTAGCGAATTTCACAATCGAAATCGCTTAGCAACTCATTCCAACGTCGCTGTCTCATGTTGAGCTCTTTTTTATTCAAGATGTGTTGTAGACTTTTGTGATCAGTAAACACTACACACTTGGTTCCATACAAGTAATGTCTCCATATCCTTAAAGCAAAAACCACATCACCTAATTCCAAATCATGGGTGGTGTAGTTCTTCTCGTGCTTTTTGAGCTGTCGGGAAGCATAAGCTATCACTTTCTCTCGTTGCATTAATACAGCTCCCAAACCTTTATGCGAAGCGTCACAATAGACGACGAAGTCCTCGTTACCTTTAGGTAACGCCAAGATAGGAGCACTACACAACATCTCCTTAAGTACTGAAATGCTTCCTTTTCCTTATCTCCCCATTCGTACTTAACACTCTTTTGAGTCAATTTGGTCAACGGTTTTGCTATCTTCGAAAATCCCTCAATGAATCTTCGGTAATAACCGGCTAATCCCAAAAATTGACGAACTTCTGTTGGGGTCGTAGGTGCAGCCCAATCTTTAATTGCTTCAATCTTAGCAGGATCTACATGAACTCCTTGTCTATCAATCACATGACCCAGAAATTGTACCGTCGGAATCCAAAATTCACATTTAGAAAACTTGCATACAGTTTCTCTTTCCTGAGCAATTCTAAGATAAGTCTTAGATGCTCCTCATGCTCCTTCTCACTCTTCAAATAAATTAGGATGTCATCGATGAACACAATCACGAATTTATCTAAGTAAGGCTTACACACCCGATTCATGAGGTCCATGAATACCGCCGGTGCGTTGGTCAACCCAAACGGCATCACCTGAAACTCGTAATGCCCGTAACGGGTTCTGAAAGCCGTTTTCGGAATATCTTCCTCGCGCACTCGAAGCTGATGATATCCCGATCTCAAATCGATCTTCGAATACACACTCGATCCTTGAAGCTGATCGAACAAATCGTCGATCCTCGGTAACGGGTATCTATTCTTCACCGTTAACTTGTTCAACTCTCGATAATCAATACACATGCGAAACGATCCATCCTTCTTCTTCACAAATAAGACCGGGGCTCCCCAAGGCGAAGAACTTGTCTTATAAATCCCTTTTTGGCTAACTCCGCTAATTGTTTCGACAACTCTTCCAGTTCAGTAGGTGCAAGACGATAAGGCGCTCGTGCCACGGGTGCAGCACCAGGTATCAACTCAATTTGAAACTCTACTTGTCTAGTAGGTGGGATTCCCGGCAAATCATCGGGAAACACATCCGAAAAATCACAAACTATAGGCACATCTCCAATGCATCTTTCCTTCTTCTCCTTCCCTCCTTTCTCATCGCAGATTATATGAGCACGATATTTCGACAACCAATCCATACCAATAATAACATCAAAACTCCCTAACGTGACGGGTAGAAGATCTATGTTGAAAGGACGATTCAGAAAGTTTAACGTACAACCACGAATGATAGTCCTAATCCTTTCTATGTTCCCATTAGCTAACTCTACATCATAACCAATTCCTAAGGCCATCGGAGGTTTCTCTAGTAAGGGTGCAAACTTTGTGGATACAAAACTCTTATCGGCACCAGTATTAAATAGTATGGAAGCATAACGATTATTGAGAAGGATCGTACCAGTAACGACGTTCGGATCTTCTCCTCTCTCGTTCCCAAGTGCATACACTCTCCCATGAGCAGCTCCAGCTTCCACACGTTGGTCCCCATTATCTTGTCGTCCACGGTTTCCTCCAGCTCCACGGTTTCCATTATTGTACCCATTACCACCCGATCCTTGATTTCCTCGGTTCCACGATTCCCTACACTCATTCCTATAATGTCCCTTCTTTCCACATCCATAACAAGTAACATTTGCCTTACTCATAGTTTCAGGAGTAGCTGGAACTATAGCAAGTGGTCGAGCTCTACAATCCTTAGCTATGTGTCCCATCCTAGAGCAATTCTTGCACATCACCGTACATCGTCCAGAATGATTCCTATAACATCGGTTACACTTGGGTGCATCTCCATTGTAGTTCTTCTTGTCTCCATCTCCCATAGCATAAGCTCTAGTAGTCGTTTGTCGCTTGTTTCGATGATCATTACCCTTAGAATGATTATCCCTCTTCCTCTTTCCATTCTTGTCTTTCTCAGCTTCTTCCAATACCAACGAGTCCATCAATTGTTGAGCGATAGTGATAGCCTCATGAATGTTTGCAGGCTTAGCAGAAATCACATCGTTCCTTGTAGCTACCGGCAACCCATCGGTATACCTCTCAATCCTTTGAGTCTCAGTCCTAACCATATCGGGACAAAGTAAGGCTAACTCTCGATAACGGCGATTGTAAGTTGCCATATCGGTACCTTTCACCTTATGGTTCCAGAACTCAATCTCCAGCTTCTTAATCTCATTCCTTGGGCAGTAAGTCTGAATCAACAAAGACTTAAATTGCTCCCAAGTCATAGCCTAAGCCACAGCACTCCCAACCGAATTACGGTAATTGTTCCACCAAGTTAAAGCTTCATCCTTGAAAGTAAAAGAAGCAAACTTTACCTTTGCATTCTCCGCACAACCACTGACATTAAACACTGACTCAGTCTTCTCTATCCACCTGACCAAGTAGACCACTCCTTCAGTTCCACCAAACTCAATGGGTCCACAAATTTTAAACTCCTTGTAGTTACATCCATTAGTACGACCAGGTGGAAATGTTCCAACAGAATTGTTGGAATGATTTGACTCAGCTAGTAGCTCAGCAACTCATTGCTCCACAAGTTGATTGATCATTGCTTGATCCACAGTAGGTGCATTAAGTGGAACATGATCATTGTCTCCCTGAACATCAACATTTTGATTCCTGTTGTTGCGGTTAGTAGTGTCCAGGTTATCAGGAGTAGGGGTCTCAACATTTCGAGTAGGACGGCGTCCTCGACGACCAGGGGTAGTCGTTGCAGGACCAGTTCTGGTAGCTCTAACAGGGTTTTGTCGTGCAACCATTAATATAGTACCAACACAAGGTCAACTACGCAAATAGGAACACAATTCTCCATGTACGCCAAAACCGTAGAATATCTTACAAAATCACTATCGTCCATACAAGTAGCGATCGATACTTCGTTCCAAAATACCAAAAGACATAATAAATACTAAACGTTCCATACGGGACGAACATACAATCCGATTAACAAGACTTAAGGGATAGAATAACCAGCTCTCCTAACCAAGTACTCCCTGGCTTAAGCAGCAACACAACAACAACACAAATACAAATTGATCTAGCCATGAAGCTGGCGTAGACTATTCAACTCCGATCTCAAACCATCCAAATCTCTCCATGACGATCCCAGCTTAACACTGTATATATCTATATCTCTCTTGAGGTCTGCTGCCTCCTTCTCCAACTCCGTGTTCCTCTGCTACAGCTTGCGATCTGCCTCGCGAGCCGTGTGGAAACCTCTTTGCAGACTCTCTATCTGCTCATGTATCTCCATCATACCTCTCCTAATCGCTGTCGTCATGCCCATGATAGTAGTCAAATCAACTCTCAACTCAGCAACAAACACAGCAATAAACTCAGCAATAACTATCTCAAGTCGGTCAGACATCCGCGAGATCCTCTCGCCCTGTGCAGTAATTCAAGTCCACATCCTACCAGTTTCACCCAAATCTGCATGCTCAGCAGAAACCTCAGAAGGTGCATCCAACTCAACAGGACTACCAGGTGGCAACTCAAACAAAAATGGATGATCAGGTGAAACCGGCTCTAACAGATGTATCGGGGAATCAGGCTTCGCAGAATGAGCCGAATGTGCTAGCGACCCATCATCATCAGGCATCTCCTCCTCCTGAGGATCATCCTCTTCCTCATCCTTAGGGTCATCATTCTCTTCCTCATCTTGAGGGTTATCATTCTGCTCGCCCTCGTACTCCTCGTCGGAGGGGTACTCCATCAATCGTCATCTCTGAGCAGGTGAACCACGAGGCGATAAAATCGATGACTTAGGGCGAAAATGAGACGATAAAGTAGTGGCCGAACGCATGACCAACACGTATGGGTCATCAGGGGCCATAGTGATTTACGAGGGGCGACGCGTACTAGCAATAACAATTCTTAATTACAACACGTGCAAGGAGGCTATGATTTGTGACAACGGCGTAGGGTAGGTGTAAGTGTTTCAAAACAACTAAACCGCGAACTCAAAATACCATATCAAAAATCATCATATAATTCCAAATCATATATATATCAAGAAAGATTTAAAATACCGCATTACTAAAATCATTCGTAAAGCAATTAAGCCATATAATTCCTCAAAACGCATATAATTCCTCAAAACGCCATCATATCACTAAATCAATAAACCTCAAATCCTCAAATCATCTCAAGAATCCCAAATCTAATAATCATCTCAATATACCTCAATAATAACAATGATTCTTCGCCTTGGCGGGCTGGCGGGCAATGGTCGAGGATCGTTTTCTATAAAAATCGGTTATAGTTTAGGTGTCTATTTACCTAGTTCTCTATAACCTTGGCTCTGATACCAATCTGTAACACCCCCAAAATTTGGTACAGCGGAAGACTCAACAAGATTTACGGGTGCTACGGGGATTGGTATCCATTCAAAGTCATGAAAGAACGAGATAAAGTAAACAAAAGAAAAACACAACCAAAACGGGTTTTAAAGTTTACATTTATCCCAAGAATTATCCAAAGTAAGGCCCAAAAGAAATAAACATAGGTCCACAATAGTTTATCAGAGTTTTAGAAAATAGATCCATAACCGGGTGCCATTGCCAAGCCTCCAATCCAAGCATCCAAAGGGCATCACTTAATTACCTGAGAAAACGTGCTAAAAGTCAGCTTTCGCAGGTGAGATCATAGGTTTAAATTCATAATTCAATGTAGTGGACATATTCGCAAAACGCTTGCTAGCTAGACTAGGCCTAAATCATCTAACCAAATAATCCAACCAAATCAAATCAACCCTATAGGTGCACGTTATAGCTCAAATCAATCCAATCAATAGCTTACCTAGCTCAAGTCTAGGCCTCGCTCTATAACCAATCCAATAGCTTACCTAGTTCGGGACTAGGCCTCGCTCAACAACTAAATCAATAGCTTACCTAGTTCGGGACTAGGCCTCGCTTAATCCTACCAAGTTCTATAAGCATAGCAAGTTTTGAAATAAATAAATAAAGCGATAATAGTCCACATAAAACATTTGCACGTTTCTCACCCCAAGTATTGAAAACAAAGTTCAAGAGTAAAAGTGGGGCTATGACTCACCTCAAGTCCAGCAAATCCTCAAAAGAAATCAATAGATGAAAGACGTAAGCAAACTCAAGCAACTCACGTAACGGCAACTACAGACTTGGCACTTCCTAACAATATCAAGCTCGTTCAGAAATCATTTCCTCAAAAATCAAATATTCCCATTCCCGAACGTATTCCATTTTTACTTTCCAAAAGTATCCGTTTCTCGAATGATCTTCATATCAATTTGAAATTTGACGTTTGGTATCCATATGGGTGGTGGGTCGACACAACTCAAACCAAGAAGCCACAACGAACGAAATAATAAACAAATCTATAGGTCTAATATTAGCCCGATATATTATTTAAATAAATCACCGAAGCTTATCAAATCCGTCGATTTGGTAATCCCCCATATTTATTCACGTAATTTACCGCTCCAAGATTATACCAAACCTAAAGCACATAGCACAAAATATACTATATGGTAAATATCGTAGTCCAATAAATTCCCTATATATATCGTCCAATTTGCCAAATTCGTCAATTTAGCCAATTCCACGAGATATATAGTAATTTATTATCCTAATACAAGTACCACAACCTATGGGCGTCGTAGGATACGATGCCCATTAATATACTCATTTTCTATAGCTAAATAAACCCTATTTAACCCGTCGATTAAATAAGTTACGTAGTATAGAAAATGTATATATTAATCGTCATATATCCGTGACAACACAAAAGTCACATAATAAAGTCCACTTGGACTTAAGTAACCACAACTCGTATAACTCGATAAGTTTCTAATTTATAAACAAAATCACACTTTTAATTATTATTTACCCGACTTATTATTTCGCCATTATTTATATAGTTATTATTTATAACAATAGTCTGACATTTATTACACTATTGGCATAGTATAATAACTATCGTTTTATTATTATATGTTTACTCGTGATCGTTTTATTATTAATATACGCATTTATAATAATATATATACGTTTATCACGTCTATATACTTATATAAACGATTATATTACTAATAATATTATTACGAGTTTTATTATTAGCGTTTGATTATGAATATTTATCGAGTCATATGAGTTGGTCAGATGTCCGAGTCATCACTCTCGGCTCATTGTCCAAGTCCAAGAATAAAATAACCAAGTCAATAATAAGTAAACCATCTCCGTCCAAAATCAATCCCAATTCACGTGCTACAACAATAGGGTCCGACTACGGCACCCGACTAACCTATCTCCGTCATCTAATTGACCGTCTCACAATCGGTCCCCAAATCCATACTCGTCAACACAACTCCACAATGAAAATCATCTTACCTTTCTTCTCGATTCCCAAGCAACAAAAATAATGTAACCAATGCCCAAAGTATCAATAACAATAATAGCAACAAAAAGAATATCAGGAAACCAATAAGAACATCAAGTATATCATGCAATCCGGGTCAACTTACCAAGTCGAACCCGAGTCAAGACATCACCACGAATCGCGTGGGTCCCACCCGAGACCTCTAGGGTCTCGGCTAGCTCAGCCGAGCTCGAACCAAAACAAACGGACTCCCAGGGTCACGTTACCACAAACAACAATACTATATCCAAATTTCACAACCAAATTAGTTCAAGACCTGGTGAAATATCACCAAACACCCTCGCTAATCAACACCACGAGACCAAAATAATCCAGAAACCACATGAGTTCACAAGATAACTCAAGCCGAGTCTCGACACCCACAAGAACATGAAAACCCGGATACCAAACTTGTTTTAAATCTTGTTTTATTCAAAACCCACATATCATTCACGTTTTTAATCTAAACCCAACTGGAAAACCTTAACTCGTGACCTCTTGGTCACGTTTTCAATTCAATACGAGTCACAACCCTCTTGTGACTCATCTTACCTTCGATTTCACGAGAAAAGAACATGAGAACTTTAAAAATCAAGAAGATGGTGGTGCGTTTGGGGTGACGACGAGATCAAAACAAGGGTACAGGGCGCGTGTTGTTGTAAATCGGATGGAGAATGAGATGGGGAGTGGATTGGGGGTGGTCGTGTATGGTGGTTGGTGGCGGTGGAGCTGTGGTGTGGCGGGAATGTAAGCGGCGGCTAGGTTAAGATGAGGGGGAGGTGATGATAATATTTAGAGAGAGAGTAAAGGTGAGGTTGTGTTTGGTGTTGTGTGAACCAGGAACCAAAAGGACCCTTTTTATTTATTTCTTTCTTTAAAATAACATTAATAATAATACTAATAGTAATGGTGTGGGGATTAGATGGCTAGTTAAGTAAACACAATGACCAAACCCGAAAACCTTTCAAAATATCTCAACATTCTCGAACCAAACTCGTTCCCAAAAATTTATAATTCCAAGATACGTTCCATAAATATATAACCCAAATCAGTAAATTCAAAATATTTAAATTTGTTAGGTTATCCTAGTGCCGGAGTCAATGTAGTGCCAAATAATCATCTCACAATTAAATCACCGCGAATAAACCAAACCAAACCAATGATTAAAATTCAAATTCCATAAATAACGTACGATTTAAATCACATTCCAACGTTCACCAAAATCTCATCACAAATAAACTTTTCAAATATTCCAAAATTATAAATTTTAATGTAATGCGGGTTTTAAAAACGGCTCCCTATTTTGCCAGTTGTCACACCAACTATGAGGAGATGATCCCTGCAGATGAAAACTCCTACGAAGGTTCTTTGATTGTTGGTTCTTGGGGGTTTAGGACATTCAATAATGAGATGATTTGGATCTCCGCATCTAAAGCATTTCCTATCACTTTTTCCTTTCTTGTCATCACGATACTTTGACGATGACTTCTTCTCATCACGATGTTGTCTCACAAATCTACCTCTTCTTCTAAAGAACTTCTTAAAATCTCTAGCTGCCAATGCATACTCTTCATCTTCACTATCGGAACACGAGCTTTCCTCATCATTAGACTCTTTCTTGGCTTTTAATGCAAGAGATCTGATTTTCTCACTTTTGACTTTGACAATATCCGAGTCTTTCTTGATTACCATTTCATGAACTTTCAAGTTTCCTATAAGTTCATTAAGTGATAATGTCGTCAAGTTCTTTAATTCTTCAGTGGCGGTGACCTTTGCTCTCCATTTGGGGTGTAGAGCTCTAAGAAACTTCCTAACGTAGTTCTTGCTAGAGTAACCTTCATCAAGAGCTTTAAGACTAGTAATAATAGTATTGAATCTAGCAAAAGCACTATCTATGGTTTCATCTTCCGGAATCGAAAATTGTTCATATTGTTGAACAAGAAGATCAATCTTGTTCTCTTTGAGTTGATTATTACCTTGATGGGTGACTAACAAAGTTTTTCAAATATCTTTTGCCGTATTACACATAAAAATTCTTTCAAATTCCTTTTTCGGCAAGGTGTTGTAAATAACCATTTTAGCCTCATCATTTTTGGCTAGTTTTCTCTTAAGATTTTCACTTTGTTGCTCATAAGGAACAACATGATCCTTTTTAGTTATTGGATCTTTTTCAATAGGTTTAAAATCATCATCGGTAATAACATGCCAAAGATCAATGTCTTTTGATTTCACATACGTTTCGAATCTTGTTTTCCAATGTATAAAACAATCGGTTTCAAAAAGTGGTGGTCTTTGCATGGATTGCCCTTCTTGATATTTGTCGAAATTCATTGATCGATTCAAGTTTTAAAATATAGTTTACTTTAAAAACTTGCCTGACGTGGCTCTGGTACCAATTGTGGGAAACTAGAAGGGAGGGGGGGGGTTGAATAGTTTACCGCCTTTTTGGTTAATTATAAAAATTTGGTTTGTGAAAAACTTTGATTCGTTTGTATGTGAAATCAACCAACACCAATATGAACACACCACTAAACTAATACAAGAAACCAATAGAAATAAGTAAAAGAGTTAGAGATGGAAAGATCAAACCAAGACAAGAGATTTATAGTGGTTCGGTCATGAAGCTCTTCTTCGCCCTACTGCACTCCTCGAGTACCCAACTCGAGAGTAATAAGCACTATGTCAACAACCTCCCTTCAGGCGCAGAAAACCAAACAACGTCGCTTACGTTCTTTTCCGACATTAAGCTAGATGTCGAGTACTAATCTTAGCTAGTACCAATCTACCACGATCCACACGATCCAAAATTCACACACGATCTACATGATCCTAACCTTTCACACGATCAACACGATTCTCAAACAATCTACACAATCCTCACACTCAACTCAATCTACCTTGATCCACTTGATCAGTACTCTCATACACTAGCTATAAAAGATCCCCAAGATCTCAACACGATCACAATGATCCACACAAGATAGCTTATACAAGACAACAACACTTGATGTATATCAAGATACAATCAAGTAAACTAAAGGTAATGCAAGTGCACTACAAAAGACTCTAACACTTTGTGTCTTCTTGACACCTTGTGTTCTTCTCTTGACTAGTAGAGGAATGTAGGTGATCTTTGGTTGGAAGAAAGAATCACTCTTTAAACAAAAGAAAACTAACTAATGATCTAAGAAGTGTAGCGAGAAAAGGAGGATGGAATACAGAAAGTTATGTGTGAAAAAGGATGACCAAAATCTGAGAAGTGAGGTGGTATTTATAGAAAATGAAAATCTGACCGTTATGGGGGGACGACACCACTAAAGTTCATACGGTACCACTAAATTTAGTGGTACTGTGCTAGACAAAAATGCCCCTATTTTTGTTTTTAGTGGTGAAGGCTTATTTGGGGTAGTTTAGAGCTTATTTGGGGGGGGGGGGGGGGGGATAGCTGTTAAGGATTTTGAAATTATTTTTCCAACTAAAACATTTCCTTACAATTCAAAAATAATTTGTAAAATGTATTTTTGGAAAGAATGTTTTGTCACCTCACAAATGTAGAGTTTAAAACACAAATTAACTTCTTAGAACATTTGTCAAGTAATCACTTTATTTGTTCATACCTAGAGTGATTTGAGTAGAAATCGAATATTTCGATTAAAAACTTGTTTACGTTAATTTTGACGTAAAATGTTTTCACATTTTGTTATCATCAAAACGTCGAGATATCGAAAGACAGAAATAACGTTTTTAGACATTATTTGCATCAACACTGAATCTTCCTTCAGTACACCCCCTCCCACTGACAAAGGGAAGGGAATCAAAGTTACTGAAGACTCTCCACCCAAACTTGTAAAGGCAACAAGAGAAGTGCGTCGTGATCCTGATGCACCCGTGCTATTTGAAGTCACTTTACATAATTGGAGAATATTCAAGGGTACTAATGAAGAAGTGGCTGCTGCTCTTGAGGAAGATAACAAGCTTAAGGCTGAGTTGCTCAGTAGGCCTGTTATCACTGAGGTGGCCAAGGAGGTGATAAAGGAGACAAACCAGGACATCAAAGGAGAACAGTTTCTCAAGCTTTAGGCCAACATGATTAAGGAAGCCAAACAGATTGTTGAAAGGAAGCAGAGAAACTATGAAAGGTATGTTTGGACAATGACCAAAACAAAGGGTGAAGGTGCTATCACGGACATAATCATTCATCCTTACAAAAAGAATGAACCCATAGCTGTAACCATTGAAAAAGGCCTAAGAGTCCATGAAAGATATAACCCTTTCAGACCTTCTGACTTTGGGTTAAAGGAATGAGATATGATGGTACCCATCCTGAAGAAGAAGAAGAAGAGTACGTGTGTTCCTGAACTGCTATCAACTCTGTCCAACAAATACAAGGAGTTGAAAAGGGTTGCCAAAAGCCTTGGAATCAATCATCAGGAAGCACTTGCCTCTCAGGGACTGACTATTCCCAAGCCAACTCAGGTCACTCGGAAGAAACAAAAAGCAATTGAATTTGAACCTGACTCATTCATTGCTAGACTCTACTGTAACATAGCTCTTCCCACTGGTGTCACATTCACTAACAACAAAGTGATCAAAGAACCTGAGTATGGACTCTTCTTCATCGATGAGCTTGGCTCCCCTGCATTTCAGAGAGTTAGTGATGTACATTTAGTGGAGACTACTACACTTCTGGCCTACAAGCTGATGGCTAGAAATCACAAGAGTCCTTCCTGATGGATAAGATGATGAATGAGCGTCCTGACAAACACATCCTACTCTCCAAGAAGCTAAAACTTGAACTTATGGGCATGAAGGAAGTCTGAGTACTTTGCCCTGAGTTTATGTATTAGATGTTAGGTCTTATGTAATGTTTTGATGAATAAGATGATGGCCCATGTTTAAAAATTCATGTGTTCTTTGGTTGTTAAATAGTATCTTCAGTGTAAGAAGAAGTCCAAATGCTCACTTACACTGATCAAACACTTAGGCATAATTTATATCCAAATAGGGGGAGATTGTTGGGTTCATTCACTACCCAAGTCTCGTAAAACAAGGATTTGAACACAAATTAACCTAAGTTTTGGAAAACATTAAACGCAAACAAGTCACTGAGTGAACAGTTACTCAATGAGTCACCTTCAGGATGCTTAGGACGAGGCTAAGAAGAAAGTCTCTCCATTCAGTGAGGCGGAACTCAGTGAATGGCACCTAAAAGGTGATGGGTTCAGTAATGATGACAATAACTCACTGAACCCCCAAGACTCCTCAACAACTAATGAAGTAGTGACTGAAGACTGAAGACTGAAGACATGAAGACTGAAAAATGGGAGGGACAAAGAGGGGAAACATTTGAAAACATAAGTGGGTGTCCTTATCAACCTGAAGTCAAACTTTCCCTGAAATGCAAAAAGTCGGGATGGTGTCATCATTGTCCCTTAGAAAGGCTTATTGTCTTATACCCAAAATAGCCTATTGTAACAGAGTCAAAATACGTAAGTATTTTGTCTTCACTAGCTTAGGTCATCTTTTGTCTTTATCATTACTGTTGAAATATACTTGTGTATAAATAGGAAACATAAGTGAGGAGTAAAAGTTGACAAGTTTGTGAAATTAATGCTTAGACATTCACAAACTACTTTTACTCCTCCAAAGAACAACACAGTCCCTGAGATAGCTCAGTGAGACCTTTAGTTGTCACTCAAACTTAATTTGAGTTTAGTGAGGAGTCATACCGTACTTTTCGTTTCAATCCCAAGTGCTTTTTCCGCAAACACTTGGGTATAATTCTTTGATTAACTTCTAATAAGAACTAAACGTTGAAAAATTACTCGTCTTTTATGTTTACGTTTTATTGCTTATTGCTAATCATATATATCTTTGTTTAGCCATGGAGCTTAGATAGTTAATATTATCTAAGTGAAAAGGACCAACAGAAGTCTTGTGTCTTTGTGACCAAGCCTAGATCATTAGGAATCTATTTGGGGTTTGATACTTTCGGGTGGAAGTTTTGGTTGTGGTCTTGGTAACCAAGTGTAAGTCGAATCGCGAGATTCTTTTGGGTGGTTTCCGAGGGCAGAATACCGTGGGAGTAACTCCTTTGTAAGCATTGATATTTGTGAATATCGGTGGAGTGAATTGTAACGGTTTGTAGTTCACCAAAAAGATTATACTAGAGTGAATAGTATAGTGTCGTGGATTCGAAACTGGACGTACGGATGGTCTAAACCCCCCATCCCGAACCAGTATATATCGTGGTGTCTCTCTTTACTTGCTTTATATACACTGGATTGTATGTGTGGTTGTTGTATTGATTGTACAACAACTTGGTTCTTCTTCTTGGCTTAAAGTTTTGAAACATAATCAAAGAAACCATATTCACCTCCTCTCTACGGTTCTACAGGGTTAAATAGGTAAACCTGAAACCTATATAACATATTTAACCCACCAACCCATATATTTAAACGGGTTAGGTGCAGATGGAAATAGGTTAGGGTTAACATGATTGACCCACAAACATATTTAAGCCATGTTATGTGTAAATATGTTAGGGTTGACCCCGATTATTTAAACGGGTCGGGTTAGGGTCTTTTGACTTGTCAACCCGAACACGACCCGATTACTACGTATAGGCGGCCGTGGAATATAGATGATGCATGTTATAGATGGTTACTGATACGGAGAATTGCGCCCTCGCAACAGGTTTTACCTCTCAAGGGATCTTGAGAAGCTTGCAACCCCCACCAGGCAGTGTACCTGATCGTTGTAGTATAGTATAGTGACAAGTACCGGGGGATTGATCGTTCAACTCAGGAATAGTGTCGCTAGGATTAGAAAGCCTACTAAACTAGGTCTAGAGGTGAGGGATGATTCTTTTTGTATTTTTTATATTTTATGAAAGCAAGTAAAATCTCGGGTTTTGAAGGAGTGGCCGGAATTAGTTGCTAGTCAACTAACCCAATCAACTAAGATGCAATCAAAATAAAAATAAAATAAATGAAAATTAAACTAATGTACTAATGTGGTGGAAACAATAATGAGAAAAGTTGTGTTTACTTAGATTTCATTACACCCTAGATATCTTTTACAGGTTGATTAGCTTGTTACAATTGCATGGATGACGGGTTATATTCCTTAATAATAGTCGTAGGGCCGTGTACAATATTCCTTAACTCTATAAGATCCTACTTCACTCGTATGTCGAGCCGACTAAAAGCTCCTAACATGGGATCATTAGAATTCACTTATGCATTAAATACAACCAAAAATCGTAGTACACCTCCGATCATGTTTCTTAAGACGCTCAAGCAAGTTACCAATGGAAGTCTGCCAGTTTTCTTAAGTCTAACATCGAATACAATCATCCGTAACAATTATAAACAAATAATCAACCAATAATCAACATCTAGGTTTCACTACATCTAAGAAAATACAATAAAAACCTAGCCTAACATGTTAAAAGAAAGATAAGCATAAGATATAATCAAACAATATATAGACATATTGAATGATTATTGAAGGACTTATCTTTATTTAAACGTGGAAGAAAGAAGGGTTTGAAACCCCTTCAATAAGCAGGAAATTTGACCTAGGGTTTGTGTTTTAGTATTCCACAATTTTGTTCCACACTTTACAATGAAAAATTGGAAATATATATATAGACTAAGCATCCTGACGGCGTCATGTATTAGCCTCTGACGTCGTCAATTCGCCGCCAAGTTGAAATTCGTATTGCCTAGATCCAGTCTTGACGCCTTCATGTGTAAATCTCCTTTGGGCCGTCACTTGCATTTGGACCCTGACGGCCTTGGTGACGCCGTCAGGCCAACTACATTGAAAATGTTCTGGGCCGTCACGTTGTAAATTCCACATCCACCTCTTTTGTCACTCTTGACGCCGTCATGTGTTAAGGCGTGACGTCGTCAGGTACTGTTCCCAACAAGGAATTCGAGACTTTGCCGTTTTCTTCACTTTATGCTCCGAAAACGTTAAAAACGCTTTCTTTTCCAGATTTCTCCACAAAAGTACCTAAAATGACAAAAGAAATGATTTAGGGCAATAATTGATCAAATAATTACGAATTCGGGCTTAAATGACCCCTTAAAAGCGGTACACTTTTTGCCTCATCAGTTACTTGGACCATTAATGTGAGGATGGAAGACTGGTCATAACTAGGAATTTACAATAGGAAATGTAGTCTTGTGTCAGAAGGTAACATGTTATTTGTTTTGATGAAGCCTTTCTTGGATGTGAGTCTTATGATATGGTGTGAGGGTGTATTGTAGGATACTAGAAGACTCCCTTCAAAAGGGAAATGTAGTCAACTCGATAGAGCTTTAGTGACAATGAGGCATGTACAAAATGGTTGAGATAATTGTTCTTATTTGGAATGGTTTGAAGTGTCATTATGGTGTGGGAAATGTAGTTATGACTAGTGAAGACTAGTGATGGATATGAGATGTTTATGTATTTATGTTTGTTGTTGATGAGATTGAGGGGATTGTCCATGATTTCTCATTGATGTATTGTAACAGTTATAAGTTTTGTGCTATATACAGTTGTTAGTTTTGCCGCCGATAACGAAGTTACTTACATTGATTGTTATGATCACATGGAATTGACTTTCCCATCGCAGGAGGATTAGATAGTAACAAAGTAGCCGACTATAGCGGCGATGGTGTGTCATGATGCTTGATTGTTCTGAGTTTGTGTTATAAGGTATGTGTTTGAATTAAGGGTGAGCGCGGTTCCGGAACCGCAAAGAACCGACCTGGAACCGAGAACCGCAAAATACATATATGAGGAACCGAGAACCGGACAGAAGAACGTGTTCGGTTCTCGGGTCCGGTTCGGGTATTTCGATTCTGCCCGATTGGAACCGAAATTTTTTAAAATTACCCCAAAAATTCAACATTTTCTAATGTTCATAATAGTCCCAGTGAGATGGTAGAATTACAAAACACCAAGGAATTTTATGTTATGTTCGTAAAAGTAGTTTAGGTGGAAAAGTAAGTCAATGAATGTTTTTAAAAAGAATTTTTTTCTTCTTTTGATAGTTACGATTTGTTTATACTACCTATTAGTGATCAAGTTTATATGTTTCTGTCTCTTAATGGCTTTCGGAATCACGTGATATGAATTGAAATAACAGTTTCGAATACGTATTTTATGAAATAAATTAACCAAGACGAAAACAAAAGAAACAATTTAGCCAAGCAATCTGAAAACTTAATAGACTAATCACCACAACTAAAGGTGATTCTATAAAACTCAGAAATATTTCAATAGCATTCAAGAAAATTAAACGCCGTCTAAAGCCAACAGCAAGCTAAAACACACGAAAATAACTCTAAACACCACCAAAACTCTGCATCGGGCGGTTCTTCGGTTCCGGAACCGATACCCGCGGTTCCGGACCGAACCGAACCAAGAACCGAAATTTGAAATATCTAAGAACTGAGAACCGGACCGCGGTTCCAAAATGCGGTTCAGGTTGGGTCGGTTCCGGTTCGGTTCTCGGTCCATTTGCTCACCCTAGTTTGAATATGTTAAGAAGGTAAAAGAAGGTCAAAAATACTCGGGTTGACCCGGTCGGGTTCGGGTCAACTCGGTTCGGGTCAATTCGGGTTCGGGTCAACTCGGCTCGGGTCAATCGGGTCGGGTCAACTCGGGTTTGGGGTCAACCCGAGTATTTTTACATTGTAAAGTGTTTGATTATTCGGGTCAACTCAGGTTCGGGTCGGGTCAAGGCTAAAAAAACATACCCGAACCCGACCTTGTTTAGAACTCGGGTCAATTTGGGTTGACCCAATTGACCCGAATATGATTTTTGACCCGAGTTGACCCGAACCCGGTCGGGTTCAGGTTTTGTGAGTTTGTATAAGTGTGTTATGAGTTACGTGTTTCAATATGTTAAGAAGGTAAAAGAAAATTTTATTACATTTGAAAAAAAAAATTATAGAAAAGTTGGAGAACTAAAGTTGAAAAGAAGAAGGTATCGATTGATTTATCCCCAAATCATAAAAAAATAAATCCATTAAAATTGAAAGAAACCCTAAGAAGTGTTGTCCACAGTGGGTGCCGTTTGATGGGGAGTAGTGAAGAGAGTGCGCTGAAGATCTTCAGCGCTTGGGGCCACCGTAGTGGCCTGGGTAGTCCCTGTGGGCAATTCTACCGTTGGGAGAATTAGAGTTGGGCCCGTTTCTTGGAGACCAGGCGCACTGGTTGTTCCAGAGGTCTGCCTAGATGTCGAATCTTGATGTTTCCTCCTCTAGGGGTCACCAAGTGTTTTTTCCAACTGCGGAGTCCGCTGGCTTGAGTTTTTGTGCTTCGACATTCTAGTTCTTAGTGTAGGGTCCCACGAATGGCACCACTTGTTGATACAAAAGTTTGGCGTTCCTTGTTTGGGTTCCTGTTCTCGTACCAATCAGATCTTAATGCTTGAGACCTGCGCACTAAGAAAGCAAACAAACACGTTAGGCTTATCGTGGGATTGTCTTCCACGATTATCCTCCGGCGTGAGAGTAAGTAATCGGTTTTAGGGTTGTATAGAAGAGTTAGGGTTGTGTATCGTACCTTTAATGAGAATTATGATATTCTTTATATAGGCATGAAATCCTTGTAGATTTCGTGTTTCTTACTCTTCGGCGTATCACGCCTATCCGGTCTATGGATCTTTATCCCATAAATAAGAGATCCTTATCTAGACTATAAATAATGTATTTGGGTTTGGACTTTCGTGAGCCCAAACCGTTAGCATGGTAGCCCAAATCATTGTTATGATAGCCCACTCGTGGTGGGCTTGGGCATTAGTAATGTTCATTAATCGGGCTCGTGATGCGTCATCAGAGGATGTGTTGTAGGATACTAGAAGACTCCCTTCAAAAGGGAAATTTAGTCAACTCGATAGAGGTTTAGTGACAATGAGGCATGTACAAAATGGTTGAGATAAGTGTGTTATGAGTTATGTGTTTGAATATGTTAAGAAGGTAAAAGAAGATTTTATTAAATTTGAAAAAATAAAAAGTTAGGAGGACTAAAGTTGAAAAGAAGAAGGCATCGATTATTTATCCATCAAAATTGAAAGAAAGAAACCCTAAAGCATTGTTGATTCGATGGGGGCATGGGCGAAGGCAGCGGTTGAAAAGGAGTTGGATCTTTATCTAGACGCTCTTTTATTTGTTTTTGAATTTGAACCCACCGATGTCCTCAGAGTCGCGTCGGAAAAAATCCGAGCTGTTATTAAAGGTTTGGAAGATTTGAACAAATCATCATCAGTGGTCGTGAAGGATGACGTAATCAACGAGTGCAGATTAAAAGTTGAGAATGAGCTTCAATACATTTGTGATAATAATGTTTCTCATAACCAGGCCTTTAAGGACTTCCTTGTTCGCTTTAAATCTAACAAATTACTTACAGGTATATATATTTTTTACTTTTGTATATATAATAATTATTATTATTTATTTTTGTTTATTTTTTTTTATGCAGGATCATCATTTGTATGACACGGGTAATTTCATTTATATATTTCCAATACTAGTTAATTTTCTCATGCTGTATTAGTCGTAAGGCCATGCATCCCCCCTTTCATGTATCTAGTATTTTATTTTTATTTTTTTTAAGGGGGACCTATGATTTATAGCTTTGCGTTTTGCTTCCCAAAAAGAAAACTAATTTTTTTCAAAACATAATAACGCAGCAGGTAAAGGAGGAGGAGGAGGAGGTACAAGTAAAAAGATAGGAAAAGCTCCTCCGCAACTTACCCTGCAGCAGCAGAAAGATGATGAAAAGAAACTAAGTGTTTGCTTGGAAAAACAAGACACAGTTAAACAACTTACTTGGGATTACCGTAAAACACTGCGATTCATGGAAAGCTTTCTCCACACCAACGAGAAAGAAACAATCCTCATTGACGCCCACCGTAACATCACTAATGCTTATTGTGATTTGTATAGTATCCACGGCTATGGGGAGGTGGACAAGTGGTACCACCTTGACGTCTCTTTGACGATCAAGGACTACAAATCAAAGATGGAGAATGAGCTTAACCAGGTTTGCAACAAGGTTTCGAATCCCACTATTAAACAAGCTTTTTCTCGCCACCTTACTGATGTCGTCACTGCTCAGGTAATTAATTTACTTTTTTTACTTGTATATTTTGTTTTGATTGATATAGTTAGTTGATTTTCAAAATCTATCGTTTCGTCTATATATACTTTGTAACTGCTATTAATGTAGCGCCCTGATAAAATTTTTTTCATGATCTAAATAATATATAGTGATTTAGGTTCATCTTTTTCTGATTCACGTGTGCAACTTGGAAGTGGTGGGTGTTTTATTTTTTTCATCTCCTTACTGCTACAAAATATGCCTAATTCTCTTTCTTTGATATATTTGCTTTGTTGTTTGTGCTTAAAACGAATATGTTCATCACCTTTATACCTGATCTTTGCGCTGCAGAATCATCATCATCCACATTTGCACAATAAAGATGAGAAAACAATGTCAAGCAAACAAAGTAAACATTCAGAACTTATTTATAATAGTGTATGCACATATCTTTTTAAATATATATATATTTATATATTTTTTTTTCCATTTCCTTTCCCAGAGATGAGCGTCAAACAAAAGAAGAAGAAGAAGAAGAAGAAGAAGAAGAAGAAGAAGAAGAAGAAGAAGAAGAAGAAGAAGAATAGGTCTAGGCTAATGAGGAGACCACCTGAGTTAATTTCTGTAAAAGAAGACAAACCATCATATATTGAAGACCACAGCAAGTGTTGCTTCAAGATTCATGAAATGGACCGTATGCTTGCAGATCTTATGAAGTCTCCACCAAAGGTGCATACCCTCCGTAATCATTACTATTTATTTGGCTTAAATTAAAATTACTCAGAAGCATATGGATTTTTAATTTTACCAGGAAGAAGAAGAATACACTGAAGAATCTCATCCCGAAGAAGAATTTGAACTTGACCTTGATTTGGTGGAATGTTATGATATTGAGTGATGATGATTTCTATCCCGGAAGAAGAAACGCTTTAAGCGTCGTTCAAGTTTCGATATATAAGAGTGAAGCATCTAGTGAGCGCCTTGTTTTTATTATAAATAAAATTATGCTACCAGTTTCTGTTATCTTGATTTCTATTTTATGGTCAAAAGTAGAACATGGATATATAGTCCTTTGTTAATTATTCGGTCTTTGTTTCGACTAAATTTCGCGCATGTTTTCTTCTTTTGCTCAACTGATTTTTGGAGCATGACAAAAACATAATACAAGGAAGGGAGGCAATTCACATTTGAATACGCCTTAGAAAATGAATCTAATGAAACAATTTGACATCTCTGTTTGCTCGTTGTGATAGATAGGAAAACATGGTACCATTTCATGACATTGAACCGCCAGAGACCAAATACATTGTTTACAGATACAAAAGCGCTAGAGTACGTAACTAAACACAAACTGCGTCACTAGTACATTCACCACTTCTCCCGGCGACTTTTTCGCCACCATGCCGACGTCATGACGTCGGCATAATTCATTCCCGTCGACATGACGTCGGCCCCAGTTTGTCGTGAGTGCCTCGTCGGCAACCACTATCCCGTTGACAATGCCCGTTGACAACGTGGGTCCCACATGGTTTTCCGGTCAAAGGATACGCTCTTGTATGATAAATATCAAACATCAGGAGAAGCAAAATGGAAGTAGTACAAGAAAATAATGCTAAGTATATAGCAACTGAAAAGTGCTAAGCCTAGACAAGTAGACAAATCACTTTAAATCAAATACTGGCCAGAGATGCAAATTTTGACCCATTTACTAGGAATTGGATCAATTTGGGTTTTGTGTTATATCAAAAGGATGAGAGTTGCAATGTCTAGTTATAATGTATACAACCCTCTCACTTGTTTTTCGATTTCGTTAATATCATACCAATACTATGTTGTTACAATGAATGCATTAACTATTAATAATAAGGTTTTTAAAGTGTTTGGTGGTTGATGACATTTGACCGCCTCGTGTTGAACATGCTAATAACGGATGTATTTCAACCCGAAACAGCTATGACCCATTTACCAACCTGCCCATGTTACCACCTCTAATATCAACTAAATGCTCAAAATAATATTACAAACAGAATGCAGCTCAAAGTTCAAGCATTTGATTTCTACAATAGCAATTCTCGAGTATATATATTACAGAGATTGAGAATGCCAAACCTGATTGTGGGATTCATCAGGCTTACAATCAACAGACATATCCGTACGAGCAACAAAAAAGTGTTGATGAACAGGAGCATAGAGTCCAGGAGTAATCATAGTCCCATATTTTCCAACTTCACCAGGTTGAAGAGCTCCTAAGCTTAATATTCCAGTTAACTTCACCTCAACTTCTATTTTTCCATCCTGGAAGAAGAAATCTTATTGTTTCGTTACAAAGATCCTCATATTAATAACTAGCCACAATACATATAAAAGACACTACTAGCCTTCTTGACCGTCGAACTTCAGCTAAACCAGTTCTCCAGTCTTAATGCTTCCACAAAATTCCATGATCCTCTTCATGCAAGCAAATACAATCTTCGATTGATTCAAATTGATGTAAACATGAATAAATGATTCAGCTAATACGACCCATTTGTTATAAATGGGTTATATTAGCCCTAATGATTAAATAAATGATTCAGCTAAAAAGAAATGGAGCAAATGAGTAAAAGAGTAACTATAATAAGATTTGAACAATAGCTTCTTTCATTATCATGAAAGGCTTATATTTTTTATTAGCATAAAAGACGGTTACTAGAAACTATAATCGTGAAGTACCCGTTTATATGAATGACAAAGGAAGTTTTTCCTTTAAACATCTACCTAGTTTAGCAGTCATACCTTGACAAGGTAGTAATATGTTGACTGATTATAATATTCTTGGCAGAAAAATCCCGAAAAACAACAACATTTTTATGGAACTAGCTGGTTATTGTACTATCGAATATTGGGAGGCGTGCAAATCAGTGTATTACACTTGCATCGTTCTTCCATACTTTAGCTAAAAATACTCTTCTCGGATAGTTCTTCCCTTTTGTATGTTTTACTGCTATTGTTAGAAGATTATAGTTTCAATAACCTTCCGGGCATTTGTAGGTCCATTTCCTAGATGTTCACTTGATCATGGAGCATTATGCTCTTGCATTAGTTGTCAGCCACTCTGATTCGTATAAAAGGTGGCCCAACCCCAAATTCTCAAAAGTTGTTTCCATCGGAGATATATTGACTCGGTTGGAGCCTCATCTTCAGGAGTTCAATCACATAAATCTTCAAACTCATACCAAGTTTCCTGCATTCCTTTGTGACCAAATAACCAAATTCATACTATCCAACTATGAGAAGATGATCCCCGCGGATGAAAACTCTAGAAATCTACGTAGTATTGATGAATTTGTCGTTTCATGGAACTTGTGTTTCAACTAGGTGGTTAACTATTTAGGCGTTTTATGTCAACTTTTTCCCTTCCTTGTTGTAACATACGTGCTATTATTTTATAGTTACTCCAAACAATCAAATATTTAAATTTTATCACTTGACAAAACAAAGTAACAAAGACACAAACATGTGATCAGTTAAACAAAAAAGTCATATTATAGAAATTTATAATAGTTGATGTGACATATGTGCTATAGTTAAACAAAAAAGTTACGTAGTATATTATTAAAATTTGTAATAGATGTAACATAGTTTAACTAATCACATGTTTGTGACTTTGTTTGTCCCCTTTTTTAGGCGACTCTTTGTTTATGTCAAGTGATCAAATTTAAATATTTGATTGTTTGCACTAACTATAAAAAAAATAACACATATACAAGTAAGGGAAAAAGTTGATATAAAACGTATAAATAGTTTACCACCTAGTGAAAACACCAAGTTCAATGAAACGACATAAAAATTCAATAGTACTACGTAGATTTATAGAGTTTTCATCCGTGGGGATCATCTCCTTATAGTTGGATAGTATGAATTTGGTTATTTGGTCACAAAGAAATGCAGGTAACTTGGTATGAGTTTGAAAATTTATGTGATTGAACTCCTGGAGATGAGGCTCCAACTGAGTCAATATATCTCCGATGGAAACAACTTTTGAGAATTTGGGGTTGGGCCACCTTTTATACGAATCAGAGTGGCTGACAACTAATGCAAGAGCATAATGCTCCATGATCAAGCGAACATCTAGGAAATGGATCTAGAAATATTCGGTAGGCTACTGAAAATATAATCTTCTAACAAAGAGTAAAACATACAAAAAGGGAAGAACTACCTGAGAAAAGTATTTTTCAGCTAAAGTATAAAAGAACGATTTAAGTGTAATACACGGATCTACACTTGCCTCACCATATTCGATAGTACAATAACCAGATAGTTCCATAAAATGGTGGTTCTACCGTTATAGATGGTGACTACTATTGAGAGGAAGATAAAATAAAGGTGAGATGAAGGATTTGTATGTGTGTTTTAAATTTAGTGTTAGTTTATGGATGATATATATAAAGGGGGATTTTGTGATGAATTGAAAGAGAGATTGGTTGTTGTGTTATGGATATTGGTTGTTGAATTAATTTAATTCATCTACCTACCTGGTTGAAGAGGGTTGGAAGATCCAGAATTTTGGTCATCGAATCATCAATATTGATGTACATTAACAATAGTACATGATATAAAGATGTTCTGATGGAATGGATTTCAATGATTCAAACTTATGCTAATGCTATGATGTTACAAGGGGTTTGCCTATAGTAAAAACCTAATTACTAAAATCGACTCCTATCAAACCGAATTACCAAAATTGACTCTATTTTTTCACATTAACAAAACATACATGGCGAGCAAATACATTTGCCCACCAACATCAGAGTCGTCTCATGGATTTCGGTGGCCTCGTGTCATTACCACAAAGAGGCCTTTAGACACACATACAAAATAAACATATATCACTAGTGTGTGAACTAATTAAACCCAAGCCTCATGTTGTGTATATACATATAATAAAGTGCATGAAATTTTGTGGCCCTTGTTAAGCGGTGACCCTGTGCAATGTACCTCTTGCACTCCCTTAAAGCCGGCCCTAGCCAACATCCTTTGCTCGCTACTTCATAATTCATATACGTGTTGCAAAGAGATCGACTTTTAAAAAAACGGTGCCAACCAAATGTATATGCTCTCTAATTCATTTTGCTCGCCCCTTTTAAAAAAATGGTGTTGCTTGTCACATTTGATGTTTCACCTTTAATGGTGTGTACCTACACTTTAAGTTAACGAGGCACTCGGACCCGTGCGTTGCAGCTTTTTTTTTCTTTTTTTTATTTTTTATTTTTTATTTTTTATTTTTTTTTTCAATAAAATATTGTACTCTTGCTTAGGTCCTAAACTTAATTTTTTTTAATTTGTTGTTATAATTTACAAAATGGTTCGAGATTAATTTCTATAACTTTTTTTTATTTATATTCATTATTCAAGGTGCTAACCGTAAAAAAAGTATTTATTTATGTTTCTTTTTATTTAAGGTTGAAATTTACTAATGTGAATCTATAGTGTTTTGGGCTTATGAAATAAACCTTGATGTCTTACTTCAAATGCCAAGATTAAATACTCTCAACTTTAAAAATCTTTAAGACTCCACATATAATAATTGGGACTATGACCCGTGCGAAGCACGGGTTTTGTTCCTCGATAAAAATTGAACTTTTGCTTATGTCTAAACCCCAACTTTTTTATGTGTTATTATAACTAACAGGCGGCATCAAGCTAAAAGCATCCCTAAGTGTTAAGCTCAAGACCGACTTGATCAATTTACGTACGGTGAAAGTTTGATATTCGCAAATACTAGATAAATTTAAACTTAAACAAACTAAAACGAAAATCTAACTCATACAACTCTACATAAAAACAGTAACATTTGAGTTATCAAAATAAATAGTACTAATAGAAGCATTTGTGCGCATTATCTTCTATGAAATCATGGTAATATTTTGTCATTTTTAATATTTTGGCATTTGTAAACACTAATATGAGAGCTTATTTAGATGCATAAAATGAGAGACCATTAAGATGTAGGTCATATAAGATATTTAAATAATAACTTACGAGTTTTCAATAAACAAACTAAGAACTCTTAATGTTTTGAAGAACTTTAACCCTTATTAGTTTCATGGTAACAAAAATTAAAGTTTGATTATAAATGTTATGGCTCCAATAAAGGAAAAGAAAGTTGTCAAATGTGTTGTATATGGTTTTTTTATAGTTAAGGCTCATAAAAAATATATAATTCTTACCTTATCATGTTTTGCTTCGACGTTATTGGTACTATTGATAATGGATATCGTTAGACAAATTTGTGGATTTGCATTATGTATTCTTTATGAAAACAAATAATCACGTCCAATTTAGTAAAAGTGCATGTATTACATAATCATTTTAATGATTTTCAAACTCAAACCCAAATCAATCCAACCCCAAAAAATCAGATAAGACTATAACCAGCCAATACATTCCAAGCCTAAAAGGGTAAGATCTAAACTTAGCGAGATAAGTATCTACTATACCCTAATATTTTGTCATTTGTAAACCCTTACATCCGGCCCCAATCCCCATCACTTTTTCTTGTAAAATGCAGCCAACAAAACTTCGTCTTATCTCACCGAAATATTTTGCTCGAACCACTGAAGTCTTGAACATAAGCCTTGTCGATGAATCGGCTTTCTTTCTTTTTGCTAATAAATCCGAACACAAATAAAATATGACTTATTTTTCATTGATGGCTTCAAGATCCTAAAAAAAGGTCTTGGGTAGGTTCTTGATTTTGTTTGTGTTTTGTTTAACCGAATACAAAGGAAGGATTATAACCGTTTTGTTATAGTTTTTTCTTTAGTACATTCGGATATTAAAAAAAAAAATAAATTAAATTAAAAAAAATAATAATGAAGCTTCTTTATAGATCTATGAAGGAAATGTTATCTTGGGATCGTTGTAAAATTAGTTACTATAAAGAGAACATTTTTTTTTTCAAGTAGTGTAGTTGTGTTGTTGATTGAGATGGAGGATGTGAATAGGATATAGATTGAAGTTGTTGTTTATGTGTTTGTTCGCTTGAAACTGCAGCAAGACTTTGCATTCTCCACCTTCATTCCTAAAACGATTTCGAGTGACTCCTCAATAAATGATGGGACTGAATCTTATAATATACGGAGTATATGATATGATATGATGATGATGTTTTACGGTTTTACCTACACATTTCACCTACACCTTAATAAATGTTTCACCTACACCTTAATAACCAACTTTATTCTACTAAAAAGAGTATGAAAAAAATTGAAGTAATATTTTCACACATTCTCATTAACTATCTTTACACCAAATCAATTAAACAAATACACCCAACCATCTTCACCCTCATCCTCAATTTTGCTTGCTACATGATTCACACGAGCAAAGAAGTTTGCTTGCTACATACACGTGTCAACATCCGATAGCTTCAGAAAATAAACAAATTAAGCGAGCAAATGGGTAGGGAGAGCAAACAATTGTGCTTGCCACATACTTCAAAGTGAGCAAATGGGGAAGGAGAGCAAACAAGTTTGTTTGCCACATACACGTGTCAACACCATATTTAATCTTAAAAACAATAAAATGCTACATGTACAAATCTTATTCAACACGAGCAAATAAATGAGTGAGCAATTTTGTTTTGTTCTCTAAATCGTATTTTGTAGTACAAAAATCTAGGGTCGGAATTCGTGAAACATTTTTCAAAATGTCCATTCTCGAAATTCCTTCAGCAATAAATGCTTGATTCTCATTTCCCCACTAAAATAACTACAACAAGTACAATTAAATACGCAGTAGTTGTCAATATTAATAGCCTCTGAAGCTTTGCCATACATCCAATTAAATATTGCTTATATGTAAGATGATGGTAGTAACCACTACTTTTAGCCTAAAGTAACTACATCAAGTTCAATTAACTACGGAGTAGTTGTCAATATTAATGGCCTCTCAAGCTTTGGCATACTTCCAATTAAATGTTGCTTATATGCAAGGTGAGGGGATAGTGACCACTACCTTTAGGCTAAAGTAACTACATCAAGCACAATTAACTACGGAGTAGTTGTCAATATTAATGGCCTCTGAAGCTTTGCCATACTTCCAATTAAGTATTGCTTATATGTAAGGTGAGGGGGTAGTGACCACTACCTTTAGCCTAAAGTAACCACATCAAGTACAATTAACTACGAAGTAGTTGTCAATATTAATCGCCTCTGAACCTTTGCCATACTTCCAATTAAATATTGATTATATGTAAAGGGGGGGGGGGGTAGTGACCAGTACCTTTAGCCTAAAGTAACTACATCAAGTACAATTAACTCCGGAGTAGTTGTCAATATTAATCGCCTTTGAAGCTTTGCCATACTTCCAATTAAATATTGCTTATATGTAAGGTGAGGGGGTAGTGACAACTACCTTTAGCCTAAGGTAACCACATCAAGTACAATTAACTACGGAGTAGTTGTCAATATTAATCACCTTTGAAGCTTTGTCATACTTCCAATTAAGTATTGCGTATATGTAAGGTGAGGGGGTAGTGACCACTACCTTTATCCTAAAATGACTACATCAAGTACAATTAATTACGAAATAGTTGTCAACATTAATCGCCTCTGAAGCTTTGCCATACTTCCTATTAAATATTGTTTTTATGTAAGGGGGGGGGGGGGGTAGTGACCACTACCTTTAGCCTAAAGTAACTACATCAAGTATAATTAACTACAGAGTAGTTGTCAATATTAATCACTTCTGAAGCTTTGCCATACTTCCAATTAAGTATTGCGTATATGTAAGGTGAGGGGGTAGTGACCACTACCATTAGCCTCAAGTAACCACATCAAGTACAATTAACTCCGGAGTAGTTGTCAATATTAATCGCCTCTGAAGCTTTGCCATACTTCCAATTAAATATCGTTTATGTGTAAGGTCGGGGGTAGTGACAACTACCTTTAGCCTAAGGTAACCAAATCAAGTACAATTAACTATTGAGTAGTTGTCAATATTAATCACTTCTGAAACTTTGTCATACTTCCAATTAAGTATTGCTTATATTTAAGGTGAGAGGTAGTGACCACTATCTTTATCCTAAAATAATTACATCAAGTACAATTAAATACGAAATAGTTGTCAATATTAATCGCCTCTGAAGCTTTGCCATACTTCCTATTAAATATTCTTTTTATGTAAGGTGAGGGGATAGACCACTACCTTTAGCCTAAAGTAATTACATCAAGTACAATTAACTACGGAGTAGTTGTCAATATTAATCACTTCTGAAGCTTTGCCATACTTCCAATTAAGTATTGCGTATATGTAAGGTGAGGGGGTAGTGACCACTACCTTTAGCCTCAAGTAACCACATCAAGTACAATTAACTACGGAGTAGTTGTCAATATTAATCA
The DNA here is from genome assembly GCA_030686995.1 of Artemisia argyi. Taxonomy (NCBI): domain Eukaryota; kingdom Viridiplantae; phylum Streptophyta; class Magnoliopsida; order Asterales; family Asteraceae; genus Artemisia; species Artemisia argyi. Next base: position 199,181,515 of record CM060682.1, read on the forward strand.
TCTCTGAAGCTTTGTCATACTTCCAATTAAATATTGTTTATAATGTAAGGTGATTGGGTTGTGACCAATGTTTTGAAACCCGGGTTTGGGATTGACCCGGCCGAGTCACCGGGTCAACCCTGTTAGACCCGGTTTTATGCACATTTCCAAAAATCCATTTTCTATTGTTCAAAGTTTAATATCCAAACTTCAAACACTACTCTGCTGTGAAAAAAAAAAAAAAAAAAAAAAAAAAAAAAAAAAATATATATATATATATATATATATATATATATATATATATAAATCTTCATAAATGCAGTTCAAAGTTCAAACTAAAGACAAAAATAAGCGCTTTGGATATCAGAACCCGAATTCAATCTAATAAGGGAAAATTAATCACAAATATGAGTGAATAAACACCATAAGAAAGTCATATCAAACAAAAATAGCACCTTAATAATGGCAAATAAATAAAAAAAAGAGTCAAAATTTAAATTAAAAAAAATAGAGAATATCCAAACCCGGCGTGTCTAACCGGTTGACCCGGTTTTAGAAACCCGGGTTTTTTGACCCGTTTTTTGACCGGGTTCCGATCCGACCGGTTGACCCGGCCGGGTCGACCCGGGTTTGAAAACATTGGTTGTGACCACTATCTTTAGGCTAAAGTAACTGCATCGAGTACAATTAACTACAGAGTAGTTGTCAATATTAATCGCCTTTGAAGCTTTGCCATACTTCCAATTAGATATTGTTTATAATGTAAGGTGATTGGGTTGTGACCGCTACCTTTAGCTTAAAGTAACTACATCAAGTACAATTAACTACGGAGTAGTTAATATTAATTGCTTCTGAAGCTTTGCCATACTTGCAATTAAATATTGTTTGTAATTTAAGGTAAGGGGTAGTGACCACTACCTTTAGCCTAAAATAACTGCTTCAAGTACAATTAACTATGGAGTAGTTGTCAATATTAATTGTCAATGAAGCTTTGCCATACTTCCAATTACGTATTGCTTATTTGTAAGGTGAGAGGTAGTAACCACTCCCTTTAGCCTAAAATAACATCAAGTACAATTAACTATAGAGTAGTTGTCAATATTAATCGCCTCAATTAAATATTGTTTATAATGTAAGGTAAGGTAGTACGGACCACTAATTCGCCTCAATTAAATATTGTTTATAATGTAAGGTAAAGGGAGTAGTGACCACTACTTTAGCATAAAGTAACTACATCAAGTATAATTAACTATGGAGTAGTTGTCATTATTAATCGCCTCTGAAGCTTTGCCATACTTCTAATTAGATAATGTTTATAATGTCTGTGGAAATTGATTTTTTGAGACTTTTCGAATGGTGATTTGTTGAATTCTGATATTTGATACATCATTTACGTCATTTAATTACATTTATTTATAGAGATACCCAATTTACATGAGTTTCAAGTGGCTTAAACTTAAAGGTTTGAGGGTTATTAATGAAAAAAATTAGAAAATTTAAGAAAATTAAGAATACAAAGCGAAATTAAGTGATAGAATGGCAGAAAATGGTCAGGTTTTGCCAGAAGTGTATCCACGTTTGGGATAGAGGAGGTCACTAGACCACTTATTACATTGTTATCATTAAAAATGCTGTTGGTAGCGAAGCATAGTTAAAAGATATTGACTGATATGACGGGGTTACTTATTTTAGCTAAACTTATTGAAACTGAATGTGACAAAATGCAAACCAATAGTTTGATGAAGGCTTGTTAGTCAAACAACTCAGCGACCCAAATGGCCAAATCTAGATGCGGGAACAGAAACGACAGTCGTTTTGGGAAATTTGCATGCCCTGAGATATATCATTGTAATAACTAACAAGCATTCAGAAGACTTGTTGAATTTGATGGTGCCATGCCACTGATGAGACTATTGAGAGGAAACAAGACGACAAAATATCACTTGTTGGCGCTTATGTGTTATCTTGGGATGTATGCGGGAAATAGTGAGGATCGCGTGCAAGCAATAGTTTTGAGAGATTTAGAAGGGGCTGATAAGTCAATTGTTGGTCAGCAGTCTCAGTTGAAATATCTGGTTCTCAAAAACTATACATCATCGTAATATCTATCATGCATCATCCTGGACCTATTGGTGGTGCGGTTCCTCCTCATAGATATTTATGCATATGAGGATAACGGGTATGATGTAAATCTATAGCAACCACGTGAAGTGGTTAAATTGGTTATTTGGAGTAGAAAAGAGTAGCCACAAAGACTTGAGTACCGACACAAGATAAAGATAAACAAAGATACAGAAAGTAAGGAGAGTTATCTATTTTCCATATGATCTTTATTAGATATTCACAAGCGAAACAGATGGTAATTGCTACAAACATCATAACCATCACGGCTCTCATATGAAACTAATCGGATAGGGTGAAAACAGACTCAATAGAGTATAACATCTCGAAAACACAGATAAAATGGCTTTCTAGTGGAGTACACTTACGTGATAACAAACTTCCTTTCACAGTTTTGCAACGAGACCAGTATGGCAAGACTTATCTACCAAACCATTTTCTTTCAATTCCGAATCGGTCATTGAGCTTGGAGGAACATCCACAGCTGGTGAGGAGTTGAAGAATCCATGTGGCTGCAAATCAATGAACCAACATCAATCAGGCGAGCATTGTGCTAACTTATGCGAGTGTTCAAATTATGAAGTTTTATGGTAATGAGCGACATAAAGATTAAGAAATGAGCAATAATTACCATGAGGCGGAATCCAATGTGTTCTACTTGCATAACAGGCCAATCTTCTAGTCGGGAAACATGTGTCACTCCAAATACATACCTGTGAGCATTCAATGACAGCATGAGTATTAAAAATGACAAAATGGATACGGTGGTCTAGGGGTCAAAAAAGGTTCAGGTCTAAACAGCTCATTTAAAGGTCAGGTTAAGTCGACTCACGGTACCTTTTTGCCAAAAAAGTATTATAAGCAATTAATGTATCAGATATAATTTTACAACTCGTTATCTTAAAAACAATATAAAAGAACGGAGTGCAACAGGTCAAAACAGGTTCATGTCAAAACGGGTCTTTTTGCATAGATCAGGTTAAGTCGAACAAAAGCACTTTTTACCATAAGAGTAACCTTTGTATAAACAATTTGTAATCAAGTACAGATTTAAGGATCATATTATTTCAACAGCAATATGATTCTAAAAAAAGATATTTAGGAGGTTTTTTGCATTGGATATACACTTTGGGTGACTTTCGACCCGTTTAAAATATTTCTTTTTACCCAGTTTTCAAATATACCACATGTTTAACTCCTTAGAGATAAAACATAACCTGACTCAACCCATCCAAAAGTAAATGAGTTAAAATTCCCATCTCCAACAATGCATCAACAAACAAGTCATAATTATAAAATGAGAAGCAACAAGTGGATACCAGAGAACAAGGCGATCCTTCTTAACCCCAGTAGCTAAACCCCCTCCAACACGGGGAATCTGATTAGGGAACTCTCCACCAGGAAACATTTCTTCGGGATCATATTGTGTGACCCATAGGTTGTGCATCAAAAAAGCAGCTTTTCTCAAAAACTTAGCCTCTGCCCCACCTAATGGTAAACAATTTGATCCCGGTACTAGTTTGTAGCCTGTCAACTGGCCAGTTCGGTTTACAGTTCTTGTATTCCTGATCTGAAAAATTCATCATACATATGGAATCAAGTTATTAGAGAAATCAGTGTCATACTCTATAGTCTGTATACCATATGCTCATTTAAATATCTAATATGTGTATACTTTCAAAACACACATCGCCCCCTTAACTGTGTGTGAGTGAGACGGAAAGAGTGAAAAACTTGATTGACAAAGAAAAATGTGAAGTTTGAAAATGTAGAACTTACAATCCAATGATGGGCACAAGCAGAATTACAATCACGAATTGCTTCAATTTCCGATTTTAACAGTCTTTCTTTGGCATGAAAGGCTTTGTTGTGCACATTTGCATCCCCCGGTTCTTCAACTTTAACATCCACTCAACTACCTGTAAATTAAAGCAGTATATGTGTAAGAAAACACGCTCTATTTGATAAATATCAAACATCAGGAGATGCCAATTTTGACCCATTTACTCGGAAATGGATCAATTTGGGTTGTGTGTTATATCAAAAGGATGAGAGTTGAAACGTCTAATTATAATGTATACAACCCTCTCACTTGTTTTTCGATTTTGTTATATCATACCATTACTATTTTATTACAATGAATGCATTAACTATTAATAATAAGGTTTTTAAAGTGTTTGGTGGTTGATGACATTCGAGTATTCGACCTCCTCGTGTATTTCAACCCGAAACAGCTTTGACCCATTAACCAACCTGCCCATGTTACCACCTCTAATATCAACTAAATGCTCAAAATAATATTACAAGCAGAGAGCAGCTCAAAGTTCAAGCATTTGATTTCTACAATAGCAATTCTCGAGTATATATATTCCAGAGATTGAGAATGCCAAACCTGATTGTGGGATTCATCAGGCTTACAGTCACCAGACATATCTGTACGAGCAACAAAAAAGTGTTGATGAACAGGAGCATAGAGTCCAGGAGCAATCATAGTCCCATATTTACCAACTTCACCAGGTTGAAGAGCTCCTAAGCTTAATATTCCAGTTAATTTCACCTCAACTTCTATTTTTCCATCCTGTAAGAAGAAATCTTATTGTTTCGTTACAAAGATCCTCATATTAATAACTAAAAATATTATCATGGTCTGTAACTTGCCTGACCCATATTCATAATTAGCCACAGTACATATAAAAGACACTACTAGCCTTCTTGACCGTCGAACTTCAGCTAAACCAGTTCTCCAGTCTTAATGCTTCCACAAAATTCCATGATCCTCTTCATGCAAGCAAATACAATCTTCGATTGATTCAAATTGATGTAAACATGAATAAATGATTCAGCTAATACGACTGATTTGTTCTAAATGGGTTATATTAGCACTAATGATTAAATAAATGATTCAGCTAAAAAGAAATGGATCAAATGAGTAAAAGAGTAACTATAATAAGATTTGAACAGTAGCTTCTTTCATTATCATGAAAGGCTTATATTTTTTATTAGCATAAAAGACGGTTACTAGAAACTATAATCGTGAAGTACCCGTTTATATGAATGACAAAGGAAAATTTTCCTTTAAACATCTACCTACTTTAGCAGTCATACTTTGACAAGGTAGTAATATGTTGATTGATTATAATATTCTTGGCAGAAAAATCCCAAAACACAACAACATTTTTATTGAACTAGCTGGTTATTGTACTATCGAATATGGGGAGGCGTGCAAATCAGTGTATTACACTTGCATCGTTCTTCCATACTTTTGCTAAAAATACTCTTCTCGGGTAGTTCTTCCCTTTTGTATGTTTTACTGCTAATGTTAGAAGATTATAGTTTCAATAACCTTCCGGGCATTTGTAGGTCCATTTCCTAGATGTTCACTTGATCATGGAGCATTATGCTCTTGCATTAGTTGTCAGCCACTCTGATTCGTATAAAAGGTGGCCCAACCCCAAATTCTCAAAAGTTGTTTCCATCGGAGATATATTGACTCAGTTGGAGCCTCATCTTGAGGAGTTCAATCACATAAATCTTCAAACTCATACCAAGTTTCCTGCATTCATTTGTGACCAAACAACCAAATTCATACTATCCAACTATGAGAAGATGATCCCCGCGGATGAAAACTCTAGAAATCTACGTAGTATTGATGAATTTGTCGTTTCATGGAACTTGTGTTTCCACTAGGTGGTTAACTATTTAGGCGTTTTATGTCAACTTTTTCCCTTCCTTGTTGTAACATACGTGCTATTATTTTATAGTTACTCCAAACAATCAAATATTTAAATTTTATCACTTGACAAAACAAAGTAACAAAGACACAAACATGTGATCAGTTAAAAAAAAAAAGTCATATTATAGAAATTTATAATAGTTGATGTGACATATGTGCTATAGTTAAACAAAAAAGTTACGTAGTATATTATAAAAATTTGTAATAGATGTAACATAGTTTAACTAATCACATGTTTGTGACTTTGTTTGTCCCCTTTTTTAGGCGACTCTTTGTTTATGTCAAGTGATCAAATTTAAATATTTGATTGTTTGCACTAACTATAAAAAAATAGCACATACACAAGTAATGGAAAAAGTTGATATAAAACGTATAAATAGTTTACCACCTAGTGAAAACACCAAGTTCCATTAAACGACATAATAATTCACTAGTACTACGTAGATTTATAGAGTTTTCATCCGTGGGGATCATCTCCTTATAGTTGGATAGTATGAATTTGGTTATTTGGTCACAAAGAAATGCAGGTAACTTGGTATGAGTTTGAAAATTTATGTGATTGAACTCCTGGAGATGAGGCTCCAACTGAGTCAATATATCTCCGATAGAAACAACTTTTGAGAATTTGGGGTTGGGCCACCTTTTATACGAATCAGAGTGGCTGACAACTAATGCAAGAGCATAATGCTCCATGATCAAGCGAACATCTAGGAAATGGATCTACAAATACTCGGTAGGCTACTGAAAATATAATCTTCTAACAAACAGTAAAACATACAAAAAGGGAAGAAATACCTGAGAAAAGTATTTTTCAGCTAAAGTATAAAAGAACGATGCAAGTGTAATACACGGATCTGCACTTGCCTCACCGTATTCGATAGTACAATAACCAGATAGTTTCATAAAATGGTGGTTCTACCGTGATAGATGGTGACTACTATTGAGAGGAAGATAAAATAAAGGTGAGATGAAGGATTTGTATGTGTGTTTTAAATTTAGTGTTAGTTTATGGATGATATATATAAAGGGGGATTTTGTGATGAATTGAAAGAGAGGTTGGTTGTTGTGTTATGAATATTGATTGTTGAAGTAATTTAATTCATCTACCAACCTGGTTGAAGAGGGTTGGAAGATCCAGAATTTTGGTCATCGAATCATCAATATTGATATACATTAACAATAGTACATGATATAAAGATATTCCGATGGAATGGATTTCAATGATTCAACTTATGCTAATGCTATGATGTTACAAGGGGTTTGCCTATAGTAAAAACCAAATTACTAAAATCGACTCCTATCAAACCGAATTACCAAAATTGACTCTATTTTTTCACATCAACAAAACATCCATGGCGAGCAAATACATTTGCCTACCAACATCAGGGTCGTCTCATGGATTTCGGTGGCTCCGTACCATTACCACACAGAGGCCTTTAGACACACATACAAAATAAACATATATCACTAGTGTGTGAACTAATTAAACTCAAGCCTCATGTTGTGTACATCTTTTATATAATAAAACAAAACAGCAAGTGGGGACTTTTCCATTTCTAAAAAATCAAATCATACTTTATTTAGTAATAATTTTATTTTAAAAAATTTATTTTCTTATTAGGTAACATTTTGTATTTATCCATAACACAAGTAGAAGATAAATACAAAAAATATAGATAAGATGCAATTAACAATAGGATTAAAATTTTAAATAATTATCTTTAATAATAAAAAACTATAATTAAACATCATAAATCAAACAAAACAAATATTAAATTATTTATTTTTTAATAAATAAAAATAAATAATTCAAAAATATTTTAAAAAAATCCGCGCATGCGCGGGCATTATAACTAGTACATATAATAAAGTGCATGAAATTTTGTGACCCTTGTTAAGCGGTGACCCTGTGCAATGCACCTCTTGCACTCCCTTAAAGCCGGCCCTAGCCAACATCATTTGCTCGCTACTTCATAATTCATATACGTGTTGCAAAGAGATCGACTTTTAAAAAACGGTGCCAACCAAATGTATATGTTCTCTACATCATTTTGCTCGCCCCTTTTAAAAAAATGGTGTTGCTCGTCACATTTGATGTTTCACCTTTAATGGTGTGTACCTACACTTTAAGTTAACGAGGCACTCGGACTCGTGCGTTGCAGCTTTTTTTTTCCAATAAACTATTGTACTCTTGCTTAGGTCCTAAACTTATTTTTTTTTTAATTTGTTGTTATAATTTACAAAATGGTTCGAGATTAATTTCTGTAACTTTTTTTATTTATATTCATTATTCAAGGTGCTAACCGTAAAAAAAGTATTTATTTATGTTTCTTTTTATTTAAGGTTGAAATTTACTAATGTGAATCTTTAGTGTTTTGGGCTTATGAAATAATCCTTGATGTCTTACTTCAAATGCCAAGATTAAATGCTCTCAACTTTAAAAATCTTTAAGACTCCACATTTAATAATTGGGACTATGACCCGTGCGATGCACGGGTTTTGTTCCTCGATAAAAATTAAACTTTTGCTTATGTCTGAACCCCAACTTTTTTATGTGTTATTATAACTAACAGGCGGCATAAAGCTAAAAGCATCCGTAAGTGTTAAGCTCAAGACCGACTTGATCAATTTACGTACAGTGAAAGTTTGATATTCACAAATACTAGATAAATTTAAACTTAAACAAACCTAAAACGAAAATCTAAGGCTGTGTTTGTTTTTTGTTTTTTGCCTCTTAACAGCCTCTGAATGGGCACTATGTCTGAATCGGTCAGACATTTTGACGTTCAGACCGTTTGTTTTTTTTTTTTCGTTCAGACGCGTTCAGATGCAGTAAGATCTTAATGGTTTAGACTTGAGAGGGTGTCTGAATGCGTCTTGTTGCCTCTTGCTGACACAAATAAAAACCAAAAAAAATTAGTACGAGCAAGCAAATGTGCGGTTCAAACATGAGTTTTTTTCCCGTTCAGATGCGGTCAGATTCAGACATTGACGCATCAGATTCAGATTCAGATGTGCGGTTCAGATTCAAATTCAGACCCTCTTAACAAACAAACACCACCTAACTCATACAACTCTACATAAAAACAGTAACATTTGAGTTATCAAAATAAATAGGACTAATAGAAGCATTTGTGCGCATTATCTTCTATGAAATCATGGTAATATTTTGTCATTTTTAATATTTTGGCATTTGTAAACACTAATATGGGAGCTTATTTAGATGCATAAAATGAGAGACCATTAAGATGTAGGTCATATAAAATATTTAAACAATAACTTACGAGTTTTCAATAAACAAACTAAGAACTCTTAATGTTTGAAGAACTTTAACCCTTATTAGTTTCATGGCATGGTAACAAAAATTAAGGGTAAATTGCAAAAATGGTCCTTAACGTTCCACAAAATTGCAAAAACGGGACCGAGAGAAAAAGTAGGGCAAAAAAGACACCCACGTTCCACATTTTCGCAAAATCGCCACTGAGAGCCATTTTCCGTTAATTTTCTTGTTAAGTGCCATGTAGTTGAGGGTAGTATCGTCATTTTACTGTTCACCGGGTACTAAGCTAGTGACACTGTAGCTTGAGGGACTAAATTTGCAAGCGATTGTTTGCCTTTTTTACAAACGGTACACTATCCAGTCCCAGTTAAATATGAACGTTGCAGCACATCAAAGTTTCACACTTTTCGAAATCCGGCAAAAAATATGGTCTTGATCTGTGATTGTGGGAAACAAGCAACAATCAAAACAAGCTGGACAAACAGGAACCCAGGACGACGATTCTACTGTTGTCCTTCATGTGGGTTTATTGGATGGACGGATCCTCCAATGTGTTGCCGAGCAGTTGCTGTGATTCCTGGCCTGTTGAGGGCGAGGAATGAGCTTGAAGAAGAGTTGGAGGAGCAGGTGAGGTTGATGAGGGAGAAGGATCAGCGGATTAAGAAGCTCAACAAGTTTCTTATTTTTAGTTGGCTCTTTTTTTTCATTGCCATTAAGTTGCTTTAGGTTGGTCGTTGGTATGTAGGTGTGTTGACATTTTTCTGGGTTGTATCATCACAGGGTATAAGGTCATCCCTGGTTTGTATTGACCTTCATGTTAATAAAAAGTGTTTGATTTTAGCAGTATAGTGGGATCATCATTGTTTTGGTTGTCCTTGTTATTATAAGAAGAAAAATGTAGTCAATATTACAGAATCAATATGCAGTAAACTTGGTTTCTGGTTCCTTATCAACTTTGACTTACAAAAAGTCAAAACAAGTTTAGGTCATTCGGTATACTTATGTAGTGGGCATGTTGGGTCATTCAATATACGTAAGTATATGATGATGGCAAACCACAAAATGTGCACAACATTATACAACAAATAAGTATATGCTGATGGCAAACCACAAATTGTGCACAGCATTATGCAGCAAATAATGATGGTAAACCAAAATGAAAACAAATACCATTCCTGATTAATCAAGTCTAAAAAACAAATCACGTACAAATTATTGTCTAGAAGACAGAAACTCAGTTACACAATCCATACACTCATTGTGTTAAAACACATAAACAAATAACCAACCCAAGGTTATTGCACCATCACAATTGTGTTGACTCACTTGGCGATTTTGGCTTTTCTCTTGATCCTATTCTTCCTTTGACCTCCACCATTCCCAGTAGATTGTGATACATGACTTGCTTGTGTTCCAACTTGATGACTTGGCCCTCCTGTTACCTCACTTGCTTGTGTTCCAACTAGCTGACTTGGCCCAGCTCCCACCTCTGTTGCAGAAGATCCCACTGGCTGAGTTGATCTTTCTAGTACCTCATCTGGTACTCATTCCCTTCTTCTTGTCCCTTGGTTGCCTCTTCGTCCCGTACAAGCTCTCTTATTATGACCCTGCCCACCACATGCACCACATTTGACAGTCTTGCCCCTTTTTGACAGCTTCCCATTCTTCACCATTGATTTTTTCATAACTTGTTCAGCAATCTCATCCCTTGACACTCTTCTCTTCTTCCGTGGTCTCCCAATTGGAACATGGTAGTGAGGTGGCTTTAGTTCACTAGGGATAGGGCATTTGGGCCAAAAGTGTCGACCAGCAATTCCTTCAATCTTATGTTGATGCATCGCCCTCCATGTGGTTAACCAATAACATTGGTGCACATAATCCTCTGGGATCACAACCATGTTGTCAGTTGATTCCTTGCTGTGTTTAGCCATGTCGTTGATAGCCGCAACAGCATGCTTACATGGAATACCAGTGAGTTCCCATCTCCTACATGTGCATTCCATTTTCGGCATATTCACAACACATTGGTCACCCCAACCTCCCGCACACTGGTATGTATCCCCCCCCCCCACTCCATAAAACCTTATACTCATTTGCTTCCTATTTGATGGTTTCTAAAATTTTAGTTGCTGTTGGGGTTAAGAGACCTTCACATCTGTCTATTACATGTTGCACACTAACACTTCTCTTCACAAGATACTGCCTGATGTACTCCAAACAACCAATGATTGGTTGATCTCTGCCGCCCACCAACTTGCTATTGAACTATTCACATAAGTTGTTAAGAAGGATGTCACATTTAGCTCTCCCTGTAACCAATATATCAATATCAACATCATTTTTAATCTTATTAACATTACAGATGACAGTCATAATATCAAAATCATTTTCAATATTATTAATAGTACAGATGAAAGTCATAATATGTGTATAGTGTACCTGAAAAATGTGACCTTGACCATGATGATGCTGGTATCTTCCTTAACCAGTCATAAGCTTTAGAGTCGATTGATTTTAGCTCTTCCATTCCTCTATTAAACTCAGGGATTGTTGATGCTCTAGCACACCTCCAAACAAGCTCCTTGATACTCTCCCCCTTAAATAACTGCTTCATGTTGTCATATATGTGTCGCACACAGAAGCGATGTTCAGCAGCAGGAAAACAGTTCTGCAATGGCTGGTAATATTCCCTGTAGATTGGTACAAAACTTAATATGTTAATGAGGATTGAATTGGATTGGAAATCAACTAATTGAATTTACACAATGTTTATACCTTTTATCTGTCGGATATAAAGGTGAAGTTTGAATTTGGTTGCAAATCAAGGTCATCTCCAAGATTGCTAAGGAACCATAACCATGAACTCTTGGACTCAGCTTCAACCACTGCGTAAGCAACTGGATAGAGGCCATTATTGCTATCGACACCAACAGCAGTTAAGACTTGACCAGTGTGATGTCCTTTGATAAACGCCCCATCCAGCCCTAGTATGTCCCTTCTGCCTGCTTTGTAACCTTTTTTCAATGCACCAATACAAACATAGATCCGTCTGAAAACCCTTGAAGAAACACTTGAATCAGGGTTTGCTTCAACTTGAATCTTCACAGTTGTATCAGGGTTTCTATTCTTCAATTCCAAAGCGTAATCCCTAAGATTGGCATATTGTTCTTCATGGTCGCCGTCAATTTGTTTCTGAGCAAATTCCCTTACTCTTGATATCTTTGTGGTAGGGACATCAAGCTGCAATTTTTCATTTATTTCCATTGCTATTCCAGCTGTCGGGGCTGTCCGGTCCCTAACAAGAATTTTAGCAACCTCGGATGAAAGGAATCGTGCAGTCAACAATTTAATTTTTCTTGTTTTTAGGCATTTATGTTCATCATTTAATGTTTTGACACTCCAACTCCTTTCATCACCCACTTTTGACACATGTAGAGACCATTCGCACATGGCCTTGCTCTTTTTTTTTGTAGGTTTTGGAACTTGCAAATTTGCCCTTTGACTGCAAAGAAGAAGCTGATGGTTGACAACTTCCTGTATCATTTCTGCCATAACCCACAACAGTCCCTCTACACATCGCTCGAATCCTTTCTTGGTCACACTTTTCAATCCTAATATCTCTTCGGGACTCCAACGCATAGATTCTGAGCTTATCTTTGATGTCCTTGGGGTGTTTAAATGTTTCTGTTACAAAAAACTCTCCCTTCTTGACATTCGCCCTACCCTCATACTCCTTCCTTATTTCTTTTAACCTTATCTTGCGTAGGGTGACAAATTTGTTATTATTGGCTTCTTCATCACTATGAAAATCATCATCAAAGTTATAGTCACTATCATGATCCGTATAATCCGCCATACACTCATCAGCTAACTTTGATACATTCTCAAAGTGGGGATCAAAATCAAACTTAAAGTTCGTCATTTCCACTTGTGGCTCAATAGGGGCTGTCACATCATCCTCTTCATCTTCAAACTCAGACACATGTACAGCATGTTCTTCCTCGTTTACCTACTGTGTTGAGGTGCCCACATCATCCCTTTCAACATCATCGATTTCAACATCATCCCTTTCCACTACTTCTTCTAAATCAACATAGTTTTTGTTGAGCTCTAAAACCACATCCTCACTCTGGTCAAGTTCTGTAACCATGTCTGTAATCAAGTCGTTTCCCACACCAACATTATCTCCAGGACTGGCAAACTGGTACAAGTCGTCATCTGTAAGTTGAGATTGTTGCTCAACTTGTTCTGGGCCATCAACTTGTTCTGGGCCATCAACGCCACTTACAGGTTGTTGCGCAGCATGAGTGTCTGTGTCACCAACAACTCGGCTTACATGTGGTTGCGCAGAAGGAGTGTCTGTAATCAAATCGTCTCCCACACCAACATTATCTTCAGCTTGTTGTTCTTGACCAGCAATCATAGGCACAGGTGATTGACCATTGGTACCATCAATTGAAGTCTCAGCTTGTTCTGGATCGATGGTAGGATCATTTGAAGGCTCCACCCGTACTTCATCCGTTATTTTACATTTTCGTCCTCTTTTGGGTCTTCTGCGTTTCAACTCAACATACACCTCAATCTCTCTATCCGTTGGAATCAAATCCAACATATTCATCACATCCTCATCAGACGTCAACGGGTACAACCCAACATCCAACGTCTCGCCTGGTATCCTATAATAATAGCCTGCAACCCCACCTTTCACACCTATGCCATCTACCAACTCTTCAAAGGCGTAAAAGCTAAACAAGTCATAATCCACACAATCATACCACGAAATAACTGGATCAACATACATCCTTCCTGGTAGTGGCGTAAATTTTCCACCATGGGTTACTTTCAGAGTGAAGTAGGTCGGCTTTGATTCTGTATGCAAACAATAAACATCAACACACACACTAACAACATGAAAAATCAACTTAATGTATAATCCACATCCTATTCGTACTGTTCATTACAATCACATATCACTGTAGATAAAAAAAAAATCGATACAATTAACAATGCCCAAAACATACCGTAAAGTTGATGAAGATTAGGGATCGGGGACGATCGTTCGCGGTTTTTCCCAAATAAACTAGCCATCTTCTTCAATTTTTCCCGGTTCGGAAATCGTAATTGGAAACTTTAGGGCAAAAAATGCGATTGACTTTGGGCAAGGGAGTGTTTGGATCAGGGGATTAATGTGCTTGTTCGGTGGGTCTAATATTGTTTTAGGCGGGAACCGTGAAATGACGATACTACCCTCAACTACGTGGCACTTAACGGGAAAATTAACGGAAAATGGCTCTCAGTGGCGATTTTGCGAAAATGTGGAACGTGGGTGGCTTTTTTGCGCTACTTTTTGTCTCGGTCCCGTTTTTGCAATTTTGTAAAACGTTAAGGACCATTTTTGCAATTTACCCAAAAATTAAAGTTTGATTATAAATGTTATGGCTCCAATAAAGGAAAAGAAAGTTGTCAAATGTGTTGTATATAGTTTTTTTATAGTTAAGGCTCATAAAAAATATATATAATTCTGATGCAGTTTATAAACTCGAGTATTGGTATGAGTTACTATATCTTACCTTATCATGTTTTGCTTCGACGTTATTGGTATTGGTACTATTGATAATGGATATCGTTAGACAAATTTGTGGATTTGCATTATGTGATGTTGTGTATCTTTTAACTAATAAAATAAAACCCCTAGTGGAGACTTTTCATTTCAAAAAAATCAAATCATACTTTATTAAATAATAATTTTATTATTTTTATGTATGTTTAGTAAAAAAATCCATAAATATTTCCACATTAGGCCAAATTGTTGTTCAATTTCGTTTTTTATTTAAAAATAAGTAAAAACATACATGTGTCAAAAATATAAGAAAATAAAACTTTGGGAAGGCGGGGTCGTTCTAAATAACTTGAGGGGTAAAAATAAACACACACACACTCCTCTTTACAACCCAAAAAAAAAAAAAAAAAAAAAAAAAAAAAAAAAAAAAAAAAAAAAAAAAACGATACCCTGAAAAAAAACCCTAACGCGACTAAAAAAAATCTAAAATGATCACCGCTTAATCTTTTGGGTTAATGAATTTAAGGTATATTAATCTATTACTTATTGATTTATGTGATAATTTAGGCGTTTTGCTTTTTCTATTAGTTAAGTTGTGGGTTTGTGTTATTTTGCTTTAATTGATGTGGTACGGCTTATTTTTTGTAAACATTGAGATTTTTAGACAATAATCATATAAAGATAAACTATTATGGATCTTTTTTCTTCTTTTTTTTTAATTTAATAGTTAATTTTGTTATGCGTTGAGGAATTAAGAGAAAAGTTTAAGAACTTTTGCTTGCCATAATTGTTACTTTTGGTGTGTTTAGAATTTAAGGTTGAGGTTATGTAAAAGTAATGGTGATTCATAGATGATGTTTTATTATCGTCTTATACGCAAGCCTCAATCAACATCCACTATATTTCAAGAAGTGATATTAAGGGGTGAAAGTTTTACTTGCCACTTACTGAAAATCGAGTGTTTATTAAGTATCCGGAACTCATTCTTCAAAACCTGATAAAACCGGAGAGTTTGCGAAATAAGAAACAGACAAGCTGGATAGACAACAACAGTTGTCGAGGTCAAGTTTGTTACAAGTTATTACAGGTAAAAAGCACACAAATTTATGAACATAGCTTCTTATATTTGCTAATTGCTATCATGGAGTGCTAATTCACCATGCTGAAGTTTGATTATTAAAACAAATTGGGGTTATCAAGTGTTCTGTCAAGGATTATAGGCACACTTGCTTCTACTTGCTTCTTTTCTTGAAGCTTGCTGCTACATGCAGCTTGATGGTGTTGCTGCTTAAGATTGGAAGGGTATGTTTAATTGCAAGTTGTGTTATACTATTTATGTATGTTTAGTTGCTAATTCGACCTATTCGTAATAAAATAGATTGAATTTATCACTTCTACCTCATATCTTTCTCCCATTCTTATCATGTGCAGACAGTTCATTCAGGTCCAGATCTCGAGTCTGCAATACAGAACAACATGGGCTATAAATCTGAGGTAATACCAGTATTTTGGTTATGTCCCTCAACATGATAGGTTATATGCTCTAAATTAATAATAAAAAAAGACTTATTGTTGTGCTGTTGTTAATGTTTCAAAATGTCAGGGACAAGGATTCATGGTTGTGGTGAATATAAATCGTCTCTGGTCTGAAACATATGTTTTAAATACCGACTAAATGTTTGGTTATGTGGATATCAAGTTAAAAAATCAAAAGTTTGGTGATCATGAGTACTAAAATCAGAATGTTTTTAATTTGTATTATGAAAATGTAGTCACCGATGCTATGATATATACTCATTTTATACAATTGTTGAATATATATAAATACCCTTTCGAGTTTAACAATGCTGATTTGTAGGTGGAAAATCTGTATTGCAGGGGTGTTTGGACTTGATATCAAATGTTTAAAGAGCATTACTATGTATTTTATGTTGTCTGTTTTAGTAAGGTCATTTTTTGTGTCATCTCCACCAGTATGTTACTATTTAGGTGATCTTTTATATTACACTTCTTATAGCCTGATACATGGGACGAAGATGAGGTTGGGATATGGAGAGCACCAAAAATACCAAATCTAGCATACAAAGGCCCATGGAAACCAAAGGTATGGATGAGTTTTAGAAACTTTAAATATTGGTTTAGCTATTTAGGATCCATAAAACATATTCTATTTTGAGCGAATCGCTTGTGTTGCTACAGAAAATTAAAAATCCTAAGTACAAGGGGAAATGGAAGATTTGGATTGATAACCCATGCACTTCTTACTGCATTCACATGCATGTTATCGTTGGACATAACTATATTGTAGTGGTTGCAAAAAGACGGGTCAGGTGTTTTGGTTAATGGGTCAAAGTAGGCATCTGTTTGCTACTGGTTAGGTCAGGTTGATCTTGAACACTTTTGCCCATGATATTTTATTTATTTTACTTGAACACTTACTATGTCAAAAATGATTACGAAAATTCAATGTGTATTCGTATAGGATATTATCAAAAATGGATGTTTTGCAATTCGAGACTCACAAGTTTTATATAATCTCATTAGCTACAATTGTTATTTTACGCATCTAAAAAAAATAGAATTTGACCCAGAATTGGTCGAATTTACCCATTCTAACCCGTTTTGTGTTGAACGGGTCTTAGGTGCTGCAAAGAAAAAAGAAGGATTATATATCATTATATTGATGACTAGAGTAGAATGTGCCAACAAGGTATAGTCACTTAAAAAAATGTAATAGCCTTAGTAATTGTTTAATCAATTTTAATGTGTCTTTTTGTTTGTATGATGATACAGGGAGTTAATAAAGGATTTTTACAAGGAGCCAAGGGATTATTGTGTGAGACTCTCGGATTGGAAAAGATGGTTACCTCAAGAAAGCCAACCAATGTGAGCAACTACATACCATGCCAAGCCCATGACTTGATCAAAGGTCTTAGAGTACATACAAATGCCGACAACATAATATTGCTCTTTCAAGACGAAAAAGTCAACGATCTACAACTCCATAAGGACGGTGAATGGGTTGGTGTTCCATCCATGAGGCATTCCATTATCATCAATCTTGGTGATCAAATTGAGGTAATTATTCATCAATCATACCCCATGTACAGAAAAAAAAGGCGATTTAAGTTATGATTTAACACATGTTTTTATTTTAAATCTTTAGCTGTTTACAGCTACACCTTTTTAAAATTATATGTGGAGTAATCTCAGACTAAAATTTTGGGGTACTCACGTATTATAATGTAGACGCTGGAGCATTATGACGTGTGGTGCTTAAATCCCAGTAAATTGAAAATATAATTAGTAAAGCCACATCGAATATACGTGGCATGTGTAAGTGCGATAGAGATTCCTATAAATTAGTTTTGTTAAAATGTAGGATTCTTATAAATTATTTTTGTTAAAATGTAGGAATGTCAAGGTGCAAGCCACAGTGACACGAGATTTTAGATTTTGACAGTGAAAACTTTTGGAGCATTTGCCCTTTGCAGTAGCTATTGTAGCTTCGTATGGGATGTCAGGATAGTTACCTTATCTACCAACAATGGTACGACCACCACGGTATATACTTTTGTTTGATTCCCAATGTGACCTTGATCATTTGTTATTATATAAGCATGTTTTGCGTCTCCAGTTGAAGAACTTTCACAAATCTTGAAAAGAGCATTTAACTTCTTACATTTCATTCTTCAAAATGTCCGGTTGTCATTGGTCATCAAGAAAAAGAGTTGGGATATCGCTTCATATATACTCATTTTCCAAGTTTGAGGGAGGAGATAATGTTATCACCAATAAATTATATGGTTTTTTTCCGCATAAAATACCAACATACGTTTTTCATTTGTCCCGTTTCAGTTATTTCAAAGGTTGCATCCGTTACTGATGAAGTCGGTCTTTTTATATGTTGTACGATATCAGGAAAAAGAACGTTGAGATAGTTAAAGGTGGTGGTGTTAAGGAATCCCAAGATTTCAAAAGAGAAGTTCTTGAAAAAAGAGTACCAGGAAACAGAGAAATCACATTTGAGACCAAATTCTTTGGAGCCAAAACATTCTTGATATACATTGAGCCGGTTTTTAGCAAAGCAGGTGAAGCAATTGGTGTGAATTATATGGGAATGGAAATAACTGATCAAGTAAGAGTCACTCATTGATAAATTAGACGTGTCATTTAGACCCATTATGAAACTCATTCACGAGAGATAATCCCATAGGATTGACAATAATTTGTAATAATGCAATTACTTATCTGTCATAACAGTATATGCTGATTTGGAAACTAGGTAAATATGATCCTAAATAAGTAATCAAATCACCTCGAGTGACCGAACGTACATGCCTACACTTTTTATGCAACTCTTTTCCATCTGTTATTATAGAAAAGTCCTATGATCAAGTCTTATCATCATTAGTGCATTTTCATAGTAGAGGACTTGCTATCTGACACGACTATTCAATCTTTACAGATTTTTGCTGGGGCTTTTTCTGAAAATTATGAACCTCCCAGTGGTTTTTACTTTGAAGTAAACGATGATTCCAATATCGTACCGGTAACCATCTAAATAAGATTTGAACTTATTGAATGTTTACTGAGGCATGTAACATTACGGCATTCCTTCTATTGAAGGATAACGTTAGGTTGGTAGTTGTAATGTTAACAGCTATAGTTGCTACATAGGCTAGAGTTGCAACCATATTGTTTCTCCATTAAGGCAATGCAGGACCATTAGTTTGGCTCATATTATTAGTACGAGTGGCTTAATTGAGTCTTCTTTTTTGTATAACTGGGATATAGCAGGTCAACTTACAAACACTTTTTTATTCATATTACTATGGGAATTAGTTTGGTACTGCTCTTTTCTTAGAGTATAGAAGTTTGGTACTGCTCTTTTCTTAAGTTAGTGCATGCTTGATAATAAAAATGCTTACAATACCTTATAAGTTGGATCGAAAATGCAACCCAAGAAGTTTGCGAAAGTAAGCTCCTATAATTGTTGAATAAATAATCATACAGTATAGAATCATTAAAAAAAACTAGAATAAAGAAGTTCAAAAGCATCACATTGAACGTATGCATAAATTCAAATTTAAGCTTGCATATTAAGGATTAAGGGTGAGCAAACGGACCGGATGGACCGGACCGGACCGACCGACAAAACCGACCGGACCGGACCGGACCGACCACATTCGGTCCGGTCTCGGTCTAGGGATTTTCATAATTTCGGTCTTGGTCCGGTCCGGTCCGGCTTAAAAACCGGACATTTAGCCTATTTGGACCGAGACCGGACCGGTCACATTCGGTCAAGTCTCGGTCTAGGATTTTTGCCGGATTCGGTCTCGGTCCGGTCAGGTTTTTGTCGGTCCGGTCCGGTTTTTGGACCGTGAGCACCTCTATTAACGATTAAAGATATTGTGCTTTAAACCTTATTGTTGTGTCTAAAACAATTTATTCATAGATGAACTTTTATGCTATAATATTCTCATCTTATATGAACAAAGGAATATGAGTTTCTTCCATCATTTTCTGATTCACTCTCCAATTATGTAGAAGGTATGTACATTTTTATTATTTTATATAGTTGTGCGTTTTGGTCTTGGTAATTATGCATGTTTTTTGTTCATTTGTTTGTGTTTCACATGTTACCACCCCGTTACAAGCTCAGCATATGTTTTTGGATTGTTAGTGTTACATAAACATAATTAGTTTACAAATAGTTTTAATTTTTCGACAGCTAAAAGCGGGCAACAACTTCTACTAATGTGGTGTTTAGTTTGCTTGAATTTTGGAACTACTCAAATAATAACTCACTTTGGAAATAAACCTGATAATACATAAAAGAAACACGGTTTTGCTGATATGGGGTGCTTGGCTACCAAAAATTTGGTTAAGTCGTCAAAGTGTTTATTTAGGGCTTTCATGGTTGATGTCAAACTACAAGCTAGCTCTAACTAATGCAAACTAAACATTAGAAATTCGTAACAAGATCTCAATGTTTAAAAATATTAACCATAATGATGTTGATACACCTGCACTTTTGTTTCAGGTTGAATAATGAGAATGTTGTGTTCTCCATCCAAGTTGTTATCATCACTGATGTGTCCTCTGCTCCATATGTATTGTCGTCGTCGCCATTATTTCTTTCTCCTACAAAGTTGTTGTCGTCACCGATGTGTCATGTGCTTAAAAATATTATCCATTTATAATGATGTTGATACACTCGCGCTTCTGTTTTGAGTAATGAGAATAGAGTGTGTAGCAGGTACATATATTTGACGGAGCATTGCGTGATGAGGTTAAGAGTATGACCAATTATATATTTTTAATACAATAATATATTTGATTAATTTCATATACCAACGTACTTTAAATCGAAATAGCAAAACGAAGTCTAACTGCATTCACTTTAGAAGAACAAAATAGATCTACATTTCTTTCTATAAGATTCCAGATCGTCAAGGTTAAGTCACCTTAATTCTCACTGAAACATCAACATCTACTCCGTCGTCTTTGTGCTGAACTAGATGGTTAATGATCTCATTCGACGAGTTCAAGATTTTTTGGAAAGTATTCTTAGATCATTTTCTTAAAGGTTCCAGAAGAAGAAAAAGAGTTGGTTCTTCAGGATCATTTAGTTGTGTTAATCATTATACAAATGACACAGCTCAGGTAGATTGGTGTTATAGATGTAAATAAATTCATTTTTGCGGTTGCTCATTTTGCTACTGTAATGCTAACAATTAAGATCTACATGAGAAATTATTTATCAGGTCCAGAATTTTGGGAAGCCATTTTCATTGGTCATTCATGAGTGTGAGACGTTAGTTAAACTTAAAGTTAAAGTGCAAATACAAAAGAAGTTAGAGGTTCAAAGTGATGAGTTCTCAAGGTATATTATTCTCTTTGTCGAGTGTTTCCTTAATCATTAAATTTGGTTTCTAACTATGTATTTATATGTGAGATTGTGAGTTGAAACAAAATACTAGAAACTGATTATATATTTATATGTGAGATTGTGAGTTGAAAATGCAATAAACAAATAGTAATCCCTAATCAGTTATATGACTATATGTAGAACAAACTAGCATATGTCTCTAGCCATTATATCTGGATGCTATAATGTTGTGCTTTTGCTGTTTAAAATACATATCATAGACGTCACAACGAAATATCTGAGTTCATAATTGCTTAGAATACAAAAGACATCTTATGTGGAGCACTAGAGCAGACGACAGCTATGTAGGGAGTGTGACTACCAAATTCATGGGCTCCAAAGACCATATACGTGTCAGGTCTAATTCCTAAGGGGTTCTTACAAATTCAACTTTTTGACTCCAAACAGGTAACGAGGCCATTTCGCCCATATACTTATGAGTCATTAGCCAATAAGCTGAAGTTGATAAGGTGATAAGCTCAAAAGAGTGAGCTTATCACTAACTTTGAGGGAAAATACGGGCTGGAAATGGGATTAGGGGTTGTGGCTAAAAACATAATATACTATATATATATATATATATATATATATATATATATATATATATATATATATATATATATATATATATATATATATATTATTTTTTTTTGCAAAAGTAACACAGCATATGTATGAAAACTTAAGAAAAAATGAGAGAATTATTTGTGGGTTGGCGTAATCCGACCAGACCCGTTCCAAAAGTTATGTGTTTTGACCCATTACCAAACATGGTTGACATGCCCTTTTGCCACCTATGTTGTCATTTTATCTTAGTCAAGTCATGTCTATGCTAAAAGTTTCTACCAGTCATACATAAAGTTAAATTTACATAAAAAGAGCTTGCATTATTAGGTGAAAAGAAGAGAAAAGATGGCAAAGCTGCTAGAGGAAATAGCCGTGCAAAAGGCCAGTGAGACTGAACTCAACAAGACTATTCATATAACAGGTTCGTACTAGCTTTCTTTCTTCTCAGATTATTTCAACAATGACTCACCCCGGTTTCTGACCTCGATATGAACCACCATTATAAAATACTTTTCTTGGTAGATTAATGCACACCGTATACTATAAAGGTAATTAAATTTTTATGTAATCATTATTTTTTGTAGAGGAGACAATGAGAGCAAAACAAATGTTAGCAAAGATGTCACATGAGATAAGATCTCCTTTATCTGGTTAGCATGACGGAAATTCTATCAACTACAAAGCTTGATAAAGACCAAAACAACTCTTGAGTGTCATGTTATCTTCGGGTAATTTAGTCCTTAAACTTATTAACGACGTTCTTGACCTTTCCAAAGTCGAATCAGGTAGGTATTTGGGTGATGCATTTTTACGGTTAGTTTTTACGATTATATCATACTTTTAAAGCAGTACAAATATACTTGAAATAATATTATCGACCTTTATATATTAGAAATAAGTAAGGTTGCAACCTCCTATTGTTTAGCAGCATGGCACTTACAAAACCCACTTTTAAGTAATCACTTTGGTGGTGTTTGATATTTTGTATATAAAACAGCGTATACTTAGAAGATCAAATGCTTATTTGGTGTATTAAAACTCAATATACAGATAAGCAGTCTCAAACAATATATTTATCATTTGTACTGTTGGTATGAACCCGTGTTATAATTGACCTTGATATGATTTTGGATAATACTATAGCAAACAAACTAAAAGCAAATAAGTATCATATTAAAAAAATTAAATTATTAACAAAAAAAGGCATTTCAGGAAAAAAAAAATACATTATTCAAAAAAATAGCAAAAACCCCGCGCGTGCGCGGCATTATAACTAGTTCTTTATGAAAACAAATAATCACGTCGAATTTAGTAAAAGTGCATGTATTACATAATCATTTTAATGATTTTCAAACTCAAACCCAAATCAATCCAACCCCAAAAAATCAGATAAGACTATAACCGGCCAATACATTCCAAGCCTAAAAAAATGGGTAAGATCTAAACTTAGCGAGATAAGTATCTACTATACCCTAATATTTTGTCATTTGTAAATCCTTACATCCGCCCCCATCACTTTTTCTTGTAAAATGCAGCCAACAAAACTTCATCTTATCTCACCAAAATATTTTGCTCGAACCACTGAAGTCTTGAACATAAGCCTTCTCGATGAATCGGCTTTCTTTCTTTTTGCTAATAAATCTGAACACAAATAAAAGATGACTTCTTTTGCCGTTGATGGCTTCAAGACCTGGAAAAGGGTCTCGGGTAGGTTTTTGATAACTACAGAGTAGTTGTCAATATTAATCGCCTCTGAAACTTTGCTATACTTACAGTTAAATATTGCTTATATGTAAGGTGAGGGATAGTGACCACTACCTTTAGCCTAAAGTAACTACATCAAGTACAATTAACTACAGAGAAGTTGTCAATGTTAATTGTCTCTGAAGCTTTGCCATACTTCCAATTAAGTATTACTTATACCTAAGGTGAGAAGGTAGTGACCACTACCTATAGCCTAAAATAACTACATCAAGTACCATTAATTACGGAGTAGTTGTCAATATTAATCGCCTCTGAAGCTTTGTTATACTTCCAATTAAATATTGTTTATAATGTAGGGTAAAGGAGTAGTGACCATTACATTTAGCCTAAAATAACTACATCAAGTACAATTAACTACGGAGTAGTTGTGAATATTAATTGTCTTTGAAGCTTTGTCATACTTCGGTAGTGACCACTACCTTTAGCCTAAAGTAACTACATCAAGTACAATTAACTACGGAGTAGTTGTCAATATTAATGGCCTCGGAAGCTTTGCCATACTTCTAATTAAATATTGCTTATATGTAAGGTGAGATGTAGTGACCACTACCTTTAACCTAAAGTAACTATATCAAATACAATTAACTACGGGGTAGTTGTCAATATTAATCGTCTATGAAGCTTTGCCATACTTCCAATTAAATATTGTTTATAATGTAAGGTAAGGGTGTAGTCACCACTACTTTTAACCTAAAGTAACTACATCAAGTACAATTAACTACAGAGTAATTGTCAATATTAATTGCCTCTTAATCTTTGTCATACTTCTAATTAAATATTGTTTATAATGTCCGCGGAAATTGATTGTTTGTGACTTTTGGAATGGTGATTTGTTGAATTCTGATATTTTTTGAAGAACCTGCACGGGATAAAAGTTTCTCTCTTATTTGTTGATACATCATTTTCGTCGCGAAGCATGTAGTAGTTGGATTTTACGTCATTTAATTACATTTATTTATGGAGGTACCCAATTTACATGAGTTTCAAGTGCTTAAACTTAAAGGTTTGAGGGCTATTAATGAAAAAAATTATAAAATTTAAGAAACTTAAGAAATACAAGACTAAGGATCAAATGAGAAGAATTCTTAAAATAAGAAGGATGAGAAACAACTATAACTACACATTAGAGATGCATCAATTTAAATTATATGCATCTCTAACTTTTTAGATGCATCGTAATATATTTTCTAGCTAAAAATTAGATGCAAATACATATATTATATGCATTTCATCAAGTTAGACGAATCTTATGTATTTTTCGTCTTCTATGGGTCAAATTTGTTGCAAGTACAACTTTGCATCGTTTTCACTTCAAAATCACATTTGAAACTAATTGTGATGCATCTAAATGAATAGAGATGCATTTAATTCAAGTCAATGCATCTCAAATACGCGGTTATTGTTATTTCTCATTCTTCTTATTTTAAATTTTCTTCTCAGATCCTTACCCAGAAATACAAAGCGAATTGAGTGCTAGAATGGCAGAAAATGGTCAGGTTTCGCGAGACGCGTATCCGCGTTTGGTATAGAGGATGTCACTAGACCACTTATTACATTGTTATCGTTAAAAATGCTGTTGGTAGCGATAAGCATAGTTAAAAGATATTGACTGATATGATGGGGTTACTTATTTTAGCTAAGCTTATTAAAACTGAATGTGACAAAATGCAAACCGATAGTTTTGATGAAGGCTATGGATATTACTTATTTAAATCTGCTGACTAATTGAACCCCGACTCGGATGTGCAGCTTTCAAGACGAAATTACATATTACAAAAGCCGTGGTAGAACAACTCTTGAGACTAATTCTTGGCTTGTTAGTCAAACAACTCAGCGACCCAAATGGCCAAATCCAGATGTGGGAACAGAATCGACAGTCGTTTTGGAAAATTTGCATGCCCTGAGATATATCATTGTAACAACTAACAAGCATTCAGATTTCAGAAGACTTATTGAATTTTATGGTGTCGTGCCACTGATGAGACTATTGAGAGGAAATGAGACGAGCAGACGACACAATATCAGTTGAAATACCTGGTTCTCGAAAACTATACATCATTGTAATATCTATCATGCATCATTCTGGAACTATTGGTGGTGCGGTTCCTCCTCATAGACATTTATGCATATCAGGATAACGGGTATGATGTAAATCTATAGCAACCACGTGAAGTGGTTAGATTGGTAATTTGGAGTAGAAAAGAGTAGCCACAAAGACTTGAGTATCGACAAAAGATAAACAAAGACACAGAAAGTAAGGAGAGTTATCTATTTTCCATATGATCTTTATTAGATATTCACAAGCAAAACAGATGGTAATTGCTACAAACATCATAACCATCGCCAAGTCTTTCATATGAAACTAATCGGATAGGGTGAAAACAGACCCAATAGAGTATAACATCTCGAAAACACAGAAAAAATTGGCTTTCTAGAGGAGTACACTTACGAGGTAACAAACTTCCTTTCACAGTTTTGCAACGAGACCAGTATGGCAAGACTTATCTACCAAACCATTTTCTTTCAATTCTGAATCGGTCATTGAGCTTGGAGGAACATCCACAGCTGGTGAGGAGTTAAAGAATCCATGTGGCTGCAAATCAATGTACCAACATCAATCAGGTGCTAACTTATGGAGGTGTTCGAATTGTGAAATTTTATGATAACGAGTGACGTAAAGATTAAGAAATGAGCAATAATTACCATGAGGCGGAATCCAATGTGTTCTACTGGCATAACAGGCCAATCTTCTAGTCGGGGAACATGTGTCACTCCAAATACATACCTGTGAGCATTCAACGGCGGCATGAGTTTTAAAAATGACAAGATGGATATGGTGGGCTAGGGGTCAAAAAAGGTTCAGGTCTAAACAGTTCATTTGAGGTCGGGTTTGGTCGACCCACAGTACCTTTTTTGCCAATAAAGTGATTCCTTTTATAATCAATAAGTGTATCAAATATAACTTCAGAACTCATATTATTTTAAAACTATATTTAATTTTGGTATTAAACGGACAGGTAGGGCAACAGGTTAAAAAGAGTTCATGTCAAAACGGGTCATATTTTGTACGCATCGGGTCATGTCAGCCCGAAACACTTTTAGCCATTAAAAGTAAGCTTTTTATAAACAAATTTTGTATCCTATTTAGATTTGAATATCATATTATCTCACGTAGTTTATAAAAAATGGTTTAGGAGGTTTTTTGCATTGTATATACACTTTGGGTGACTTTCGACCCATTTAACAGATTTCTTTTTTAAGCGGATTTCCAAGATTCTGCATTCGAGATAAAACATAACCCCAATAAACCCATTCGTAAGTGTAAAATGAGAAGCAACTATGTGGATACCAGAGAACAAGGTCAGTTTCTTCTAGAGAGCGATCCTTCTTAACCCAAGTAGCTAAACCCTCTCCAACACGAGGATTCTGATTAGGGAACTCTCCACCAGGAAACATTTCTTCGGGATCATATTGTGTGACCCACAGGTTGTGCATCAAAAAAGCAGCTCTTCTCAAAAACTTGGCCTCTGCCCCACCTAATGGTAAACAATTTGATCCAGGTACTAGTTTGTAGCCTGTCAACTGGCCAGTTCGGTTTACAGTTCTTGTATTCCTGATCTGAAAAATTCGTCATTCATATGCAATCAAGTTATTAGAGAAATCAAGATGTCCTATTCTCTATACCATATGGTCATCTAATATGTGTATACGTACAAGTGAAATCAAAATGATAGCATGCTTTAATTGTATTATCTGATTAGTACAACCCCAAAACAGCATAAGCACATCCATTGACTATCTGATCTATTATAGTCCGTTATATTACCTTGTTATCTGATTCTAGTTATTTGACCATTTAAGGTCATTTAATTACTTTCAAAACACACATCGCCCCCTTAACTGTGTGTGAGACGGAGAAGAGAAAAGCTTGACTGACAAAGAAAAATGGGAAGTTTGAAAATGTAAGAGAACTTACAATCCAATGTCGGGCACAAGCAGAATTACAATCACGAATTGCTTCAAGTTCTGATTTTAACAGCGTCTCTTCAGCATAAAATGCATTGTTGTGCACATTTTCATTTCCCGGTTCTTCAACTTTAACATTCAACTCAACTACCTGTAAGTTAAAGCAGTCTATGTGTAAGAAAACAAGCTCTTGTATGTTAAAAATGTATTCTTTAAGGTAGACACGTACAATGATAAATATCAAACATCAGGAGCAGCAAAATGGAAGTAGTACAAGAAAAAATAATGCTAAGTGTATATAGCAACTGAAAAGTGCTAAGCCTAGACAACTAGATAAATATCAAATACTGCCAGAGATGCCAATTTTGACTCATTTACTCAGAGTGGGTCGATTTGGGCTGTGTGTTATATCAATACTTTTTTGTTACAATGAATGCATTAACTATTAATACTGTAATAAGGTTTATAAAGTGTTTGGTGGTTGATCACATCCGATCGTCTCGTGTTGAACATGCTAAAAAAGGATGTATTTCAACCTGAACCAGCTATGACCCATTAACCAACCTACGATGTTGGCACCTCTAATATCAACTAAATGCTCAAAATAATATAGCAAGCAGAGAGCAGCCCAAAGTTCAAGCATTTGATTTCTACAATTGCAAATTCCTGAGTATATTATAGATATCAAGAATGGCAAACCTGATTGTGGGATTCACCAGGCTTACAGTCAACAGACATATCCATACGAGCCACAAAAAAGTGTTGATGAACAGGAGCGTAGAGTCCAGGAGCAATCATAGTCCCATATTTTCCAACTTCACCAGGTTGAAGAGCTCCTAAGCTTAATATTCCAGTTAACTTCACCTCAACTTCTATTTTTCCATCCTGGAAGAAGAAATCTTATTGTTTCGTTACAAAGATCCTCATATTAATAACTAAAAATATTATCATGGTCTGTAACTTGCCTGACCCATATTCAGAATTGGCCACAGTACATATAAAAGACACTGCTAGCCTTCTTGACCGTCGAACTTCAGCTAAACCAGTTCTCCAGTCCTAATGCTTCCACAAAATTCCATGATCCTCTTCATGCAAGCAAATACAATCTTCGATTGTTTCAAATTGATGTAAACATGAATAAATGATACATCTAATACGACCCATTTGTTATAAATGGGTTATATTAGCCCTAATGATTAAATAAATGATTCAGCTAAAAAGAAATGGATCAAATGAGTTAAAGAGTAACTATAAGATTTGAACAATAGCTTCTTTCATTATCATGAAAGGCTTATATTTTTTATTAGCATAAAAGACGGTTACTAGAAACTATAATCGTGAAGTACCCGTTTATATGAATGACAAAGGAAAATTTTCCTTTAAACATCTACCTACTTTAGCAGTCATACTTTGACAAGGTAGTAATATGTTGATTGATTATAATATTCTTGGCAGAAAAATCCTGAAAAACAACAACATTTTTATGGAACTAGCTGGTTATTGTACTATCGAATATTGGGAGGCGTGCAAATCAGTGTATTACACTTGCATCGTTCTTCCATACTTTAGCTAAAAATACTCTTCTCGGGTAGTTCTTCTCTTTTGTATGTTTTACTGCTATTGTTAGAAGATTATAGTTTCAATAACCTTCCGGGCATTTGTAGGTCCATTTCCTAGATGTTCACTTGATCATGGAGCATTATGCTCTTGCATTAGTTATCAGCCACTCTGATTCGTATAAAAGGTGGCCCAACCCCAAATTCTCAAAAGTTGTTTCCATCGGAGATATATTGACTCAGTTGGAGCCTCATCTTCAGGAGTTCAATCACACAAATCTTCAAACTCATACCAAGTTTCCTGCATTCCTTTGTGACCAAATAACCAAATTCATACTATCCAACTATGAGAAGATGATCCTCGCGGATGAAAACTCTAGAAATCTACGTAGTATTGATGAATTTGTCGTTTCATGGAACTTGTGTTTCCACTAGGTGGTTAACTATTTAGGCGTTTTATGTCAACTTTTTCCCTTCCTTGTTGTAACATACGTGCTATTATTTTATAGTTACTCCAAACAATCAAATATTTAAATTTTATCACTTGACAAAACAAAGTAACAAAGACACAAACATCTGATCAGTTAAACAAAAAAGTCATATTATAGAAATTTATAATAGTTGATGTGACATATGTGCTATAGTTAAACAAAAAAGTTACGTAGTATATTATAAAAATTTGTAATATATGTAACATAGTTTAACTAATCACATGTTTGTGACTTTGTTTGTCCCCTTTTTTAGGCGACTCTTTGTTTCTGTCAAGTGATCAAATTTAAATATTTGATTGTTTGCACTAACTATAAAAAAATAGCACATATACAAGTAATGGAAAAGGTTGATATAAAACGTATAAATAGTTTACCACCTAGTGAAAACACCAAGTTCCATGAAACGACATAAAAATTCACTAGTACTACGTAGATTTATAGAGTTTTCATCCGTGGGGATCATCTCCTTATAGTTGGATAGTATGAGTTTGGTTATTTGGTCACAAAGAAATGCAGGTAACTTGGTATGAGTTTGAAAATTTATGTGATTGAACTCCTGGAGATGAGGCTCAACTAAGTCAATATATCTCCGATGGAAACAAGTTTTGAGAATTTGGGGTTGGGCCACCTTTTATACGAATCAGAGTGGCTGACAACTAATGCAAGAGAATAATGCTCCATGATCAAGCAAACATCTAGGAAATGGATCTACAAATACTCGGTAGGCTACTGAAAATATAATCTTCTAACAAACAGTAAAACATACAAAAGAGAAGAACTACAAAAGAGAAGAACTACCTGAGAAAAGTATTTTTCAGCTAAAGTATAAAAGAACGATGCAAGTGTAATACACGGATCTGCACTTGCCTCACCATATTCGATAGTACAATAACAAGATAGTTCCATAAAATGGTGGTTCTACCATGATAGATGGTGACTACTATTGAGAGGAAGATAAAATAAAGATGAGATGAAGGATTTGTATGTGTGTTTTAAATTTAGTGTTAGTTTATGGATGATATATATAAAGGGGGATTTTGTGATGAATTGAAAGAGAGGTTGGTTGTTGTGTTATGAATATTGGTTGTTGAAGTAATTTAATTCATCACCAAACCTGGTTGAAGAGGGTTGGAAGATCCAAAATTTTGGTCATCGAATCATCAATATTGATATACATTAACAATAGTACATGATATAAAGATGTTCCGATGGAATGGATTTCAATGATTCAACTTATGCTAATGCTATGATGTTACAAGGGGTTTACCTATAGTAAAAACCTAATTACTAAAATCGACTCCTATCAAACCGAATTACCAAAATTGACTCTATTTTTTCACATTAACAAAACATACATGGCGAGCAAATACATTTGCCCTCCAACATCAGGGTCGTCTCATGGATTTCGGTGGCCCCGTGCCATTACCACAAAGAGGCCTTTAGACACACATACAAAATAAACATATATCACTAGTGTGTGAACTAATTAAACTCAAGCCTCATGTTGTGTACATACATATAATAAAGTGCATGAAATTTTGTGGCCCTTGTTAAGCGGTGACCCTGTGCAATGCACCTCTTGCACTCCCTTAAAGCCGGCCCTAGCCAACATCATTTGCTCGCTACTTCATAATTCATATACGTGTTGCAAAGAGATCGACTTTTAAAAAACGGTGCCAACCAAATGCATATGCTCTCTAGTTCATTTTGCTCGCCCCTTTTAAAAAAATGGTGTTGCTTATCACATTTGATGTTTCACCTTTAATGGTGTGTAGCTACACTTTAAGTTAACGAGGCACTCGGACCTTTGCTTTGCAGTTTTTTTTTTTTTTTTTTCCAATAAACTATTGTACTCTTGCTTAGGTCCTAAACTTAATTTTTTTTAATTTGTTGTTATAATTTACAAAATGGTTCGAGATTAATTTCTGTAACTTTTTTTTATTTATATTCATTATTCAAGATGCTAACCGTAAAAAAATTATTTATTTATGTTTCTTTTTATTTAAGGTTGAAATTTACTAATGTGAATCTTTAGTGTTTTGGGCTTATGAAATAAACCTTGATGTCTTACTTCAAATGCCAAGATTAAACGCTCTCAACTTTAAAAATCTTTAAGACTCCACATTTAATAATTGGGACTATGACCCGTGAGATGCACGGGTTTGGTTCCTCGATAAAAATTGAACTTTTACTTATGTCTAAACCCCAACTTTTTTATGTGTTATTATAACTAACAGGCGGCATCAAGCTAAAAGCATCCGTAAGTGTTAAGCTCAAGACCGACTTGATCAATTTACGTACAGTGAAAGTTTGATATTCACAAATACTAGATAAATTTAAACTTAAACAACCTAAAACGAAAATCTAACTCATACAACTCTATATAAAAAGTTAAAAACAGTAACATTTGAGTTATCAAAATAAATAGTACTAATAGAAGCATTTGTGCGTATTATCTTCTATGAAATCATGGTAATATTTATTTTGTCATTTTTAATATTTTGGCATTTGTAAACACTAATATGGGAGCTTATTTAGATGCATAAAATGAGAGACCATTAAGATGTAGGTCATAAAAAATATTCAAATAATAACTTACGAGTTTTCAATAAACAAACTAAGAACTCTTAATGTTTTGAAGAACTTTAACCCTTATTAGTTTCATGGTAACAAAAATTAAAGTTTGATTATAAATGTTATGGCTCCAATAAAGGAAAAGAAAGTTGTCAAATGTGCTGTATATGGTTTTTTAAAGTTAAGGCTCATAAAATATATATAATTCTGATGCAGTTTATAAACTCAAGTATTGGTATGAGTTACTATATCTTACCTTGTCATGTTTTGTCATTGTAAATCCTAACATATCTTACATCCGCCCCCATCACAATTTCTTGTAAAACGCAGCCAACAAAACGTCGTCTTATCTCACCGAATTATTTTGCTCGAACCACTGATCTTGAACATAAGCCTTCTCGGCTTCTAGATGAATCGGCTTTCTTTCTTTTTGCTAATAAATCCGAACACAGATAAAAGAGGACTTCAAGATCCTGAAAAAAATGGTCTCGGGTAGGTTCTTGATTTTGTTTTTGTTTTGTTTAACTGAATACAAAGGAAGGTTTATAACCGTTTTGTTTGATTTATTATTATTATTATTATTATTATTTAATTTCAAGTAATGTAGTTGTGTTGTTGATTGAAATGGAGGATGGGAATAAGATATAGAATCAAGTTGTTGTTGACGTGATATGGGTTAGAGAAAAGTTGTGGTTTGTTGTTTGTGATTTTGACACATTATATAGTTGGATATATGTTTGTAATTCATGAGAAGGTGAAAAGATTATGACTCCCCATTATTAAATGATGGGACCGAGTTTGTAAATGCACGATGGTTTGTTTGCCGGGAACTGCAGCAACACTTCGCATTCCCCACCTTCATTCCTAAACGATTTCGATGGCAATGTTTCAATCATTAAGACTTCCTAATAAATGATAGGACTAAATCTTATAATATGCATGATGTTTTACCTACACATCTTATATACACCTTAATAAATGTTTCACCTACACCTTAATAACCAACTTTATTCGACTAAAAAGAGTATGATAAAAATTGAAGTAATATTTTCACATATTCACATTAACTATCTTTTACACCAAATCAATTAAACAAATACACCCAACCATCTTCACCCTCATCCTCAAGTTTGCTTACTACATAATTCACAAATTAGGCGAGCAAAGAAGTTTGCTTGCTATATACACGTGTCAACACCCGGTAGCTTCAGAAAATAATTTCCTTTACAAATTGAGTGAGCAAATGGGTAGGGAGAGCAAACAAGTTTGCTTGACACATACTTCAAAGTGAGCAAATGGGGAAGGAGAGCAAACAAGTTTGCTTGCTACATACTTCAAAGTGTTTGCTTGCCACATACACGTGTCAACATCATATTTAATCTGAAAAATAACAAAATGTTACGTGTACAAATCTTATTCAACACGAGCAAATGAAAGAGTGACCAATTTTGTGTTGTTCTCTAAACTGTATTTTGTAATACAAAAATCTAGGGTCAGAAATCATAAAACATTTTACAAAATGTCCATTCTCGAAATTCCCTCTACAGTAAATGCTTGATTCTCATTTTCTCAATAAAGTAATTATAGCAAGTACAATTAACTACGGAGTAGTTGTCAATATTAATGGCCTCTGAAGCTTTGTCATACTTCCAATTAAATATTGCTTATATGCAGTGTTGCAAAAATCGGCCTACAAGGCCGATTAATTGGCGATTACAAGTTAAACGACCTTGGAACTTGGAGCGAATTACAAGGTTATCGGCCGATTAATCGGCCTTGGACCTTGGAATCGGCGATTAATCGGCCAAAAATCGCTACATGGCCCTCGACCGCCTCGGGACCGATTCACGATTTTTGCAACATTGCTTATATGTAAGGTGAAGGGTAGTAACCACTACATCAAGTACAATTAACTATAGATTAGTTGTCAATAGTAATCGCCTCTGAAGCTTTGCCATACTTCCAATTAAGTATTGCTTATATGTAAGGTGAGGGGGTATTGACCACTACCTTTAGCCTAAAGTAACTACATCAAGTACAATTAACTATAGAGTAGCTGTCAATATTAATCGCCTCTGAAGCCTTGCCAGACTTCCAATTAAATATTGCTTATGTGTAAGGTAAGAGGGGTAGTGACCACTACCTTTTAGCCTAAAGTAACTACATCAAGTACAATTAATTACGTAGTAGTTGTCAATATTAATTGTCTCTAAAGCTTTGCCATACTTCCAATTAAGTATTGCTTATACGTAAGGTGAAGGGGTAGTGACAACTACTTTTAGCATAAAATAACTACATCAAGTACAATTAATTACAGAGTAATTGTCAATATTAATCGCCTCTGAAGCTTTGCCACACTTCTAATTAAATATTGCTTATATGTAAGGTGAGGGGATAGTGACCACTACCTTTAGAGAAACTACATCAACTATAATTAACTACGGAGTAGTTGTTAATATTAATCGCCTTTGGAGCTTTGCCCATACTTCCAATTAAATATTGTTTATAATGTAAGGTAAGGGGGTATCGACCACTACTTTTAGCCTAAAGTAACTACATCAAGTACAATTAACTATAGAATAGTTGTCAATATTAATCGCCTCTGAAGCTTTGTCATACTTCCAGTTAAATATTGTTTATAATGTAAGGTAAGGAGATACTGACTAATAGTTTTAGGCCCCGTTTCTTTTTTACTCTTAGCTAATAGTTGGGACCCTTAAAGCATATTTAAATATTTTTTTTATAGATGGGTTCTACTATTTTCCACTATATTGTCTTTATGAAGAGGGTATAAAGTATTAGCCTCTCTCCACTCAGATCATGCAAGAAAACGTGGAACCCTCAATCTCTTTTAGCTAACAAAAAAATAACCGGCCCTTTAGTCTAAAGTAACTACATCAAGTACAATTAACTATGGAGTAGTTGTCAATATTAATTGTTTATGAAGCTTTGCCATCCTTCCAATTAAATATTGTTTATAATGTAAAGTAAAGGGTAGTAACCACTACTTTTAGCCTAAAGTAACTACATCAAGTACAATTAATTACGGAGTAGTTGTCAATATTAATTGACTCTGAAGCTTTGCCATACATCCAATTTAATATTGTTTATAATGTAAGGTAAAGGCCTAAAGGGGTAGTGACCACTACCTTTAGCTTAAAGTAATTGCATCAAGTACAATTAACTATGGAGTAGTTGTCAATATTAATCACCTCTGAAGTTTTGTCATACTCCCAATTAAATATTGTTTATAATGTCCTTGGAAATTGATTGTTTGTGACTTTTCGAAAGGTGATTTGTTGAATTATGATATTTTTTGAAGAACATGCAAAGGATAAAAGTTTCTCTTATTTGTGATACATCATTTTCGTGGCGAAGCATATAGTAGTTGGATTTTACGTCATTTAATTACATTTATTTATGGAGGAACCCAATTTACGTCATTTAATATCTTTTAGCTAAGCTTATTGAAACTGGATGTTACAAAATGCAAACCGACAGTTTTGATGTAGACTATGCCACTATGGACATTACTTATTTACATCTGCCGACTAATTTAACCCTGACTCGGATGTGCAGCCTTCAAGTCAAAATTACGTATTACAAAAGCCGTGGTAGAACAACTCTTGAGACTAATTCTTGGCTTGTTAGTCAAACAACTTAGCGACCCAAATGGCCAAATCCAGATGTGGGAACAGAATCGACAATCGTCCAAATCCAGATGTGGGAACAGAATCGACAATCGTTTCAGGAAATTCGCATGCCCTGAGATATATCATTGTAACAACTAACAAGCATTCAGAAGACTTGTTGAATTTGATGGTGCCATGCCAATGAGACTATTGAGAGGAAACAAGACGACACAATATCCCTTGTTGGCGCTTATGTCGGGTGAGCAAACGGACCGGAAGGACCGGACCGACCGACAAAACCGACCGGACCGGACCGGACCGACCACATTCGGTCCGGTCTCGGTCTAGGGATTTTCATAATTTAGATCTCGGTCCGGATCGGTCCGGTCCGGGCCGGCTTAAAAACCGGACATTTAGCCTATTTGGACCGAGACCAGACCGGACCGAACCGGACCGACCACATTCGGTCCGGTCTCGGTCTAGGTTTTTTGCTGGATTCGGTCTCGGTCCGGTCCGGTTTTTGTCGGTCCGGTCCTGTTTTTGGACCGTGAGCACCCCCTACTTATGTGTTATCTTGGGATGTATGAGGGAAATAGTGAGGATCGCGTGCAAGCAAAGAAGGGGCTGATAAGTCAATTGCTGGTCAGCAGTCTCAGTTGAAATATCTGGTTCTCGAAAACTATACATCATTGTAATATCTATCATGCATCATCCTGGACCTATTGGTGGTGCGGTTCCTCCTCATAGATATTTATGCATATCAGGATAACGGGCATGATGTAAATCTATAGCAACCACGTGAAGTGGCTAAATTGGTTATTTGGAGTAGAAAAGAGTAGCCACAAAGACTTGAGAATTGCACAAGATAAACAAAGATACAGAAAGTAAGGAGAGTTATCTATTTTCCATATGATCTTTATTAGATATTCACGAGCAAAACAGATGGTAATTGCTACAAACATCATAACCATCGCCAAGTCTTTCATATGAAACTAATCGGATAGGTGAAAAAGGACCCAATAGAGTATAACATCTCGAAAACACAGATAAAATGGCTTTCTAGTGGAGTACACTTAATTGGTAATAAACTTCCTTTCACAGTTTTGCAACGAGACCAGTATGGCAAGACTTATCTACCAAACCATTTTCTTTCAATTCTGAATCGGTCATTGAGCTTGGAGGAACATCCACAGCTGGTGAGGAGTTGAAGAATCCATGTGGCTGCAAATCAATGAACCAACATCAATCAGGCGAGCATTGTACTAACTTATGCGAGTGTTCAAATTATGAAGTTTTATGGTAACGAGCGACATAAAGATTAAGAAATGAGCAATAATTACCATGAGGCGGAATCCAATGTGTTCTACTGGCATAACAGGCCAATCTTCTAGTCGGGGAACATGTGTCACTCCAAATACATACCTGTGAGCATTCAATGGCACCATGAATATCAAGACTGACAAAATGGATGACTGGACGTGGCAAGGGGTCAAAAATGGTTCAGGTCTGTACAGCTCATTTGAGGTCGGGTTTGGTCGACCCACAGTACCTTTTTTGCCAAAAAAGTGATTCCTTTTATAATCAACAAGTGTATCAAATATAACTTCAGAACTCATATTATTTTAAAACTATATTTAATTTTGGTATTAAACGGACAGGTAGGCCAACAGGTTAAAAAGAGTTCATGTCAAAACGGGTCATTTTTTGTACACATCGGGTCATGTCAACCCGAAACACTTTTAGCCATTAAAAGTAAGCTTTTTATAAACAAATTTTGTATCCTATTTAGATTTGAATATCATATTATCTCACGTTGTTTATAAAAAATGGTTTAGGAGGTTTTTTGCATTGTGTATACACTTTGGGTGACTGTCGACCCATTTAACAGATTTCTTTTATAAGCGGATTCTGCATTAGAGATAAAACATAACCCCAATAAACCCATTCGTAAGTATAAAATGAGAAGCAACTATGTGGATACCAGAGAACAAGGTCAGTTTCTTCTAGAGATCGATCCTTCTTAACCCAAGTAGCTAAACCCTCTCCAACACGTGGATTCTGATTAGGGAACTCTCCACCAGGAAACATTTCTTCGGGATCATATTGTGTGACCCACAGGTTGTGCATCAAAAAAGCAGCTCTTCTCAAAAACTTGGCCTCTGCCCCACCTAATGGTAAACAATTTGATCCAGGTACTAGTTTGTAGCCTGTCAACTGGCCAGTTCGGTTTACAGTTCTTGTATTCCTGATCTGAAAAATTCATTATTCATATGTTATTAGAGAAATCAAGATGTCCTATTCTCTATACCATATGGTCATCTAATAAGTGTATACGTACAAGTGAAATCAAAATGATAGCATGCTTTAATTGTATTATCCGATTAGTACAACCCCAAAACAGCATAAGCACATCGATTGACTATCTGATCTATTATAGTCCGTTATATTACCTCGTTATCTGATTCTGGTAATTTGACTATTTAAGATCATTTAATTACTTTCAAAACACACATCGCCCCCTTAACTGTGTGTGAGTAAGTGTGTGTGTGACTGTGAGACGGAGAAGAGAAAAACTTGACTGACAAAGAAAAATGGAAGTTTGAAAATGTAAGAGAACTTACAATCCAATGTCGGGCACAAGCAGAATTACAATCACGAATTGCTTCAAGTTCTGATTTTAACAGCGTCTCTTCAGCATAAAATGCATTGTTGTGCACATTTTCATTTCCCGGTTCTTCAACTTTAACATTCAACTCAACTACCTGTACATTAAAGCAGTATATGTGTAAGAAAACACGCTCTTGTATGTTAAAAATGTATTCTTTAAGGTACAGGCGTACCATGATAAATATCAAACATCAGGAGCAGCAAAATGGAAGTAGTACAAGAAAAAATAATGCTAAGTATATATAGCAACTGAAAAGTGCCAATTTTGACTCATTTGCTCAGAGTGGGTCGATTTGGGCTGTGTGTTATATCAAAGGGTTGAGAGTTGACAAAAGTCTAATTATAATACATACAACCCTCTCACTTGTTTTTCGGTTTATTCAATATCATACCAATACTTTTTTTGTTACAATGAATGCATTAACTATTAATACTGTAATAAGGTTTATAAAGTGTTTGGTGGTTGATCACATCCGATCGTCTCGTGTTGAACATGCTAAAAAAGGATGTATTTCAACCTGAACCAGCTATGACCCATTACCCAACCTACGATGTTGGCACCTCCAGTATCAACTAAATGCTCAAAATTGTTTAGCAAGCAGAGTGCAGCTCAAAGTTCAAGCATTTGATTTCTACAATTGCAAATTCCTGAGTATATTATAGATATCAAGAATGGCAAACCTGATTGTGGGATTCACCAGGCTTACAGTCAACAGACATATCCATACGAGCAACAAAAAAATGTTGATGAACAGGAGCGTAGAGTCCTGGAGCAATCATAGTCCCATATTTTCTAACTTCACCGGGTTGAAGAGCTCCTAAGCTTAATATTCCAGTTAACTTCACCTCAGCCTCTATTTTTCCATCCTGTAAGAAGATAACTTATTGTTTAATCACAAAGATATTAGCATATTAATAACTAAAAATATTAGCATGGTCTGTAACTTGCCTGATAAAAATACCAGTAAAACCCATATTCATAATTGGCCACAGTACATATAAAAGACACTACTAGCCTTCTTGACCGTCGAACTTCAGCTAAACCAGTTCTCCAGTCCTGATGCTTCCACAAAATTCCATGATCCTCTTCATGCAAGCAAATACAATCTTCGATTGTTTCAACACCCCCGGTGAAATTGGTTAAGTGTGCGTCAAAATACTTGATGTAACCCAAACAATCGCATCCCTGACATGAATACAAACATGTTGTAAAGAAAAGTATCTGTTTGACTTACTTGGTTACATTAGATAAAAATTATGTGA
Source organism: Artemisia argyi (assembly GCA_030686995.1). Lineage (NCBI taxonomy): Eukaryota > Viridiplantae > Streptophyta > Magnoliopsida > Asterales > Asteraceae > Artemisia > Artemisia argyi. Next base: position 199,221,602 of record CM060682.1, read on the forward strand.
CTGAAAGGCTTACCTTTTTAAGAGAATGAGCATTTTTACCAAGTCCATCTTCCCCTGCATCAAATGCATTCTTCCTGTAATGAGGGTCATTGGGGTCACCATAAGGAACCACCATTTCTACAAAGCTTAATCTGTGGGCTACAGGCCTCCGACCTCGGTTTCCATCAACATATGCAACAGAATATATGACCAAACCCTCCCTAGGAGTGAAGCCAATACGGAAATTCCACTGAAACAAATTAACAAAAGAAAATTTTAATCCTACCAGTAGTGTAAACCCAACTGAAAAGAGGACAGTAATAACAGCACAGACCTTCTGCCACTGAACAAAATGACCATTAACACGAAAGCTAGGACCATCAGGTTGAACGATGTTTAGCGGTTTCACATCGCTTCGATCAACACCTCCCCTTGTTTCACCAGCAGTATAATTTCTCAATGGGTCCGCTGGTGGTAGAGGAACAAGTTTGCGGTCTTTGAACTCGATAACCACCATATTTTGCATGTCAACTAACACATCGATTCCCTCTACCGGACGAGCATAACCATTCTCCATTGGACAGTCACTTTCTGTGCGACAGAATATGAGCGGTTTAGCCAGTCTCCGATTAGGCGCATCAGCCTCACTATGGTAACCAACACACCTGGAGTATAATAAAAAGATCATCGTACACTTCAGCATCCAATAATACCAGCAAATTGAATAAGCTAAAGAATTATAAAAGAACTTACCATGGATCTACCATCACAAGATCCAAATCATCAATACCCCTCCTCTTCATGGCCTCTCGGAATGGAGGGTATTCCTTTACAATGGCTTCACATTCAGCATACTCCACAGCATCCTAGTATTAAGAAAAAGGAACAGAACAGAAAGTAAAATAATGATTAAGAGAATTATAACAAGTAATGGGATAGTCATGAAATCAAGCATCAATCAGTAAAATTATGTGCTTAGTTGAACATAAAAACGCTTATGGATCAATGACTGGCGTTAAAGGTAAAAACAATGACTAGGAAAAGGTTGCATACCATAGGAGGTTGCACATCCGGCACTACTTTAGATGAAATAACTTTGCCTCTATGATGGCCACCTCGAGTTAGAGCATGAACTTCTGATAACTCAACGATCCATATACTCGTTTCATTTGATTTCTTGTTGTAAACAATAAGTCTAGCTTGTCGAGGTGGAAGTTTTGTCGGGATTATTGGACCTCCCTTGGTCCTTGGCAACAGTGACGGTTGAAAAGGTGGAAAAAAATATGCATCTGCTAAGGCAACTACATTTTTGTCTGGTTCCACAAGGACTACCTCTATAAATCGCATGCTATCTCTTACCTAAAAAAATGCGTTCAGATTCTTTGTTATGTTACATATACAGATTTTTATAAGATTAACAGTTATAAATGTGAGGCAATCGTTAACCTCTGGAGTCGCTCCAGCAGCCCTAACTGTTGCCACAGCTATGGAGATTTCAGCAGCAGCAAGAGGATCCATCGGATGGCGAGTCTGTGCCTTAACCATATTCGTGGGCCCAGTTCCTGAAGGAAAAAGTTTCAGTCAATACTAATATACTATAAATAATACCTTCATAATGCACTATGCAGTGTCCATGGCACCAAAGACTAAATTAATCATTGATTATGTCACACAAAAAGGGCACGCTTACACCAACTCCATTATCAAATATAAATTAAATGAGCATCAATTCTAATTCAAAACCTCGAATCCCATTCTACTAATCACAATTCAACTGCATCATTATTTACTAAACTTTATGACAGACTATAGAACATTTTATTACTAATTCAAAACCATACATAGGTGATGTTATAATTTATCTATAATTGAATTATTGGTTTGCTGGAATGATGCGATGATAGCAAAAGATCATATAAAGCATACCATATTCCACATCCTTAGAAATACACACAAGGACACTCAAATTTATTCTAGGCCATATTTTGTGCATGCCATGTGGTCAACAAAATGTGTATGGCTGATAGGACCCCTGTTCCCTGTAGGATAAGGATAGTCTCCTACAAATTAGGATAGCATCCAATCTGTAACCAAAGTTATCATGAACATCCATTTATGAATCTTACAAGCATAAGTCAAAACCTAACGACTACAATAACATATCAAACTGTTACCATTTTCACCTACATTCACCATTAAATCACATCAAATTTCGAAGATGGTGACTAAAATTAACAGTGTTCAGTTAAATTTAGTAAGTACCTATACAGCGAAGATAGCATGACCATCTATGTATGAATAGATAATCATGTGACTAGCTTTATCATATTTCACAAAAACCAGCAACAATGATCACATTATCACATATCAGTTTTTTTCAGTGTCACCTACTTCACATCAACAAATCACAATAGAACTCGACAAATGTGAGTAAATTTAACAAGCAGAGTAGTCAAATCCAAATTTTACATTATTCAATTAAGTTCACTATAGCAGGGGCGGTAGCATGAACATCTATGAATGAATCTATAATTGCGTGATCAACAAGTTTTAGCATGAGCTAAACTTTAACAACTACGATCACATATTCATAAATCAAACTGTTATCACTTTTACCTACTCATCAGCAACAAATCGAACAACATGACCTAAATTAGCGAATAGCAGTAATCAAACTTTCACATTAACTATCAAATAGCATGAACATCTAACAATCTATAAACACATGATTAACAAGTTTTATATAATAAACTGAAACTTGTGAATCTATAAGCATCTAATTAACACACTTCCTCATGAATTTTCACAATAATCAGTTAAGAACATGAATGAGCATCCATGAATGATTCTATAACTCTATAAGCACTTGATTAACACGTTTTGGCATAACCTAAAACCTATGTTTCTATCAGCATCTAATTAACACGCTTTCGTATTAATCAGTTAATAGCATCATTATCTCTGTAATCTGTATCACTGTATGAATCCATAAGCATGTTATTATCCACATGTTAGCCTAAGCTAAAACCTAACAAGAACTCATCGTCAACAAATCGAATATCACAACTAACACTAACAAAACACGAGCACTAAAATCAAAACAATACTTCAATAAGCACTTGACTAAGTTAAAACCGAACAACTAAAATAACATATCAAGTTATTACCACTTTCACCACCAAATCACATCAATTTTTGAAGATCATGACTAAAATTAGCACAAAAGACTACAAGAGTAATCAAATCAAATTAAGATTGTCAAACTGTTTAGTTATATTCAGTAAGTACCTTTACAGCAGAGGTAGCATGCGATTAAGTTTAGCATACTTAACGAAACTAGCAACTACAATCACATCATCACATATCAAACTTTTTCAGTTTCACCTTCTTCACATCAACATATAAAATATATCTCAAAGATCATGACTAAGTTAATAACATGAGTATGAATCTATAGTTGTGTGATTAACAAGTTTAAGCATCAATTATAACTAACAGCTATGATCACTTTAGTTTTACCTACTCATCAGCAACAAATCTAACGACGGGACTAAAATAAACAAATAGCAGTAATCAAACTTTCACATTAGTTAATAAGTAGCGTGAACATCTATTTAATAATAAATAATCTATAAAATGTGTTACTCACATGTTTTAACATAAATTGAAACAAATGAATCTATAAGCATCTGAGTAATACACTTCAGTACATATAAATTAGTTTATAACATGAATGAGCCTCTCGATATGAATATATAACTCTATAAGCACGTGAATAATACGTTTTGGCATAACTTGAAACCTATGTGTAAATAAGCATGTGATTAACACACTTTCGCGTAAATTTTCACACCAATCATTTAATAGCATCATCATAGCTGTATGATATATCTATAAGCATGTGTTAGCATTAACTAAAACCTAACAACTATCTATCATCATGTAATTGAAGATCACATCTAACGCTAACAAAACACGAGCAATAGAATTAAATCAATTTAAATCAAATCAAATACATACACAAATGACAGTGTAATAGTCACGTGACTAACACGTTTTAGCACAAACCAAAACCTAACAACTTCGATCACATATTAAATAACTCTAACAAATCGAAGCTACTAAAATAAGTTAGTTAGACTCAGTAACAACTTTTAGCAGAAGCTGTAGTAGCTATGGACGACAAATATTTACACAATAGCAGTTTAATAGTGACGTGATTATCAATTGTTAGCATAATATAAAACCTAACACCGACTCATCAATAACAAATCGAACATCACAACTAACACCTAACAAAATATGAGAAACAAAATCAAATTAAAAATAAAATTTACACTATAACAGTTTACTAGTCACGTGACTAGCACAAACCAAAACCTACTTTAACTAAAACTAACAAAACATGACATCACTAAAATAAACAGTCAGATTCAGTGACAGCATTTAGCAGAAGCTGTAGCAGGTACTCATTATCAACACACTGAAGATCACAACAAACACTAACAAAACACGAGTAACAAAATCAACCTAGATTAAATATTTACACAAATAACGGTTTAACAGTCACATGATTAACACGCGCTATCACAAACTAAAACCTAACATCTATGATCACATATCAAATTACACTACAAATTTTAGCATTAATTTTCACATTAATCAGTTAATTTACGAGCATCTGCATATCCGTTTAAATTCATAAGCACGTGATATCACAAACTATGTAACCTAACAACTTACATCATCACAAATTGAAGATCACTACTAACGCTAACAATATACGCATCATAAACACAAACATTTACACTATAATAGTTAAAACAAGCACGTGACTAGCACACGCTATCAAAAACTAAACCTAACAACCGTGATCACATAACAAATTGATCTACAACTAGAATTTAACAAAACAACAATAACAGTCTAACAGTCACGTCATTATCACGTGTTCGCATAAATTAAAACCTAACAACTACTCATCCTCAACAAACTAAAGATCACAACTATAACTAACTAAACACGAATGTAACTAGCACGCGTTAGCATAAACCAAAACCTAACATCTACAGTCACATTTCTGCATCATCAAACTGAAGATCACAGCTAAATCTAACCGAACACGAGCAATAAGTCAAATATTCACGCAATTATCACGGTTAGCCTAATATAAAACCTAACTACTACGGTCACAGTTTCGCTAAAACCAGAACACGAGCAATAAACTCAACTTAAATAAAATATTCACGCGATCATCACGTGTTAGCCTAATATAAAACCTAACAACTACGATCACGTAACAAATTGCTCCACAACTTACACTAACAAAACACGAGCAACAAAATCAAATTAAAATCAAGCACGTGACTAGCACGTGACTACAATCGCATTTAAAAAACTGAAGATCACAACTAACACAAGTAATAAAACTTAATCAACAGGCACGTGACTAGCACGTGTTAGCATAGTTGAAGATCAAAACATGAAGACGTGATTAAGTACTACTACCTTTAGTAGGAGCAGTGACAGGTACCGACGGTTGAGTGACGACGTCAGCTGCGGCGGAAGATGACGTCACTTCACGGCGGAGGACGACGGTTGATTTGTCAGCCATTGTGATTATAAGTTAGTTTGTTTGTTACACACACAGTAAGTGTGACTGTGTGTGTTTTTTTAGTGTGTGTGTGAAACTGTGAAAATGATAGTGAGGGATATATGTTTGATTAGTGGAGGGGAAAAGGACAAAAAGAGTGGAAATGGAGAAGAAATGTGACGTGGAAAGTGGATTTTCTTTTTTATTTTATCCGTTTGATGGAAAAGGGAAGGAATCTTAGGGCCCGTTTGGTTTGTGGGTGGGTTTAGGATTTGGATTTGGATTAAGATTTTGATTTTGATTTGATGTAGGAGAGAGAAAATATATTAATTTATAAATAAATAAATTTTTTAACTTTAAAATATGAATTTAAATTTAAATTTGATATTATTTAATATTAAAAAAAAGAAAGAATAAGAGAGAGACATATGAGTTGAGACCCACATTACTCTAAATCCATCAAATTCAGGCAAGTCACTAGACTTTTTAAACAGTGGTGTGTCAGTGGGGTTGATCCCCACATTCAAATCCCAAATATGTAAACAAACAAATTTTTTGTCTTTGGTTCCAGTCCCACAGTGCAAAAACCTGAAACCAAACGGGCCCTTATATAAAACATGTTATGGTTTGATAAACAAATTATTGTCTCGTTAAAATAGAATTTACATAGTGGTTGAATGGAAACGAGCAACAAGTTGCGCCGTTAGCTCCTTTTAGATTGTAAAGCTAATTTTTTTGAAAACTACATTTGTGGATATACGTGTCATAATATTACTGTTCATAACTCGTTGGACTCTGTTGAGTAGTTCCACCGCCTCACATGCAAGGAAACCAAATGTATCAAACGCGAAAGGAATAAGCACGTGTTCATTTTCAATGCATACTTTCTCGTGTTTTGTCGCCTTGCACGAGGCGGCTTTCAAAACGACATGTCCGGCTGTAAAACCCCGACTACTCAACCCCACGAGAGGAGAAACCCCGGTCAGATCCACACAAGCATGTTTCCCTATAACCCATCCAAAAATCAAAATGTCAGCCGGTCTCAATGTAGATCTTCCATCCGACGGGTCCGTCAAAAAGTTCACAGGCGCTTCTTTCTTGGCGGAGATCCCGGCACGCCTACATACATCAAAAAGGACGTCTCTAACAAAATCATGTCTGTACTTAAAGCCCGAGAGCTCTTTATAATGAACCGCATGTTCCCCAAAGGAATCCAAACATGCCTTGCGACAAACAAGGCATATCTCATCAACCGGAAATAATGGAATCATAAGGCGATACTTAAGGATAGGGCTGAGCACCGAAGGTTCAAAACTGAACCGGACCGACGAAACCGACCGAACCGACAAAAACCGAACCGGACCGACGGCCCGTCGGTTTGGTTTCGGTTTCATGTTTTACATAATTTCGGTTTCGGGTCGGTTCGGTTTAGTCCGGTTCAGCCCAAAACCGACAAAAACATACCAAAAAACACTTAGACCGACAAAACCGAACCGAACCGACGAAAACCGAACCGAACCGACGGCCCGTCGGTTCGGTTTCGGTTTCGGTTCCGGTTTTTCGTGAAATTCGGTTCTCAATTTTTTCGGTTCGGGTCGGTTCCGAACCTATGCTCAGCCCTACTTAAGAATAGTACGATATTCCACCGGTGACATATGCTGACCTAGCCCATCTATGGGGATAGCTAATAGAAAATCTTGAGCATGTGGTGCGCGTAGACACTTAAAAACAGCTTTTTGTCTCACAGTCATGTCAAAATAAACTTCCATATCCTTGACCATTTCACTAAAAAAGGCACTCGCCAGTGTTTGTTGGGCTTTAGAGGGGACATTGTCCTTATTAGTGAAACCACCAAAATCAAATCTTGGAATCGTATCACGAAGACAATCCAGAGCAGAAACATAATCAACATCCATACCACATATGCCATTGTCACGTAAGATGTGGTCTTGTAGCACCCAAGATTGGGCCCTCGATGCCATAAAAGCATAAGAGGAAACCACTTTTGCCGAGTACAAACCCAAACCACCCAATCGAATTGGCAAAGAAGAAAGAGTCTTTCCTAAGGTCACATAAATGGGTGTATGGGGTGAGGATGGGCGGGGTGGGGCGGTTTTATGGTAAAATCAAAAATCGAATCGTATATTTCGGTTTTTGAAAACTACATACTGTTTGGTTTCGGTTTTTTCGATTTTGGTTTTTTGGTTTTTCACATTGAATCGGTTCAGTTTCGGTTTTTATTTGGTTTTTTCTTATTTGAAAACAAGCAAGTTTTAATCTTATATAAAGTTTACAATTCCAAGTTTCAAGCAAAAATATTTAAACAAATATCAACAATTGCATAATATCCGGCAATCCAAAGCTTCGAAAAAACGTATAAAACAACCAAACATTTTCTAAAATATAAAATATTGGTCTTTGCGGCTTTACACTTTTCGTTTGCAAGACCATTCAAAGATAATAAACAACACTATTTTTCTAATAGATAAAGTTGTATACTCAAATCTTTAAAATTAAATTGCAAATTTCTTATATAGATAAAATTATATAAAAATATATATAAATGTGGGGCGGGCGGTTTTTTCGTTTCGGTTTTTCTTATGAAACCAAAAACCGTCCCGAATATTCGGTTTTTATAAAATTCAAAACCATCACCATCGGTTTGTCAAATTGGGCGGTTTTTCGGTTCGGCTTTTTCTGTTTTTTTGTTTTGATTCGGTTTTTTGGTTTTGTACTCACCCCTAGTGTATTGGTTATCAATAGTTTTATTGTTAATTTAGCGTTATATCAGTTTTTCATTTCACGATTAACATAATTTAATAAGATAGTTAAATTTCACTTAACTACAAATGTAACTCACAAAAATCAAAATTAAACAAGTCGGTCTATCAACCAACCGACTTCTCTCTTTTTTTTACAACCAACGCAGGTCAGAGGAGGTATTATAAGACCATATCCAGCCACGTCATTTATAAATCATCAAATTTGAAGGATGACATTTCAATTATATTCATCATCCAAAAATAATTCATCTCATACTATGTTTTTCAAACTTCAACTTTAAACATATTTATATTGAATTAATTAAAAGATATCGACTAATGTGGTCCAAAAAGAAAAAAGATATTAAAAAGGAATAATAATATTTTGTGGAAGATTAATAATGGTCCTCAAAATATGAATGATTTTTGAACAATGCTTCAAAATTTTCTCCAAATTTGAAGTATGATTGGAGATGTGCTTTGATGCTTCCTTCTTCAAATACGAAGAAAATAGTGGTTTGCATACCATGGGTGGAAATTGGCTAAGGACCACCCATCCTTGATACTCACCAACGTATCTAAAGTGTATTTATTAAACCATTCGGTCAAATCGTCAGTCGATCCTCCTTTTTGGACGCGTCCCTCCATTACATTTGGGTTGGTTATAGTATTGGTCGATGCATAACTCGGTCGTATATGTGTGTAAGTGTGTGTTTTTAAATTGTGTTTTGAGAAGTATTTTTGTGTTTAAGTATGATATGTAATTTTTTGTAATCGCGATCGTCTTATTACACTAACTTAGTCAAAGTTGTAGTGAGTTAACTTTGATGTGGCATGGTCACAATTACGCCCCGCCTTATACTTAGGTCCCGTTTCTTTTTTTCTATTAGTGGAAGGAAGTGTGAGGTCCATTTATTTAATATTGTTGTTTTGTAAGTGAGGTCTATTTGATTCTTATTTCGTCTGTTATATAAGAGGAATATAAAGGAGAGTTTCCTCATCCAGACACACTAACAACCATGGGTCTCACATGGGTTTCACACATCCCTTAGCTAACAAAAAATAAAAATAAACGCTCCCTTAGTCATAAAGATGGTCAAATTTTTTTACTACTAAAATATATTTGATGCATGCGACTTGCTAGTTGCTACAATATGTTGTAACATATGCAATTTGAATTGCAATACTCTAAGCTAGTCACATATGAAGTTTTATCATAGGATGCTAAATGCCTCAATGGTCTGTAAATACGATAGTCTGCCTTCCAAAGCATTCACCAAAAGTAACTCTATTTAATCTAATCTTCTTTCACAAGTGATGATGCATTTAAATTTCTTAAGTTTGAATAACCTCTCGTTAATAAGTACATGGCTATTCTTTAAACATGTGGTCGAGTGTACGAGTGCTCCAACGATGAGTATCTTAAGGTGCAACATATCTTGACATATCTTGATATGTTTTGCTCCATTTATCGCTCGGACACTTGCAAGAACAAAGTCATTCATAATTCACTACTATGATTTAGTTTTCGACATAGAATTTGTCACCTACAAGACATAGATCGTTCACAACTATGATTCAGTTTCCTAATTGTACTTTTTTCATGAGGTTGGTTAGAATCCACAATATTTTTGTCTCATAATAATAATAATAATAATAATAATAATAATAATAATAATAATAATAATAATAATAATAATAATAAAATAAAAAAAGAGTTAAGATTACAGAATTACACGTATAAATTTTTGTTGAATGTTTTTTACCATTATCAAGCCAAGTAAGCAAGTACATTGTTTAGTTCTGGATTCAATAAGGTGTGGTTTTTGTTTGAAGGATTGGGCTATATCAGCCCAACAAGCAGAAACAAAATGTATGGACTTTTAGATACATGGCATAACTAATTAACCAGTCTATATGTTCATATAGACTCTGTATGAACATTTTTGTATGCAAAAATTTAAAATGTTGTATACTATGAAACGAATAAGCTTTTGTTATTTCTGGAAAACGATGAAGTTTCAATCCTAAAAATACAAACCAATAACTCATTTTCACTAAATCAGTGTAATATATATTCAGGGGCGGAACCAGAAAGTTACGGCTGATAAGACAAACTTTAATAATTTTTAGAAACTATACTACAAATTGGTTTGTTAGAGGATATTATAAAAATAGCCAGATATTTTAAAAAATTTACATTACAATTTCAAAGCTACAAGTTATATATGTATTAAAGTATATATGTTATCGTTTAAAAAAAAAAAAAAAAAAAAAAAAAAAAAAACCGATTATTTGCAACTTATTTTATGAATCCATTACTAACTCTATTGTTTTTATCACCTCTCTCGGTTTCAAGTATTTCGTTTTCTTATATGAACTCTTGATAAAATAATGTTCATTTAACTTATTCAAGTCAAATAAAGTTTGACTTATTGCAACGTATAATACAATGTTGGACCTACAACTACAAGTAGGCATGGGTTATGTACAAATGTCATTCATAGTAGCTTCAGCTTTTGCTCGTTTTTCCTCTGCTAGATGTTTGGAATTACTGAAGTGTATCACGTTTTTTCAAAGCCGATAAGCAGTTTTGAGTGTTTGGATAATACATGCCTATCTACTTGCACTATAACTTGGTAGTTTAAACTGCTTATAAGCAGATAAGCACTTCAAAAATAAGCAATCCTAAACACACCATAAACCAGGCTTTATCTGTTTTAGGTCATATTATTTTTTTAGTATCGGGCTAGAATGAAAAGACTGTTACCTCCATCCTTTTCATTGCTTTTCTCTTTTCATGATAATACAACAAAATCCATATAAAACAGATAATACAGCAAGAGCTGATAATTCAGTAAAAGAATTTGTACAAAAAAATAAAAAAATAAAAAAAAATAAAAAGATCACCTTGCCATATATTTAGCGCGTTAGGCCTCATCCCAAGCCCTTGCTCGTGTTTCAAGAGGATTCAACTTAGAACCTTGACTCGGGTATCTATTTTCAACCACATTTTCACCATTGCTTTCTTCACTTCCCCGCCCAAATCTCGTGGTTGTACTAGTGTCAACTCTTGACACGGGGGCAACTGTGGGTCCCACATTGCCTACATTGGGACCCGCTCTCTCAGGAGTCGTTGAACCAGAGGCCATAGGGCTACGTGCAGCAGGAGTTGTGGCTCTAATAGGTGTAGCTGATCTTGAAGGCTCTTGGCTGCCCATATGGGCCATTTCAGTCTCCATATCCCTCACATATTGATCTAACAATCATCAAATCACCAAAATCAACTTTTCGCGTTTCTATCGCCCCATGATCATCATCTTCACTGTTCGGGTAATCCTTTTTAGGAACTGGCGCTATCAATCTCCTATCATCCGCGTTTGAATCACGTGGCTCATCCAAGTGGCTCTTACCTCTAGACAAATTAACTAACCCTTTTTGGGCATCATCCCATTTTGATGGCGTTGGTTTCCCTAAAGTGCCGTCCTATGATGATGTGAGCCACGATTCGACGCATTTCCACCACCTTGAATCTCTTGAGTTGATCCAAGATTCAAGATCCCCTTATCCTCTATAGACCTCATAATCAATACCCTTGATCCAAAATCAAAATTTTAATACTTTTGCATGATCTTTATTATACAATCTATGCATTAGCATACACTTTTTGACACCTTTCGCATAATCTTTATTATACACTAAACAGCAAAACTAAACAAAACCCATATTGCAAAATGTAATCTTTGATTAACTTAATCACAAAAATCTAAGCATAAAGTGACAAAAACTATCAAGATTCAAGTACTCAAATCAGGAGTCAAAGTTAGAGTCAAACTAAATGAGTGAAGTATGAGCTAAGGGTTTATGAGTATCATATACTACTAAACTTAACAACTGCAAACTTGTGATAGAAACTTATATACAATGAAGAATCACCTTGCATAAAATATAAGATATTTGATCAAGTGACTTTTAATATACTGTCTAAACTCTAAAACCGGTAACACATGGAAACAATCGCATAGGAATTGTTTTAATCGATAACAAGCATTCTTTGCTGCAGTATGAACTAACATATAATATCCAATCTATCTCAAATTTCCCCCTACAATGCAGATTGTCAGTATAATCTTCATGGGTCCGGTATCTGCTATTTGCCTCTTGCATTTTGCTCAACCATCTGCATATACTTTTTGTAGGTTGAAAACTCGTCTGGTTCAGATTTGTCGTGTCGCGTCTTGATATAGACCCAAAAATTTTGGTCGTAATCCCATGAACATTCTATTATCTTTCCGGATAATGAAGATATATCTCATGATTTCAATGGATCTGAAATTCATAATGATCCAAAAAAAATGAGATTATTTATTCGAGCAAGAGACAACGCATAACATTTTTTTACTACTGCTAACTTGTGTGCAATAGAACAAATTGCATACCTTTAAAAAGGCCGCAACTTATTTTCATTATGTTCGCATTTTTTTGCAAATAGAGCATAGGCCACTTGTGGTCCATCTGTCAAGATATCAAACTTCAAACACGTAAGTATCTTTAAACTCTGAAAAAGCAAGCACAAGTATCATTTTACCTTAAGCAGAAAATAAATGGATTGTATTTCTTCATTATTCTTAAACTTCAAAGACGGCTGACTTGTCTTGCCATAAGTACTTGATAAAGTGCGTCCATCCTAAAAGTAAGACTATTAGTAAATGTAAAAACTATTGCCCATGTTTTGATCTCGCTTACGGACAGGGACTTGCACAAATTTTTTCGAAATTCTTGCATAACTTGTTTCTATTATAAGTAGAAAAATTTGCACCGTATAGTATTTTTGGGTTAAACTCAAATTCTACTATAAAGAAATAAAGTAGCAAAAAATATTATAGGGTTACACGTATTGAAAAACGACACTTTTTGAGAACAAATTACACTTTTGTCACTTATTCTTGGCTGCTTGTGTCGAACAAACCAAAAAATCTTTTATTAATATTCCTAACCTTGCTTTTGGTTTTGGTTTTGGTTTTAATTCGTACGTGAAGAATAACAATTCTTTTGGTTTTAATTATGTGTATCGTATGGTTATGAGCACTTGTTTATATAGCCACAAAACTTGTCCTACAAGTTTGAGTTTAACACCTCCTTAAATTTTTTTAAAACTGACACTTACCTCATTTATTAGAATGTTCCATCTTTGCGTTTAAGTTCTTGAGTAATTATTAGAGTATTAAGTACACATCTTTTTTATATAATAAAATAAAACCCTTATTGGAATTTTGCATTTCAAAAAAATCAATTCATTCCTTATCCGGTAATATTTTTTTAAATTGATTTTTTTCCTTGGCTTTTAGATAATAATGAAACCTTATTATTTCCTAATTTGGCTATTTTTCTTTTATAAATTTGTTTTTATGCTCACATGTATAAAAAATCAAAAATACGCATGTACTGCCTAGCTCATGTTTTAATATATTGGACCAAACTGCAACTTGAAAATAAAAAAGGGATAATTGTTTTTAAATGTATCGAACTTGCCACCTTTTACTATGTTGTGTAATGAACTTTTTTTTTCCTATTGTGTGTATCAAACTGCCTAATCCGTTCTATTCAGTGAATGCTAACGTGATTAGGGTTTTTCCGTTGGAGTAAATTGCATAAATCGTCCTTTTCTCTAAAAAATTGCTAACGGTCGTTTAACAAAGGCAATGTTAGTCCATTTACCAACCATCATTTGCAATGTTAGTCCTTTAACAAAGGCAACGTTAGTCAATATACCATCGCCACCACCCGCCACCACCACCCATCATCGCCACCTCCACCACCCACCGTCACCACCACCACCACCGTCGCCACCACCACCACCACAACCGCCGTTGCCACTACCCGCCATCATCATCACCACAGTCGCCGCCACTACCACCACCGCCGCCGCCATCACCACCACCTCCATCCACCACCACCCACCACTGCCACCACCACCCACCGCCACCCACCAACACCCACTGCCGCCGCTACCCGCCGCTACCCACCGCCACCCACCACCACCGTCGTCGCCAACTCCACCGCCGTCGCTGCCACCACCACCGCCACCAACTCCACCGCTGTCGCTGCCACCACCACCGCCACCACCACCCACCATCATCACCATCACCGCCACCACCACCGTCGCCGCCACTACCACCACCGCCACCACCGCCGTCGCTGCCGCCTCCACCCACCACTGCCACCACCACCCACCAACACCCATTGCCACCGCCACCACCAACACCCACTGTGTTGCCACCACCATACACGGCCACCCACTGGCACCACTGTCGCCGCCGTCGCCACCACCCACCGCCACCCACGTGTATAAAAACACATAAAAACACATGTTCTTATACGCGGTTTTACATATGTTTTTATACATGTTTTTATATGTGGTTTTACACGGGGTTTTACACACGGTTTTACACGAGGTGGCGGTGGGTGGCGGCGGCAGTGGGTGTTGATGGGTGGCGGTAGGTGGTGGTGGCAGTGGTGGGTGTAGGTGGATGGAGGTGGTGGTGGTGGCGGCGGTGGTGGCAGTGGTGGTAGTGGCGGCGACGGCGGTGGTGGTGGTGGTGATGGGTGGTGGTGGGTGGCGGTGGGTGGCAGCGGCAGTGGGTGTTGGTGGGTGGCGGTGGCAGTGGTGGGTGGTGGTGGGTGGAGGTGGTGGTGGTGGCGGCGGCGGTGGTGGTAGTGGCGGCGACGGCGGTGGTGGTGGTGGTGGTGATGGGTGGTGGTGGTGGTGGTGGGTGGTGGTGGGTGGCGGCGGCAGTGGGCGTTGGTGGTTGGCGGTGGGTGGTGGTGGTAGTGGTGGGTGGTGGTGGATGGAGGTGGTGGTGGCGGCGGCGGCGGTGGTGGTAGTGGCGGCGACGGTGGTGGTGGCGATGATGGTGATGATGGTGGGTGGTGGCGACGGCGGTGGTGGTGGTGGCGATGGTGGATGATGGTGGCGGGTGGTGGCGATGGTATATTGACTAACGTTACCTTTGTTAAAGGACTAACATTGCAAATGATGGTTGGTAAATGGACTAACATTGCCTTTGTTAAACGGCCGTTAGCAATTTTTTAGAAAAAAGGACGATTTATGCAATTTACTCTAACGGAAAAACCCTAATCACGTTAGCATTCACTGAATAGAACGGATTAGGCAGTTTGATACACACAATAGGAAAAAAAAAGTTCATTACACAACATAGTAAAAGGTGGCAAGTTCGATACATTTAGAAACAATTATCCCAATAAAAAACGGAACAAGAAATTCATCCCACATTCCAATCTTTCTCCTTCCCCCCTCTTCCCCCAAAACCCCTTTGTACCTTAAATACTTTGTTCTACAAAACTCGAGAAAGACTAAACAGTGAAACAAAACATTGTAACAACTTTTCTTTAAACAATCAATCCTTTAATCAAAAATCATTCTTTGACACAAGGAATAAAAAAACCATAGCAATCCAAAAAACACCTCTCTGCTATCACTGAAATTTAGTCATCATTGTCCCAAACCATGGACATGAATTTCACAAATCTGCTTATCATTATCCAATTCAACCTCATCATGAAAGTATGATGATGCCAATGATTAAAAAAAATAAAAAAATAAAAAAAATAAAAAAAAAAATAATAAAATGCACCTTTTAGCTGCTTTCCAATAACCCACTTTCTTAGGTGTTGGGGCAATGTAGAGCCAATAGACCATAAATAAACATAGATTAGTATTTGATTTAAGTGACATGATTACTTAGTTACTTGAATTATTTAACGCTCAAAGTTCAATTAAAAAGTTAGTTTAGTAAAAACTGTGAGCTCACTCAGGTTGTCATCTGTCTTAGGACACTTAATCTCTTATTGAAATTTTGATAAGCAAATTGATGATTTATATTCTATTAGAGCTACTAGATGGTGTGAGCTATTGATGAGATAATTTGAAAAAAGTACATAGCTGATGGTGCTTGCTCTCATCCACTATTGCAATTTTATGATGAATGACGAAAGGTCGAAGTGTACTAAGTATGTCCAAAGTAATACCTTATGTTACTTATTAACACATATAGCTGCAATTTTCTCAGACATATCTTTTTTTAGCAGTCCCCAAAATCACACATTTGATCTTTTGTTTTATGCAATTTGGTCTACTACTAATCTCAAGCTTGAATTTTAATGTAGACTCCCTTGATGAAATGGATAATCTACTTGAATCTTTTAGTGCAGAGCAAATTGAACATCTTCTGTTACAAGATTGTTATGTTTCTATATCTTATAACAACTTTATGTTTTTTTAATAATCGTGATTGGTTATTCTACTTATACTACCGTTGATCATACTACCGTTATGATAAAAAAATATTAATTTTAGAATAGAGGTAAGTTTTACCAAATTTGTGTATCATTTATTCCTTAAATCGAAGGCGACCCCTTTGTGTCCCCTTTCATATGCTCCAAGCAAACAATTTGGGCTGTTTTTGAAATATATGGATTTAGCAAAAGGGTCTTCTTTGAGATGTAAAAAGGTGAACATTGTGAACCGGGATCTTAGCCATTCTGGTAAAGGTGGCAAAATCAGCTTATCATAAAGGTTGGTAATGGGTCAAAAGAAATAACTTCTTGCTATATGTTGAAACTGATCGAGTGGGCTTGGATGCCACTAGACCAAAAAGACATAACACTACAAACATAATAACAGATACTATAATGTTTCAATGCTCGTATATACTGTACAAAGAATATATAATGACATATTCCATACATTTTAATAACCCATCTCATATGGCTTTGCTCAAAAAAAAAAAAAAAAAAAAAAAAAAAAAAAAAAAAAAAAAAAAAAAAAAACATATGGCGAACCTGAACTCAATTTCGCCAATGAAGAAGTTAGTTTCGATGTGTTGTGAAAGTTGAAGATGTGACATTGTTGGAAGTTGGAACTATTTGATTGTACCAATTGTAAAGATGTCTGCAAATTCAACATTTGCATGTTTGTATTATGAAGTCATATTTTTTTATACATATAATTGACTTATGTTATTGTTAAGATGTATCATGAGATTATATATTAACTATATACAAGATCAAACGGCGGTCGGGGTCATCGGCCCATTGGTATAGTTTCATAGTGTTATTGTGATTTCATATGGTGTTATCTTGAGGAAATGTATAGCTTCAGAAACCAAAACTTGAAGAGAAGTGGCAGCTGATTTCAGAAGTAGTAGAGAATTCACAAGTGGGAGCCTTTTTTAAGAAATTAGTTGTTGATATTGTGAAAGAAGAGAAAGCTGCGTAAGAGATCAATCTTTTGCTGTCACTTTTTTTCCAAATACTTATGTCTCTGTTCTGTAGACCTTTTTTAGCTCATTATATCCTTGACTTTGAAAATAATACTGGTTTAATAAAATAAATCACTTTCCAATTATAAAAGTAAAAAATAAAAAAACATCAGTATGGATTTATAGTAACCAAATGCGTTAAACATAGTTGTAGTAAAACATACAAAATTATCAAAAATATATGAACCCTTTACTACGTCTGTGAAACATAATTACACTAAAACTAAAAACCATAATTAAAATAATAATAATAATAATAAGCTATTTGTTTTTTAATAGATAAAAATACGTTATTAACAAATTTAGAAAAAACCCCGTGCGTGCACGGGCGTTATAACTAGTACCATAATAATAATAACTTAACTTTCAAGCAAACAAATAAACACCCTTCGGATTTTGATTTTTAAACTAACAAGTCCATCACTTGTTATTTAAGTATTAGTGAATTATAATTAATGATTATTTAAATATTTTGTAACATAATATAATAAATATATAACGTTTAATATATTTTTTATACCTATTAAAACATATTCTTCGGTATATACGTGTATATTATAAACAGTTTTGCAAGCAAATCGTTGATAAGGGAAAAAAAATCATCTGTTTGATGCGTATCTCTAGTCAATGGAGGGAACCAGTCTGGGATAGTAAGTTACTTCACTATGCTAATATATGATAGTTGGTATCAACGCTTCCCAAGCTGACACACCCCTGCTAATAATGATGTATCTCCATCCATGTCACTACACAAATATACCCACAACACATGAATGGGCCTCACACCACCTCATCCCTTGCTCGTCACCAAACCGAAGAACACCCAGTCGACGCTCGGTGGCATCGGCATTACAAAACCGACGCTCGTCAGTTGGCCAAACCGACGAGCCGTTGGCACTGGTCTTGGATCTCTCTTAAAAAATGTGAAAGACTATGAATTTTGTTGTAGCATCTATTTTAATGTATTGCGACTAATATCAATTTATATGAGTTGTAGTATGTACAATGTACTTGCTTAGAGCATTAGGAGTAGTCAACAAGCTCTTCCTCTTCATTCGGGCCTCACGTGTGCCACATCACCCAACACCTCTTCACAACAAACCCCCTCCTCACCAAACAACAAACCTCAACTTCTTCATTTGGGCCCACCACTAACCTCAACCTCTTCACAACTTCTTCATTTGCAAAATCCAAGGTACACAATCTCCCTTTTTGTCAGGTTTTTTCCTCGCCGTGCCCACGAAAAACTTACCAACGGAGAAGAACGGCGAGGGGGGTTTGGTGTGGCGGCGAGGAACGGCGAGCCGAAGGCCCAGACACGTAGGAACGGCGAGCCTCTTCGACTAACTGCACCGAGTGCTCTTAGGGAATACTGTAATGCACAACTCTAAGTGCTTTTTTCCCTTTACTTATGTTGAGAGAACCATCATCTTAGAAAGGGTACGAGTGCTCCAACGATGAGTATCTTAAGGTGCAACATATCTTGATACGTTTTGCTCCACTTTTCGCTCGGACACTTGCAAGACCAAACTCATTCATAATTCACAACCATGATCAGTTTTCGACATAGAATTTGTCACCTACAAGACATAGATTGTTCACAACTGTGTGATTCAGTTCCTTAATTGTACATTTTTTCATGAGGCGGGTTAGAATCCGTAATACGTTGTCTCATATTTCCAAAAAAAATAAAAATTGAAATAAAAAAATAAATAAATAAAATAAAAGAGAAAATAAATATTATTAAAATAATAATAAATAAATAAATAAATAAATCACAAGTAAGATTGGCATATATAATTGTTGGTTGAATATCTCTTACTTCATTCATCCTAAAGTAATTGTCTTATTTTGACTTTGAATCTTTTTTTTTTTCAATTTTTATCTTAAATATTTTTGTTTGTGTTATATAATAATTTATGCGAAATATATGAATTGATTGGGTTTTAAATGTTTTTTCATTGTTATACTTTTTATCAATTATTATATAACACATAAAAAGATATTAAAGATCTAATTTAAGAAATTAAGACTTTAAAAAGTTAAACGAGAACAATTATTTTAGGATGGGTAAGTAGCTTTTAACCATTATCAAGCCAAGTAGTTAAGTAAATTGTTTCGTTGTGGATTCAGTAAGGTGTGGTTTTTGTTTGAAGGATTGGGCTATTTTAACCCAACAAGCACTCAATCAGAAACGCAATGTATGGACTTTAAGATGCATGGCATAACTATTTAACTAAGTCTATGTAAGCAAAAATTCAAAATGTTGTATCGTATGAAACGAATAAGTTTTAGTTATTTCTGGAAAACGAAGAAGTTTCAATCCTAAAAACACAAACCAAGAACTCCTTTTCACTAATTTAGTGTCATACATAGTCAGTGCGGAGCCAAAAAGTTGCAATTGAGAAGACAAACTTTGATAATTTTTAGAAACTATTCTATAAATTGGTTTGCTATAGAGATATTACAAAAATAGTCAGTTATTTTGAAAATTTTACATTACAGTTTCTTTCACTAGGGAGCACGTGCCGTTGCCCCCTCCTGTCTCCGCTAGTGTACATAATATTAAGACCTTGATTTACAGTTTCAAAGCCACAAGTTAGAAAATGTATTAAAGTATATATGTTATCGTTTTACAAAAACAAATGACAAAAAAACATTACCAAACGATTATTTGCAACTAATTTTATCCAATTACTAAATCCATTGGTTTTATCACCTCTCTCGGTTTCAAGTATTTCGTTTTCTTTTATAAACTCTTGATAAAATATATTCATTTAACTTATTCAAGTCAAACAAAGTTTTTGACTTTTTGCAACGTATAATACAATGTTGGACCTACAACTACAAGTAGGCATGGGTTATGTACAAATACCATCCCCATATTTATGGAAGAAGAATATCCAATGAGGTGCATGTATTTCTATGCGTGTCATCCCTTAGCCCACACCCAAACCTTGTGGGAATGACATGGTCATCTCTTATCTCAACTTTTGTATTTTTGTAACTCATGTAACATACCATACAAAACACATCAATACTTATGTATGATATCTTGAAAGAACAAAAAATAGTGGTTGGTAACTTGGCATATGTTTTTTTACTAGGTAAGTCAATAATGTGTGTTGAGAGTATGTTGAAATGATGTGCACAAAAATTTAAGTGGATGTGAAACAATGTCCTATCCAAATCCATAAGAAAAACATCAATGTAAGCTAGCTTTGACAAATGCCATTCACACCGACACCGTATATAGCCGACAGAAGAAACGGGTAGTGGTTATTATGTTCGACTGTTCAACTACTCGAGAATTATGATTCACAATGTAGGCTTACATGTGAGCTCTATATATACTTGATGTCGTTTTAAGATATCGCTAATTACTTATTTAGAAGTGTATTGCTATAAGTTTTTTATAAAAATCGATAACATTAGTTCAAATAGATTGTCTATTTTGTGTTGGTCAGTGATATATATAATCAAACTACTTTCCAAAGTTATATCCAAATATGTATGATTGCTGAGGAAAATGTTAGGTTTTGTAGCAACATGGAAACCAAACTTATAATTAGAAATATTTGATTTCCTTCTTGGATTGTTGCCTCATATCTTAAACACAACAAAAGATGAATTTGTGGCCTTAAATCATTTAGTTAGCTCAAGCTACCGATAAATTAGGTTTGAACATCACTTACAGTAACGAGTCACTAAGATGATAAACGGGTTGGCCGGTTTTTCAACATCTATTCATTCAAGTTTAAACATGTTTGACGTCAAGAAATAGATGTCTTTCATGATATATGTCTTAGAACTTTTATAATTTCAACTAGTTCATTGAAAACTAAACATTCCGAGCATTGTATCATGCTTATCTTATCATCTTTTGTGGCTTAAAGCAATTTTTTCGACAAGGGTCTTCAGAAATAAACGATATTAAAAAAAAAAAAAAAGTGTTTAGATTATTGTTAGAGCTCAAGTCTTTCTCTTATATTCGAAATTTTGAATAATCATATAGAAGAAAATTCAAATGCATACTCTTATTTTGGTGCATACCAATGGACAAATCTCCACCATCCATCTAGTTTGATCGAATGGTGGGGATTAACCTAAGATTTAAATGAGAAACATAAGTCCATGTTTTTTTTTTCTTTTTTTCTTTGTCTTCTTGCCTTTTTTATTACTCTTTTTTTTTTCTTTCTTTATTTCCTTTTTTTTTTAAATTTCTTTTTTTTTCTGTGCCTTTTTTCTTTCACGTTACATTTTTTGTTGTTTCCCCCTTTTTTTTTTTTTTTTTTTTTTTTTTTGTTTCTCCTTTTTTTTTCTTTTTTTGTTTCTTTTTGTGTCTTTTTTACACGCTTTTTTTTTCCTTTTTTTACAAGCTTTTTTTTTTTTTTTTTTTTCTAATAAACGTTTTTTTTGCTTTCATAAATTTTTATCTGTTTTCATACGTTTTTGTTTGTTTTTGTACGTTTTCATATATTTTCGCCCGTTTTCTTACGTTTTCGTCCGTTTTCATACGTTATTGTCCGTTTTCATACGTTTTCGTCCGCTTTCTTACGTTTTCGCCCGTTAACGTCTGTTTTCATACGTTTTCATATGTTTTCTTACATTTTCGTTCGTTTTCATACGTTTTCGTCAGTTTTCATACGTTTTCGTTCGTCTTAATACATTTTCGTCCGCTTTCTTTCGTTTTCTTCCATTTTTCATACGTATTCGTCCGTTCTCAGACGTGTTTTTACGCTTTCTTACGTTTTCTTACGTTTTAGTTCGTTTTCATACGTTTTCGTTCGTTTTCATACGTTTTCTTTCATTTTCGTTCATTTTTCAAACGTTTTTGTCCTTTTCATACATGTTTTTACTCTTTCATACGTTTTCTTCTATTTTTATACATTGCCGTTCGTTTCTTACATTTTTGTCCATTTTTTCATTCGTTTTCGTTCGTTTTTAAATATTTTTGGAAATTTTCAGACGTTTATATGTTTCTAAATATCACAAGTGATATTCTGAATATCACAAGTGATATTATGTGATATTCTAAATATCACAAGGTATATTCTGAATATCACAAGTGATATTCTGTGATATTCAGAATATCACAAGTGATATTTTGAATATTACAAGTGATATTCTGAATATCACAAGTGATTTTATGTGATATGGAGAATGTGACAAAGGATACTATAAGTACCACAAATGATATTCTGGATATTATAAGTAATATTCTGTGATATTTAAAGTATCACAAGTGATATTCTGAATATTATAAATAATTTTATGAATTTGTCAAGTGATTTTCAACAAATGTTTTTTAACATGAAAATCACATTTGATAGTTATTCAGAAAATCACAAGTGATATTTTGAATATCACCATTGATATTCTGAAAAACACAAGTAATATTCTGAATATCATTTGTGATATTCGGAAACGTATAAAAACGGACAAAAAACGTAAAACAATGGACTAATACGTATGAAAACGGACGAAAACATAAGAAAAACAAAAAAAATCACTTGTGATTTTCTAAATATCACAAGCGATATTCTAAATATCATAAGCGATATTCTAAATATCACAAGCGATATTCTGAATATCACAAGCGATATTATGAATATCACAAGTTATATTCTGAATATCACAAGTGATATTTCCGTGATATTCTGTGAGATTCAGAATATCACGAGTGATATTCTGGATATCACAAGTGATATTTTGAATATCACAAATGATATTTTGAATATCATAAGTGATTTTCTGTGATATGGAGAATATCACAAGTGATACTATCAGTGCCACAAATGATATTCTGGATATTATAAGTAATATTTTGTAATATTCAAAGTATCACAAGGGATATTCTGAATCTTATAAGTGATTTTCTGAATTTGACAAGTGATTTTCAACAAATGTTTTGTAACATGAAAATCACAAGTGATATTCAGAAAATCACAAGTGATAGATATTCAAAAAATCAAAAGTGATATTTAGAATGTCACGATTGATATTCAGAAAAACACAAGTGATATTCTGAATATCATTTGTGATATTTGGAAACGTATAAAAACGGACGAAAACATAAAAAAATGGACTAATACGCATGAAAACGGACGAAAACATAAGAAAATCACTTGTGAATATCACTAGTGATATTCTAAATATCACAAGTTATATTATAAATATCACAAGTGATATTCTGAATATCACAAGTGATTTTCTGTGATATGCAGAATATCACAAGTGATACTATGAGTACCACAAATGATATTCTAGATATGATAAGTAATATTGTATGATATACAAAGTATCACAAGTGATATTCTGAATATCATAAGTGATTTTCTCAATTTGACAAGTGATTTTCAACAAATGTTTTGTAACATAAAAATCATAAGTGATATTCAGTAAATCACAAGTGATATTTGGAATATCACTATTGAGATTCAAAAAAACATAAGTGATATTCTGAATATCATTTGTGATATTCAGAAACGTATAAAAATGGACGAAAACGTAAAAAGATGGACTAATACGTATGAAAACGGACGAAGTATGAAAACGGACGAAAACATAAGAAAATCACTAAAAATCATTATGATTTTCTGAATATCACAATTGATATTTTAAATATCACAAGTTATATTCTGAAAATCACAAGTGATATTTCCGTGATATTCAGAATATCACAAGTGATATTCAGAATATCACAAGTGATAAAACCCTAATAGCTTTGGCGACTTATGGCGATTTTCTGCTAACCCTTCTACCTCACATAAATCGATCTCTATTCTCCTAAATCTTGTCATGCTCCTTATAACGATTGTGTTTTGGACGGTTAACGTGTTTAATTCAGTCCTATAACATTGTTTTTATTCGGATTGAGACCTGATTTGAGTTAGGGTTCGTTTTTTTGTTAGGGTTTTCTAGTTAATCGCTCGGTTGGTTTTTGTTTTGATTTAAACCGACATTGATCATTCTGGTGCTATCATGGAGATCGGTTAGGAGTATGCTCACTATATAATTATGCCTTGACATTGTTGAGGCACGCGACTTAAGATTTACGTGGATCTTGTGTTTTTCTTGTGTCTCGCTTTTTAGGGTTTCGACTTAGGGTTTCGTTTTATTTCTTAGTTTTCTTAATCGTTATGGAGAAAAGTGATTTTGCTGAGGTTGATGTTGATTGTTTACAAGCTGCTAATGTTGATCTGTCGAAGGTGACTATGAGGAAACATAAAAAGCCTAAGGGTTCATTTAGTGAGCATGTGGTTATTAAGGAATCGGTGGTCACTATTGGTCCTAATACGGAGGTTAACTCTATTCAAAGTAAACATGACTTTATTAAAGGGGTGTTGGGGGTCTCACTTAAATCAGCCTTGGACATTGATGTATTTCTTAAGGAGCTTGAAGCGGGTAAACATCCGACATGGCCTAGTTTGGATAGTGAAACTCAATCACAGGTGTATGAGGCTATGTGTGGCTTATGTGAGGCTTATGGGATTGACATGAAGAATGATAATACTAAATCTGATGTGAATGGCATAAATAATACATCTAATGTTAATGTGGATGCGAATATTCAACCTACACAAAACTCTACTGCTGAGGCTGTTTGTGAAGGTGTTAATGTGTCTATTCCACGTAGAGTAGTAGAAAAGGTTAGTGCCCGTCTTGAACACACTCTTTATCGCTACTTTATTGGTAATAGAATGACGTTTCCAGTGGTTGAATACTATGCTAGAAATAATTGGGCTAAGTATGGTTTGAAAAAGATCATGATGAATGCTAAAGGTTTTTTCTTTTTTAAATTTGATACTCAAGCCGGTTTAGAATCCGTTTTGGAAGATGGCCCTTGGATGATACGTAAATCTCCAATCATTCTCAAGCAATGGTCTATTGATACTAGATTATGTAAGGAAGAGCTGACACGTATCCCGATATGGGTTAAATTGCATGATGTGCCTATCCAAGTTTTTGAAGATGATGGTATTAACTTGATTGCTTCTTTTATTGGCAAACCTATTATGTTGGATTCGTACACAAGCTCTATGTGTAAGGATTCTTGGGGTAGAAGTAGTTTTGCTCGATGTTTAATTGAAGTGGGTTCAGAGGATGAGCTAGTGGAAGTTATCACTATTGGGGTCCCATCTCTTACAGGGGATGGGTTTACTAAAGAATCTATCCGAATAGAGTATGAGTGGAGGCCTCCTAGGTGTACATCATGTAAGGTTTTTGGGCACATCTATGAGCATTGTACTAAAAAGGAGATTCCTCCTCCTGTTGTTACTAATGCAAATGTGGTTACTACTGCTACTATGCATGCTAATGATGATTTCCATAAGGTGAGTCGTAAGAAGAAAAAAGGTAAAGCCCAGTCAGGTATAGGGAGTCAGGTTGGTACTTCTGTCAAACAGTCTGTCAGGTATGTGCCAAAGAAGACTACTAGTGAACCAAAAAAGGGAGCTACTAGTAATGTGTCTACATCGTCATCTATGTTGAAGTCTAAAGGTCCCCAAGTGTCTACATCCAATCCTTATGATGTTTTAGCTACTGATGAAGATGGTGATGATGATTGTGTTGATAACAGGTTTAATGAATCGGCTAATTTATTTCCTTGCTTTGCTAAAGGTGGAAGTTCTTCTTTCACGGATGCTGCTGGTTAGCTTGTTTTGTCTTGTTTCTTGTTCTAGGTTCATTTTGATTCTAGAGTTGTTAAGAGCTTTTGGCATGTCATAAGCTCTAGTTTAGTTGTCTTTCAAGCTGTGTTAGCTTGAGGTTAATGTGGTACTTCAGCCACATTCCATTTGTACTCAAACGTTTTGGTTTTAATTTATTTACCAGGGTGCAGGATTACTCCCCTTTACCCAGAATATCACAAGTGATATTCTGAATATCACAAGTGATATTCTGAAAAGGACAAAAACGTTTGAAAAATAGACAAAAATGAAAGAAAATGGATGAAAACGGACGAAAACGTATGAAAACGAACGAAAACATAAGAAAATGGGCGAATATGCATGAAAACAGATGAAAACAGATGAAAGCGTAAAAACACGCCCGAAAATGGACGAAGATGTATTAGAAATGGACGAGAACGAAAGAAAATGGTCGAAAATGTATTAAAACGAACGAAAACGTATGAAAATGGACGAAAACGTATGAAAACGAACGAAAATGTAAGAAAACATATGAAAACGTATGAAAACAGATGTTAACGGACGAAAAGTAAGAAAGCGGATGAAAACGGATAAAAACGTATGAAAACGGACGAAAACGTAAGAAAAATGGCGAAAATATATGAAAACGGGCGAGAACAGACAAAAACGTATGAAAACGGACGAAAACGTATTAAAACAGAAGAAAATGTATGAAAGCAAAAAAAACGTTTATTGGAAAAAAAAAACATGAATTATAACAAAAAAAAAAAGAAAAAAAAAAGAAATGAAAAAACAAAAAAAGAATCGTGTAAAAAAACCAAGAAAAAAGAAAAAAAAAAAAAAAAAAAAAGAACAAAAAAAAAGAAACAAAAAAAAAGAGGAAAAAAAAAAGGCAAAAAAACTATAAAAGTGTGAAAAAAAAGACGGAAAAAAAAAAAAAAAAAAAAAAAAAAAAAAAAAAAAAAAGGAAAGAAAGAAAGGGAAAAAATGAATAATAAAAAAGACAAAGAAAAAAAACATGGACTTATGTTTCCCATTTAATCTTAGGTTAATCCCCACCATTAGATCAAACTAGATGGATGGTGAGGATTTGTCCATTGGTATGCACCAAAGTTAGAGTATGCAAAATAAAATGTCTCATATCATATATGTATATTTGCGTGGACATAATTGTCATTTTATTAACTAACACGTTACAAAAATCTTAAGACATTAAGCGCGCTTCTTTTACTGACTGCATGATTAAACGACCATGCATTACGTGAGATGTGAGTTTAACAAAACTCGCATCGAATCTGTTAAAACAACATTCTCTATCAACTTTTATAAAAAATGTATACAAAATCACAAATAGTAAAAATGTTACATCCACGCAAATTTAAAAAAAAAAAAGAATTTACACATACATGCGTAAAATATTATGTACTAATCATATTGTGTCGTACTTTTTCTTTCTTATTATTTAGTTGAGGTGTATGCGTGAAAAATTCTTTTGGTAAAATTTTGTAAGTGTATCATTTATTTAAAGGTGTTTGTTTCGGCTTATATAATTTGCTTATGACTTGTTTAGTATTTGGACTTATATTTCATAAATTTATTTTTTGTGGCTTATTTTATAATTTTCAACTTATATAAGCTTTATATAAATAATAAACTTATATAAGATACAAATTTTTAAAATAAGCTACAAAAAATAAACTTATAAAACATAAGGTCAAATTAAATAATCCGTAACACGGTTATGCCAGCCGAAACAAACACACTTTTAAAAACAATGTATTTTTATAGGTATATGATATGCATACTCTAAAATTTGATTGACAATTTCTAATCATACATTAAGTAAAACAGTTGGACATATATTATAAGATGCTTACTATATTTATACATAGTGTACTAATCAAATTTTAGAGTATGCAAATCACCTTCGTTAATGAGTATGCTATACGTGCTTCTGTATGTAAGGCTGAGCAAAACCGCTCGCCGCCCGATTCCCGGCCCGATCCCGACCAACCCGCCGGCCCGATTCCGATCCCGACTAGCAAACGGGTCGGGAGTCGGTTTGCAATTTCGGCGAACTCGAGAGTCGGGTCGGGACGAGATGAAAACCGACAAAACAACAAAGAAAACCGACGCCCGATTCCGATCCCGACCGATCCCGACTGTCCCGATACCGATCCGATTGATTTCGGTTCGGGATTCGGTTTGTAATTCCGGCGAAATCGGAAGTCGGACTTTGTCGGGTCGGGTCGGGTTTATGCCCGATGCACACCCCTACAGTGTATGTTTGTATTTGTGTGTCCAATTGCAACGTAATTGGTGGTTGAAAGATATGGTGCAGTACTGCACTTGCACACATATCAAAAGATTGATGATGACACGTGTGGTATCTCGCAGCCTCCAATATTCGAAGAAGAATGAAGACGTGTCAATATGAGTCAGATCCTACTAGACATGTGTCCTATTATTGTGGGTCTCACCTTCCACGTGTAAAGTTTCCTGATTCTCTTATGTCACTAGCAATTTTTCCCTTCCATAAATTTAACTAAATTCCAACTTAATATATTTTGTTTAAAATATATATAAGAAAATATCTTGGTATGTTAAAATTTACAATTTTGTGAAAGAAGGTATATTGTTATTGATCTTAAATGTCATGATTGATCTTTAAGTGTGTGATTAAAAACAAGTAAATATCATTATTGGTCTAAATGAGCTACGTGATTCGGAAGAAAAATGAAAATATATCTCACATGTGACAAAAGGAGAATCCTTCTGTGATTTTTATCGACCGGTCTCACGACCAATATGACAGAGGTGAATCGTGTAACATTATGATTAAGAAGGCTTGAAACGCGACTTGCACTAATGAGCTCCACTTAACTTTGCATATTCCAACAATTGAATTTTGAACTCGCACATACATGTTTCATTAAAAAGAACAATGCAAGTGATCTTATGGCCATGTCGATATTGGTTGGTAGGTTAATGAAATTGGCAAGACCTAAAAAGCAGAGTCTGGAAAAAAGGAAAAAGATCGTGTTGTCTGGATTGGTGGACTTATATTTGAAGCTAAAGTGCGAACTCCGATGCAAAAGATAACTAGTGAGACCACTACAATATAAGCCATAACCCAATGTGCTTTAGATTTTCATGTTAAAAACCATAACCACTTCGTGGTCTAAATTAACTTGAAGCAGTTTTATTTACATAAATTAAGAATACGATAACAATTACGTGTAAAGGACGCTTGAGTCAGACACCTAAAATGGCATTTTCTTATAGTCACATCGTAGATATATGATATACATATCTTGTAGATTTTAAGCCACAATCATTATATGGTGATGACTATAGTCTTTGTTAAAAGAGAAAAAATGTGCTTAAAATGTCATTATTGATCTAAATGACCTACATAACTCGAAAGAAAAATGAAAATATATCTCACACATAACAAAAGAATGTAACCGAATCCTGTGACGATTTTCAGCCACCAGTTTTACGACCAACATGAGAGAAGCAAATCGTGTAACATTATGATTAAGAAGGATTGGAACGCGATTTGCACTCATAAGCTCCGCTTAACGTTGCATATACCAATAATTGAATAAGTTTGAACTTTGTACGTACGTGTGTTATTGAAAAGAACAATGCAAATGATCTCATGGCAAGGTCGATATTGGTTGGTAGGCTATAGAAATTGGCTAGGCCAATAAATAAAGTCGGAAAAAGGGAAAGAAACTGTGTTGTCTGGATTAATGGACTCACCCTTTAAGCTAAATGAGAACGCCGATGCAAAAGATAATTAGTGAGGTCACTACAACTAGGGGTGAGCATCGGGCCGGAACTGACTCGTCCCGACTCGAAACCGACATAGCCCGAAACCGATTAACTGGAAAACCAAAACCGAGTCCCGACAGTCTCAAAAACCGTTCAGTCGGGGTCGGTTCGGTCGGTTTAGTCGGTATATTGGTTTGTTTTTTCGGTTTTTGTCCCGTCCCGACAGTCCCGAAAACTGATTAGCTGAAAAACCAAAACCGAGTCCCGACCCGAGTAGCTCGGTTTCGTGACGGTTTTGCTCCGTTTCGGGACCTTTTTTTCGAGATTTTGGGATTCGGTCAGGATTGCTCACCCCTAACTACAACATAGCCAAAACGCAATGCGCATTAGATTTTCATATTAAAAACCATAACCACAGTCTGTGGTCTAACTTGAAACATTTTTGTTGTACATAAATCAAGACTACGATAAAATTACATGTAAAGGATGCTTGAGTCGAACACCTAAATGGCATCTTCTTATAGTCACATTGTAGATATATGATATAGATAACTTGCAAACTTTAAGCCACAATCATTATATGGTCACGACAATAGTCTTTGTTAGTAGATAAAAAATGTGCTTAAAATGTCTATTTATCAAGTTTCAAAAAGGGTTTTTGCAAATTGCAAATAACACTACAAAATTACAAAAAGAAAGAAAGAAACTTTGAGAAAAAGGAAGATAAAAAGGGTGAGGATAATTGGATATGCTCATCCATTGTGGGAACCACACGACATCACACCAATAGGGACCTCCTCATCTTATTTTTTCTCGCCATCTTTTTTTCTGTTCCTGATAATTTAACGAAAATGACACTTTTTTATAATAATTTTCTGTTTGTATGATTTATGAATTTCTATAAGCCAAGTAGATTTAGAGACTATTTACTAAATTAAGTGATTTTTAAAGATTTTTATTTTAGTCTTTTAAGAGAGAAGTTTTCAAAGACCTTACCAATAAGATAAAATAAAGACCAAAAGCACTCAAGCACACAAACAGACTCCAACGATCCGGTCTTATTAGGACCATTATTTTTTCTTTTGGGTGTAGGACGCGTCTTGACAGGGCATGTAATGGGTGGGACGGTCTTGGTGGTGGTTGACCGAATGTCACAACATACCATCACTGCTAGTTTTAGAAGTTTTATGTATGTTTTTGGACAATCAACATATGGACGAGATTTTTCTATTGAACTTATCAGAAGAGATCGAGTTCTTTTGACCTAGACATTCGCGGTCTAGCTGAAGATACCAGTGATTGTTTAGACATTTTCCTTGCCTAACATTAAAACGTGTACGTGGTAAGCTTCGAACATTAGACCTCTTCTGAAGACATTGTGTGACTTCTATCAGATAATTTAAAGATAATTTGTGTAAATCAATGTGTAGACTGACTAGATGACTTACAAAAAAAGTATATGTTTGCTTTGTAAAACATGATAATGCTATTGTTAAACACTATTTCAGAAATAACTAAGAATTTTAAACACCTATCACTAAGCTGCGTAAATATTATTAGGTACGATAAATTAAACCTAATGTCTATCATTATGATAAATATTTTTTAGCTCTTTAATATACTTAGATCTTCATATCTTTTTGCTTAGGTAGCTAACCTAAAACTCGATAATGAAAAAAAAAAAAAAAAAAAAAAAATCCGTTCACAATGAATAGCAAGCATTTGAAAAGCATGTCGAAAAGTTATAAAAGATCTAAAAGTTTTCTAATGCAAATTTGCTTACGAATGAAGATAAAAAGGTGTGGATCTAATAAAGGATAACGAATTCGCGAAAATGACATGATCAAAAATTCATAAAACATGTTTAAGAAGGGCAAATCGTACAAAAAGGTATTACATTTTATGTCAATTTAGATTCTAAGCGCTCAATTTTAATTTCTTTAATTTAAAGTCACTTTTATACAATTTTGCTAGGGTAACAAATTTTTTTGATGACTAATCTAAAAGGTATGAGTCTATACTTACACACATATAACTCGGGTATTTTATTTTGGCCAATTCGTTATCCTTTATTAGATCCATTCGTTTTATGAAAATGTAGTTTATGTTACTATTATTTTATGTATCGATTATTTATTATAGAAAACGAAAAAGACTGTACCACGAGAAATTGGGTGTTATCGATCTAGTACAACAAGGTGCACATACAGCAATCCAAACATAACGTCACCTATACCGAACAAGCTAAACCTGGACCATATATGTTTCTTTCTATCTTTCTCCTAAAATAGCATTATTTTCCACCAATTATAATTTCATTTCATATTCTAATTTTATTCAAACAAATACAAAAGTTTTCATGTTATTGAACTATATTTATTTTACATAAAAAATCACATATTTAAGGTGTCTTATGTCAGCATGTTGTCATACTTAGAGCACCAAGTATAGTAACACACCACACTTTTTTTTTTTTTTTTTTTTTTTTTTTTTTTTTTTTTTTTTTTTTTTTCACGTCATACCACAACAGTTTAACGCTGATAACTCACATCACCAAAATAACTCTCTCTCATAACATGACATAACGCCCCCTTTCAAGGACGGAACTTAGTGAAGATCGGACAACCCCCCCCCCCCCCCCCCAACACACACACATACACACAAATAATAATAATAATAATAATAATAATAATAATAATAATAATAATAATAATAATAATAATAATAATAATAATAATAATAATAATAATAATAAAGTACGTATAGCGATCTACGGTATTCCTGTGCCTCTTAGTCCGGTCCTGAATATGGTCGAGGAGTGTGTCACTGGTGAGTCAGTTGGTATTCTTGTTGTTGATAAGGTTATAGAGGGAGCTGCTTCTGGGATGCCCCCTCTCAGTGTTGAGTCCACTTTCGACATCAACCTTCTTGATCGGGTTTTCTCGAAGAAGTTACGTACGGTTAAGTGTATTCCCCCCAAAGCGCAGCTTGGTTTTGCTAAGATTTTTCGTGGAGCGTTGGATAAGGTTCTAGCATGCCCAGAGGACATATCTGCATGGGTGCAACTCCTTATTCTGCCATCCTGTGTGTTGTCCACTTTTGTGCCAACAAACAGAGCTCAATGACGTTCTGACGAGAGAGAACGATGCCAGCTTGACAGTATTTCTCGTGCTATTCTCAGATGGAGGGATCCCGTAGACAGGCTTGGTTTGGTGATGGATCGGTTAGCCGAAGTGTCTCCATCTTTCAACGGGGGAACAAAACTTAAGGATCAAGACGGAGTCAACCTGGGTCATTGTAAGCATAAACTTGGGGATAGGCATTTCACTGCTGCTATTAAGGTGCTCACGTCTTCTGGCATCGCCCCATCCACACCTGACACTCTGCAGGAGCTCGAAGCAAAACACCCTTATGCCCCCCCCCCCCCCCCCCGCGCCGACTCTGTCCTTTTTTTTCATTCGACGTGGATGCCCTGTTTGTCCACAAAGACTTGGTGCTCAACAGGATTCGCAGTTTCCCCAAAGGGACGTCATGTGGTCGTGATGGGCTCCGGGCACAGCATTTGATGGATATTTTAGGAGGGGCGGCGTCTGCCATCGCCGATGACTTGCTTTGGGCTATTACCGGAATTGTTAATCTGTTTCTCAGCGGTAAGTGCCCCATTTTACTGGTTGAATATATCGCTAGTGCCCCCTTGACCCCCTAGTCAAGCCCGGTGGTGGTATACGTCCTATTGTTGTGGGCACTGTATGGCGAAGACTTGTGTCTAAGGTTGCTTCCTCTTCCATTGGTAACTCCATGAATTCTTATCTACAGGATTTCCAATTCGGTGTGGGTGTCCCTAGGGTTGTGAGGCTGTCCTCCATTCTGTGAATAGGCTCATTGAGTCTAAGGGTAGTGAAGTTGGACTCTTTATGCTCTTGGTGGATTTTAAGAACGCTTTCAACCTTGTCGATAGGAGTGTCTTATTGCAGCAGGCCAGGGCGCGATGCCCTTCCATTGCCCCTTGGGTAGAGTTTTGTTACGCACGTCCGGCCAGGCTTTATTATGATAACTCGATCCTTTGGTCATGTCAGGGGGTCCAACAAGGGGATCCGTTAGGCCCCTTGTTGTTTGCCCTAGCCTTGCACCATTTGGTTCGTAATATTGATCAAGCTTGTGAGCTTACCCTTCAGGCTTGGTACCTCGATGATGGAACCATTATTGGAGATACTCTTGCGGTCGCTAAGGCACTCGACATCATCAGGGCAGAGGGCCCGACTCGTGGTTTGGTCTTGAACGTTGATAAGACTGAACTTTTCTGGCCTATAGAGGATCCTAGAAGCAGAGTGGATGGTGTGTTTCCTTCGAATATCGCCCATCCGCTCCATGGCGTTAAACTTCTGGGTGGTTCTGTTAGTTTAGATGAAAGTTTCTGTCGGGACTTGGCTTCCAAAAGGGTCTCTAAAATCATTTCCTTAATGGAGGCTATTAGCAAACTTAATGATCCTCAATGTGAGCTTCTTCTCTTGCGTAACTGTGTAGGAGTTTCAAAATTATCATACGCTTTGAGAACGTGCTCCCCATTATACCTATTGGAAGCCAAGTTCAGTTCGATCAGACATTACGTGCCTCCCGGGAGAAGATAGTTACTGCCTCAGGGCCAGGGTTTGGGGAGTGGCAGTGGCGGCTGGCCACTCTCCTAATAAAGTTAGGTGGCTTTGGCATCCTCTGAGCGGGGGATATTATCCAATATGCTTTTATCGCCTCCCGTATGCAAACGAGCGATCTGCAGGATAAGATACTCACCAAAACGGGTATTGTTTCCTGCGGCTTTTCATTTCAACATGCTTTGGATACTTTCAACACTACTTGCAACACAGACATTCTCCCTGTCACCGACAGTGCTTCTGCCCCCATATGATGAAAACCTTGGCAAAGTGCTACTTTGGTGTCATTGAGAAAGACTTTGTTCCCAAATACTCGCTAAGCCCAAGACAGGTGGCCGTTCTCAGTAGTATTCGCGCCTCACATGCACAGGATTTTCTTTTTACCATCCCTATTGACGGTTTGGGACAGAGGATGAATCATTGCCAATTTCGGGATGTGTTATGCTACAGGCTTACGATCCCTATGTTCTCTGAAGGCAATATTTGACCGAGCTGTAATGTACATCGTATGGACCAATGGGGTGGGGGGGTGGGGGGGGGGGGGGATCACACGGTCCACTGCTCTAGCGAAGTGGGTGTAAAGTTCAGGCATAATCTGGTGCGTGATATCCTTGTTGATATATGCTCCAAGGCGGGGATCATGATGCGCAAGGAGGCACAAATGGGGTTTCTTTCAGAGGAAGGGAAAGAATTAAGTCATGCAGATGTGTTATTATTCAACTGGCTTCAAGGTAAGGATGCATGTCTGGATGTGACTGGGATCTTTCCATTTGCTGGGTCTGGGGTGACTTCTTGGGGCCCAGGGATAGCTTTGAGTAATGCTATGGAAAGGAAAAGGAAGAAGTATGCGACCAAGTGTGAAGACAATAGATACAAGTTTGTCCCTTTTGCCTTTTCTACGTTCGGTGAACTCGAGGCGGAAGCATTAAATACACTTTCTCGCATCAAGTCTACTGCCAGTAGCCACTCAAATAATATTAAGAGCGGTGCTTTTATTTTTCATCGAGTTAGTTTTTGTATTTAAAAAGGAGTGGGAGCTCGGATTGTGTCTATACTCCCCTCCAATTTTATGTAATTGTCCTTGTTTTTAATGAAAAGCGATGTTTTATAATAATAATAATAATAATAATAATAATAAAATTATTATGATTCAATATAAATTTTATAATAATAATAATAATAATAATAATAATAATAATAATAATAAATAAATAAATAAATAAATAAATAAATAAATAAAATAAAATTTAGCCACAAGTATAATTTTTACCCTTACAATTTGTAGTAGTAGGCATTATTAGTACGAATATTAAATGAAAATATAAATTTACCCTCCTAAAACAAATATGTTGCAATTTGGCCATTTCAATTAAACTCATCAAATTCTGTCTATGCCGTCTTTTATTACCCACCACTTTTTCCTTTTTCATTTTCTTAAACCAACTAAATTTTCATTCGTTAAAAATTACAAATCACACAAGTTATTTTGTACCAACTAATTACACAATTATAATAAATTGATTTGTAGGAATGAAAGTTTAGACTAAATAAGCAAAATATCTAACTTACAAAAGCTAACTTTGAAATGTCGATATATACAATAGTTTAATAACAAAATAAAAATGAAAAAGAAAAAAAGAAAAGGAAACAAAAGCATTGTCTCCTTCCTTCATCCTTGTCCTAACACACATTGAAAAACACCCACATTTTAGATGCAAAAAACAAATTTTTATATCAATGCAAAAACAATATAAACATAAAATAAAACATAAATCCAAGACAAAAACCATTAAAAAAAAATGGACAATATTGTGGCGTATACCATGCCCTTGACGTGTGTTATAACACAAAGGGAGTGAGGTGCAGTGGCGCCGCCATGACGCGGTTCACGCCTATATAACACAACCTCTCTAGCCACGATACCCGGTGCTCTAAGTAGTATTTGGTTTAGTGATGCATCAATGTAACACCCCCAATTCATGGTTGCAGCGGAATTCAAACTGGGTGTTACTCGACGGCACAATAGTCACAATAATAGAAAACGAACTCCAATTGAGTCGTTTTAAAAGATTTATCATTCAAATTGTATAAATATCAGAGATTACAAAATGAGGTCCCAAATGGTTCCATGTTTACAAATCACATTAAATGAGTTTTCGAATGATAATAAAATTTATAGCTTTCTTGAGTATCCGTGTCCTTCCGTGCCATCCTTGATCGTCATGAACCTGAAATACATGCTTGAGAGGTCAACACAAAGGTTGAGTGATATTCATAGAGTTTGTTTAATGTTTGAACACAATGTGTTGGTAGTTAAATCGTTGAACACAATAATCGTAGTGTTTGTAGTTAAATCGTTTGAACACAATAATCGTAGTGTTTGTAGTTAAATCGTTTGAACACAATAATCGTAGTGTTTATAGTTAAATCGTTTGAACACAATAATCGTAGTGTGAGCTATAGACTCACACTCATAGTTAGAAAACAAAGATGGGCTACGTTGTTATATGCCCGGAAAGGTTATTAATTCACTAAGCTTATGACACCAAAACGTTAACGTGTACCAATATCGATCGGCAGATTTATCCCGGTAGGTACTTTGCCGTCATACCTAATGTCTCAAATATTAATGCATTTGTTTGAACTTAGTCAAAACAAATGGGATTCGTCAATCCCAATAGACCTATTCACAATATTCGCGCTCACTTGCAAGTAACCCTCGCAAGTGATTAAATGGTTCATAATAAGGGATCTTGGTTTGGCAAGGATGTTACTTAGTGATAATAAAACATAGTCGAATAGCATACAGTAGAAAGCATTGTGTTCGAGTAGAAAAAGAATAGCATGTATTCCCCCCAAGGGTTTGTAAAATAGTTAAACAATAGAAAGTGGGGCTATGAACTCACCTTAAGTAAGATAGCAAGTAATGAAGGTAATGGTTGGATCGTGAAGGTTTCTACGAGCAACCTATAATAGAATGTCGCGACTTAGGATCGGAGTAAAGAATATGAATAAGTGCCAATATAAATATCTTGCATCTAGTCCATGATGTGGTATGATGTATATTGTAAGTCTTTGAAAGAAAAGATTCATGAAACATGTATGTTTTATATATCGTTTACTACCGTTCGGGCCGACATAATTCAGAAGTCATGTTAGTAAGCGTTCGAGGAGCCAGGACACTTTAATTCGTAAATCCACAACTCATCTCGACGGCTTACATAATGAACTCCTCACATGAGGCTCCTTACTATTGTAGTAGTTGATAAAGTATATATATATAAGTTATGATCCGAAAAGTTACATGTCCAATATTTGAATAAACTTAGGAAAGTTTATTAGTACATGAAGATTGTTATTAGGGGTAGCTTCATAAGTTTTGTATGACCATTTTCTCTTTGTAATATCTCATGGTTCCTTTTTAAGTGAAGTAGATCCAAATTGCTTGTTAAAGTTATCGTCTAATTCCTTGTTTCATGTTTTCGCCTAAGTAAACTTACATGGTCATTTCGTCATGGCCTAGCCATGACCTTTGGTCCTTGTTCCAAGGTCATGAGACACAACCTTGGCTCTAGCCATGGTGGTGGTCTTGATTATAGGTCATAAGACCTCTTGTTCCTTTTAAAGTATAACCAATATATAGTGACTTATATATATGTAAATAGCTGTTAAGAAACTGAGAAATATCTCACTCGGAAATTGTTTTCAAGGCTCGAGCTTCTGTATTCCTGAACGAAAACGTGATTCTGGACAACTTTCGTGTTTTAACTTTTTCATGAAACGGACCAGAAATGCCTCTTTTTGCGTGTTTAAAGTTTCTGTAACAGAAAGTTTTGGCAGCTTTGCCGCAAAGTTTTGGTAATTTCAAATCGTCATAACTTTTGACTCGTATACTCGTTTTAGGTGGTTCAAATTGCTATGGTTTCCTTGTTAGGTCCTCTACTATAATATGTAATGATCCAATATCATAATTTTACCATTTTGATCAGGTCTTTCCAAGAAAATCACTAGTTTACTTGTTTTAATAATCAATAACAATAACTTGTTTTGCTCACTTTTATACATCATGGACATAACTACAAGACATAATATAGCAAGAATAATATGTAAATAACATGAACATGATTATTTAACAAGAAGCAAGTTAGGTTTTGGCTTACAACTTTTGGCTTTCAACAAAGAAAGGAAAGTAGCAAGTAAGGAAAAGGACTTTGATAGACTTGCTTCAACCCACTTCACTTCATGCAATCTTTCTACTCTTGTAATCTTGAAAGAGAGATGATGAAAGTTGAGGTGACTTGAGTGGATTCAAACTCAAGAGAAATTACCAAGTATATGAGGTTATGGAAGTGTTTTGATAACCTAAGATCAAACTAGGTTTTCTATCTTGAAGAAGCACTTGATCCTTGCTAGAAATTAGAAGAATTAAAGCTAAGTATGGAATGGTTATGGTGTGTGAGGTGTGGCGTTAAAATGAAGGGGACGAGAGGGCTTAATAGTGTCTTGAGGAGGTTAGGAAATGACTAGGATATTTATTACACTTGGTGACCAAGTTTAACTTGGAGCCTAAGTAGTACATGTGTAATCATCTAAGGCATGAAGGGTCAAGATTGAGCCACAAGTGTGAAACCCCCCCCCCCTATATGGCGGTTCACAAAGGGTAGGATGATGACTTGGTTGGTTTGTGATATTATCCTACTTATGGAGCTAGTTTTGGCTCCGTAAAATACTAACCGTAAGTTGTTACGTCACAAAACGTAAAACCGGGTATCGTAAAAATACGAAACTTGGAAGAATGATTAAACTTGTCAAAATACTCCATAATAAAATATAAAATGAGTGGTAGGTTCCATTTGGGTGGTAAAACCCTGCTAAAACTGGAAACACGGGTCTAAAACGTGTAATACGTAAAATGTACGAATATTGCGTAAAATTGAGAAAAGTAAAATGTTACTTTTCTAATAGGATATAAATGATTTAAAAAGACTTATAATGTCTAGACTGGGCTCAGTCTAGTGTCGGTTGGTATTAAATGTCTTTTAAACATCAAACCGTAAGCCTAAAAATCAAGGAATGACTTATAAAATCAAGGGATGATTTTTGGTCAATGGAGGAGGGAAAAATATGTTGACTTTTTCTAATAAGTTGAAAACTTAAATCGTCTTAGAAATGCGGTGCAGGTATAGGCTAAGGTTACGGCTGAGTAAAAACGCTTAAAAACTGAAAATTCCAGTTTTTCACGGCCGAGGCTTATTTTGGTCATGTTTTTCACAGTCATGATTAATTCTCAAATAAATCATGAGTGTGTCAAATATTTTTCTGATGTGGGGTCACTTAACGCGGTCGAGTTTCGTTGTGCGTAGAATTTCTGAATGACGTTTTACCCAAAAACGTGTAATTCCTTAATAACTTTCACGAAAATGAGCTTATGAAAGTTAAAATTTTAAT
The DNA here is from genome assembly GCA_030686995.1 of Artemisia argyi. Lineage (NCBI taxonomy): Eukaryota > Viridiplantae > Streptophyta > Magnoliopsida > Asterales > Asteraceae > Artemisia > Artemisia argyi. The sequence goes on from CM060682.1 coordinate 199,261,805, forward strand.
TTGCCATGGAAATGATTTATCACTCGAGGCCAAGAAACAAAAAATCAGATTTCAGGAAAATTTCAGGAAAAATGAATAGTAAAAGTGAATAGTAAAATTTTCCGGGAAAAGTCATTAACCTGAAAATGCGAATTGTTACAATCAATATCTTTTTAATCAGTAATTTGTGATCTGTGAGTTGAAATCTATATTAATTAAAAACATGACTTAATGATGAAACATTTGATTTTTATTTTATTTTATTGGGTAACTGTGGTTGTCGACCTACTAGCCGATTAACTCACGAGATTTGAACATATTGTCACTCAGCTTCAAACCATGTAAATTCTTTCTTTTTATGTCGCTGACATAACAACTTTAAGATTTTTTTTGCATCTTGCGAGAATTAAATTTGAGAACTCACATATTTTAGTATAATATTCACAAGCTTTGACACTTAATAAGTGAAACCTTACTAATTACTAGTACATATCTTGAAATTGAGATGACCAAGAAAGTAGTCGAAAATTACTTTGAGATGTATCGATTAAGTCACGTAAATGCAAGTCAAAAGAATTTTGTTCTCTCAAAAGACATGAACAAATGAACCATTTGGATTGTCTTGTTTGTAAGAGCACAAGGTGCAGCAACAAGCACTTGGCTCCTCATTCGGGCCCCACCATATCACATCACCAAAACACCTCAACTTCAACAAACCACAACAAACTCCCCTCATCAAACAACAAACCTCCACTTCTCCATTCGGGCCCCACCTCTTACATATTTATTTTTTTATTCATTTCATTAAATAAATTAAATCCATTTCACAAATACTAAAAAATAACAAAACAAACTAATTTTATTTCATCAAATAAAAAAAGTTACAATACGGAAAAAAAAACATACGATTTGCGAAAAAAAAAAACATACGATACGGCACGAAAATAAATAAACCGATAAATACGATATCCAACATCATCAATAATTTATAAAGCCTTATAATTATCGATGAGTGCTGACTTTTCTTCCCAAACTTGCAATACTTGTTCCCTGACCATTCTCAAAGCGACTTGAAGTTCCAAATCTGTTTCATCATTTCTTAAAAGGGTTTGTACACCGATCATGACTATTGGATGGTCTTGAGGTAACTCACATAACCTTTCGAACTCTGGAGCACGAGACTCCCTCTGTCGAATAATTCGAGCTATCTCACCCAACAAGTTGTTAATCAACTTAAGTTCATTTTCTTGTTCATTGCGTAATCGGGTAAGTATTCTTCTTTGCACCTCAGATGGTTGGTTAGCCATAGTGTATGTGTGGAATTTAGTTTCAGTTGTTTGATAATAAGAAGTTGAGTAAAGTTGGTATTTATACTGAAACTAGCCGTTGATATTTTTATTGGAGAAACTAGCCGTTAAGCATTTTATTCAAACTGAAACGTACACTGACATAACATCACAAACGAAATGGAAATACTTAACATAAACCAACAAACGATACAATAATACAAAGGCGATTAATTGATAAATCGGTTCCAGATGGTGTTGCTCTTCAAAATCAACCAAACCTGAAAATATTTGAAAGCTCTCCCATCATGCTGTTCTTTGTAAACATTCAACGCATCTTCAACACGATCATCTGGCTCACGTGTCGGTTGCAAATTCAAGTAAATTTCATGAAACTTTTGGCAATCTGAGTTCATTCTTGCCCACTTACCCATTAGCTGGCTTTTGCTACGAGTTGGACCGTCAGATTGTTCATTGAACTTTTCTGTTACAACTTGCCAGAAAGGTCCTTCGTTGGCATGGAATTCGTGAACGTTTTGCCACATCTCGGCTAGCCAGCATTCTTCATCAATAGACCAACGAATTGCCATTGTGAATTTTTTTGAAAGTGAAGTGTGTGCAAAGTTGTATGATAATGTATGGTTTATATAGGAGTCTATAAACATTTAGGATTCAAAACCTGAGCGAGATAATATTCAAATTTCAAAATATTCAAACTTCTTGAATTGAAATTCAAATAAATGGGCGGGTAAACGTTTAACATTTGAATTCAAACGTTTAAAATACATAAGAGAAGTACACATGATACATAATTAGTTAACATCAAGTACATAAAAGATATCCACCATTACTCATCGAATATGTCCCATGTGAACGTGTTTCTAAGAGCGAACCACACATGTTGATATTTAATCGCTTTACCATATTGTTCATATACATATACATTTTACAAATAAAAACACACATATGCATGTACATATACATGTTACAAAAAACATACACATACACATACATTTTACATTACTATTAAAAGTGTAAAAAAAAAAAAAAAAAAAGAATCAGATTTTGTCAGAAAACTCAGCTCGCCGTCCCGACGAGGAGTTTCCTAACGGCGAAGAACGGCGAGCCACCAACGGTGTGGCGGCGAGCAACGGCTCGCCGTTGGAGGTGCCACCTCGGACGGCGAGGGTTGCCTAGCCGACTGCACCTTGTGCTCTAAGACACGCGTTCTTAAATTCTTATAGAGTAAGAAATTAATTTCGTGCACGTACATGCCAAATTATTAGTCATTAATTCCTCGAAGACACGCGTAATATGCTAACACATTATGATAGATAGGTGGTTATTTTACCCGTACAAGTCATATTTAATCAAGTAGTCATCCTTAATTTCGTTCACATCACTTTTGTTAAGTCATACTACATAATTAACTAATTAAGTAAGTAGCTTGTGCGACGTATCAATTGTTCTAGCTAGTGATAAAATGTCCATTTTAGGTTGGGCACATTTGTAAAATTCAATAACATTTTGTTAACATAAGCGCCGTAAACGAACCGAACGTTTAGAAAACATTTCATTAATAAAATGTTTGTTTATTTACAGAGACGGAGACAGTGGGGGAGCCAGGGGGTGTTCGGCCCCTTCCAACACGCCCAATCACTTTGCTATTTACCTTATAAAATTTAAGCATATGACACAACTATAGGCAAATGACCCCTATAACCTTGGAGAAAAAAATTTCAGCCCCCTTATTCATAATTCCTGGCTCCGTCCCTGTTTATTTATTAAACGTACGAACATGAACAATATTTTAAGTTCGTTTAGTTAAATGAACGAACATGAACAAAAGTCGTGTCCGTTATTTTATGTTCGTAAATGTTAGACTGTATGTTTATTAATGTTCGTTTATATTCATTTATTTGTTTATGTTCGATTAAGGTTCGTTTAGTGTTTTAATGAACGACATTTACAAACATGAACAATTCATTTTCTTAATAAACGAACATGAACAAAAAAATTCGTCCGTTTAAGCATTCGTGTCCATTTATCTGTTCGTTAAAATTAAACGAACGAACATTAACAAAGCTCGCCCTATCTAAAACTTGTAACATGTAACCATTGAATAAAATCCGAGTCCTTATCATTTATGTTTGCATGTTTATAGTATATTTTTAATCTTGTTTATATGTGAATGACAAAATAATCATCTCAGCAAAATTAGTTAGGTGATCATGTTTTGGACCATTTTAATTATAACAAATGATGTGATTAAGACTCTTAACCAAATCATGTGTGGTGAGATGAAGTTCTTTTATCTTATCATGATCATGCTAAATAATTGTTAATGTAGGGTTTCTCTTGGCAGGCTTAACTTACTTTTAAGAAGCACCAAACTCGTTAGCGTACCGTGCAAGATTGTAGTTGATTTCGTGCTCAAGTTTTAAGTTTTAGCATATTTTTTATCGACAAGTGATACATAGAAACCTTAATAGTAGTCTTATCTCAATATGACAGATTGACAGTAGGTAAAACACTCGGAGATGTTTGATTTTTGATAGTACTATAATCGATATAACTATAAGAGTATCAAGTATGTTTTAGATAAGGATATGATAGAGATCCTCTCAAGTTATTTATCAATATAATGGGTCATGTTGTGTGTAATGTGAAGATAAAATTAGTAAACTTATATATCGGCCTACGATTAATATTTTCTAACCATAAAAGTTCTGTAATAGATTTCTATAATTTTTTTACTTTTATATTAATTTACACTTATTATTTAAATTCGATAACGATTTAACATGTGCTTTATTCTTTTACTTTTAATTTATAAAAATTAATCAAGAAATCAAGACCCCGAATAGAGACATTGATATGTGGATCTTCGCCAGCATCTAGCGGGCGCAACTCCGGAACCCGGTTGAAGGTGATACGACTCTAATGCTCTAACAATTGTTATCTTAAGACAACACATGTTAAGGGGAAGCATCAATTGGCGCACTGAAGAGCGTTAAATACTTCTAGCAACCACATGTGAAAGCCAAAAAACAAAATTGAAATCGGTTGTATAGACCAGGGATGACCGTTTCGCTACATAGTAAATGATAAGAAGTAGTTTAAAATAGATTTGAAATTAGTTAAGATACCGTTTATAAAAAGAGTTGAATTGTACACTTTTATTTTTTATTTCCACACACCAACCTATACCTATAAGAAATTATACATTTATTTTTTGTTCCTGATTGTATGCAAATACAAAATGAAAGTATTATTTATTTAGTTACTTTATAAGAGAGTGATAATTTTATTTAATAGAAGATAATAGTACATTTTTCATGACTCGTACAAAAACACAATCTGAAACTCTATTCTAAAAAATAATCTTATCATTACATCCTATGGCCTAAGTAAATATACTATGAGCAACTTCATTTCTTTCTCCTTTAACAAACGATCATTTACGAGTACTAAAAGCTAGAGAAAAAGATAAAATGAAAGTATTTGAATAAATTCTTTTCACGAGAAGTGCAAAAAGTAGAGTTACATTTTTCATTTATTTAATTTCATCCAACATCCCATGATTCATGAAAAAACAGAAAACCAAAGTTAAAACTATATTTTTTCACAACCTTAACCCTACACAACATGTCCCACATCCGTTACCAAGATCTTAACTGACCCAACCACACACACCATTTCATTTCTTCCCTTCTATAAATAGAAACCCATTCTCACCATCTTCACAATTTGAAGAAAACCAAAACAAATCTTCAGTTAACAATTTATAAAAATAGATACAATGGTAGGACCTACACTGAATGCACCTAAGCCTCCAATGATCAAGTTTTTATGTAGCTATGGTGGAAGGATCTTACCAAGGTATCCTGATGGAAAGCTAAGGTATCATGGTGGACATACACGTGTCCTTGCTGTTCTTAGATCTATCGAGTTTTCTGGTAATGATTCCTTTATCTGTGTGTGTTTTTTGTGGTGTTTGTATGTGTTTCAAAGTGTGTAATAAGAAATTATGGTTAGTGACGGTTTAATGTCACTAAAATTGATGAGAGTCACTAGTTGTTTAGAAGGGTCACAAATATTTTTTATGTGTCGGTAAAGACGTTATTTCAGGGACACAAAATGTTTATTATAGGCTTTTATTGTCACTATCTCAAAGTTCTGTTGTTTTACCGACACTTTTCATTAAATGTCACTAACCTAAAGTTAGTGACACTTTTTTCGGTCACTAAGTCACTATGTATTGTGACGTTTTTCGTCGGTAACCTGATTATGTTATTTTCGTTAATTCTATTAAATTTAGTGTTTGTACATGTTTTGGATTATAGACTGATGATTTAATTGTTGTTTTCTACAGAATTGATGACAAAACTGGAAGAATTATGCGGTAAACCAGTAACATTACGATGTCAATTACCAACAGAAGACTTAGACGCACTAGTGACAATAACATCAGACGAAGATCTCATGAATCTCATAGAGGAATATGATCGAACACCTAGTTTACAATCATCTTCACTCAAAATCCGCGCCTTTTTATCCCTTCCGAAACAAAAATCACCTCAAAAATTACCTTTACCGACACCTTTACAGTCACTATCTGGTTCGACTGCTTCCGGATCCGGATCTGGATCCAGATCCGGATCAGTGTCACCTAAATCACCGTCACCGTCATTCCCTGCTCAGGGAATGACGGGTGACGGTGTAACAAATAGATGTGTGTATACATCGGCTAAGCCACCACTAAGTGGGACATTAAGTATGCCGTTAAGCTACAACAAAAGTGGTGCAAAGATGCCTTATTACGGATATCGGAATACTAATACGAATAATCGGATATACCTTGTTCACAATGGGAACCATTGGCAATAACAGTTTTAGATTTCGCGACAATGACCATGGAGAAGATACATAAAAAAGTAGTAGTAGTAGTAATATAGAGGCGAAAAAATGGTACTAAAATGGTGACAATGATGAAAAACAAATATGTGATGAATGTATGATTGGAGTGTAAATAATTTTAAGATTTTCGGATCATGTTTTCTACTATCCGTTGCAATGAATTGAAAAAAACAAGAAAAAAAATCTTAAAATCTCGATCTGATTTTTGCTTATTGGTGAATGCATCTTTTAATTTCGATTATGCATTGTGTCGAATGTTCATTGGTTGTATGTCGTGGTGATGAGAATGGCGAAGATAGGGTTGTAATCCGTCTCTTTAGCAACAAGATTTGTAGGGCAGTTGGTGAATATTATTGAAGTTTACCGTCTCGACCATAACTTTCTGGCTTTGACGATGAGATTGTGTCGAAATGCGTGTGCCGGTTAATCGTTATCTTCTGTTACTGTTGGATAATCGACACGTATGTATCCGTGTTGTGTCCGTGTTGGTATCGTTGATAACTAATTGCATTGGCAGGTTGTTCTCATTATGGTATGGTTTGTTCTGTTACATGCATTATCTGTCTTTTTTTTTTTTTTTTTTTTTTTTTTTTTTTTTTTTTTTTTGAAGTATATAATTGATGGATTATTGATTTACTTGCAGGTACATTTTCTATTGGGGATTCGTATTTCATGGAGAGTATACATTGAACAAAAGCTGTTTTTTATTTCTGGAAGGTATATTCGTTGGACTTTTTATCTTGTGGAATATACTCTTTTGCTCTTTTATTCATCTTTATAGAATATTTTAAACAAAATTTATTCTAACAAGTTTTACAGTAATACTTTTGATGTCAAAGATAAAAGATGATCAAAGTTATTGAAATACAAATGTGTGTATATAAAAGTAACAAATGTTTTTTTTTTCTTTTTCTTTCTTTTTTTTTTTTTTTTTTTTTTTTTTTTTAAGTTGATTTGCACACTTTTTATTTGATTGAAACACTCACTATATAATTATATAAAGCACCCTGTAAATATTATACAACTATATTATGCACAAAATAGAGTGTTTTAATCAAAATTTTGAGTATGCAAATCAAATCTTTTTTTTAAAGCAGTCTTGTTATACTCGAATATCGCTTTGATTGTCTATATCCTCCCTTGGATAGATTGAGAATTTTTATTGTTGTTATTTTGACATATGTATATTTCTTTTGTTAAATCATCTTTATAAACATTTTTTTCTATGAAATGAATAAGGTCAATGTAAATATTCCATTTGTAGTCACAAGGAATTTTTGCACAACTTAATTGTGATGCAACTGTATTACTTTATGTTCAACTTGTATTTATAAGATACTAACATAAATAAAGATTGTTGCTTTTTTGTAGCTACATTCATTAGAAAAGGATGATGATATATGTGGGGATCAATTCCATTGCCTGGACCATAAAATTGGGTAGGTATTAAATGCAAAGAAGATGATATTTTGGTGTGTCATCTCATTCGGATTGAGCTTTGATAGCTCGATTCCAAGTAAACGTATGGTTGATTTCGCACGTTGGACTTTTGGACCATACTTGGTTTAAGTGATGGCAGTCACGAAGCGTGGCACGACTGCTATTATGTATATTTTTCGCCTTGGAGAATTTTCGGTCAGCACTTTTCATATACGACGGAAAGGTGTCGATTAAATGGACCAAGGGTTTACAAGATAACATATTTCTATTTCAGCTAGTTGCTAAAGAAGAAAATGATTGCTAGCTGGTGATAAATAAGTCATTGGTTTGATTCAAAATTGGTCGGTTCTGAATGACAACAAAATGTAGCAAGTCGTGTAGTTATTAGGCTGAACAACATTTTTGAAACATAAGGACTTGTTCAAAATATCATTGTGAAGAAAAGAGTGGTGTAGCCAACATTTTGTTTGTGGATAGCTAAAATACTATTGTGTGGACTAAATGGATGTTCAAAATTTTAAAAGTATGTTAGATGATTTTGTATTTGGAACAGCAGAAAAAAAAAAATAAATAAAGAAAAAAAATGTTTTACAATTTTCTTTGACAAGTCCGTACAATTTTTTCAAAACTCTAAAGATTCTTTTTTCAAGTGCATGATCCCTAAGGCTGCTTGCAGTAGAGACCAAACGATCGATCAACTTGAAGGTCGTTATCGATCGCCCATTTTTTTGGCTTAAGGGTCGTGCAGATGACCTTCATTCTTGCAATAAATATGTATTGTTTTGTAACGTTTGGAACTTGGGCTGTGCGGAAAAAAAAAAATGTTTCCATTGGGTAACGTTTGAGAAAAAAAAAAAAAAAAAAAAAAAAAAAAAACTTTTAAACTTTTAAACTTTAAAAACTTACCTATAAATAACACCCTCATTTCACTATTTTTTTCATATATTCAAACACATTCTATCTATACACATTCAAATATATTCTCTCAAATCTACATAATGAATTCTTACAAGTTATTTATTGCCGATTCATGTTCGAATGATGAAAATGAAGTTAGTAGTGAGTTTCTGGTGTTTGCGGAAGAATGTTGTGAGGCTTATCAAGCGTCACAACCTAAAATCTCACGAAACCAAGTTAATAGGGATCGTTTGGGTGCTCATAATCGTTTAGTGGCGGCTTACTTTTGCCAAAACCCAGTGGATGACGAAAGAGCATTCCATGATCGTTTCCGAATGAACCGAAACCTATTCACACAAATTGTTCGAGAGGTAACCAATCATTCCCTTTATTTTCAACAAACACCTAGTTGTGTGGGCACACTTGGTATTTCACACAAATTGGCATACGGAGTCAATTGGCATGAAGCAACAAGGAAAACTGTGGAACGAGCTTTTGGTATGGGGGCTGATTTGCACACTCCATTAATTGATGGGGACACTCAAAAGTATTATGTATGGTCATATATATCCTTAGATCATTTGTACTCATGTTCACCGTGCAAGGGTATAAACGTCAAGATACGATATTTTTTAGTGTTCTAATCAATTAATTGAGTGTGCAAATCACCTCCCTTTTGGTATACTAAAGTGCACATGGCTAATGATTAAACATCCGGTTAAAGGGTTTGACAAAAAGCGCCTATCAGATATAATGTACACATGCATCATATTACATAATATGATAATTCAGGACGAAGGGCGGACGATATTTCTCATATTCTTTCGAGCGGAGCAACACCGTATGATCCTGTAAAAACGCATGAGGAATTGTTGGAAATTAGAAAGAGATAATCGACAAAACAACTCATCTTAACCTAAAAGCCGATTTTGTGGAAGACAATTGGCATCGTCAAATCAAAATTTGGTGGAAGACATTTGGCATCGTCAAATAAAAACTAGTTTAGTCATTTTATTATCATAATGTTTTAATATTATTTGAATTTTACTGTAATGTTTTAATTTTATTTGAATTTTTATGTAAGGTTTTAATTAGTAATGAAATTTAAGTTTGTTGTTAAAAATGTATTTTTTTTTTTTTTTTTTTTTTTTTTTTTAAATCAAGGTCACCCTTGCTATGGCAACCAATTGCCTGTACGTTGTTGGAATGATTGATGACCAGGGCCGTTTTTTAGGGTGTGTAAGGTGGGCGACCTCTCATGGCCTAAAATTTTTTTAGAGGCCCCAAAATTTGTCTCATTAACAATTATATGCGTGTGTACATATATTTTTCATGAAAAAAAATATTTAGATGAGAAAATATCTTAAATGAGTAATATGTTAAACGTTTACATAACTAATTGCATTATATCTTATAAACGATAACAATTTATATATAACATTCTTTCAAAATGCCTCGTTATGTAATTTTGTCCAAAGCCCTCAAAAATTTCAAAAATTCAAAAACGTATGTATGACATGAGATGGACAGGGACAATATATTTATTAAAGAGTTGAATAAACTAAATTTTTCATAAATGTGGTCTACATTGTCTATAATCAATGTGTTAGGTACTTTTTTTTGTTAGATAGTGTGATTACTTGGTACCCTTTACGTAAGGTATATAGATGCCGTATTCTTAAACATTTAAACAAATGAACAAAATTGTCTTATTTAAGTAGATGCAATGTTTGTTTGGGATAAAAGGTGATGTCATTTCTAGATAGGATTTGAAAGATATGCTGAGTTATCTAAATGGAGTGATGTAATGAACTAATGATTAAATCATTGAATGTTGATTTGGCAGATAAGATAAAGTGATAAACCATGTCATCGGATTAACCTTAAATCCACAAAGCACTAAAAGAAGTCTTCTTTAATTCCATATCTATCTCTAAGGTTGCATCTATATTTCCATTAAGTATAGTAAAACAAAATTGAAATACTAATTATAAGTTGTCTTAGTTCAAATGTTCAATTAAGGAAGAAAAGAAACTTTATAAGAAAATTTGATTTTTATACATGAGTACCGAATATATTAAGGTTTTCAAGGTCGGGATCCTATTCAGAATCATATTCGTTTTTGTAAAATCGAAATCTTAAAATCGGATCCGAATCCTAATATCCTACTATAATATCATTTCCATAATAGTCTTTGTAATATTATTCAAAATTTCAAATTTACAAATTAATATATTTCATAAATACAAAAATATACTCCCTCCGTCCCAAATTTATTGTCCACTTTAAATATTCAAAGTCAAACTAATTAAACTTTGACCATAAATATATATTTTTTTGTTATATAATACTTGATGAAAATTTATACCATTGAAAAGTACATTTAAAACCCAATCAATTTATATATTTTGTATCAAATATTATATAACACCCACAAACATATTTAAGGTCAAAGTTGAAGAACAAAGACTAAAAAAGTCAATAGTGGACAATAAATTTGGGACGGAGGGAGTATGAGTTTTTCATGTAAATGTTGTCTTAAATTATGAAGATTGAATGTTTAAGAAGATTAACATTTTGGTTTTTTTAATTTTATAAAGGGTTTTTGCTAATATGTGCCCACTGGGCACATCGTAAGACATAATTAAAGAACATAAATTTCTTTTTAAGTCAAAAATAAAATATTAATTAAACTCTAAAATTAACTTGATTAAGTAAACATTTGATTAATTAACTTGAACCTTTCATATATAAAGAGCTAAAAGCATCTACAATGCATTTTCAATAGATAATACATTTAATGACTAAAAGTTAGAGAAAAGATTTGAAGTTTACCAAGTTATTTTATAAAAGCTTTTTCAAAAAACTTATGATGCAATGCGAAAAACTATTCAAAAAGATTTTTATAATAGTAAAAGCTTTACACAACTTGACCCATTATGGATGCCTTAGCCATGTATCCAATGGGCACATATTACTATATTAGCAAAACCCTTTTATAAAACATAGTCAATAACTTTTTATTTTGCGGTTCAAGAAAAGTAAGATCAAATGGAATTAGATCTTAAAATCTTATGCTCAAGATCATGATTTTATAAGATCTTATTCTTGTTAAAATCCTACGTATAATCCAGAATGTTTTTGCTTTTTAGCATCGTAAAATTATGATCATAATCGAAATCTTAATACTATGGAACATATGTTACAGAACATATGGTACATAACTTGTGTTCAAATCCAGATAAGTTAAACAAATTATCTACCTTAAAAGGTTTATCGTTCTGTCACATCGAGTTATGTGCTTATGTGTAATGTTATGACAAAAAGAACAACCTTGAGCAGTTGAGCATAATAAATTATAAAATATTAAAATTATCAATGGCAATAAGTCAATAACAAAATAAGCAAGCCCAAAAGATTAGCCCAAGTCTAAACGGTACTAGGGCCTGCGGGCTGTGGCCTGTTGGTACAACTTTGTACTAGGGTATTAATCGGTTCAATTATCGAAATCGATTTATTCGGTTTGGTTAATTCGGTTAAAAAAAAATTCTGAGTAAAACTGAAAACCAAACCGAATAACCGGAAACCAAATCTCTAAAATCGAAAACTAAATCAAATAACCCGAATTACATATTTTTAATTTAATTATATATAATTTTAGCAAGATTTTTTTTTTCTTTTTTTTATTTTCATATAAATACATAGAAAAAATATATATTTATATGAATTCGATTTTCGATTTTTATTGCCAAAAACATATTCAAATCGATAACTCAATATTTAGTTCGGTTCGGTTTTGACCAATTTGGTTCAGTTACGAATTTGGTTCAGTTTTTTCGGTTCGGTTCGACATCGGTTTTCGGTTACTGTGGAATTACCCGATCCGTTTTGGTAACCATGGTTTTTGGTTTAGTTTTGGTAACCATGGTTTTCGGTTTGGTTCTTTCAGTTTTGGTAACAATGGTGTTCGACATTTTAGTCGATTAATTCACGAGATTTCAACCCATCACCACATAATCTTTATCACTATTTATTTCGTAAGTAGAACACAAGTAAAAAGCTTATATATTCATGAAACATGGTGATTATATATCCAAATATCGCTTAAAGTCATCTTTGGATGTAAGAGGCTGGTATTTAATAGTATAGGAATTTGGATATAACTTCACCAAAATGCAATAAATTGGCGTTACATAATGTATGAGCACTTTAATGAACTTGTGGTTCCGACAGTGATATAACTATAGGTTTGTTCCTTTACAGTTCTTGAACTTAAATGCTGTTTAATAAAGATCTATGTTTTTTATCTAAATTTTCTTTAGATGAAAGTGAGTCTTGATGTTCTATAAAGTCTACTAGGTAAATAGATCTTCACATGTCCTCCGGGAAAAGATATATATATGCTTGGACGAAACCAGGGTGGGTTCGAGAAGTCAGTGGACACCCATCACCCATGGATGTTCAAGTCGTAGTGCAACTTTTTGTTAAAAACTCGATTTTTTTGTAAATGCATGTGGTCTAACAAAGTTTTGTTTCTCGTCTTGTTTATTTTTGGTTAAATGAACCTTGTCTATATTAGACCTGGTTCCGTTCCTACATATACGCATAAATAAATGTTGTTATATGGTGTATAAAGTGTCATACTTGCTTTTCGATAATTACAAAGGCTTACAACATCATTCAAGCTAGTTCCATAAAAAACAAATACGGTATATATTATATATACACGAGTAAAACCGGTAATATGCTTCGGTCCATCATTCCAACAGTCAAGATGACATATTCAAAACACGACGAGTGTGTCTTGTTGTAACGTGACCCTTGTCTTTCCGTTAAGGAGCCAAGATGATAGCAGGCATTGCTTAAAGATGGTTATTACAAAAGTTAGTTAATAGGTCGATCCCGTTGGAGCAAACCAACAATCCAGTATATATACATTATTTAGACAAGAACTAGTTTGCCCAATCTAAAGGATACCAAAAGTACAAACATACCAACCTCCAACAATATGGTCTGATGTTTGCCTTGCTCAGGACAAATCCATGTGATAACCCAATAATGTTATCTACACAAACTATCTATCAATGGTTCCTAATTAACTTTACCTTTTTCTTCTATACAGCAAACTCACACATGGTGAATATTGTTTATAAGCAAACGTTCGCACGAATACACCGCCTAATATCACAAGTTATTGTTAGAAAGGGTGTCAAGTTCAAACCTCACTACGCACACATAGCTGGTGTCAAATTTGAACCTCACTAGACATCTAGGGACAGAACAAACCTCACCACGCACACATAGCTGGTGTCAAATTTGAACCTCACTAGATATTCATGGACAGAACCAAAACTAAACATGACCTGGTGAAAAAAAAAAAATGAACACTATCATTAGAAACATATTTCGATGGATCGAACGCATTTAAGATGACTTTAGGAAAAATCGATGTTTTTAAAAAAATTAACACTACTTTGAAAAAATCTATGGGGAGCCCGGGCACCCCCGGGAACCCCCTGCCTCCGTCCCTTTTGATATCCATAGCCCTCTCCAGATTAACTAAACAGAGAAAACTTCAATCGTTTTACCATTTTTATATAAAATTGATCAATACATTATTATAACCACCAATAAATGGCATAGTGGTAAGGTATTTGGTTTACTCAAAAATGTCAAAGGGGTTGAAACCTCGCTAGATGTGTACATATGAAGTTGCCAGGTAAAAATCGTAAACGGTCACACAGCTAACCTGATGGCGCGTACATTTACAAAAGACTCGTCCTCCCAGTATAACATGACGAATGGAAACCTCATTATATAAAATTGTATCCGAATCTTAGAGAATAGGGACTTGGTTGTTGCATGAACATAAATACAGCCCCATGAATACGAACACACTAATAAGTACTATCACCCTCGACTAGACATGAAATTTAAAGCTACCAGATTATCTTACACAACTTTAATTCAAGGTCTTGGATAAACTCATTTTCGCATATGTTAAAAAAAATATATATTTTTATATGAAATTCCTACCAAATTTCTAACTATAAATAGCAACCTTTACCGCCAAATTTTATACACCAAATTCAATCCTCCAACAAATCAAACAATGGACAATGCCTTCCAAAAAAAGTACAAACAAACAACCGCTACCACTGTGAGGTACCGTGGTGTTAGGCGCCGTCCTTGGGGACGTTATGCCGCAGAAATAAGGGATCCACAAACCAAAGAACGACGCTGGCTTGGCACGTTCGACACTGCTGAGGAAGCAGCATGTGCTTACGACAGTGCCGCACGTGCCATGCGTGGTGGTAAAGCCAAAACTAACTTTGTTTACCCTCCATTACAACATAATTTCCATGCACCTCTAACACAAAATTACAATCCTTCCTTAGACACATATTTCCAACATGGTTCGACTTCATCTTACGTTAACTCAAACAATGATTTAACAACTTGTACCACAGCCGTCACATCTGCCGAAACAAATCAAGATGGCTATAGTGAATTTTTTCCTATGGAGCCTAATGATTCTGGTTTGCTTGATCAAGTGTTAACTGGTTTCTACCCGAAACCAGATGAGTCAAGCAAACCCGAACCGGATTCAACATTGATGAACACAATTGAGTATAACTATGATGATCAAATGTTTGGTTTTGGAAATGAAGAATGTGTGTTTGGTGATATAATGCATTATCCGGAAGAGTTTGGAATTTTTTGAGAGCATAGATAATATAGTCTCGAAGTATAAGAAAATTAGTTAGTACTAGTAATGTTTATGGAAGTTTATATAGGATAATTTATAATTATTTTTTAGGGTTTTGGCAAGTTAAGGATCTCATTTAGATAAGATAGGTTTTAGACATTTTATATTAATTAGCAAATGTTTGCCTTGACATTGTAAATGTCATTTTGTGCAATATACATCTACCTATTTACTACTGTAATGTTTTACTATTTTTTTACTGTATGAAATTGTGATATTTATGTTGTTTCTACTAGGGTGTTCATGGGTCGGGTAATAAACCGAATAAACCAAACCGAACCGAACCGAACCGAACTTGTTAAAACCGTACCGAACCGAATTAAAAATTCAATTTTCGGTTTGGATATGGGTTTGGCTATCTGAACCGAAAACCAAATATATATATATATATATATATATATATATATACATATATATTTATATTATTTTATATATAAAAAATATCCATTAAAATTTTATACTAATATAAAAAACACTTTTTTATGCTTGAAATATTTTTTTTCCAAAAATATATATAATTAAATTTAAAAAAAAATATATAAATAGTGTAATTCAAGTACAATTTTCGGTTTTCGGTTTTGACCCATAACCGAACCGAACTTCGGTTCGGTTCGGTTATAGATATTTTTGGTTCGGTTCGGTTTTTGGTTATGACAAAAAAAGAATTTAACCGAACAACCCGAACCGAATAAACCGATTAACCGAGAACCGAACCGATTAACACCCCTAGTTTCTACCCATTTGGTATGGACTTTATTGGGTCATCGATAAGTATTTTTGTCCATTGGGCTTTATGCTAGTTGTTTTTCAACTTTTTAGATTGTGTATTGGGTCAACCTGAATTTTAAAGTCTTAATGTCTTATATATAAGCCCAATTATAATGTTATAAATCGAAGAAAGACACCAATCGAAAATTCTGAATTAGTTTTCATGATACATAAGACATATATCAATGGGTGTACAGCAGTCCAAAGGCAAACTTTTGTATAAACAAGCTAGCCAAGTACAGTAATTCCGAAGGCAGCAAAACGCTTCGTAATGAAGACACTGATCTTGAGGTACAGCAATCCAAAGGCGAAATTTTGTATAAACAAGCCAAATATGGTAATTCCGAAGGCATCAAAACGCTTCGTAAGGAAGGCGCTGATCTTGAGGTATATAACTAGTCAACCTGACCCGTGTGATGCATTTCATTGTATATAAGTTGTTGTTGATAAGTTTGGTGGCTCATTGTGTTATCGGGAATTCTGATTTAGTATATTATGTAACTTTGCTTTTTGAAGTTTAAAAGAGTTTCGAGTCTTTATAAATTCACATTGGTAGCTTGAATCTCAACTTTTTAACATGTTAAATAATAGCTTATAATGAAACATTATTTAATACTAACACCTATTGCATAAAGTTAATAAATATTTGATATTTACAATTTTAATGTGTGTAAGTTTTGTTGTTATTTGTTTTTTTTCTTCTTCTTCTGATTGAACTTTGTTGTTGTTTTTGGTGTAGTGGAGGGATACGAAAGGAATGACGCCTTTGATGGTGGCTTCGATGAATCCAGAACTATATCATGTTGCGAAAACGTTGATAGAGTTGGATGCTGATGTGAATGCTTTAAGTCTGGGTGCGTTACTTTGTACTACCTATAATGTTGGCCTTCAGTGGGATGCATGTGTCGGATAACGTTTTACAACCCATACTAATTTTGACCCATTTCAACTTGAGTTTGCTGTGACCCAATAACCAAGCCACCCATCTTGCCACACTGGTGTTGAAAAGGATCCTAAAAACTACTAAATTACATAATCCAGATTTAAGCTTATAGAAGTGAACAAGTACGTATTAGTTCCACTCAAGTTGCACTTGAAAACATAGGAATAAGCAAACAACGAACCTATGGAATGTTTTGTGGGCGACAACGGAGATTTTGTCAAAGACACAGCCAGCAAAATGGCCACCACTGACAAGCAACGTAACTCTCAAACATGTGTTGTCTCTAGGTTCATGGATTACGTTAAGTAGTTTCTCGGTCACTTTCCTCACAGTTACATAAGGTGTATCAAAATTAATAAACGACTATAGTCACTATCATCAACTCTCAGTGTTTACGGCTTCTAAAAAAAACATAAAATGTGAAATGGTTTAAACCAGAACAACATAACTTTTTCTTGATAATATACATTTTTGGGTCTAAGCATCTAACCAAACACATTAAAAGACCCACTAGTTAATACAAACATACCACACAATATACCCCACACACTATAAAAAAAAATGCGTTTCGTTAGGTGGTCTGCACCACCGAACCGACCCAAAAGGTGGACCAACTAATGGTGACTGCGCGCGGTCGGTGAAATGCAACCATAATGCCCGGTCTTATACACTTGTATAATTCTGTATTTTAGTCAGTAATCCTATGGGCCTTTTTCAAGTGTTTATATTTGTTTTATGGGTATGGATCATTTGTAGAATGTATCTTGGATTAGACTGATCTAATTAAAAAGTCTTATACATAAGCCCAGTTACCATTTTATGAATGAACACTTGCTTGTCTTACTCGAAATATCAAGCAATTCCTAAACACATTGCTTGTTGTGTAAATGTATGAGATTGTAGAGCCGATGAAAGACGTGTTTCTTAAGCCTCGTTTAAGCAATCATAGCTACTAGCTTATTAGCAAGTTCATGGTCGAGATGGATACAAACAAGTTATTCGGCCTCTTATAATAATTACTCGATAATGCTAACCACTGTCTAAGTTATAAAATAACAACGAACTTATTCAATGTATCATTTTGATATGTAAACTTAGAAAATATGACATGTAACAAATTTTCATAAAATGTTCAAATACAGCTATATGCACGTTTAAATATTTTTTATGACGTTAAAAATAATGACACGTGACATATTTATAACATGACAACATATTTAATATACATAAAACTAGGGGTGGCAATTCGGGTCGGGTTCGGGTTGGCGGGTTCGGGTTGTCAGGTTGGCGGGTCAGAAAACCCCAACCTCAACCTGACCCATTTAAATCATCGGGTCAGCTATGTCAACCCTAACCTGTTTACACGTAACCCGAACCTGACCCATTTAACCCGTATATATACTTAGGTTGACAGGTTAAATAGTTTACATGGGTTGAATATATTAAACGGGTTTCGAGTTGACCTATTTAATCCGTTTTATATATAAAAGTTAGGACATTACACGAGTTAAATGGGTTAAACGGGTTAGTGGGTCGACCTGTTTAACCCATTTAACCCGTATAAATAAATATAAATAATTTTTAATTAAGAAAAAAAACTTAAACGGGTTGGCGGGTCGACCCGTTTATTTTATTCTCAACCCGAACCTGACCTGTTTAATAAACGGGTTAGATATGTCGACCCAAACCTGACCCACAATCTATTTAGCTCAACCCGAACCTGTTAATTTTCGTGTCGGTTTCAGGTCGGGTCAAAATTTGACACCCCTACATAAAACTTATTCAATGTAGGTGGGATCCACCATGTATTGTGCGTAATTGTCTCATGCAATATCAAGTTATCAACAATTCTAACAAAATAAAGTATGTTTAATTTATAAAAGTATTACAGTATCTTCTATGTTGAATGTGTATGATTCGTGAAAATAAGATTGTATGAAACTACAAATATGTCGTCGTTATAGAGACAAACATGGTGGAGATCGTCTGTGGAGACAATCTTTTTCTTTTTAGGTATATCTTCTTTATGATTAGTAACTAGAATAGCGGCGGTCGGCCGCGTTGCGGCCTAGCGGGTTTTTTTTACCATAATAGTTGATGGTTGTTTTGCGGTTTTTTTTGAACGGTTGTGATATGTTTATATTTTAAAGATGGATTTTTTTTTTAAGTTATTGTTTGCGGCCTAGCGGGGTTTTTTTTTCGTTGAATTCGGTTTATAATGTTATTAATCAAAGGACATAAAATAGCATATTCAGAATAAAGAGAGTTATCATTTGACAAACATACAAAAAGTTGAGGAAATTCTCAAGGCTTCAAGTAAAGTTCTTTACACCAGGCGACTGATGACATTGTTAGCCTTAAAGAAGCAGGAAAACAACATGCCTCCAAAGTGTCCACTCTTCAGCACCACGTGCGCCACTTAGTTCTACATTCAGGTCAAGAGGCTACAAAAGAAAGTTTGTTAGCATCCTCAATAGCAGAAGCTGCATTTTGCAGCCATTAACTTTTAACGGTAGCATATCATATATATCTTTAGCATTTGACAGAGGAAAAACTGACCTTCCATGCCTTTTTGTATGAAGGCTGTATAGATTTATTCCTTCCTCCAATACTTTCTTCACTGAATGAGGTAGTAGACTCCTTTACACGTCAAAGGAAATGGAATTTAGGTTACCGTTAAAGCAAGTGCAAAAGTCCAACTATAGATAATAGACGTGGCAAATGGTATATGAGCGATGCATATACAAACTGATGCAACCTTTGGTTCAGACCCAGACCCAACCTCCGGTTCAGACCCAGACCCATCGACTCACTTACCAGATCTGTCGGCCCAGGGTCCCAGCCCAGATGATGAGTCCGATTAGGGCTAGTTTCCTAATCGCAACCCAGCTGGAATTCTCTCCACGTTTGAATTAATTTGTTTGAGTTTATCTTTAATTTTCTGTTAGACTTTTAGTCATATTCCAATTCCTAGTTTTTAGGATTTGATTTTCTTTAAATACTCTGGACGTTTCTTTTGTTGAGTAGTTTTGATTATTGAATAAAGAGAGAATTCCTAACTGTTGTTGTTGATCCAATTTGATTGCTTAGAATAATGCATCATAAACACTAAAAGGTGACTAAAAAGGTAGTCAGGTTAGGCAATATGAATTCAAAATTCACATATTTATAACTGATTTACGATAACCTAAGGCACTAAAACGTTCCATGGTACAAATAATCAAATATATAGTCCATAAGATATTCTAAATGCAAAAAATCTACTACACTTGAACTTTAATAGTGAGTGAATGAGTGATTAAAGAGATTGCATTCTATATATTAGTTACCAGCTACTTTCAAAATACTTCTCTAACCTTCTTATCAAGCATTCCAACCACTCCCTATCTTAGCTTATTTCAAGCTACTTATCTTAGCTTCATATCACAAAAATTTGAAACTACTTATCTTAGCAAAGAAAAAATACCAACATCGTATGATTCATATGAAAATGAAGCAATGAAAATTTATTTGATTAAATACTCATGTAATTAAAAGGAGATGGAGCTAAGTTACCGGAACCTGTCACCAAAACCATGTAATGAAAATTTTCTTTGCTCATAGCATATCTTCGCATAAACTAATGAATTTAGTAACCAAAACCAAAACCGCAAATATCAAACCTGAGATCATCTGGAACCCATAAAAACGCCTCCAGGTACACTCCTAAGGTGCAACCACACCCTCAAACCCATTCGGCACCTTAACAGCCTATCAATATGACTCATTCAAAGAACCTGAACAATATAAGTATAACAATTAGCACAAAAAAAAAAAAAAAAACAATAATAAAAAATAAAAACAAAGAAAACGCGGTTCAATATTGTCAGGAGGGCAAAGGCCGCCTATCCAATGGTAAATCTGACCCGAGATTTTGAACACGTATGGTACAGCACCTCTGTTAACAGAATCGTCCACCTGAGCTCCTGTAGAAGTCATAGCAAACATGGAATTGTATGCTCTTATGTTCTCCATAAAGTGTCGGTCCATGAACAGCTGCCTTATATAAGGAGGGTATTCAGCCTGTGGCCATAGCACCACCTTGCCACCCATACAACACCTATGGTACCCTGGAAACCGAGCACTCCCATGTTTGAGCCTTTCTTCATACCAAAAGCGTGCCTCACAATGGTGAAAAACTTTGTCACATGGTCCTACAGAGACATACGTATCGGGTGGCCCTGCAAAAGACACACAAAGGAATGGTGAAGAAAAAGGCGTATGACAACAGGTAATCGCGATGAAAAATAGAGCCTACTGAAATAACAATACCAAGCATACCTCTGTTACCATGAACGGGAACAGTCGCAGCCACACGCGTACGGGGTTGTCTTCTTCATGGTGCACGATGGCGAGCTACAATAAAAGACAATCAGACAATCGCGTAAGCAACCTCAGGAAGCTGATAAATATGGATAATTTTATCCTTAACTGCTTGGAAATATTTATTTACAAACTAAGGATTAAACTCTATTCATAATTGAGTGTGCATCGTAAATTTTTACAGAGCTTTATAAGCTGTAAGTTCCACTTTTAAAATCCTTACATTGGGTGGCGGTGGCCGATGCCGAAGGGCAAGCAGGCGGTAAAGCACCATTAGCAGCCGTCGGGCAAGCTTCAGGTAAAAAAATAGTCGGCTGAGGCCGCGGGCTGCAAACAAAGGAACCAGCTGCAGGGACTTGAAAAGCATCATTGAATATCGGAACCACCCGCTTCAGCTGGCGACACAAAAAAACAGAATGCTCAAGTCAGTGAAACCGAAGAAATATATAAACCAAGACTACGCATAAAAAGATAGTGAATTATGCTATTTCTTTAAAAATATTATAATTGTAAATTCTTTTATTAAGCAGTCATCTTAATGGGTGAAGGCATTCATTTGGATAAGAGGCCTGAAGCAAATTCCAAAAGAAAAATTAAACATATTCGAGTTACAGTTTGAGCTCGAGACATTCAGGTTTATGTCATATGAACATCTTAAGACACACGGTACTTTATTTATGTCTTATTTTACCTTTAGAGTCTATGAAACTCACCATTTTTTACTTCAAAAATCAAACGGTTTGGACCTGCACTGCAGAGCATATACATAGCACAACTGCAACAAAAATGCAGCAAATCAAATACGTCATGCTAGATACAAATTCCGTGGATGCAAATTAAAAGATTGCTTACATGCTTCCTGATTTGCCTCTTGGTTAATTGTAGGCACGTCTCTGTTCACCGTCTCATCCATGTCATCTACAGCAACCACTTTATCAGCTATACGCCTTGCTTGCTGAAAAAACAAAATATGAGCATTTACATGTTTAGCTTTAATCGTTATCATTTGATACTGAAACATGTAAAGAATAACAAAATAAAAGGGTAAATTAAACTAAAACCCAAGCCTCAATTTGTACGTGACCATATGGAGAACGATAACTTTGGGTGAATATACGCATTCTCTGTTTTGGCAAGGCTTCACATGTCAAATAATGAACACAGGTCAGCCTTTTGTTTTCTAGCTTGTTTATCGCTTTGCCTACAGAAGTATTTGGTTTTCAAATTCTGCAAGAGGAAGGAAAAGCAATGGAATTTAATCACACGTTTCAGTTTATACATATTACGATCATTTGTTTAGAAATAACCTTGGGTCATGCGACGCCTGCAAGCATCAGTTTCATTTGAAGTAAAAGAGCTTGGGCCCAGATTATCATTTGCATCTGCAAGAGTAATGGGTTGCAACAGTTCATAATAATTTAAATTGATATACATATGTTACGCATACTAATTGTGTAAAATTGCACTTACTTTGAGAAGTTTGGCGGCCATGTCTGGTTCTCTTACGGCGGGATGCAGAAATGTTTGTTGGTTTTCCTTTAGTATCAGCTACAGGTAAGAAAGAAAGTTTAGGGAAATTCACGGTATGATTTGAATAATGTGCTATTTGATAGTGTAATCATGATTGTCTAGTTTAGAGCATATACGTACGTGCACTATGATGAGCATACTCTCCAAGTGACACACAGATAAAAACACTTTTAAAAATACTCTTCAAGATAAGTTATAAAAGTCAAAAACGGAGAGTTACCCTTCATGTACAGTTGCTCAGATTCATCTTCTGTGTAGAAATAGTATCAACATAAGCAACTGGTCGTAAGACCTTTTTGGCTAACTGGATCATACAAACATTCACCATTAGACTTTGTGTGTCAATCACTTCGGTTCAATTGTTGCATTACAGTAAATTGATTTAACAACATGACAATTAATTTAGGACACGTGAGATGACGTTCGAGACATACCTGGTTGACCCGTGCCACTCTTAGCCAATTTATTTACCCATTTGACCTGTTATTAAACAAATATAGCAGGTTAGTAGCTGAATCATTAATCATCTAAGTATATGAATCAGTTTAAATAGATATATGAACTGGTAAAAATGTGAGCATTTTTTATGTCATACGAACGTAAGCCTTGCAAATGAGAGTAAGGAGAACCCGGTAAACTGTTAATATTCATAACTTACTCACTATTCAGCGCCTTTCGACTGCGTCGTTAGTTGCATTCTCGGTTACACAGACCTAAACCACAAAGAAAAAACTGTTAATATTCATAACTTACCCACTAAGTAAAATGACGTCGTGACCATTGTGATTTAATATATAATTAAACCTTTTGAATATAACTGTTTCCGGTCTTGACGGGTATGCAAAAGTTACTCTTTTGAATTCAACATCCCCCAATACTTGTTGTAATACCTCTCCTTTCATGTTGTCTGAATCGATTTCAGGTAGTCTTTTGATGACTTCCCTTATAAGTTGGCTCACAGCCAGTGTGTCTGAAAAGTAGTTAACATTGGATAACGGCGAACCTATTGATCTGTGGTCATCGAAATAAAAAAATATATATATTGTTGAAATCTATCATTAAATAATGACAATAAGAAATTGAATTACACCACCTTCAATAAAAATAAAAAGATCAATTACACCATGAGGTATTTCCTTTCACATGAATAAATGAAACTGCATATTGGTTACAACAGAAAATGAAAAGGTTTTTATCTCTTATTCTTTTCTAGACATAACACCTAAAATTGGGGCATATGAAAAAAAAATGCTGGAACAGAAAATAAATAAAGAAATAACATAATTAACTTACAGTCCACTCCTCCTTTAGCTCCATGATACATCACCAACTTACTTCCATACCAACACAAAAATGCCCATATAGCATACACAATACCGTCGCTCCTTCTTTCCATTTATCAGGTACTATCACTTTCGACAATCTCTTCTCACCTGTTTCAATTTAATTCCCAAAAACCATTTATTAATTAATTAAGAAACCCTAAAAGCTAATTTCGAACAATTTGGACAAAGGATTGCGTACCTTATTTTTGTGTTTCTCGATTTTGTACTATTCCCATCTACTTCCTCCGGCTGCGGTCTGGTGGTGGGCTTGTGTAGATCGTGTTCATATGTGTAGAATGTTTAGGGGTTCATTGAAGATGGTGTTAATTGAAGTTGATAAATCGATCTGATCATTTTAGAATTTAGATAGATTGTAGATGTTGTTCATTGAAGATGTGGATAAGTGATGTTTGATGGGTGTGTGTGGAAAACTCTGGAAAAGAGTATGAGTCGGTAGGTTATCAAGTAGAGTTTTTGGACCTGAGAACCTGGGCTAGAGAAGGGCGGGCCTGGGCTGCAGGAGGCCTGGTGGTTTTGGCGGGAAATCAGCGAAGCAAAACGACGTCGGAGACGTTGCCATTTAATATATACGAGAATGGCGCCGGTCCGCCGCGTTGCGGGCGGGCCATTTTCTTTTGCGGCATTTTTTTAAGTAGAAAGTGGGCCGAACAAAATTAAGTATAAAGCATTGTATTCATAACTGAACTATTGAATTTGTGGAATTATAATGGTAAAAATACTTTTCCAAGACAAACAATATGACATGAAATCTTTTCCGCCAGAATGGGTAATGTCATTTCTCAATATAAACACGGTTTTACAAATCTTATCTGCACTAACTTACTTGCGTCTGGTTGACCTGAATATATTGCTCCAAACTCCCGATCTAATGATAAATTTGAACGTAATGAACTATATCATCCAATAATATGAGGTTGAGTGCTGAACGACTTTTCCAACATTACAGAACTTGTAGTATACATCAGATTGTCTTCAAAATGTTAGTATCTTTGTACATGGATGTAGGACCTGTCACAACGAAGCATTATTAATAAGCCATGCCTTATTTAAGTGTGTGCTAACAACCAGGCTTACCTTGGGGTGTGCAACACCTAGATTCATTAATTTGACGCAAAATAGTCATGGTCGTATCCTGGCTTTCACTCGTACCTGCTGCAGTAGCAATATAAATGTGGTTATGGTCAGGTATATAACCCTAAACTAATTTTAAAGTATCAATAAGTTGAGTAACAAAACCAAGCCACTGCTTGACAATTCAAAGTTTATGTACTCTGAGTTTGCAACACAGGGGGTGGGTGCCATTGAGTTGGAAAAAAAGTTATAGAAGGCTTAATGTGTTTGGTTCATTAGAGTGTCTCAGATTATGGTTCAAACGGCGCAAAACTGTCCAGGTTCAAACAGGTGGCTACACCATGGCTGAGACCTACAAAGACTTCTTTCTCCACATTTTTAGTGATATTAAATGTAGTTTAAATGAATTCGGAAACAAATTTGCTCGACCCATTTAATGTGTCATATTTTAGCTTACTTGCTATGAACCACAGGTATATGTTCCGTTTAAAATGTTGGTGACTATTGTCTATTGGCACCTATCATGTACATGATCCTATAAAAATAAAGATAACCTTACGTGTAATCATAAGCATCAGGTTGTAAAACTGGATCTCGTGCAAAGTCGTTCGCTGCGCATACCGAAACGAAGTTCCACCTGAAAGAATATATTGTGCGTAAAGTTACATGATATGCTATCAATTAAACCATTTAATGTAGTAATATATGAAATAAGATTATTCTATATTAGTATATACCTTCATAATACTGAAATCAATAATGTCTGAATATGTTGAGCCACACCTTTTTTCAACCACTACTTTATGCAAGACCACAGTAACTTACCATGAACATGTCGACGCTGCACATGATGGTGTGGCTCGTAAACATGACATTGTATACTAATATCAAATAATGTAGGATAATATATGAACATTTTTTTTCTAATAATTAATGGATTATAACTGAAAAGTTAATTTGTGCCATGTAAGGTGACGTTAGAGCCATACCTGTTTGAGGCTTACTTGTTTGACCATTTTGCTCTTAACCAATTTATTTACCCATTTGACCTGTTATTAAACAAATATAGCCCACACTGATCAGTGTTCATAGAAATGAGTTGTAATGCCATGTCTAATCTATTATAAATAAGCTAAGTTACCTCTATCCTTGTCTTCAGCTAATGTTCAATATTCATGACCAGCCTAGGAGCGGTACGTTTATAAATACCGCTCACCAACCTTCAATATACCAAACCAAAAACAGTTAACAAAATATGCAATATCCCATTAGCAAATACAAAGATGCACGACACATGTATGCAACAAACCTAAAAGTTATGAAAGGGTAGTCGCAATCATAAAAAAGAAAGAATCACCACCTCTGGTTGGCCCGATAGCAGGTATGTAACAATGATCGGTGGTATTGAAAATAGTTCGTTCAACATGGCCAGTACCTGTCCAAAAAAGATGAAAAGCTATTAGGATGACTTTAGTTTGTAGACCCAATAACACTCGCTAAAGGCAAAAAAAGTAAACAATCCAAACACTCATTAACTAAATGAAAATAAACCAA
Organism: Artemisia argyi; assembly: GCA_030686995.1. Lineage (NCBI taxonomy): Eukaryota > Viridiplantae > Streptophyta > Magnoliopsida > Asterales > Asteraceae > Artemisia > Artemisia argyi. The sequence continues at coordinate 199,288,670 of CM060682.1, forward strand.
TGCAACGATAAACACCCTCTTAACCAAAAATTAAACTTTACAACAATGATGCATCCACAAATCATCAAAATTCATCAGTTATATACATGATTCTAAATCATGATGCTAATTTGTCTACCATAAAAGCATTTAAATCAGTGTGTTACCAAAGGATATGCCAACAATGATGTAAAAAGGTTATAATATAAAAGCATAATATAAGTACTCTTATGCTTATTTTTACGTAAGTCATAAGCATATAGTGATCCTCCATATGCAAAGTTTATTTTGTAAGATTGTTACTCATTCAAATTTACATAAACAGAGATAACGGGTTCTAAATTAGCACTGAAAATTAGAAAAACCTTTTATCTTATTGAAAGTGAATCAACAACCCCTTGTAGGGGTGTTTGGGTCAAGCTTGACTTTCTGCCTCAAACTTGGTTTAGGCTACATTTTGGATTTGATTTAGCTGTAACTTGATAATATAAGTAGGTTAGGGGAATATCTCAGTAGTTTTATATAGTTTGATATAATTTGCACTATTATCTTGAATTTGGAAATTCATAACAGCTTAGGTATGATTTTAGGGATAGATTTAGTTTAGGAGCATTCTAGGTGATCATACATGCTTAAAATAGTTTAGTTTAGATAGGTTAAAATCTGGAATTAGGACTTTAAAAGTAATGATCTCATTTAATCCCATTTTTACCCATTTGCATAGTCAAATTCCCCCTCCATCAGCCTAGTTTTAAATTAGTAGATTAGATGCGAATTGATTGTTATTGTTACTTTAATATAGTTCTTCTTACATGGCCTTTGGGTTCTGAATTCTTAGTTTGTAAGTTAAAACCTTTTCTAACCCACTCTCACCCAAAACCACCTCTGCCTAAACTTAGGAAAATTGAGTTAGCATAGGTTTTTCAGTCCATTTTTCTAGCTTAATCTTTTATCCAAAATTCCTTTAAAGTGTTTTTCTTCTATATTTGGTTGCTTATCTTTGTTCATTAACAGCTTTTTTTTACCTTAGGTAGATCATATAAGTGCTTTAAATTCTAGCTTAAAAGTTCCGCCTAGGTGTTTTTTTTAGTCTGCTGTTGCACCATAGGTGTTCCAACCAAAAAGTTCTAATACAAAAGTTGTCACACCCCCAATTTACCTGACTTGCAGCGGAATGGAATACCTGGGGGTGTCTGTCATAGCACCACAGTTACAGTTACATTGAACGACCTAAAGTGTCGTTTGGAAAATACTGCATTTGATCATTGAAATAATCCAGAGTTTACAAAATGAGGTCCCCAAAATGTGTTGCATGTTTATGAAAAACAAGTCATACTAGATCAAACGTTTACATAAGTGCATGAAATAATGATGAGACGCGTCGACTCCGCGACTCCATGAAGGTCCAAATGCATGTCACATGAGCTACCTTAATAACCTGAAATACATTGCTAAAACGTCAACACGAATGTTGGTGAATTCCATAGGTTTGTAAAATGTAATGATGTACGGCCACCACAAGTAAAAGTGCAAGATAAAAATCTCATGAAAATTGTACAATTGACCTTAAGCTCATGACACCGAAGCTATGACTGATGAAATTCTATGCCCCTCCCGAATGTTCTGCCGAAACATTCAAATGTAAAAGACATGACATGCATCCGCTTACTGTTGGTAATCACTACCACGGATGGAGGCGTCACCCTCGATAGATCTATCCACTCACTCTCGCTTAACGGTAAATTAACGGTTCATGATGTTACAGGGGACTTATCACATGGCAAGGTAACTTAAGCAATGTACATGTTTGAATACTTGGGCTCGTACTAAAATGATTGATGCAATGTATTCCCCCCGTGGGATTTGAAAACAATCAAAAATGTTGAATTGAAAAGGGGGCTATGAAAACTCACCTTAACTGATGAAACTGTGATGAAATGAAATGAACACCAATGAACAATTAGCTGCCGCAACCCAATATGATGGTACCATGAACATGTAATGAGCTGAAAAACAAGGCGCGCACACTAGCCGCAACCTAATATGAATGATGAACGATCTACTTTAGATCATGAAATGATGTTATGAATGTCCATGCACATGTTTCCTATACCACTCTACTCTTTGAAAAACACTTGTTGTTATCAAAAGTATATATTCCAAGACTTAGGAAAATATGGCTATTAGAAAAATAAACTAGTTGTAATATATATACTTATATATATATCGTATGTACCAACGTTTGTGTTGAAATCCTCGGTTTGAAATCCTTGAAATAACGCCTTGTAGTAATGAAAATATACTTGTAATCACTAATGCATCATTAGTTATGAAATTGGGTACTTGGTTAATATTTCTAGAAAATCTAGAATTTAGTACGTAGAAGTATTATTACTTCTATTAGTGACAAAACGGTCTCATAAAACTAGTCGTGAAATAGTGAATATTAAGAGTTAGGAAAGAAGCTCAGTAGTTTTGAGAAGATTTTCACCATATCTAAAAAGTCACAGAAGTGAAGTTTGTCCATACAGGTCTCGATCATAAAGATAATTAGCCGTCAAGTGAGGTGTTTGGGCTGTTTTGGCAGATTCTGGGCAGTTTTCGGGAAAGTTTGGAAGTCCATAAGTTGTTCGTTATAAATCCTTTTGACAAACGGCTGGATGTTTTGCAAACTAGGCTGGGTGAACTAACTTTCTGTCAATGATGTAAATTTTCCAGAAATGAGTTTATCAATGAGTAAATTGGCTCTCAACATGATGTCTTACAAAAACTGTTTTCCTATACTTAGTAATATTTTGCTAAAAAGCTGATGGAAATAAATAGAGTTTCGCCGATTTTGAAACGTGTATATCTTGGTCGTTATAAGCTTGTTTTGTACGTTCTTTATATCCCCGAAATCATGGGACAACATACTAATATATTTTTGATAAGTCGGGATGGCTAGATCAAGTTTTACACCTCAGATTGCCCATTGAAAATCGTGGGACAGCATGTACAATTTTCAGAAAATAGTTTTCGTCGTTAAACTTGCAAAAATCATATCTCCTTCGTTATAAACTCGTTTTAATCCATTCTTTCGCCCACGGCTTCGTTTTTGAAAGTATTTTCTAAATCTTTAGCCCAAAGTTACCCGGAATCCCCTGATTTTTCTGGATTTACAAAAATGGGACAGCATGTATATATACTTGTTAGAAATCCATTTTTCATGTCCAAAACTAGTTTCTACTTCAACCAAATCTCTTGCAAACTTCACAAAACTAATCTAATCCTACCATACACCTTCTTAGGGTGCCATGGGTTCCTAATGACTAGTAATCAAGTTAATTTAACAAAGGAACACCTAAATCACAAACTAGGGTTTGTATGTTCAAAAAGTCTTCAAAAATAAAGTGGTATAACTAGTTTGTGCATGAAATTAAGCATGAATACCATAAGATACATATGTTAATTTGATGAAATCATGAAAATAAATTTGAAAACTTACTTTGAAATAATAGGTGATTAAAGGATGAGAAATCTTGGATTACTTGTGTTTTTGTTGGATGATTCTTGATTGGAATGATGAAATGAACAACTTTGTAGCTTTGTACTTTGAAAAATGATGGATTTTGGTTATGGATCATAGTAGGGTCGTGGGTTTTGAGATGGAGAAGGAAAGGAAGAAAACTTTTGGATCTTGGAAAGTGGTGATATGATTCTTAAGATTATATATGTTATGTTTTAGTGGTTTATGTAAATAAGTAAACAAGTATAATGTATAATATGTACACATGGTTAAAATTGTTGGTCATGTGGTCTAGGGGTGTGCTCATGGCCGGTTTTCAATGTTTAAAATAGTAGCAAAGTCGGTTTTGATCACTTGGGAAATGTAGTGTATTATTAGTTATAATCGGGTACCGGGTTTGCTAGAAATAAATATTAACGAAGTTAACCGGGATGAAATAAAGTTATAATATTGATAAAAACATATTAAAAATATGTTGGGTACAATTACTGAGTGTTCGGGTGATTATTGTTTAGTTTTCACGAAAACCGTCGTTATATTCATAAGCTTACGTTATAAATAAAATAAATTTCCAAAATACTGGGTAAATGAATGTTATAACTTTTATGATGTTATAATGGATATAAAAATATGTCGGGACCATTGTGGGAATATTTAGATATATTCGTCGTGTATAAACCGGGTGTTAACGTTTATTTATAAATAATTATAAGGAAAACGTTAAATGTATCAAATATAGAAATTTGAAAATCCTAAGAGTGGTATAACATGTAAATGACCTACTGATGATATGCAGACTATCTCCAGTCCGTATGAAATGTCTTTACTGATAATGCATGAATTCGCACCTGAACCAATACGGTTACGCGAATTTGAATACCCGTAAACTAAATTTACGATGAAATGTGTAATGCACGTGAATGATGAAATCTTTTCCCGCGATGAATAGTGTTCCGTGAATAGTAAAATTTCTGAATGCTTCTCGAAATGTCAAACTGACACCAAAAATGATGAATAGTGTTTTGATGAATAGTGTTTGATGAATAGTATTTTTCCAAAGTTCGGGAGATGACCTGAAATGGTGAGTTGTGACATTCTTCCCCTCTAAAAGGAACTTCGTCCCGAAGTTCAGTTTATGTTGGTATTTGAGAATGTATTGGTGAAAAGGTGATGATATTCGCGAATTCCAGCGAACTCTAACGATAGGAATTCAACTCTGATTCAACTGTTTGACCACACGGTCCATGATTTCTGTTGGTTCTCTTACAAGGTCTGAGATTGTCATTTGGGTTGGATCCCTTCCAATGGAATCATGAGTGACTCATCTGAAAGTCATTTCTGGGGATCTGAGAATGTGAAATATGTTCGTGTAATCCTGTTGTTCTCTGACAATGTTCAAGTCTGACGGCCACTATGCCTTCTCTGTCAAAATATAAATGGTCAGTGTGTAATGGTGTAACTTTCCAAGTTTTCTGAACGATAACATGCCTTTCCTAGGCAGAACTTTCTGCTAACTCTGCAGAACTTGAAGTTTTAATGGTTTACGACTTATTGAACTTGTAACTGATTCTTGACTTGTAGAAAATTTCTGGTTATCTCATGAATGCCTACTGAACTAATGAGTTGAGCTTTTTCCAAGTTTGGCCCATCAATCGATGGTCTGCGCTTCTTAATGTTTTAAAGGTGATACTGGTAATATATACTGCTGAATTCTGCCAGAACTCAAGTTTGTATGCTAGTTGGTCGATTCAAAAATGAATCTTAACTGGTCCAATATGCTAAAGGTTCAACCTCTCTTGTTATCCAATTTGTATCATGCCAATCCAAGGCAATGCTTTTAACTTAGTTTGCTCTCCCACTTGAATCTGGATGGTTTGTTATTCAGGATATCCAATCCAAATGATGTGTGTTATGTACCAACCTAACTTCTGCCAGTTTCCCGTTGTTGGTGTGATAACTATTGTTGTAGATGAATTTGATTTATGTTAAATGATTAGTCCAACCATTTCTAGGGTCAATCACTCATGCTCTGAGTATACTTTCCTATGTTTGAATTGTTCTCTCGCTTTGACCATCGGTCTGAGAATGATAGGCGATGTTTACATCTAAATGGGTTTCTGAAGGAAATCCTGAAATGATTACCTGAAGTCCACGGTGAATTCGGTTTCCTTAACAGGAATAACTGAAATGGATACAATAAACCTTTGTGACTAATTCCATAACGTTCGGTCCTCCGAACTTGGCGTTATCTGAAGGGATAGAATATAGGTAACAATTTGATTCCTTGTGTTTTGTTCCAATGGATGATAAGACATATGTTCTTCTTTGTCTATTGGGTTTGGTCTCCACTACTGAAATTCGTGATTAATTTGTGATGTCCTTCCTAATTCCTTCATCACATATTCCAAATATTCTTTATTGTCAAGTCACAAATCCTAAATGCATAAGCGATGTTGTAGGGAAGTTGGTTCTGGAAATTTGTCTCGCGATTGTGAGTTTTGGTTCAAATCTTTTTCTGAATAAACGAACTTAGAAAAATGGAGCAAATGATTTACTAAGTAATATTTTTCCTGATGGTTCAAAATTTCAGTAGTTATGAAGTAGAAAAATGTTTTCAAACATGTTGTGATTAAGACTGCTTACCAAAGTTTGATGTTTATGTATATTTCTCATTGTACCATAGTGTTGCTAAAGATTGACCAAAAAGGATCGTACTTGTTCAAAATAGGAATTTCAGAAATCATTTTTCCACAAGGTATGTGATTTATGTAAACGCATCAACTTTATTTAAAAGTGAAAACACTAACAAGGATAAAATGGTAGAATAGGAAATGTTCGCTTAAATGCATAGATGTCTAACACTTAGTTCCTGAAGTTGGATAATGTCTATTGATGGTTATCTGGCATAACTACAAGCATAGGTATTTAGACTAACTTAAGTCCTGAAATAGTTTATCGTTGTAATTGGCAAGACGAAGGTATCACTTGATGTTGTGTCGATGAATGTCTATTCTGTTTTCCCATGTAGATGAGGAGATATGTTCTGGCTTGATCCCTTGCTTGGTATGAAGGTGAGGTTATCTGAAATTTCTAGACATAATGCCTTAGAGGAATCTACATCGATATTCTTGATTCAAACAATTGTCCTTTGTGAAAACTTACTGCAGGAAAGTTTATGTATGGATGAGGCTATGTTTAAATGAAATGCTCTTCAGTCTCAATTAGAAGCTTGGTTTATTTCTATTGTGTTGTCCTGCGGACATTTATATTGAGTTCAATCCTGTAGCTCAGTCTAGCTAGTACCCTCAAATGATAGAATTTTACAACTAAGTCAGAGATGGTGATTCAGATGGTCTCGCAGTATCTTAGGATTGTTGTTGAGTTATGAATTCTCTCACTATATACTTCTAGTCCTGGTTAGTAGTTCTGTAATCCTTTCGTTGCTTCTATTTTATATACGAATCCTGCATGTAATTGATATGGAAGGTCTCTCTTAGGGAAGTCAATGGGAAAATCCAACTTAATGGCTAAGTGAGTGACAGGTAGAGTAAGTATCCAGGGATAGTTCGGCAAAAGGGATGTTTATGAAAGAGTTCCTTTGTTTACAAAACTTTTGAATGAAGATTGTTATTAACAATCCTTTAAAAAGGTAATTATTTCCTTCATGGCATAATCCTTCCTGAATTTTACATAGGTGATCAGGCTATGTACAATTGAGGACTAATGATGCGATGTTAGATTTTTGTCAAATATCATAACTTTCCTCAAAAGTTTTAGATGGTGTTCAACGCATTGTTATAAAAAATGGTGTCCTGATGTTTTCTTTCAAGTAACATGAAAATTGCTTCGCGTAATAATAGTAAATACTTGGTGTAATGACAGAAAAATCAATTTATAGGATGGTAATAAAATAGCTTACTACAGAAATTTTTCTGTAAAACAATTTCCCCATATGATAGTAAAATAGCTTGAATGGTGTATTGGATACGTGGGTGAATCTTGTCGAATGGTAATAGTCTACTAATTCGTCAAAAACGAAATCAACCTAATTCCTGATGAGACAATGCTAAAATGTTGCGAAACGATTGAAGTCTGAGCAATTGGGATAGAAAATGGAGTAAACGAAGGTTATGATTATCACCTAGGTAACAAAGGATAGATACTACATTGGATAGGAAAGTGCTTAATGCCCCTAGGTCATGTCATCGTACCAACGGTAAGTACAAAAGGAAAGATACAACCCTAAAGGGCTCGAACTATGGTTTTTATATTGAAACAAAGCTCCTCCTGCTGAAGCATTGTTGTTATCCTTGATGTTTCTAATATCCTGACGGTTCTCTTTCAACAACTCACGCTATTCCTCGAGCGATTCAGTCTTGATTCCCAGTTCCTGATTTTTCCTTGTTCCTTAGTTTCGGGCAGTCATTCTTGAAATGCCCTATGTTTCCACATTTGAAGCAACTCCCTGGGATTTTCTGATTTGTGAGTTTCCTACAATTTTCAGTCCGATGACCCTGCTTCTTGCACACTCCACACGTTTTACTGCAATGACCTCGGTGATGTTGATTACACAGGTTGTAGTAAGGTAACTTTCCAATATACCTTCTCTTTGTGTGCGGTTCTGCAGCAAAGGCTCTATTCATTTCTTGTCCTTTGGGTGATTGTTGAGCAGCATTGCAACCTAGATTGTTGTTCCACACCTTCTGTGGCTAGGATAATAGTAAAAGCTAGTGAGGATATAAATCTGGTCTAGGGACTTCCTGGTGTCCCTCTGTGTGAAATCAGGTTTGTGGCATCATAAGGTCGAGATAGTCCTGAAGTGGTGTCTGAAGTTGCGCATCTATCAAATCTTAGATAATGTAGGTTCTGAACCATTCCTGAAGAATCTGCGGATGTTCCTGGTGAGTCCGTGTTATTGGTATTATCTACTAGATGTCATCTAGTTCATGGCAAGTGGGAATGGAAAAGGAAAATGACAATGATGGTACCAGTGAATGAAATACTACCCTCTTTCGCGCTACCTCGCGACATCCAAAAGGTAAAACTAAAGTACACACTGTGGGAAGGCCAATAGTGTAATAAGTAACTGATGGTGGTGATAGTACCTGAGTAGTAGGTGCCCTACTAGTGATGGAAAGAAAACACACTATCTTCCTTGCAATAAGCATCCTAATAAGTCCATTAAGATTAATTCTGAATACATTACCAAAAGGCATTCTATGTACGGGCTGAATGATAGGAAAACCCTGTTCCTATGGCAAATCAATAGTACTAATGGTGGTGTAAATGCAACTGGTGGTATAATGGTAGTGGAAGATGACAAGGCATCTTCAATGTCGGAATCCGATAAAAGGATGTCAGGGTGAGTATCTGAAGACATGTCACTTGTGAACCAGGTCAATAAAATGATATACATATACGGATATGAGTATAAATAACTCGCACAGGGTATGTATGAAACAACATGTATCATGATTATGCACTTATGATGAAATGATGAGATGCTATGCTGATGTGGTTATAGTCTAGGGTCCAAGATACATCCTAGTTCGCTATAACCTTAGCTCTGATACCAATCTGTCACACCCCCAATTTACCTGACTTGCAGCAGAATGGAATACCTGGGGGTGTCTGTCATAGCACCACAGTTACAGTTACATTGAACGACCTAAAGTGTCGTTTGGAAAATACTGCATTTGATCATTGAAATAATCCAGAGTTTACAAAATGAGGTCCCCAAAATGTGTTGCATGTTTATGAAAAACAAGTCATACTAGATCAAACGTTTACATAAGTGCATGAAATAATGATGAGACGCGTCGACTCCGCGACTCCATGAAGGTCCAAATGCATGTCACATGAGCTACCTTAATAACCTGAAATACATTGCTAAAACGTCAACACGAATGTTGGTGAATTCCATAGGTTTGTAAAATGTAATGATGTACGGCCACCACAAGTAAAAGTGCAAGATAAAAATCTCATGAAAATTGTACAATTGACCTTAAGCTCATGACACCGAAGCTATGACTGATGAAATTCTATGCCCCTCCCGAATGTTCTGCCGAAACATTCAAATGTAAAAGACATGACATGCATCCGCTTACTGTTGGTAATCACTACCACGGATGGAGGCGTCACCCTCGATAGATCTATCCACTCACTCTCGCTTAACGGTAAATTAACGGTTCATGATGTTACAGGGGACTTATCACATGGCAAGGTAACTTAAGCAATGTACATGTTTGAATACTTGGGCTCGTACTAAAATGATTGATGCAATGTATTCCCCCCGTGGGATTTGAAAACAATCAAAAATGTTGAATTGAAAAGGGGGCTATGAAAACTCACCTTAACTGATGAAACTGTGATGAAATGAAATGAACACCAATGAACAATTAGCTGCCGCAACCCAATATGATGGTACCATGAACATGTAATGAGCTGAAAAACAAGGCGCGCACACTAGCCGCAACCTAATATGAATGATGAACGATCTACTTTAGATCATGAAATGATGTTATGAATGTCCATGCACATGTTTCCTATACCACTCTACTCTTTGAAAAACACTTGTTGTTATCAAAAGTATATATTCCAAGACTTAGGAAAATATGGCTATTAGAAAAATAAACTAGTTGTAATATATATACTTATATATATATCGTATGTACCAACGTTAGTGTTGAAATCCTCGGTTTGAAATCCTTGAAATAACGCCTTGTAGTAATGAAAATATACTTGTAATCACTAATACATCATTAGTTATGAAATTGGGTACTTGGTTAATATTTCTAGAAAATCTAGAATTTAGTACGTAGTATTATTTCTATTAGTGACAAAACGGTCTCATAAAACTAGTCGTGAAATAGTGAATATTAAGAGTTAGGAAAGAAGCTCAGTAGTTTTGAGAAGATTTTCACCATATCTAAAAAGTCACAGAAGTGAAGTTTGTCCATACAGGTCTCGATCATAAAGATAATTAGCCGTCAAGTGAGGTGTTTGGGCTGTTTTGGCAGATTCTGGGCAGTTTTCGGGAAAGTTTGGAAGTCCATAAGTTGTTCGTTATAAATCCTTTTGACAAACGGCTGGATGTTTTGCAAACTAGGCTGGGTGAACTAACTTTCTGTCAATGATGTAAATTTTCCAGAAATGAGTTTATCAATGAGTAAATTGGCTCTCAACATGATGTCTTACAAAAACTGTTTTCCTATACTTAGTAATATTTTGCTAAAAAGCTGATGGAAATAAATAGAGTTTCGCCGATTTTGAAACGTGTATATCTTGGTCGTTATAAGCTTGTTTTGTACGTTCTTTATATCCCCGAAATCATGGGACAACATACTAATATATTTTTGATAAGTCGGGATGGCTAGATCAAGTTTTACACCTCAGATTGCCCATTGAAAATCGTGGGACAGCATGTACAATTTTCAGAAAATAGTTTTCGTCGTTAAACTTGCAAAAATCATATCTCCTTCGTTATAAACTCGTTTTAATCCATTCTTTCGCCCACGGCTTCGTTTTTGAAAGTATTTTCTAAATCTTTAGCCCAAAGTTACCCGGAATCCCCTGATTTTTCTGGATTTACAAAAATGGGACAGCATGTATATATACTTGTTAGAAATCCATTTTTCATGTCCAAAACTAGTTTCTACTTCAACCAAATCTCTTGCAAACTTCACAAAACTAATCTAATCCTACCATACACCTTCTTAGGGTGCCATGGGTTCCTAATGACTAGTAATCAAGTTAATTTAACAAAGGAACACCTAAATCACAATCTAGGGTTTGTATGTTCAAAAAGTCTTCAAAAATAAAGTGGTATAACTAGTTTGTGCATGAAATTAAGCATGAATACCATAAGATACATATGTTAATTTGATGAAATCATGAAAATAAATTTGAAAACTTACTTTGAAATAATAGGTGATTAAAGGATGAGAAATCTTGGATTACTTGTGTTTTTGTTGGATGATTCTTGATTGGAATGATGAAATGAACAACTTTGTAGCTTTGTACTTTGAAAAATGATGGATTTTGGTTATGGATCATAGTAGGGTCGTGGGTTTTGAGATGGAGAAGGAAAGGAAGAAAACTTTTGGATCTTGGAAAGTGGTGATATGATTCTTAAGATTATATATGTTATGTTTTAGTGGTTTATGTAAATAAGTAAACAAGTATAATGTATAATATGTACACATGGTTAAAATTGTTGGTCATGTGGTCTAGGGGTGTGCTCATGGCCGGTTTTCAATGTTTAAAATAGTAGCAAAGTCGGTTTTGATCACTTGGGAAATGTAGTGTATTATTAGTTATAATCGGGTACCGGGTTTGCTAGAAATAAATATTAACGAAGTTAACCGGGATGAAATAAAGTTATAATATTGATAAAAACATATTAAAAATATGTTGGGTACAATTACTGAGTGTTCGGGTGATTATTGTTTAGTTTTCACGAAAACCGTCGTTATATTCATAAGCTTACGTTATAAATAAAATAAATTTCCAAAATACTGGGTAAATGAATGTTATAACTTTTATGATGTTATAATGGATATAAAAATATGTCGGGACCATTGTGGGAATATTTAGATATATTCGTCGTGTATAAACCGGGTGTTAACGTTTATTTATAAATAATTATAAGGAAAACGTTAAATGTATCAAATATAGAAATTTGAAAATCCTAAGAGTGGTATAACATGTAAATGACCTACTGATGATATGCAGACTATCTCCAGTCCGTATGAAATGTCTTTACTGATAATGCATGAATTCGCACCTGAACCAATACGGTTACGCGAATTTGAATACCCGTAAACTAAATTTACGATGAAATGTGTAATGCACGTGAATGATGAAATCTTTTCCCGCGATGAATAGTGTTCCGTGAATAGTAAAATTTCTGAATGCTTCTCGAAATGTCAAACTGACACCAAAAATGATGAATAGTGTTTTGATGAATAGTGTTTGATGAATAGTATTTTTCCAAAGTTCGGGAGATGACCTGAAATGACCTGAAATGGTGAGTTGTGACATTCTTCCCCTCTAAAAGGAACTTCGTCCCGAAGTTCAGTTTATGTTGGTATTTGAGAATGTATTGGTGAAAAGGTGATGATATTCGCGAATTCCAGCGAACTCTAACGATAGGAATTCAACTCTGATTCAACTGTTTGACCACACGGTCCATGATTTCTGTTGGTTCTCTTACAAGGTCTGAGATTGTCATTTGGGTTGGATCCCTTCCAATGGAATCATGAGTGACTCATCTGAAAGTCATTTCTGGGGATCTGAGAATGTGAAATATGTTCGTGTAATCCTGTTGTTCTCTGACAATGTTCAAGTCTGACGGCCACTATGCCTTCTCTGTCAAAATATAAATGGTCAGTGTGTAATGGTGTAACTTTCCAAGTTTTCTGAACGATAACATGCCTTTCCTAGGCAGAACTTTCTGCTAACTCTGCAGAACTTGAAGTTTTAATGGTTTACGACTTATTGAACTTGTAACTGATTCTTGACTTGTAGAAAATTTCTGGTTATCTCATGAATGCCTACTGAACTAATGAGTTGAGCTTTTTCCAAGTTTGGCCCATCAATCGATGGTCTGCGCTTCTTAATGTTTTAAAGGTGATACTGGTAATATATACTGCTGAATTCTGCCAGAACTCAAGTTTGTATGCTAGTTGGTCGATTCAAAAATGAATCTTAACTGGTCCAATATGCTAAAGGTTCAACCTCTCTTGTTATCCAATTTGTATCATGCCAATCCAAGGCAATGCTTTTAACTTAGTTTGCTCTCCCACTTGAATCTGGATGGTTTGTTATTCAGGATATCCAATCCAAATGATGTGTGTTATGTACCAACCTAACTTCTGCCAGTTTCCCGTTGTTGGTGTGATAACTATTGTTGTAGATGAATTTGATTTATGTTAAATGATTAGTCCAACCATTTCTAGGGTCAATCACTCATGCTCTGAGTATACTTTCCTATGTTTGAATTGTTCTCTCGCTTTGACCATCGGTCTGAGAATGATAGGCGATGTTTACATCTAAATGGGTTTCTGAAGGAAATCCTGAAATGATTACCTGAAGTCCACGGTGAATTCGGTTTCCTTAACAGGAATAACTGAAATGGATACAATAAACCTTTGTGACTAATTCCATAACGTTCGGTCCTCCGAACTTGGCGTTATCTGAAGGGATAGAATATAGGTAACAATTTGATTCCTTGTGTTTTGTTCCAATGGATGATAAGACATATGTTCTTCTTTGTCTATTGGGTTTGGTCTCCACTACTGAAATTCGTGATTAATTTGTGATGTCCTTCCTAATTCCTTCATCACATATTCCAAATATTCTTTATTGTCAAGTCACAAATCCTAAATGCATAAGCGATGTTGTAGGGAAGTTGGTTCTGGAAATTTGTCTCGCGATTGTGAGTTTTGGTTCAAATCTTTTTCTGAATAAACGAACTTAGAAAAATGGAGCAAATGATTTACTAAGTAATATTTTTCCTGATGGTTCAAAATTTCAGTAGTTATGAAGTAGAAAAATGTTTTCAAACATGTTGTGATTAAGACTGCTTACCAAAGTTTGATGTTTATGTATATTTCTCATTGTACCATAGTGTTGCTAAAGATTGACCAAAAAGGATCGTACTTGTTCAAAATAGGAATTTCAGAAATCATTTTTCCACAAGGTATGTGATTTATGTAAACGCATCAACTTTATTTAAAAGTGAAAACACTAACAAGGATAAAATGGTAGAATAGGAAATGTTCGCTTAAATGCATAGATGTCTAACACTTAGTTCCTGAAGTTGGATAATGTCTATTGATGGTTATCTGGCATAACTACAAGCATAGGTATTTAGACTAACTTAAGTCCTGAAATAGTTTATCGTTGTAATTGGCAAGACGAAGGTATCACTTGATGTTGTGTCGATGAATGTCTATTCTGTTTTCCCATGTAGATGAGGAGATATGTTCTGGCTTGATCCCTTGCTTGGTATGAAGGTGAGGTTATCTGAAATTTCTAGACATAATGCCTTAGAGGAATCTACATCGATATTCTTGATTCAAACAATTGTCCTTTGTGAAAACTTACTGCAGGAAAGTTTATGTATGGATGAGGCTATGTTTAAATGAAATGCTCTTCAGTCTCAATTAGAAGCTTGGTTTATTTCTATTGTGTTGTCCTGCGGACATTTATATTGAGTTCAATCCTGTAGCTCAGTCTAGCTAGTACCCTCAAATGATAGAATTTTACAACTAAGTCAGAGATGGTGATTCAGATGGTCTCGCAGTATCTTAGGATTGTTGTTGAGTTATGAATTCTCTCACTATATACTTCTAGTCCTGGTTAGTAGTTCTGTAATCCTTTCGTTGCTTCTATTTTATATACGAATCCTGCATGTAATTGATATGGAAGGTCTCTCTTAGGGAAGTCAATGGGAAAATCCAACTTAATGGCTAAGTGAGTGACAGGTAGAGTAAGTATCCAGGGATAGTTCGGCAAAAGGGATGTTTATGAAAGAGTTCCTTTGTTTACAAAACTTTTGAATGAAGATTGTTATTAACAATCCTTTAAAAAGGTAATTATTTCCTTCATGGCATAATCCTTCCTGAATTTTACATAGGTGATCAGGCTATGTACAATTGAGGACTAATGATGCGATGTTAGATTTTTGTCAAATATCATAACTTTCCTCAAAAGTTTTAGATGGTGTTCAACGCATTGTTATAAAAAATGGTGTCCTGATGTTTTCTTTCAAGTAACATGAAAATTGCTTCGCGTAATAATAGTAAATACTTGGTGTAATGACAGAAAAATCAATTTATAGGATGGTAATAAAATAGCTTACTACAGAAATTTTTCTGTAAAACAATTTCCCCATATGATAGTAAAATAGCTTGAATGGTGTATTGGATACGTGGGTGAATCTTGTCGAATGGTAATAGTCTACTAATTCGTCAAAAACGAAATCAACCTAATTCCTGATGAGACAATGCTAAAATGTTGCGAAACGATTGAAGTCTGAGCAATTGGGATAGAAAATGGAGTAAACGAAGGTTATGATTATCACCTAGGTAACAAAGGATAGATACTACATTGGATAGGAAAGTGCTTAATGCCCCTAGGTCATGTCATCGTACCAACGGTAAGTACAAAAGGAAAGATACAACCCTAAAGGGCTCGAACTATGGTTTTTATATTGAAACAAAGCTCCTCCTGCTGAAGCATTGTTGTTATCCTTGATGTTTCTAATATCCTGACGGTTCTCTTTCAACAACTCACGCTATTCCTCGAGCGATTCAGTCTTGATTCCCAGTTCCTGATTTTTCCTTGTTCCTTAGTTTCGGGCAGTCATTCTTGAAATGCCCTATGTTTCCACATTTGAAGCAACTCCCTGGGATTTTCTGATTTGTGAGTTTCCTACAATTTTCAGTCCGATGACCCTGCTTCTTGCACACTCCACACGTTTTACTGCAATGACCTCGGTGATGTTGATTACACAGGTTGTAGTAAGGTAACTTTCCAATATACCTTCTCTTTGTGTGCGGTTCTGCAGCAAAGGCTCTATTCATTTCTTGTCCTTTGGGTGATTGTTGAGCAGCATTGCAACCTAGATTGTTGTTCCACACCTTCTGTGGCTAGGATAATAGTAAAAGCTAGTGAGGATATAAATCTGGTCTAGGGACTTCCTGGTGTCCCTCTGTGTGAAATCAGGTTTGTGGCATCATAAGGTCGAGATAGTCCTGAAGTGGTGTCTGAAGTTGCGCATCTATCAAATCTTAGATAATGTAGGTTCTGAACCATTCCTGAAGAATCTGCGGATGTTCCTGGTGAGTCCGTGTTATTGGTATTATCTACTAGATGTCATCTAGTTCATGGCAAGTGGGAATGGAAAAGGAAAATGACAATGATGGTACCAGTGAATGAAATACTACCCTCTTTCGCGCTACCTCGCGACATCCAAAAGGTAAAACTAAAGTACACACTGTGGGAAGGCCAATAGTGTAATAAGTAACTGATGGTGGTGATAGTACCTGAGTAGTAGGTGCCCTACTAGTGATGGAAAGAAAACACACTATCTTCCTTGCAATAAGCATCCTAATAAGTCCATTAAGATTAATTCTGAATACATTACCAAAAGGCATTCTATGTACGGGCTGAATGATAGGAAAACCCTGTTCCTATGGCAAATCAATAGTACTAATGGTGGTGTAAATGCAACTGGTGGTATAATGGTAGTGGAAGATGACAAGGCATCTTCAATGTCGGAATCCGATAAAAGGATGTCAGGGTGAGTATCTGAAGACATGTCACTTGTGAACCAGGTCAATAAAATGATATACATATACGGATATGAGTATAAATAACTCGCACAGGGTATGTATGAAACAACATGTATCATGATTATGCACTTATGATGAAATGATGAGATGCTATGCTGATGTGGTTATAGTCTAGGGTCCAAGATACATCCTAGTTCGCTATAACCTTAGCTCTGATACCAATCTGTCACACCCCCAATTTACCTGACTTGCAGCAGAATGGAATACCTGGGGGTGTCTGTCATAGCACCACAGTTACAGTTACATTGAACGACCTAAAGTGTCGTTTGGAAAATACTGCATTTGATCATTGAAATAATCCAGAGTTTACAAAATGAGGTCCCCAAAATGTGTTGCATGTTTATGAAAAACAAGTCATACTAGATCAAACGTTTACATAAGTGCATGAAATAATGATGAGACGCGTCGACTCCGCGACTCCATGAAGGTCCAAATGCATGTCACATGAGCTACCTTAATAACCTGAAATACATTGCTAAAACGTCAACACGAATGTTGGTGAATTCCATAGGTTTGTAAAATGTAATGATGTACGGCCACCACAAGTAAAAGTGCAAGATAAAAATCTCATGAAAATTGTACAATTGACCTTAAGCTCATGACACCGAAGCTATGACTGATGAAATTCTATGCCCCTCCCGAATGTTCTGCCGAAACATTCAAATGTAAAAGACATGACATGCATCCGCTTACTGTTGGTAATCACTACCACGGATGGAGGCGTCACCCTCGATAGATCTATCCACTCACTCTCGCTTAACGGTAAATTAACGGTTCATGATGTTACAGGGGACTTATCACATGGCAAGGTAACTTAAGCAATGTACATGTTTGAATACTTGGGCTCGTACTAAAATGATTGATGCAATGTATTCCCCCCGTGGGATTTGAAAACAATCAAAAATGTTGAATTGAAAAGGGGGCTATGAAAACTCACCTTAACTGATGAAACTGTGATGAAATGAAATGAACACCAATGAACAATTAGCTGCCGCAACCCAATATGATGGTACCATGAACATGTAATGAGCTGAAAAACAAGGCGCGCACACTAGCCGCAACCTAATATGAATGATGAACGATCTACTTTAGATCATGAAATGATGTTATGAATGTCCATGCACATGTTTCCTATACCACTCTACTCTTTGAAAAACACTTGTTGTTATCAAAAGTATATATTCCAAGACTTAGGAAAATATGGCTATTAGAAAAATAAACTAGTTGTAATATATATACTTATATATATATCGTATGTACCAACGTTAGTGTTGAAATCCTCGGTTTGAAATCCTTGAAATAACGCCTTGTAGTAATGAAAATATACTTGTAATCACTAATACATCATTAGTTATGAAATTGGGTACTTGGTTAATATTTCTAGAAAATCTAGAATTTAGTACGTAGTATTATTTCTATTAGTGACAAAACGGTCTCATAAAACTAGTCGTGAAATAGTGAATATTAAGAGTTAGGAAAGAAGCTCAGTAGTTTTGAGAAGATTTTCACCATATCTAAAAAGTCACAGAAGTGAAGTTTGTCCATACAGGTCTCGATCATAAAGATAATTAGCCGTCAAGTGAGGTGTTTGGGCTGTTTTGGCAGATTCTGGGCAGTTTTCGGGAAAGTTTGGAAGTCCATAAGTTGTTCGTTATAAATCCTTTTGACAAACGGCTGGATGTTTTGCAAACTAGGCTGGGTGAACTAACTTTCTGTCAATGATGTAAATTTTCCAGAAATGAGTTTATCAATGAGTAAATTGGCTCTCAACATGATGTCTTACAAAAACTGTTTTCCTATACTTAGTAATATTTTGCTAAAAAGCTGATGGAAATAAATAGAGTTTCGCCGATTTTGAAACGTGTATATCTTGGTCGTTATAAGCTTGTTTTGTACGTTCTTTATATCCCCGAAATCATGGGACAACATACTAATATATTTTTGATAAGTCGGGATGGCTAGATCAAGTTTTACACCTCAGATTGCCCATTGAAAATCGTGGGACAGCATGTACAATTTTCAGAAAATAGTTTTCGTCGTTAAACTTGCAAAAATCATATCTCCTTCGTTATAAACTCGTTTTAATCCATTCTTTCGCCCACGGCTTCGTTTTTGAAAGTATTTTCTAAATCTTTAGCCCA
This sequence comes from Artemisia argyi, assembly GCA_030686995.1. Lineage (NCBI taxonomy): Eukaryota > Viridiplantae > Streptophyta > Magnoliopsida > Asterales > Asteraceae > Artemisia > Artemisia argyi. Next base: position 199,307,656 of record CM060682.1, read on the forward strand.
AAGTTACCCGGAATCCCCTGATTTTTCTGGATTTACAAAAATGGGACAGCATGTATATATACTTGTTAGAAATCCATTTTTCATGTCCAAAACTAGTTTCTACTTCAACCAAATCTCTTGCAAACTTCACAAAACTAATCTAATCCTACCATACACCTTCTTAGGGTGCCATGGGTTCCTAATGACTAGTAATCAAGTTAATTTAACAAAGGAACACCTAAATCACAATCTAGGGTTTGTATGTTCAAAAAGTCTTCAAAAATAAAGTGGTATAACTAGTTTGTGCATGAAATTAAGCATGAATACCATAAGATACATATGTTAATTTGATGAAATCATGAAAATAAATTTGAAAACTTACTTTGAAATAATAGGTGATTAAAGGATGAGAAATCTTGGATTACTTGTGTTTTTGTTGGATGATTCTTGATTGGAATGATGAAATGAACAACTTTGTAGCTTTGTACTTTGAAAAATGATGGATTTTGGTTATGGATCATAGTAGGGTCGTGGGTTTTGAGATGGAGAAGGAAAGGAAGAAAACTTTTGGATCTTGGAAAGTGGTGATATGATTCTTAAGATTATGTATGTTATGTTTTAGTGGTTTATGTAAATAAGTAAACAAGTATAATGTATAATATGTACACATGGTTAAAATTGTTGGTCATGTGGTCTAGGGGTGTGCTCATGGCCGGTTTTCAATGTTTAAAATAGTAGCAAAGTCGGTTTTGATCACTTGGGAAATGTAGTGTATTATTAGTTATAATCGGGTACCGGGTTTGCTAGAAATAAATATTAACGAAGTTAACCGGGATGAAATAAAGTTATAATATTGATAAAAACATATTAAAAATATGTTTGGTACAATTACTGAGTGTTCGGGTGATTATTGTTTAGTTTTCACGAAAACCGTCGTTATATTCATAAGCTTACGTTATAAATAAAATAAATTTCCAAAATACTGGGTAAATGAATGTTATAACTTTTATGATGTTATAATGGATATAAAAATATGTCGGGACCATTGTGGGAATATTTAGATATATTCGTCGTGTATAAACCGGGTGTTAACGTTTATTTATAAATAATTATAAGGAAAACGTTAAATGTATCAAATATAGAAATTTGAAAATCCTAAGAGTGGTATAACATGTAAATGACCTACTGATGATATGCAGACTATCTCCAGTCCGTATGAAATGTCTTTACTGATAATGCATGAATTCGCACCTGAACCAATACGGTTACGCGAATTTGAATACCCGTAAACTAAATTTACGATGAAATGTGTAATGCACGTGAATGATGAAATCTTTTCCCGCGATGAATAGTGTTCCGTGAATAGTAAAATTTCTGAATGCTTCTCGAAATGTCAAACTGACACCAAAAATGATAAATAGTGTTTTGATGAATAGTGTTTGATGAATAGTGTTTTTCCAAAGTTCGGGAGATGACCTGAAATGACCTGAAATGGTGAGTTGTGACAAAAGTCCTATAAGAATAAACTCATATAGATAATTAGCCAAAAAAAAATTCGGTTTTTGAAAATGAAAGGAGATGCACGTACATGAATAGATCAATGCTTCCACAAAGCCAATCCCTCTTGGAAAATGTTCTACCAATTCAGTGAATATGAAGGCATGTCCTGTAGCCAATTCAGGGCACATGGTGACCAACTTCATCGTTAAATCTGCAAGCGTACATGTAATATGCATCGCACCTTTAAACTCCCTGTATAGCAGAAAACAGAGAGACAGAACACGTTTAAGTATTCTAGTAAAAAATCTACGTATTCTGAACTTCAAAAACCTAGATAAGATACGATAGTGATAATCCTAGACTGGCCATCATTATCTATTTCCCAATAATGATCTTTGAAACATAATAGATACAAACCTCACCTGAATTGCAGCAACAACTGAATCAGTAGCATAATGGCCATATATATACAGGGGTGTTTGTGTTTAGCTTATTTAGTGGGGTTATGTGTATTTGGAAATAGCTAATAAGACCTTTTTTTTTTTTTTTGGCTTATGAGATTATCAAGTTGAGGAAATGATTTTGTCATAAGCTGATCTTGATAAGTTCATAAGCTGAAAAAGTGGCCTTTTGATACTTTTCAAATATACATAAGCTCATAAGCCCGGTATACACACTAAAACAAACACCCTCTTAAATAAAAAAGTGAACTGAATTTGTAATGGAACCAAATTTTCCAAAAACATAACGTCACATGTTGTATCAGAGATTTTGTGATAGCGCGCAATCGTCTCCCACGCAATTAAATAATGTGCAATTGTTTTTACTGGTTATCCATTTTTTTTTAAAACATAATATACGACCGAAATTAGCAAAAGGCTAAAAAATAGTACCATGATCAGAAGAACGTCGACCGTATCTGTTGGCACACCATAGCACGGCTTCCCAACTCATTCCCAAACACCCTTTATAATGGACTAACCTGCAAGGTGGTTACAATGTTAATAAAAAATGAACTCGTATAAGCGCCTAGGTTTCCAAAACAACTTATTATAGGTCACTACAGCTTTGATAAGGAAACATGAGAATGGGAAAAAGAAAACTACATACAGGTTAACGTGACCCCGAGCAGCCCAACATGACTTCAAGATACCTGATCTTTCGTTGAACATGAACCCCGATTTTACATCATCGTATCCTAGATAGCAGCGCTGCAGCGGCCAACGCATAACGAAGATGTGGAGGTCCTGTGACATTAGGAAATGGAAGAATGTACATTACTAACAATAAGGGGTGTTTGCTTAAGCTTATATGTGGCTTTTGACCTTATTTGTGTTTTGGCTTATATTTCATAAGCCTCAATTTTGTGGCTTATTTTGAGATCTATGGGCTTATATAAGCATGGTTTAGATAAGCTCTTAATTGCAACACTTACCCCTTAACAGTGGACCTTTTCATAATATTTTTATGACGTGCTCCATTTTACCTGCTATAGAAATTACTTTCATATAATGGTACAAAATCCGAGGGATGTAATAGATTACAAAAAAGTTGAAAGCAAGTTATATATTCGGTGCTCACCTGGCCCATGCCCAAGATCTCAACTTTCTTGGCAACATTAATTCATTGCCAACATTAATTAGGCTTTGGTCAATCTGATCAGTGGCAACACTGCCGCGTCCCTTTGAGCATGAAGTTTTACGGCAGGTACATCGAGTCTAAATGGTCACAATATAGAGCATCTCAGTAGCAATAATGTTCAGTAAATTTACTACTCATTAATATGAGAAACATTGGAGGTTGACAGCAAAAGAGTCAACTCTTAATTTATGGATACCTTAATGAAGAATTATCGGCATTAAAAATGGCTTTGCATTTTGGGACCAGTTATAGGAATGCAAGTATCCACAGCTTCAGAACAGCTTTCTTTCCAATTTCATCATTATTTCCTTGTAAAGCTGATAAGGCAGGACCTCGTACAATTCGAACTTCATAACCTGGAAACTTGTAGCTCTACTTGCGTCCTCTCTCTAAACACAAAAGCAAAAAAATAAAAATACTTAGAAAATACAGTCAAGAACATAAGATTAAACAAACAATCCGTTACAATTTTCACCCGGACATTTCATCGAACAAAAGAAACCAAAACTATCATCACAATTTTCACCCAGACATTTCATCAAACATTTGGAGTGCAACCGATACAACACCATATTAGTATAAACCTTTAAACTTTTCAATACCCTTAATCTAAGAATCGTACGCAAAAAAAAAAACCCCGCAACGTCAAACATAAACCCACAAAACCTATCAACTAACACACGGTTTTAGCCAAATCTTGAAAAAACTAACCAAATTAGAAAAACATCCCTTCTGAATTTACCACAAATCGGAATAGCCCCCGTATTATCCTCAATAACCGCACCACCACCACATAACCAACCGCCCATGGTTTTTGATTATATGATTTGAGCGTGTGGGGCGTTGTGTAGATTTTGTGGAAGGTTCTAGTTCTAGGGTTCTCATGTCATGTATAAATGTTGGGTTTGGTTCATGTATAAAAGCTGGGTTGGGTTACCATGTCCGGACCACAAAGAGCAGGCCAGATAGCCCAAGAAAAATGGCGGGAAAAAGGAGGTGCAAAACGGCGACGTTTCGCATATGGTTTAATAATATGTATAACTAGATTGGCAATAATCCGCCGCATTACGGGCGGGCATGTTTTTTTTCCCCAACTAATTAACTACATTAATAAACCATCGTATCAACGTTTTACAACATACATGGATTTAAGTAGAAACTATGGTGTAGGATATGTGACACGCCTTGTAGAAACGAACGTGTCATCATCAGGACACCAAATCAGGACACTACACCATAGTTTTAATTAGAAAGAAACAATAGATAATTTTTTTTTAAAAATACCTTTAGCAATAAGTTATGCACCTTTAGTAAAATCCAAAAGGTGTACATAATATGCAATGTATACAACACACTAAATGTTAAAATTGTATATCCCAGTATCCCACCATCTGATGTAACATTCAAAAGTGACTTTGAACTCAAATTTGACAACTATTTCTGAAGTTCTTTTTGCTCCAAACAAAGTTGCCTGTACATGATCAATAATGCAACATTAGAGAGGTAAGCCAAAATTATACAGCGTAATAAAGATATATAGGTCTAACCACTTGTATTTTAGTGCACGTTAAGGAGGAAAATTTGAACAGTATGACTCTTGTGTTACTCTCAAGTGCGCCTTTTGCTGAACTCATGCCCTCATCATACATGTGTATACATGTACATGATTCAATACAAAGGATGTAAGTAGAGGTATGGGCGATTTGGTCGGGTTGATTAAGGGCTGAAATTGGGTTTACTTTAAATAGGGTGACGTCTGCACAGGTGAAACTGGTCCTATCCAGATTCAATGACAAATGTTTTTTTACCCAGTTTATCAAAAAAAATATAAGACATCTGATAGTGCATATGATAGTGTGCCTAGATAACCATTGGCAGCAGGCCGACTATTCAGATATTATCTTGACATGTGACCGTGATATTCAGATAAGTAGTTTGAGTAAGAAAATACTTACCTGAATAATATTTGCAGCAGGCCGACTATTCGATTAGTGTATCGATTTATGAGGCAGAAGCTACCAGATAACGCCGGGAACATGAAAATACCATTTACAATGAAAACAACAAATAAAGCCCAGTACGTATGCATATTTGAAAACCTTAAACAAACATAATCCAACATTTTATGAAACATATCATGCATAATCTATGGTTATGGACTTATGGGGGTGTTTGGGATTACTCATTCTAACTACTTATTTGATAGTTTCTGGAAATACAGTTTCAAAGAATAGGCACATGAAACTCAGAATTACACCGTAACACCATACCAAAATCATGTATCCAAAATCTAAAAGCATTAAACGAACATAATCATGAATGGCATCAACTATATATCCTATAAAGCGTAGGCATATCAAATGACGTGGCTTGTTACCTCTCTGAAATATCAGAAGCAAGCCTTTGATTGAGTTCCTCGATATCTTACAGTGGGTGACATAGCCATCTCCTTAAGAGCCGCTTACCAGATAATGCTATGCAGTTATCAAGATACTTGAACAGCGTTCCTGCTATCCACTTGATCCGTTAGAGATTAAACATAAACAAATTGACCCATCTGTAGGTAGATCGGTTGAAATTTGGACCGAAAAAATATTAGAGCATCAACTTGCCTGATGTTCCACCATCTTCGCTGTTACTGAATATTTCAAGACTGTCCATTCATCCTAAGGCACTCTCTGTAGACTTCATAGGGTAATATATTTCCAGTCCGTAATGCACCGTAACTGATCAATGTTGAATTTACCAATCACTAAGTCAATATAGCGTTTAGTAAAGCTTACATAAAGACACATATCTTAGCAAATATCTTAACACTTGATACCGGGTCAAAATAGACATTTTTTTGTATAAGTTGAAACAAAACAGTTTAGCATATCTATTTTTGTTATAAAAAAGTTTAAGCGTTATATATAATTACAATATAATCTTTTTCCCACTTTACCCGTTAGAGATAAAGCATAATCTGATTCAACCCATTTATAAGAGAATGATGTGAAAGTGCCACCACTGAAACATCTCACCTTTAGCTTGAATAAATGATTTGGATTGCGTAGTGTTTGGACCTTTTGCGATGGATCATTGGTAGCCCAGAAGTCCCAGTTTTTTTTTGCGGGAAAATCGCTTAGCAAAACGCTACTGGCCGCCATATCCCTGTAGATGAAATAACAGATTATACCAAATAACAAACACTTATGTGAATATAAGCCAAAATGTTCACGGATGGACAACATACTTTATTACTACTACTATTTTGTTGCACAGTCGCTATAATGACAAAAGGTAACGGTAATGGTATTTGCTAAATGTTTGTGCAATCCGACAGAACGACACACATCAAAATTAACAGTCAAGTTACACTAAGGTAATAATATAAGAGTGCCGTTCGACGTGTTTGTTAGCGGCTGATTGTCCGTCATTTTTTAGCAGGAGTGTTACTTATTTAGCCTACAAATGCATTTTGAGTACAACAATAATAGAATAGACATATATGCTTACTCCGTATTCAACTTGGGAGGTTTGGTTTGAGCTTATTTTTGCCTGCGTATGTGGAGCATCAGATGATGATGAAGGACCTGCAACAACAATGACACAAAGGTTGAAGAAATGCGTGACACGCAAATGGATAAATAATGGAGAATATATAAATACCTTGTTCAGACGTAGGTGTACCATGCGTTGCAGATACAGGCGCAGGTGGAAAGGGATGAGCATATGGCATAGATTAGGTACCGTGCGTAGGTGTGTCACATCTTTCTGATGACGATGTGCAAAATGGCACGTCAGGAGGCTGCCTCCGTGGCCTTTGTGAGGGCCTTTCATCACACATTGGTAATGGTCTATCCCTTATATGCGAACCTGCAGACGGTATTTGTAGAGGGGCATTGAGCGAAACGGGAATGGCGGAAGCAACTGTATCAAATGATGGGGACACACCTGCAGTTAAAAAAAGCCAAAAGGAATAACATACCAGCCATATAAACAAAGATATAGTACCTGTTTGAGCTGTGGGTATAGACCGTGATACAGATGGTTGTTGAGACAGAATTGGCCAGCCCGGTGGTGGATAGGAGGTAACATGTGCAAGCGAAGGTTTTTGGCCTAGAATATCATAAGTGAGAAAACAAATTCAGTAACAGCAACGGCTTATGGTAACTCTATGCACACATCCAGTAAAATTAAGCACCTTCGGTCCACCCTTCCAACCTGCAACGATATCCAAAAATATTCATATCAATACCCTAGTCATTTATACGTAAAGGTATGCACTTTATGATTCAGCTGTGTAATGGTAACTAAAAGAATATATTACTTGGCTATAACGGGTTGTTTTCCATGATCGATATAAGTAGGTGGAATTACATCCAATTATTGTGTTGTTTTATGTGTGCCTGCTAAAAAGACAACTGTATGTACTATGGTCTATGGCAATGATCCTTTCACAGAAGGCATTTGAATGTATTATGATCCATAAATAGATAAGATAATTTGTATAACTAAATAGCAGGTGGGAGGACCTGTGAATATCTTGCTTGTGATGCAGACTTAAATTATGGCTTCAATCTTTCCAACAGTTTGCGGGCTTCAAAAAAACGTATTAATTGTTGTTGGCTGTAAATTGCTGTTAACATCGGGTGACAAATAAGCCGTTTTTGCAGCAGCTATAAAGACACAGAGGACCATGTAAGTTTTTTTAATTAAAAGGAAAGGTATGAGGCGTAATTTTAAATTAGCTATATTAAAGACTTTGTTTTGGCAGTTTAACTTTTGCAACTGACTCATTTGCTACCTGCAGGTGTACCAACTGTATCGCCTAACAACTGTTTGCCTTTTGACAATTTTTGACCTCAACCATCTTAGCAAGGAACTGATCCAAAAACACGTAAGCAATTGCAACAATAGGCTATGAAAGCGAGGTGCTATTAGCTTCTAAAGTGAGGTGTTTGTTTCAGGCTACAATAAGAACAAAATGTGTTTTGAACAAACTACAAATGCATTTCTCAGATGTCTATACATTATGACAGCACATAAAACTTTTTTTTTTCTGTTTAATCCTATTTTTATGTTTATATATTATAGTAGTTTTTTTTCGACTATTGAATTTAACTCCCAATAAGGGTCAGTCACTATCGCAATGATGCAACATGTATAATTTATAAGGATTATTATATCTACAAAGACAGACACCTAAGCAAGTGGAATTTAAATCAAGGTTATACCAGCTTTTGGAAGTAAAAGGTTGCCCATGTAAGAAGCTTCTGAAGAGGGTTTATGCAATCCCCGTTAACGGGTCAAATTGGCAAGACAAACACCCTGTGTCTAAGACTCACCTTGCTAGGCAGGCGATGATTCTTTGTTGATTGATCGGCCACTGTTTCAGCCTTTGGGGTTGAATGATGTGTACCTAAAGAAACAACAGTGATGGTGGTTTAATACAACCGAATACATATAGAAAAATAACATACGGCGACTGGATAACATATATGTACGCACCTGACCTTTGCGTGCAACTGCTATTCTATGTGGAGGTGTGTCGACCCCTCCTGAAACAAATTCCAAAACCCAAGAAGAGCACATCAAATTAAGTGAAAGACTACAAACACAAATGAAAACACACCGCATTGAAACTCTTCTCAAACACATATATTTATAATTTACCTGCATTTTTATTTTCGGCTCAACTTTTCTCCTTTGTATTGCTTCAAATTCAATAAACCTTTAACCAAATTCCAACCAAAACAAAAAGTGAGCATCTTTTTCACTAAGTCATAAAAACAAACAGTTGGTATGCATCTATACTAAACAATATAAGAAACACCTTTTACTTTAAGCAGCAACATAACCATCACCATCGATTGGAAAAAGAAATCAACCCCTACAACTTATAATATTTGACCTTGAACACAAAGACCAAATAAGCAAATTTACTATAACCCATGGCAATAATGGCAAAATACAAAGTTGCTTATGAAAACCTAAAATATCAAAAAAGAAAACCTCAACCTGAAATTGTAGATCGGATCAGGTGTTCTTTGACATGGAGGATTTGTTGCAAACCAAAAAATCAATCCCTAGCATATCCATAAGATTATCTGCTTTGATTGTGTATGTGTGTGTGATTTAGGATTGTGTGGTTCACCGGTATCTCATCCAACCACTTATCCTTAACTCGGACCATCGCTGGGCCAAGGTGGGCTGGGAAACTTGGGCTCCGGGAACCTGCACGGTTTTGGCGGGAAAATTGCTACAGTGTAGCTACAGGGATGGAGACGGCGTCGTTTTCATCGGGAATTAAATAAACTTATAATTGTAATGGAAAGCAATCGTCCCTACCGACGTAAAATAAGAGCACCTGGCTATTCTATGTCCAAACATCACATGCCAGCAGATGTGGTCACCATTATAGGTATTCAAGATATAGATATTGTGTCTGGAGAGGTGGATATATAGAAAGGACTAAGAAAAAAATCTTGTTTGGTTTGGTAATGGAATCAATAGCTTGCGCGATGAATCTTTACTAGATATAAAAAGAAAATACTTTTGATTAAAACTTAAAAAATTAAAAATTGCGTAATATTGCAAGACTAGGACACCCATACTTTAAAAAAGAAATGTTTAGTGACAATTTAAACAATTAACTTCACTCTCACTTATTCTACACTCATATTATATATAAAAAGAACACTTACGCGTCAAAAGTGACGTTATTATAAATTGTCGCCGCTATGTACGAGTAATCGTCCAAAAATAGGGGTTTTTGCATAAATTGCCTATATTTTAACTCATTTGACTAAAATAAAAATAGGTATTTGTTGTTGTGGTTATGAAGACAAACACTTTAGAATATGAACACATTTTCTAAATGTGATCACTTTATGAATATGATAGCATTTCTACTAAGAGCATAAGCTATGGTTGGCTGGTGACTTTGGTGCCATGGCACAAACCTAACTAATGGCGCTACCACCAATTAATCCATGTCAGATCTTATGTCATCGACTTTTATGTCGTACTCATCGGTCTACGCGTTGAGTTTATTAATTCTTTTTTTCTTTTTTCTCTTTTGTTAAATCCTTGACATCACTTTTATTTATGGCATCACCTTTATTCGAGGGAAATATATTTTGTTTTAAGTGATAGATTTTGTTGTTAAGAAAAAAAAGTGTCGAGGTGAAAACACTTTTTTCACGACGCCAGTCCATGATACGGTCCAATACCTTGTGCTCTAAATGTGATGTGCTCTAAATGTGATGCTTTGTGAATGGACCTTAGATTATTTTGCAACATAAACTTGACATTGTCTTCCATTTATTATAAAGTTAATTTACACAAACTATTCAACGATACAAGTTATCAACACTTAAAAGATACAGTAATAAATAATATTTGGTGATAGGGTTGGGACCAATGGGTTGGTCTAACCATTTAACTATATCCTATTATCATCAATTAATGCATCTTTCAATCAAACTAAAGATTGAGATAAACCTATGAAATTGACATGCACAAGAATGTCTGCCATAATATAATTTGAGTAAATTGCAAAAATTATCTTTGTAGTTTAGCCAAATTGTAGGTTTCTTCCTTAAACTTTTGAAAGTATAAGCATTGTTCCTGTGAGAAATTTTGGATTGCAGTTTTCATCCTTGTGTTGCATTTTTTGACAAGGGCATTTTTGTCTTTTTTGCTTTGAACAAGGACGAAAACTGCAATATGAAGTTCTCTACAGAGACGATACCTGCGTTTTCAAAATGTTAAAGACGAAACTTGCAATCTGGTAAAAAATAAATAAATAAATAAAATGCAATTTATTGCTTTTATTTATTTGTCAAAATGTTAGCTTTAATTGAATGTATTTGGACCCCCAAAATGTTGTCTTTCTAACTTTAGCATGTTAACTCTCATGATTCTTGGCATCATCAAATTTAAAGTTATACGCAATTCATCTTTTTGTTTATGGTTGGCAATCTTTTTTACTTTATTTCTGACGGTATTTGCGGATGAAAAAAAGTTTGATTTATAGTTAGGTAAACTTTAAATGGTTGTAGTTTGGGGTAGTTAAGGTTCTATCAAAAACCACTAAACGAAAACATCATTACTTTATAACTAGTTTATCATATTTTAAAAAAAAAAAAGAAAAAAAAATTACAAAAATCTTTCATTGCTCTTGCGAAAACTACTATTACAACAATGAAAACCAATCCTGCAAAAGCAAGGTACGAAAAAGATAAAATATAGATAAATCATACTCATATCTTTAGGTTAACCGAGGGCAAAGTGAATGTGTGTGCGCGAAAAATACTATTGATTATACTTAATACATGGACAATAGTGCGAGACTATGCTACGTTTGTCAATTAAATTTAAGATATTTAACTTTTTTAAGCTGGCAAAATTAATTTTTTTTGCAATATAAAGCATAGACGGATTTTAGGGAGGATCGGGAGGTTATGGCTGCCTTAGAACTTTTAGCATTAAATACATTTTTAACCCTTATCTTTTATATTATGAATACACATGTTAAAAAAAAAAAAAAAAAAAAAAAAAAAAAAAAAAAAAAAAACCCTCAAGTTGACATTTGATTTAACCCTTATCTTTTATAAATTTAGTGCGGACCGAGGGGGTTATGGCTGCCTCAGAACTTTTAGCATCGAATACATTTTGACATTTTCAATAAATTTGTCTAGTTTCGTCTCTGATACAAGTTTTTGTTAGAAATTTTTGACTTTTTATATTTTTGACTTTTCATATGATGCGATGGATCATTATTCATCACCGAAGTGATGTAAAAAGTCATGTCGACTCTAGTTATGAGTTATGGCTATAATTTTAAGTTAAAAAAAATAAGAAAAGAAAGAAACACATGTATGCTTGTAGTATGACTTATGAGCCATTATTTGTCACATCTAGAAATACACAATTTGCTTTAGAATTCGTTACATCAACTAAAATACAAAAATATTTTGATAGGAAACTCGTGCCTAACTCATTTACAAAATTCTAAAACAAAGTAACCATCATAAAATATTTACAAAATGATAATTTTATTATATTATGATGAATAATAACCATAAGATAGCAATGAAAAACATTTATGTATACATCTAGAAAATAAGAATTTGTTTTTTATTTGATGTCTTTATCTTGGAGTAGTTGAAACATTATAAATAAAGTGGATTTATCATTTATGCAAGTGGCATGTCTCATCATCATCCTAATTATTTTTTCCCGTGAGTGGGTGGAACATTCGAACGCGTGGCTATTTCATATCTAATTAAACTCTTAATACTTGATTTGGTGTGATCTTGTTTCATAATTGAATTAAGAACACTAGTGACATATGCTTTGGTGAGTATGCATCTAGCAAGAAGATTTAATGAAATTAGAAAAGTGAAAAAAAAATATAGTCACATATTTCAAATCAGAAAAGAGAAATAATAAGAAATGCATCTATTTTTTTATAAATGCATCTAATATTTGTGGTTGTAGTTTCTTCTCATTATTCTCATCTTAATTATGTTTCTCATTTAATCCTAAGTCATGCATTGGTTAATAATTAACAACAACAACAATCTTTTAATATATATTCTACAGAAGGTGTAGATTGGCAGGAACACTTTGATCCTGAGAGCTTTATTGGCACCACAACCATTGTCCACATCACAAGGAATATCCTACAACTCTCCAGGCCCAGAGGAGCACAACTTGAAATGAGACGAGCCGAGACTCGACCTTCGATCTCTTATCCACAAAGTCTCTCAAATGTGCCATAGATGAGACTCGAACCCAGATCTATTGACTCAAGCACGAGAGCTCCACCCATTGGACTAATGCTCAAGTGGTAATCTTTTAATATATACTAGTATAGATATAACGATATGTGGTCATTATTGTTATATATAACAATGGATTTATTAGCTTAATCAAACAAAGATTGGTAGGGCTGTAAACGAACTACAGAGTCTTGTTCATGTTCTTTCGTTTAATTTTAATCGAACAAAAAGAAACGGACAAAAACCCTTAAACGAACAAATTTTCTTGTTCATAGTCGTTTATTAAGAAAATTAGTTGTTCATGTTCTTTCATTAAGACACTAAATGAGACTTAAACGAATATAAACGATCGAACATAAATGAACGTAGAAAAACAAACATAAAGCTTATTAAATTATGTAAAATGTAACGAACGTTAATAAACGTATAATTCGTGACATATGCTCATGTTTGTTCATTTAACTAAACGAACGTAAAATATTTTTCACTTTCGTTCTTTTAATAAATAAATGAACGTAAATGAACTTTTTACCGAGGAGTTTATTAAATGTTCACTGAACGTAACAATAGGTCTTATGTGATGGATACGATGGTTTATGTATCGGATCACAAAAATGATTCTAATAAAGTTTTTTTACATATAAAAAATATTAGAGATATGTGTTTGTATTTTGCTTTACTTAGTAAAGTTACACTATGATCATTATTATTTAAGTTTCTTAAGAAACTAACAAAGAGATTTGCATCTCAAAAGCATCTTGATCCAACCTTTATTTGTCATTTTATGAGACAAATTTTTGGTAACATTAATCAACCAATTGGTCTAGTCCATTTCATCTTTTTACAAAACTATAAAGGACACTTTCTTTTTACAAAACTATAAAGGACACTTTAATTATTTGTGGATTAAAATTTATCTAGAGATGAAAATTGTTGATGGTTTTTTGTTCTCATCTATAATAATATTGTATGATAGTAATAGGACAATTGTAAAACATTATCTCTTAATATCTTTTTCTAGGTCGAAATGGGTGTATGACACATTACGCAGTATATATGGGTCACCTTTTCTCTTATCTCCCTCATCTTAAAATCTTCATTTCCTCAAAAGCTTTTGGATCACACACCAATTTTCAAGTACTCTTCTTCACCAAGGTAACAAAATCTCATGATCATTTCAAATCATCTAACTAACTAAAACCAATTCTCATATTGTTTTAAACTGTCTAGACACGTCACATTATTCTGTATGTTATAACGAACAGTGACGTGTCTAGACAACTTGATGGATAATAAATCCGAATAGGAATCTTACTGAATATATGGTACATCCAGCATTTTTTTTTTTTTTACTTCATGTAAATAAAAAGACAAATATCCGTGCAGGTAAATAATGGCAACGAACGAGGGGTTGAAGGTCGATGTCGAACATGTTAAGGTGACATCACCACCATCGGGAGGGCTAGCACGACAAGGCAGCGTTTCGAAAAATAATTGCTTGTGTTCTCCAACAACCCATGCTGGCTCTTTTCGATGTAGGCTTCATCGTAGCCCTAGTGGCATTCAGCGTACGAAAAGTATCAATTCGGATTCTAATAAGCATAATGATCTTCATGAACATGATGCTATGAAAACCGTCATGGCTCCATGATTCTTTTCTTTTTTGTTTCATGAAATTAAAGTGCATGTGTAAATGGAACAAACCATATGACATGTTGGCCTTATATATATGAATATGATCATGTGTTGAATAATTTTGTTTTGTTGTTTTTTCCTAACATAGGATATATTATTTCAAGTTTTCAACTTAGCTTCAAATGGTGTTTTCGACATAAGTTAATTCACTAGCTACAACTTTGTGTCTTAGCACAAAACCTTTCATGGTCACAATTTTTTTTTTTTTTTTTTTTTTTTTTTTTTAGGGGTGACCTTAGTTTTGACTTTTTACCCGACTAATTCATGGGGTTTGAATCTATGGCCACACAGATCGGTAAAGTCCTCCCTAGAAGGTTGATGTGACCACTTCAGAATTTTTTGCACCTATCAGGAATTTAACCAGTTACCTCACACAGTTTAGTAATGTTATAGTCGCAGCTTATATGACGGACTTCAAAGTTCCAACAAACAATCTGCAAGGCTTAGAATACGCGACTTGTTTCTAAAGCATGCATAACGATACGTATGTTATAAGAACACTTGAGATGGAAATGACCGGAGACTTGCAAATGGGTAAATACGACACTTGGAAGCTGATAATGTCTTTGCATATATAACGATACGTATGTTTTGGTCTCAGAGTTTTCAGTTTACCATAAATAATAAGAAAAAAGCCACACAAAATACGCGAAACTGAGTATGTTAGTTTATTGTCCTTCAACAATATATAATATCGTAGTAACTAGTTTCCTTACCATATAACTATGGAAATGAACCAAAATCGTTCGTAATGAATAATACTATTTGGGAACTTTTTGACGGCTAGAAGAACCGATTTAGTTAAGTGATTAAAAGTGTGATCTAGAGCTTGTTGAGTTGTTGCTCACCATTAGAATCTTGTCTTGTTATGTGATTAGACATTATACTATATTCTAAAAATCATTGGGAAATGGGGCCCAGTGTAATAGAATTAATGGTTAATTAGTATCCTAATTGTTTTCCTCATTGGTTGTTGGTGTGCAATTTAGTTTATCTGGTGCACTAGGCAACATTCTATTGGTCTATTTTGGTGTTAACAGCCTAAGTGTCCATAAGCCAAACAGTGCTCATGAACAGTTCCAACCCAAACATATGTATAGTGCACTGTTTTGCACTGTAACACACTGTTACATACCGTATTGTGCAACACATAATGCAAAACTGTAGGTAACATTTTGTTCACATGGTCATTAATTATGCAATGTACTATGTCAAATATGAGCCACAACATCAGATTTTATCAATGTTGCAAAACAAGGCCTACAAGGCCGATTAATCGGCGATTACAAGCTACAAGGCCTTGGAACTTGGTGAGTTTTACAAGGTAATCGGCCGATTAATCGGCGATTACAAGGTTTTGGGCCGATTAATCGGCTAAAAAATGCTACAAGGCCTCCGACCGCCTCAGTACCGATTCACGATTTTTGCAACATTGGATTTTATACACATTTTCTTTGTTAACCTTCATTTTTTTCCAACACAAATTGACACTAGAACTTTCTATACTTCACTTTTGTCTTCACTAGCAAATCATACCTCAAATTATAACTATATACTAAAAGGAGGGCTCTTCCCCCCTCTTCTCACCCAATTGCTTTCACCACACTTTATGGTACAAACACATTAGCATGCATTACTACCAAAATTGCTTCCCCACAAACTTTTTAAAAGTTGCTACAGTGCATATGGGTGTATATGCACAGGGTTAGCAATAGTGTTTTGCTGCCTCCCCAACTCCTTCTTCCACACCACACACAGAAACATACACATATTAATCAACCACCCAAAAAAAATAACGGGGTGTTCGTGAACCTTCTTCCACACACACATTAATCAGATCCCAGGTAAAAAAAAAAATCGTTATTTCAAATTAGGGTTTTATTACTTTGGGGGTTTTGTTAATTTTTGGGGGTTCATATCGATTATCATGTTTTTTTCCTTTATGTTTTTCGAAATTATGATACGGATTTTGTTTGATTGGTGTTTTGAAGATGTTTTTTTTAAATCTTGGTTAACGATTTTGTTTAATTTCGTTTTTTTTTTTTCCTTTCTTTGGATTTGTTTGAGGTTTATGCTTTTTATTATTGTAGATTGTTATTGATGGTTTAATTCTTTTTATGGCAGTATGATGGATGAGAAGGTGAAGATTTATGAGGTATGAATGTTGCCTAATTTCATTTTTTTTTAATTATTTTTTCCCAGTATGAACTGGGCAAAAATTATGAGATGGCAAAAATGTGTCAGGTTTGATTCGTCTGTCTTTCGATTTGCTGGGATACCAGGTTTGTTGCTGTGCAAAGGTATAACAAAAATTATTTTATTTATTTATTTATTATTTTTTTTTTTGTCAATATAGATGCATTCGTTTGTAATTTGTGGATTTCTTTACTATTAGAACTTAATTGTAAAATGAAAAATGAACATATAAATTGAGGAATAAGGCTTATGGTATAGGATTTGAAATGTCAATAAAGCTCACATTTTTTGGCTTATAAGTAGCTTATCACCTTCAGCCTGCTGCTCAATTGCATAATCTTAGTATGATAAGCTGAAAATGTGGATTTATATCGGCTTTTATAAATCTTAATAAGCTGATAAGCTCATAAAATAAGCTAACACAAACACCTTTTTAATATATTAGTGAAATCCTGTGAAAGTAGTATAATTTCAGGTTGTGGTCAGTATTTGAGATTATTAGGGGTTTTGTTTCGTAACGGGTTTATTCTTTTGTAACAGGAAATCCCAAATGAAATACAGCCGGTTTCAGCCATGGAGGCGATTATTGTAGCCGAGAACCGTAAAAAGTAGTGAGATGCTAAATCTTCTTTCAAAGACAGTAGCAGTGGCAAGTGGTAACTTTCCTTTTGATCTATTGTCTATATATTGGTAGAATATAAAATAACAGCAGTAGAATAACGTTTTTTTTTTTTTTTTTTTTCTGTTGAATCTTTATTTCATTTGCAGGCCGTATCGTGCAGAGCAAAAAAACTGCTTTGACTTTTTACGCCAAATGTGTCGTCCTTATGAACTAGAAGAGATGTGTCACCAGGTACGTATTTGCAAGTTAAAGTGAAACCATGAAGTACTGGAGTCGAGATCAAAAAGTATGCGCCACAGATCAAATTTGGTTTCTTTCTCGGTACTAATTAGGTGCTTATCTTACGTTCAGCTGAAAAACACTCGATAGTTATATATTGGGCTTATGAGGTTTTGTTGCTTTTTGCTTAATCAAACTGAATTACCATGAGAAATAATGTTAACAGAAAAGCCAACTAAATCAATATTTGAGATTAGCTTAAAGGTATATTATGCATGTTACTACATATCGTGATAGTATTATGTATCTTTTTTGTTATAGTCTTTGTAGGAATGAAGCTATCGAATAACACTTCCTCCACCTGCACAGAGTTCATCATCTGAATACGATGCAACAACTCCCACACATCATCAGCAAAAAAAACTTTTCCAAACATCAGGTATATAACTGCTACACCATGTTTATGTTGCTGTGTTTTAAGTTCTATGAAAAACACTTCGATTTATGAAGTAAATGTCATGGTACAGATCTGGCACATAAAGAAATGTCAAAAAGCAAAAACACGAGAACGGGGTTGCAAATTGGGCTAACTGAGAGCGTCGTGTTAAAGTCAGTGGGTTTAGTTTTGTTCTAGAATAACGGTACACGGATCAACAGGTATGCGGAGTTAATAGGTCTATCACATGGTAAGCAACACTGTCAGACACTAAGATACTCTAAACAGACATTCCTTACATTTCGCGTACCGTTATTCTAGGACAAAGTGTTTACTACCGAGGCTGTGATGGTGTATATCGATGAAGCAAAAGGTTGGTGCTTCGACAAGTTCCGCACATGCCATCTGAAAGTTGAAGGACATCCACACTGCCACTGCCAGCAGCTTGGAACAAAGCCAGCGCCCAATAACAGGTACAATTGACATGCCACGGCACCAAAATTGTGTTATAATACGTGACGCCTGTATACTAAATTAATGCACAAACATCTCGATTCTGTTAAAAGCTATTGTGTGAAGATAACTTTAGCATATGGTACAGGCAGCGTTATTATGACATGCTTCAGCCCCGAAGCGGATTCAATGCTCCCAATAGTCACTGACTTGCAGACAAGTTTGAGTTACAGGATGAAGTATCTTGCTTTAGAATTAATCTCCAATGCATCTGATGTGAGTTTCTTATTTTCATAAACGTGATTTCGATCCCGTATAAGTGTCGTTTTCATTATTCTAATAATTTATTCGCAATTTGTGTATTTCAGGCTTTCGACAAAATTAGGCTCCTTTCTCTTACTGATAAGGAGGTGTTGGGTGAAGGTGATGATAACAACCTTGAAATCTACGTTCGTAGTTGCTGTGGTTTTTTTTTGGGAAAAAGTGAGTTTAGTTTCGAAACTTAACTCACCTGATATTCGTAATGAAATGCAAATTAAGTTAGACAAAGAAAACATAATTCTTTCCATCTGCGATAGAGGTGTGGGTATGACAAAGGAGGACTTGATTAAGACCTTGGGAACAATTGCGTAATCTGGAACTTCAGGTATTGTGCCTGGTCAACTAAAAGTTAGTAAACAATCGTTACTTTTTGCCTTGGTCACGGGTATTGTGACTTTAAAATCACTTTTAAGATGTTTCATATTACAAGGTGCTTATTTTCTTTTTCTCTTGGTCACGGGTTAGACTCAAATTGGACCCACTTTGATTTCAGATTTGATTAGTTGTTATTGTTATTGTTGTCATGGTGGGTTAGCTTAGAACTGGGACGAGTTTATACCCAACGAGGGTTTCCAAGGTTCAATTAGATATAGGTCTTGGGTCAACTAACACATTATTGTTAGTATCTTGGATTAAATTGCAAAAACGGTAAACCCTCATAGTCTCAAAACCAGTTGGTTTGTGTTTGTTTTCGGTTCATGACAGAAACACCCAAGAGGGTGCTGTTCATTTTATTTGCTCTCGGTCAAGGTAAACCCCAAGAGGGTGTTTTGTTTTACACGGATCAGTCGCAAAACCCACAAGGGGTGTTTTTGTTCTTGGATTCAAAAGAGAAAGACCACAGGGGTGTTTACAGTGGGCGTTTCTTTGCTGCAAATGCAATCCCGACAGGGGGTGTTGGATCTGCATGTTCCCAACCCATCAGGGGCATTTATATCTACTTATTTCATTCATTGTACTCTGCACAAACTAATATCATCAATAAATTATACAGAAATATATTATAGCAACTAGCAGCATGTTAGCTTATGGCCTTATATATCAACTTTAATCATTGTAACTAACATTTTTTGTTTATGTGCAGAGAATCAATGTGTCAATCCGAATGGCATGGCACCGTTTATATTCATGCCGATTAAACCAACCAATTACCAAGCTCTAGGTGGTTGAAATACTGACGTAATAGGAGCTTATATATCTATTGATACCATTATTCAAGGTACGTTATTTTACTTTTTCAACAACAGAAAAGTTGAAAAGTTGTTCACCTTTAGTAACATCCAACTGCTTATTATCAAATCCAATATGATAGGCCGTTTCACCAAATCTAAGAAACATGAAATCATTTAATTATATTTAATGGTTTACGAACTGTTGTAATAAAGACATAGGTGCTTTATTTTGCAACATTGTTACAAGTGATAGACATCTAATAGAAGTACAAGAATAGGCAGAAATAGGAAATCCAATCGGTATTGTTGTGCTATACAGATTAATGAAGAAATGCTAAGATAAGTAGTGTGCTCCAGTATACTGGTGAAAGTTTCCATGTTTGATGCCACTGATACTTGGTAGAAGTGTAGAACACAAGAATACATGCTTGGTTGGTAAGTTATCAGCAAAAGAAAGATGAAGTGTTAGTTTTCCAAATAGTGGCGAAATAGGTTCTGCTCTATACGGAGACGTATATATCTCATTGATCGGTGTTGGGTTTTGATTTTGCTAAACCGGAATTTGGTCAAAAATATCCAAGCTTCTGTATGCTCATTCTTCCCTAGGAACTTATGTAGTTTAATCCTTTTTCAGTTTTTTGCAAGGCGTGATTTTTGAACTTTGTATGAATTGCTCATATTTTTTTCAGATGGGTTGTGCAGGTCGTTTGTTTGAACATGAAGGAATCAAATTCATTTAGAGTATGACTTTTTACTTAAGGATATAGAATAATCTGTTACATGCCTGAGATAATGGCTATGGATGATTGTGTATATAATTTGTTATAAAAAGTTAACATGCCATGAGCATTCACGTTCAATTGATCTTACACCAACTCTAACTTTCTTAATTATATACATATTTAACTTTAAGCTTCAACACAATGGCTCGCACAAACACACGGCCTTGCATTTCTGATGCCTACTTCTATTGAAAAACATCCCGCAGCGAAGCGCGGGTTTAACATCCTCGTTTGTAACATCTAGCAGCTGATTTCCTGAGAAAACAAAAGAACAAAACAAATAGAATCTTTGTCAAAAAGGTATGACATATGCCTGTTTCAAAATATGTTATTGGTTTATTTTTACTCCCACCTTTTGTTTTGCACAACAACCATTTGAATTAGTTAGCTTTTTTCCATTTTTGTTTAGGGCCGAATATACATCAGGTGATCAACCTCAAATTCAGTAAAAACCCAAAATTTAGACCTGTTGATGCCCCCAGTTAATTATGAAAACGAACATTTTCCAACAACCGAAACACATAAAAGGAAAGCTGCTATAAAACTATGTGGAATTACAGATGATACAAACCCTAACTTTTCTATCCCCCTTTTCCCCAATCTGTTTCATCTAAAAAAGATTTGCAAAGAAACCCGCCCCCCCCCCCCCCCCCCCCCCCAAAAAAAAAAAAAAAAAAAAAAACCAACATCAAAAACTTATTCAAATTCCGATATATATAACAAAACGATTTTGAAAAAAAAAAAAAAAAAAACTTTCAAACAATAAAATAAACACTTTAAAACATATACATTATAAAACGGAAAGCACATAATGTACAAGAAACACTCACATAAAAAAAATAATGTCGGCAAACGCATTCCCGCGACAACGCGCGGGTTGACACCCTCGTTGCTCCTAAAACATATTACAGTATATTTTAAAACACTAAGAGGGCAGTGAGTGGTAACATCAAATAACACCAATACCATTGTCACGTCAGCGTCACATCATTTTAACACCATATAACATAACGCCAAAAACACCAGTAAATCATAACACCCAATAACACCACTTTTGAGACCCACTTAAAAAAAACAAATGGAAGAACACAAAAAATGGAAACGGCGTTGGGAAAAACACAAACAAAACAAATAGGGAGTGATAACTTGAGTTTCCATGTTAACACCATAACTTGCGTTGCCATGTTAACGCAAAATGAAACGCATGACCAACGTGCTCGACCTAGGACTGGCATTAACGCCATAACGCCTTTGAAATCCTTCCAGCTCGGATGAAATTGCGAAACGGCGTTACCATTCCCTGCCCTCTAATGTTCTGTATCTTGTCACGAATACTAGATGAAACTATTTAGAACGCAGTAATAAAAAGCCAGGCTTCAATTTTCAGATACATGAAGAACTAATGCTTCATAAGTTTGATTGAACCAATTATTTGAAGCAAAGGTGAAATTAAATGGTAAATAGAGGTAAGTAACAAAATTAATGCAAATTAAATTATGAACAAGGATATAGATAAAACATGTGTTGTGATTATGACCTTATTTATTAGAGATTGATCCCCTCGTAAATAAAGTTAGGGTTAGACTTAAATTATGATAGTTTGGTGTGTAAGTCAAGCGAAGATAATATGGAATTCTAATTCTATTATGATTGCACTCCCTCATCTCTATAAATATAAGTAAGGGGTTGCTAGTTCATTGATTCTTCTCGTCTTGATGTAAGCCTTTACATTATAGTAACCGGAGTACTTGGTCAATAGGGTGCAGAGGATAATGCTGCTAAAAAATAGAAAGTGAAGAAGTCTGAGAAAGCTAATCTAGGTAAATTGTTAAACTACAATGCCTAGTCAACAAGGTGGTCCTCGGTTCGAGGTTCCAGCATAAGGAAAAGGATGTTAGGTATCGTTTATGTTTAAGTGTGACACCTAAGGTGTAAATTGTTGGATGTTAAGAGCAACATTTAACAATCAGGGGTTTAAGTGTACTTTGTAATTAGAATTGGTGTTAGACTGGAACTAGGATTAGTAAAACTTGACTTGCAAAGCAAGGAAGGCCTATGGCTGATTGTTCTTATAAGGGTTGGTTTAGGAGAGGTCGCAACCCTTTCATCTCTATAAATAGACGTGAGGAGGGGGATATTAGTTTAAAAAAGAAAAATTATTCTTCCTCAAATTATAAGTTTTATTGATTGATTAATAAAGGGGTGTTTGAGGGTACTTCTCGTGTGTATATCCATCATCTTTTGCTCGTTTATTTTCTTCTTATTCAGTTGATCAAACATGTACAAGTGTTAGAGTTTCGTATATTGTAAACATGACATGTTCTTGATTCCGTGTCATTGATATCCGGGTTTGTTGAAGCCGATATTACAGCATCATGTCATAGCATCTTTCACTTAGATTACATGATTTGTTATATGCAATATTGTGTGTGTATGTACACCCTATGTAAAATCATAACAAGTAATATCTTTTTTGATAAGATTTTTTTGAAACAAGTGAGATTCTATGTCAAAGAAAGAATGTATTCTACACAAACTAGTATATCTGTAATCTGTATACACACATTTCTATTGCATACACTTATCCCAATTATTGATATCACTATACTAGAGACCAAAACAAAAGTGAACATGCTAGTTTGCATCACACTGTACACAACATAGTAGCCCAACAGGCCAAAGTTGGCCCATATCATCAATTATCATTTGTTGATTGTCAGAAACAGCATAATTGTTTTAACAACCAACTTACTCCTTGATATTGTTTATGTCTTGTACTTGGCAGTTGGCAAAACATTTTACAAAATTATTAATCAAAGAGGAAAATGAAGAATCAAATGGCCTTTTGCCTAAAGGCATTTGAGTCATGTATAAACGAAAGAGGTTATGTATTCAAATCTTTGTTGAGACATACAAAAATGTCTCTCAACTAGATGATTTAGGCGCGTGAATAATTTTACTAAAAAAAATAATGCGTCTTTTGTAAATTAACCCAAGAGGTGAAACTACCGTCACTCGATCTTAATCTGTCCATCTAACCCGGATGCTTTATATTTCGTGGTGGAACATTATACTTGCGGTCATCGATTGAAAGATATTGATCATATTGCGCACCTATCGTTCAATAAAATTCAGCAACTAACTCTTTATAGAATGCTAGATTACTAGTGAGTCTAAACAAAAGTAAACAAAGTATATGAACCAAGGGCATGCATGATATAAATCTTTCATGTCCTTTTTTTTTTTTTTTTTTTTTTTTTTTTAATAAATGATTGATTTGATACAAAAGGTTTGTTGGACTTGTGCTTGCAATTAACATGTGATTAAGTAAATCTTAAGGTAAATTAGCAGTAACCTAACAAAAATGGTACCAAATGTCACTTTAACGATAGTGAGTCATGCGTCCTAATATCAATACATGTCTCACTTTTTCTCTAAGTGAAACTTTCTCACCAACTTTTGATCGCCTTCATTTGATGTAATCAACCATATCGATTTCGAAAGAATGACTATACGACAAAGTTATATCTATTTCATAAAGTCGTATATGAGAGCGTGCAAGGTGTGCAATCGAAAGATGACTCAAAAGTTTAGAATCTTTAAAGCCTCAAAATTCATTTCCAACAAAAAGATGTTGACAACGAATTTATGCTTTGAATATCTATCAGTCTACTCCAATTCGGCGAGAGTGATAACGATTTCAAATAAATATTTAAGATGAATAGTTAGAATATCAAGTTCTTTTTAGTACGTAGTGGGTATGATATATATAATTTTGTTCGTCATGTTTAGTTATCGTATAAATTTTATTTCTTTAGTTTTCATATAAACTTTTGCACATTGTTTCGTTAGGTCAGCTACAACATTGGTCCCTATCTCGAGAGATTGTAAAACAAGAACTTTATTAATGGATGCAAAGGTTGTGTACACATCATAAGCTTTGCATTTTGTGATGAGCACTATTTTGTGCTATAGTCAACAACAAGATAAACTTACTATATACTTTATGAAGAAAAAAAAAGACCACTCATTCCAAATATTCTTACAACTTACGTTCCTTATTTGATTAGACAAGTGAAATGATGAGCATTCAAGCATGGGAGTGAAAAAATCAATCATGTTAGCAAATTTGAATTAGGAGTGTTATACTTTGCATTATGAGACTTGTTGTTATCTTGTTACGTTTCGAAATCGCAAATAATCATTATGATTAGTGTTTTGGTCCACATATTGTCCTTGTAGCGGGGTATATGAGTCAGTCAGTGTTGCCGGTTATCAGCGTTTTTTGCAAAAAGAATTTAACAAACAACTAGCAATGTCATTATGTTTCACTCATCACCAGTGGTGACGATTAACATGTGCAACTAGTGCAATCACACATGACCCCTCATTGTAAAAGGCCCCCAATTTAGTATACATCTATTAATATTTATAGTTTTATACATATTTAAGTATATATTGCTTTAAATTTTTAGTGTCTTTGTTAAATATTATCAAAGTTGGATAAAAAAAATGTAGATTGGCAGGGACACCTCAACCCTGTGTACCATAATGGTACTCATCAATCCTACCCAGCAAAGGTTTGATGCCTGTGAAACACCTCCACCCAATACCCAACCATGCTGCGAAACGGATTCGAACTCACGTCCTTTGTTGGATCAAGACATCACATGGTTGAGCTCAGGCTTCTAAGGTAGCTGGTGGCCAACTGCACTAGGCAGTTGGTTAATATTATCAAAGTTGATTTGGGCCACATATCAAAAGAACTTTTTATTTCCCGTAATAGTTAAACTTTTCATGATTTATAAGGGCCTCATTCGTGATTTCGCACCGAGCCACCTTATCACATAATAACTCAATGAAGATGTAGTCAAATGTGATAATACAAGTTGTCTAGGATGCTATCTTTGGTCAAATAGTCAACTTTGAAAAACATGAAAAATGTCAATTCTTGCATATATAACTTTATACTAAATGAAAGAAAAGTGGAAAATCAATAATGGAATTGAATTATTGAGCTGCAAACTGATGGTAGAAAAAGACTAGTGCTCAAGAAATCAATACCATTTGGTCCCCATCATGGATCTATAAAGTTTGATGCTTTTTACCAAAATCTTTAAAGTAACAAGAACATTTCTTCTTTTTTATTTATTACCATAGATTACACAAACAATTCACAATTCAATTACCTAAAGATTACAAGACATTTTTTTTTATAAAAAAAAGATGAATAAAATAGAATGAAATTTTATCCGCGCGACGTTCACATTACCATATTTCCTAGCGTTTTTCGCTTGCAGTTCTTCTGTTTGTAGACCATAACTTACTAAACATTCGTTTAGGGCGATTAGGAAGTGAACAAAGTTGCTTCACCTTTGATGAATCAGCTTTCGTGAGCCCTTCATGAAAATTGTCATCCAAATCATCGTCTTCTGCCAGCTTCATTCTTAAAGTGGAAAGATTGGATTTTGGTGACTTGAAACCCGAAACACTCCATTGGTCTTCAGGTTGCACCATGCTTCTATTGGTGCTTATTGAACCTGGTGCCCTTGATGCATTTTCTTGTGCAGCTAATAGTGCTTTAATGTTGCTGGGTAGGTCAGTCAGCTGACCACCAGCCATGGCTGCTCGAGCTTGTTCAAAGAAAAGGACTTGAACTACTACACGTAAGGGAAGAAGCTCGTTTTGTGCTGCGTGCATACATACTTCCATAGATAACTTCTTGCAGTCAAGTATACGACATATACGCTTCCTTTCTGTCTTGTTGAGGGTCGGGTGTGCCTGCACAACAATAGGATCAGATATAAATACGATTCAAAATCACCATTAACAAAAATAAGTCTAAATAACTTAAAGGGAAAATTATATCTCTTTTAGGTCATTTAGTAACTCGTATACTTAAAAGTTTTTTATGGAAATGAACATCTATAAACGTAATGTCTCTCTACGTAAAAGTAACGTTGTGAAGTAAAATTAGTCATTTTTGAAAGCAAATTTTTACGGGTTTCTTTTTTCTATAAGACACTCAAACGGGACATAAAGCCACTAAGATCAAATCCAATCTGCCAAGTGCAAATGATCCATAACACGATGTTTGACTTCAAAAAGTCAATGTATATCTCTTTTCGAATATGTAAAAGTAAAAAGTAAGAATGATAGAATATGGTTTACCTTGAGATAAATATCAATGGCTCTATAAAGATCATCATGATCCAATCTAGCAAATTCAGGAATTGTCTCGGCTAAAGCAGTGAACTTCGATAATGGCAAATTCACATCTTTAGCAATTTCTTTTAGATAACCGTCGATAAGTCTTGCCACTTTGAGCTTTGAACTATGGGATGCTGAAGACGACCTCCTACTTTCTTGCAACAACTCAAAATCGCCATTATTCGCTGACCTTGATCTTCTATGCCTCTCAAACCGCCCTTTGACTCGTGGAGGACTTGTTGGTGGACTTTGACTTTGCAACATAAATAGCTCCAAAATGTTCAAAATTACATCAACGTCATACACCATTTCACTTGATAAACACGGGATCAACAAATCAGGAACCGTTGCTTCGTCTAACTGAACGCCAATTCTTTTTGCTAATTCAGTTTTTGAAGAAGATGAAGCTCGTAGAATATTGGCTGCTTTAAGTAATTTGAGTAAAAAGCTACAGGAAACTGCGGTTCGTTCCATTGGTAGCAAACTAATGATTGATTCCAAAAGCAATCGACTTTTTGAATTCGAATGAGACTTTTCACCATTTTCTCCAATTTCAGGATTTCTTGAAATGTATGGTAGCCATTTTGAAGCGTAAATCCTCAATGCATCACCAACTAGATTTGCAGGCACTTTGCCACCCGATTTTAAAGCGATCATTGTTCTCCAATAAAGATCAATCCCCAATTCAGAAAGATCTTCAGCCCACCACCCTTTAGTTGTAGCTTTACTCCCGTTACAAGAAATGTCATCCCTTTCCCTCCCTCGCCTCGAATAGCTATGTGATAAACTAACCTTTGAAGGGTTAGAAAGTACTTTAGACGCTATAGCTTCAATACATCGGCTCGTGATCCCCAACTCTTCTGACCATAAATGAAAAGGCTTTGTGCTTTGAAGTGTCACAATCGAATCTTTCCAACCATTGAGTATGCAAGAATTCAAGAAAACGTCGAGCTTGTAAACAAGATTTCCTTTTTCAACTTCTTCTGTCATTTGAAGATACTCGGCTGCACAACGAGCTGATACAATGTTGTAGGCACTGACAGTAATAGTGATTCCATAGCAAAATTTTGCACATAACTCAAAAGATTCTGTGCCTCCTGAGAAATCTGGGAGTTGGATTATTTGATGTTGGCCTGATTCAGGGCTTTCAGAACAAAGTTTTTGTAACCTCAAACACTTCGACAAAAGCGGAAACTGTTTTGTATCGAAAAACAAAAACTGATATTAGATCATATCATACATTAGATAATTTCAATATTTCATACACTATGATAAAATGTTTCTACTTGTCATACTTTTGCAGCTAACCAAAATGTTAATAACTTTGGCCAAAAATAACATAGAAACTAAAATTACTGTAAAATTAATTAACCTTTATCCCAAAATATATCATAAAAGGTGGTTCTTGATTTTAGTCTTTTAGTATATTTGTAGCTCCAAAAACTAAACTGTTTTGGACTTTATTCCATTATTTGACAAATATTATGAGAACCCTTTTTGTTGAAGTTAAGGAAGATCATAAAAATAGTAGTAAATAAATAATAAATGAAATGCCATTATAAAATGTTACCTTGTGAAGCATATATCTTGTTGAATTGACTTGAACTACAAGATCACTAGAAACTTCAGAGGAAACTGACCTGAAGTAATACCAAAGTAATAGAATATACTCATTAAATTATATAAATTAAATATGTACAATGTAAGATATTACAAAATAATATAAATTTGATGAACTTATACCTTACTGAGTCTGAATTGTAGAAAGTATCAGGCTTAGAACCAAGTTTCATAAACTTCATGGCTAAGTTTTTTTTTCTTGTTGTTGTTGACCTCCTAAAATTATCTTGTTTTTATGGTTCTAATGTATCATTACTTTGATGATTAAGTACAATGAACTTAGCTCAATCAATCTTCACCTGTATCATATGAACCAAAAACAGAACACAGTTAGATAATAATTGCAAAATTCCATAAATACAAAATATTAAATAATACACTAAAGAATCATATCATATAAAATCTTCAAGATTTTAATGTTGGTTTGAGCTAAAAAAATAAGCACAATTATTAGAAAGTTAGAAATTTGTAAAATTCCCATTTTCATAACCTCAAGAAAAAAAGAACATAAAAATGTGAACCATGTTAAGAATTGCACAAAAATCATATGAAGTCTTCAAAACTTGTTGAATTTAATTAACTTGAAATTTTCAAAATTTACACCCTTAAAATGTCAACTTTAAATTTATTTGGTGAAAAAAAAAAAAAAAAAAAAAAAAAACACCTAAATTTATATGAAATTTCTAATATTTTTTGGGTCTTGAACTTTGCAAAAAATTGACAATAGCAGAAAAATTACTAACCAAAAACAGAGCACCATCAGAAAATTGTAAAATTTTCATTTTCATAATCATATCCCCACTATACCAACCAGAAACCATAAAATCTTGTACTTTATCATAAAAATTTGAAGATTTTTACATGGGTCTTAAAAGTTATAAACAAGAACCTTAAAACCTGGAACTTTATCATAAATTCCTCAAAAAGCATATAAACTTTTGATATGGGTTTTGCATGTTACAAAAATTAAACAAATGACACCATCCCACCATGAACCAAAAAGAAAACAAATATAAAAAAAAACTTATTCTTGAAACCAAATAAAACCCATAAATATAGGAACTTTGTCACCAAAAAAAATAAAAAAATAAAAATAAAATAAAAATCCTTAGCATAATCCCATAAATCAAATCAAAATCCAAAGTGATATTAGCCAAAATCTTGACACACAATTTTTACAAAATAAACACAAAAAAATCATGCAACATAATAATAGTAAACAAAAGACACTAAACTAACAAACTTTATAAAAGATTAAGAAATAATAAAAAGAAGGACAAGAAACCTTGAAAATGGCGAAGAACATTCAATGGCAGAGAAACAGAGTATGACAGTGGAGTGTATGTGTATGTGTATGTGTGTGAAATATGGCAGCGTGCATTAGCAAAATGAGGGAGAAAAGTGAGTCACACGTGCTTATCCTGCGCCTACTTTTTTCATAATTGTTGTTTCATGCCCTTTGTTCATTTATATACTATTACTTGGTTCTTTGCATAATTTTGTATTAAAACTTTTTATATTACAGAAATATATTAGCTACAATTGTATTCAAGCCATTTTTTTACAATTTTCTGCTATTTTTTTTTTTGGGTTCCCGAGTTATTCTGTATGTCCCTGATTTTTTTTTTTTTTTTTTTTTTTTTTTTTTTTTTTTTAATGTATTTTGATAAACAATTGTAACCAATTACATGACTATAAAAATTGTAGTCATGTCATCCACATATATATGTGGTGTGAAAGTTGTGTTTCTTTGATTGTTTTATGACTTTATTTGGCTTTATAGATTTAGGATCAAATGAGAAGAAACCTTAAAATGAAAAGAATGAGAAATAGCTATAACTACACATTCGAGATGCATCAATTTGAATTAGATGCATCCTTAATCTTTTAGATGCACCATAATATATTTTGTAGCTAAAATTAGATGCATATACGTATATTGGATGCATTTCATCAAGTTAGAAAAATCCTATGTATTTTTCGTCCTCTACGGGTCAAATTTGTTGCTAGTAGTACTTTGTATCTTTTTCACTTCAAAACCACTTTCGAAATTAATTGGGATGCATATACATGAATAGAGATGCATCTAATTCAAGTCGATGCATCTTAAATATGTGGTTATAATTATTTCTCATTTTTCTCGTTTTAAATTTTCTTCTCACTGGATCCTTACACTGGCTTTATAAACATTTTTTTGTTAGGCTTTTTTTAGTATTATGTGTTACTTGGCAAAACTAATGATAAATCCCGGAGGGATATCTTGTTTATTGATTGTATATTTATATATTACAATGCATAGAAAATTTTAATGGAACTCAACTTATAGACGAGCTCGGACCTTATACTCTATTGCTTAATACTCTCTCGTAATTTGAGCGGTCTAATCGCGAAAGCTCGAATCGGAGTGTAAACTATAATTAAAATATATATATATATATATATATATATATATATATATATATATATATATATATATATATATATATATATATATATATATATATATATATAAATAATCAAAATTTGATAGTAACCAGTCACAGCGGATAAACATAATCTTAAAAAAATGAAAAATATGGCAGGTAATGCCGTCAAGGCCTATAAGCTGACACCGTCAAGTAATTGGTGAAGAAAACCCTAAATTGATGACGACGAGGTGACGTCGTTCACTCGTTGAGCGCCCTAATCAATGAGGTTGTTTTCTGTAGTTGCAAGTGACTTTCTTGTTTTGTAATTATGTTTGATAAGGAGTTGTAGTGATAACTATAAAGTGTAGAATGTATGGAATAGAAAATTTACAAGCCAAATGATTATTAATGAAATTATAGTTCTAAACGCTGAAAGCTACGGAATAGAATCTAAACACTTAATATTCTCCTAAAACATACTCCCTAGCAATTTGTCATTTTACATGTAACAACTTGGCATCTTAGTATACCAATATAAAAAGCTAAAAGACGCTATCTATGGTTTGTTTTGTGACTCATGGATTGTTGATCATTTAATTTTGGTTGTCACACTAGGTAATCACTTTCTTTATTTAATTTCAAACACCTCTCTATCATACATCCGAAAGCTTTCATTGAGTTAACTCGAAAAAGAAATATTTCAATTTTCTTATTATATTTCTTTATATTAAAAAAAAAAAAATTAAAAATTAAAAAAATAATCACACTTTTCTCATAATAATGGTTTACTCGGGTGTGTCCGAACCCTATTAAGTATTAACCCACTTAATCCGTAGCCGATCAAACCGAAACCTGAATAACCCGAACCCTTATTAGGGTTGCGCACGAGCAAAGGTTTTTAACATGCAAAACTGGAATAGCATTGTTCGAGTTGGGTTAATCCGAATAACGACCTTATTTGTAAGATATATATAATTTTTAAAATAATAATATTACAATAAGAAGAAAGGAATATAAGTATTTACTCTTTTGGGTTCTAAGATCAATATAATTCCTATAAGGAACCATTATGAAAATACATACTCTCAAAATAGTATATACTTAAATGCATTATTCCAAAGTTGTGTATCTTATTATTGTCATTATCATAAAAGTTGATATACACACCTAATTGAAGATATATACACTTAATGCATATCTTTATATCTTTATGTGTAGAATAGTGTCACTTTTTAGTGCATTCAATCTTAGATGATTTTCAAATAGATTAAAAACTTTATTTAAGGTCATCAAGGCAAATGGAGAAAATTATTAAATTATACCTACATATTTTGATGAAAAAGTATAGCCTTTATTACATAATAGAGGCCTATAAAAGGTTTAAAGCATGTATCTAGCCAATGTTTTAGCCTTATCAAGGCATAAGTTCAACATATATACACCCACCCAATAAACTTTTCATAAATTAGGGATAAAAGTAGGGGCGGTCTCGTGATGTCACATAATCCAAGTCGTAGTGTTATTTTTCATAAAATATATTGAATTTAGTGAAATCCATTCTGTTCTAAAATATTACGGAGTACGTTTTTAGTTATTAGTTAGTTCATTTAATAAGTAAAAATGAACTCATTTTTTATTAAACTCAATTGATCTCATAGTTTTTTGTCAACTATTTCTTTTATATTACAGTTGA
Organism: Artemisia argyi; assembly: GCA_030686995.1. Lineage (NCBI taxonomy): Eukaryota > Viridiplantae > Streptophyta > Magnoliopsida > Asterales > Asteraceae > Artemisia > Artemisia argyi. Next base: position 199,340,376 of record CM060682.1, read on the forward strand.
GAAAAATATTTTATGCATCCGGTCACTTTTAATCCTAGTTTTGTCACGTTGTCATGTCGATTTGTTTTTGTATAACACCTAATAATAATAAATATAGAAAAAGCAAAAATAGAGCTTGATAATATAAAAATCATAGTCTGTAATAAATTTTAGGATGACACATATCTAAGTGTTATCCAAAATTATTTAAAAAGTTATTACAATTAAATCAAATATATTATCAAACACCACATTAAAACATCAAAACATAGCCCACCACCACATATTTATTTTCTTCTTTATCAATAATAATGATGAAGTTGCTAGCTAGGTTGGTTACCTTTTCGGGTCGATCTTGAATTGAGTTCCGGGTCAGGATCCGGATTATTATATCTCACCTTCCTTGAGTCATCTTGTACAAAATGATTTTTAGCAATGATTTTTATTGCCCTTAATCATGGCTCTCCTAAAAAAACATAAAGTTAAGAAGAAAAATGCTTCAAAAATGTTAAACGGGTCTACAAACAAATTACTTTTTAGAAAAAAATAATATAGGTTGATGAAAAGATAAAGAAGAGAGGTGCTAAAAGGAGGAATAATAATATATTTTCAAGATTTCATATACTTTCTCTTCTAAATACAAGGGCCACAAGTGGATAATTTATAGTAGCCACAACTGAAAACTCTGCCTTTGGTATTCTTAGTTGTAACCCTTTCATGCATTTATGAATATGGGGTCAAAGGTGATAAATTTTAGAAAATTTCTTTAAAGAGAATGGTCCATATGTTGATATTTTTTAAAGACTTTTTGAATGGTTTGTAGAAGTTTGATTTTAGGTTGTATAAACTGCATTTATTTGATGGTTGTATGTACGTAGTATTTGTTAATTGTTGATGCAGTTTCACACATGATTGAAAAAGGTTTGAGAAAACAAATTGAGCTTAATTATGTGTCTTGTATGTTACTAATGTATTAGAAAATATTTATTATATGTGACCTAGATGTTTTGGTTGCAAATATCATATACAATGTGTTATGTAAGGGGTGGCAATTCGGGTTGGTGGGTTCGGGTTAGCATGTTTGCGGATCAAAAAACCTCAACCTTAACCCGAACCTAACATGTTTAAATATTCTATTCATCCATGTCAACCGTAACCTGTTTACACATACCCATTAAATGACATATTTAACTCGTATAAATATATGGGTTGACGAGTTAAATAGATTACATGGGTTGAATAGGTTAAAAGAGTTTCGGGTTGACCCATTTAACTTGTTTATATAAGCAAGTTGGCAAATTACATGCGTTAAACAGGTTTGTGGGTCGACCCATTTGACCCATTTAACCCATATAATAAAGTATATATAATTTTTTTATGTTTGAAAAAAATATTAAACAGGTTAGCGACTCGACCCGTTTAACTTATACCTAATTCAAACCGGACCTATTTAATAAACAGGTTAGATAGGTCGACCAAACATAATCCGAAACCTATTTAGACTCAACCCGAACCTGTTAATTTTCGTGTCGATCTCAGGTCGGGTCAGAAATTGCACACCCTAGTTATGTGTATCCGAAATCATCTAACCTCGAATGGCAACGATTTGGTGGATGTTCGGAGCTGCTAAAGTTGTTAAAAGTCTAAATCATGTCAAAGTAGTTATACTACGTATTAAGTTCTTATTACTTTACTTGTTTATGATTAGGTAACTTGTCAAAACTTAGACAAAGTGGTTGATAGTAGTTCACCAATGATAGCAAAATGTTGGACTTTCTTAGTCCCTAAAATTGGAAGTTAGTTTTGTCTAAAATGAACTTTCGAGTAGGATGTTGGGGTCTTTTAAAATGGATCAAACATGTAGTTTGATTACAAATATGCATCTATTTTGAGAAATTAACTTGGAAGTTTGGCCACCAATTAATGAGTTTAATTATAACTAAATACTGTATACTAATTTGTTCTTAACACATATAACAAAGAACATATACATTATATTCCCTAAAGGACACATTGGATTAACAATAACGTCCAAAGGACACACTGGATTAACAATAACGTCCAAGTATCATGAATTTTTAAAGCTCTATATCAATAGTGTTAGGATAATCATTTTCAAAACAAGGCTGTCATCAACAAGTGAAAATACAACAATGCACATTCATTATTTTGTGAGAACTTATGAACAATTTTCAAGCTTTTAGTGTAAATAACTTTTTATTTTTATTTTTTTATATCTGGGTTTTCGACTACATTGTGAGCCGACAAATCCCAGAGCAAATACCCTTTTAGATATTTCGGAAACGTCGCAGGTGAACCTCCATGGCCAATGGGGCCGGGGATTAATTTCTCCCTAGGGTTCGAACCCAAGACCTCTTGGAGCTTTCGTCCTAAGAGGTTAAGCCCTTATCATTGGGTCAGCTTGATTTGTTTGCAGACTTACATATTATCATAAATAACATTTTAATTTTACATAACTTATAAACTTAAATTAGGGATGCAGTTAAGACGTTACCGATACGTAAAACAAAATGTAAGATAAGATAAAAAGAATAGAAGTGGAAGCTAGTGGTCCTAAATGTTGTAGGATTTTGTAACATTCACCAAATGGGAATATGACCCATTCTCGTTGAAATGGTTAAATCAATGTCTACACATAAACAAACCACTATTCACAAAATGTCAAAGTTACAAGACAATGTGTAAGGTATTGGTTCAATCAGTGTCCCAGACCAGCTCGTGTGGCTTGGACCCATTGTGGGCTGGCTACATCAATGGGTGAACCCAGGTTGTGACATTTTTTTGCACTATTTTGTATATTGAAAAAATAGTAAAAAAAAAAAAAAAAAATTAAGAAATTCGCAAAAGTTCACTAAAAAGCTGTTATTTTTGCACAGTTAAAACCAAAGGTGGACACTATTAGCAATGTCTTAAAACCTGGTATTTTAATCGACCCGGCTAAATTTCTAATTTCCAGTTCAACTGTATTTTTGCCTAAAATCAGCTTCACGATCCTATTGATTCCTTGTTCAATTGGCCGGGTTAAATTTAGGGTTTTAAACATTGCCCTTGAGCCCAGGACGGAGCTTGAACGTTGTTGGTGAAGAGGCCAATTTGAAAAATAATCATTTTAGGTGGGCTGATATACACAATGCTAAAATTTTTGTATTAAAAATGACTAAAATCATATATAAAAAAATATAAAATGTACATAAGATCAAAAAATTTGGAGAGGTCCCCTTCGGTCCTTCTAAGTTCCATCCGTGCTTGACCCACAAGGTATGCATACCTTTAATCAATATTTGTAATGTAATATTTTTTTAGTTGAATGTTACGACATAATCTTTGCAGTTTCAAACAAAAAGAGCACTCTTTGAAAGGCTTCTAGGTAAACCACTAGCTAAACCATGTACTTTCTTACATAGTACTAGTATCTTACATATGTTTCAACCCGATACTACTCGATACTTAGGCCGGATGTAATAAGAGGCCACCAAGACCGCATTCATCACTGTCATTTTAACGTCACATCAGCTTTCTCTATCTAAACCAACTTCATCACCAACTTAGTGTAATAAGACAATTAACTAGGGTTGGGCAATGGGTCAAACCCAAACCGAATCGACCAAATCATACCAGAACCAAAAACCGATTTTGAGGAAAACGTCAACTGAAGTTAACCTAGCGAAACCGAAACTAAACCGAACCGACAACTTAGGTGTATTTTTCTTGGTTTTGTCCCGAACCGAGTAAAACCGAAACAGAAAACCATAATTATATAAAACTGAAAACCGAAACGAATTAGGTCGATTCGGTTCGATTCGACCACTCTTTGGCTCGGTTTGTCGGTTCGATTCGATTTTCGATTGATTTTGCTCAGCCCTACAACCAATTTCACCACAAGAATATACCTTACTTAAACACATATATACCCCACAAAAACACACACACACACACAAAACCACATACTACACGACTCGGTCCCCACAGAACCAAGTTTTGCATTTTTGAGCTCGAAGACACGTGTTGCGGTCCCTCTATAATAAGAACAACACGTACCGGGTGGTCCAAGACTCGGTCTTTGCACCCTTATTACGCGTGGTCTTAAACTCACAACCAGCTTATTGGTTGAAGAGTCACATATCGGTGAATAAATAATTGATGGTGGCATATTTGTAGTTATGTGAGACAAGCATGGGCTAAATAGGGATTGTAACCGTGGGGATGAAGTGGATTTTGTATGTGGGATCCACTATGTGTTAACCTAGGGGGTTACAGTGAAAAACATGTGGGTTCCATTTTCCACCGTATGATTTCTTTCATGGTGGGTCCCACTCTTTTGTCTACGTTGATAGTACAGTCCACGTCAGCTTCGACTGTTCTTTCTTGTTTTTGATGTCAAAAGTAGAAAGTACGTCAAAACGGTATTTTCGCACGTACTCCCTATGTTATGTATTCGATCGTTGTACAAGATCAAATCTTGTTAAGCAACTACACATGCATGTTTGTGTACTATGCTTGCTGCTTAGGCTGATGTAATGATGATCGCGAACATTACTGTCAAATTAATTTTTTACCATCCAAATATAACTCACTTTTACACAAATATACTTCACATAATTACAACTCAGACACACGACCAACATGCCAAAACCTACTTCTCACATTTTGAGGTGTGTGTGGACAATGCGTCTTTGGGGAGAGGTTGTAACGGGGGAGGCGTATATATGTCTTCAAAAGGGGGATAACACGTTTCATGAAACACCATTACACATAGTCTTAAAGGTTGTGTTAAAGGTGGTGTTTAACCGATTCCATACTTTCATGGTCGACTTAGCTCAACTCGATTATTTTATATGGTGCACGCACTAGAAAAAAATTCAATAACTTATGTAACTGTTTTTTTACCTGTATAGTAGAACTCTGAGTACTCGTTAGGGTTTACCATATATAAATGGCAGGTAGGGTTTATTACTGTAGTATATATTGATGAATACTGTAGTTTAAATATGATTCTTACAGTTGGAGGGGGGCCAACTTGAAAAGTATTTATTTTTGGAGGCCGATATATACTACGATGAAATTTTTGTATTAAAAATGACTAGAACCATATATAAAAAATGTATATAGGATCAAAAGTTTTAGGGGGGCCGCAGCCCCCCTCGTCCCTTCTAAGTTCCGTCCATGGGCATAACTCCATTTTCAACCCCTAGGCATATATTCTAAGGGATAAATCATATTAAATTATAAATGGTAGGGTTAATGTGTTCCATGCATGCATGCATATTCAAACTACAGTAATAAATTCAAATCTAATAAATTTGGACATGTCAGCTACGTGCCCAAAACCTGGCCGGCCGGATTGATATGGTCGGTTGAGCACCATGGCAGCCCGACAAGCGACCAATGTACAGTGTCAATCATGCAAGTTATCTGGTGATCGATCACTTGCTAGCTAGCTTGAATTATATTCACACACAAAATATCATGAAATTCAAGTCAAGGAGTCCATGGTGTTTCTATAATTGACATTACATGAGCATGGGTTCTGTGTAATCAGTGTCGATCTTGGGTCCATTGTCTCACATCCACACGGCCACACGTAACGTAGCTATATTTGGAATCAATGGTCCTGCTAGTGTAGTCGTGACTCGATGCTTTCGATCCACTAGAGTCATCAAAGTTTATATACTTTTCATTGGTTTCTCGTGAAGATTGTAACATATGGCTAAAAAAATTTATTATTGAAACGTATTTTGAATAAGTAAATTAAATAAAGAGTGTAGTAGTTCAAATGATTGATCAATATTGTATTTCGTTTTACCATTCACAAAAAAAATGAAACTACGCTACTACGGTGGGTTCCGGGGATCATGAGACCCACGTTGATTATTGCAGCATGATGTTAATTTTTCAGAAACCGGACTTTTTTTTAAATGCTATTGATATAAAATTTAAATCTCACAACGACTTTCGACCATATTGGAGAGGACTTTTCTTTCAAAGCAACTCGACTCATCATTCACTACAAGAATCAGGAGAACAGGCGACGAGCACAATGCCGACGACTCAATGTCGTCGGCACCATACGCTAAACGACAAAAAATTGGCTTGACCCAGACAAGGTTGCGTTGAAGTTTTAATCTAGAATTATACCGACGTCATGTCGTCGGTATAATAACAACATGTTTGACTATTGATAAACCTGGTGAAAAAAAAGGCGGGAATTTGACCGCCAAAACACGTGCCGACGTCATGTCGTCGGTGATATATAAATACACAAATAATTGTGGTTAGCGTGGGATTAACCAATGATTAATAATTAATAGCCCCTAGTTTAAAAACGCCGACGACATGACGTCGGCAACAATTTGAGTCAAAATTTTTGTTTTTCCCTTTAGTGAATTATAGCGAATAATTGGGCGGGGTTTTTTCCCGCCTTAACGAAGCCGACGACATGACGTCGGCACTTATTTTAACCGCGTGTACATTATAGCCAATAATTGGGCGGGAATTTTCCCGCGTTTTTTCCCGTCGACATGTCGACGGGAATATCTCTCCCAAAATTCAGGCTATATATAACCTAACAAATATATTCCCGTCTCATTTTTTACCTATATACATTCTCACAAAATCATTTCCGTCTCATTTTACAAATCTACATTTACATTTTCACAAAATTATTTCCGTCTCATTTTACACATCTCACAAATAATTCAATCGTCAATTCTTACAAGACACACATGACTTGGCGTGGTTGCACAGTTGAAGAGGAGTACTCAAAAATCTTGTCACACGAGCTCCTCTTTAATGAAGTTATGTTAACTTTTGGTCATTCAGTTTATAAGGAATATGGTGATTTTAAGGATGCTCAACCGTGGATGAGAGACAAGATTATCGAATGGTGTAGGAAAAAGCCGTACTACAAAGAGTACATAGACGAGCTAGATACTGCTGAAGCTCAAGCTGCTGCTGAAGCTCAAGTTGTTGCTGTTGGAGGTGACGACGAAGCTGAAAGTACGTTGGAAACAAAAGTTGATAATCTGGGAAATAGGATCACAAATCTTGAAGCTACGTTTGCACATATCAAGGAAATGAGAGCAAGGAAGGGAAAAGATGGTGCGAGTTCGAGTAAAGCGGGAAGTAGCCGCAAAAAAAAATAAACAGGCTGTTTCGTTTGATCTGTTGTTTTAGTTGTCGAGTTGTTTAGTTTGAGTTGTTTCGTTTGGTTGTCGAGTTGTTTAGTTTGAGTTATTTCGTTTGGTTGTCGAGTTTTTTAGTTTGAGTTGTTTCCTTTGGTTATTGAGTTGTTTAGTTTGATTGTCGAGTTGTTTAGTTTGAGTCTGTATGAAAATGCATGTGGTTAAGAACTCTTGCTTGTTTTAAATAAACAGTTTGCCTTTGTGTTTGATAATTATTGCTCCTTCAGTTCTAATTATTGCTCCACAACAACAACATTTTATTAAACAACAACAACAACAACATTTTATTAAACATCAAAAACATCAACAACAACAGCAAACAACAACAACAACAACAATAACAGTACTACATATGAAATTTATCCATGTCACCGACAAGGTCACGGAGTATTGCATCCGACTGACATGCGTGGTCGTGGTTGGGATACGTTGCCATGTCAAGTTTTGCCTCCAGCACCCTTAATTTTGTCTCTAACACCTGTTTTTGTGCCTCCAACACCTGTTTTTGTGCCTCCAGCAAGTTTATTCTAAGATTTTTTTTATGACAGTTTGAGCACCTTTTTGGAGCAGATCCAGAACCGCTTGATGTTGAACCTCCCAGAGAACCGATCATCATTTTGGCGAGTCGTTCCTCCTTCCATAAAAAAAATTACATCCATGGTCGTCTGTCCCAGGCTGTTAAAGAGTAAAAACTATTATTTTTAACAACTAACCAAATTATTTAAAGAAAAAAATATGTAATTGTTCACCTGCGAGAAAGGACACGCATAGTATAGTTTACCACGGGAATAAGATTTACACGATTCTCGCAGAACCACGTCTCCTCGTTCACAAGGACAAGGAAAAGCTTCAAATTCTGCCATCTTCTTCACCATGATAACAGTGTATGTTTGTGGTTGTGAGGTTGAGTGGTTGAATCGTGACCGGTGTGGCCCGATCTACAAGTTGAGGTGATAAAAGGTGGTGGCCAGAAAAAGATTCCGGCGGCCGGAAAATACTGGTGTCGCCAGAAAACAGAAACTGCTAGAAAGAGATAGAGAGAGAGATATATAGTGAGATGAGTATGTGTGTGTGTGTGTGTATGTTTATATTGTGAGGATAAGGTGTTAGGTAGAGAGAGATATATAGTGAGATGAGACATATCATGTATAACCATTGCATCTCGACTCGTTCGTTTAACATCTCATGTATAACCATAGCATATCGACTCGTTCGTTTAACATCTCATGTATAACCATTGCATCTCGACTCGTTCGTTTAACATCTCATGTATAACCATTGCATCTCGACTCGTTCGTTTAACATCTCATGTATAACCATTGCATCTCGACTCGTTCGTTTTACATATCATGTATAAACATTGCATCTCGACTCGTTCGTTTAACATCTCATGTATAACCATTGCATCACGACTCGTTCGTTTAACATCTCATGTATAACCATTGCATCTTGACTCGTTCGTTAAACATCTAGTGTATAACCATAACATTTCGGCTCGTTCGTTAAACATCTCGTGTATAACCATAACATCTCGGCTCGTTCGTTAAACATCTAGTGTAGAACCGTAACATCTCGGCTCGTTCGTTAATCATCTAGTGTAGAACCATAACATCTCGGCTCGTTCGCTAATCATCTAGTGTATAACCATAAAAAATTTAACTACTTATTTTTTAATTTTATAAAACTATTTTTATTTTATTTTTTTAATTTTATAAAAGTATTTATAATAAATAAAAAATTTAACTACTTATTTTTTATTTTATAAAACTATTTTTATTTTAATTTTCTAAAAGTATTTATAATAAATAAAAAATTTAACTACTTATTTTTTTATTTTATAAAACTATTTTTAATTTTTTTTTAATTTTATAAAAGTATTTATAATAAATAAAAAATTTAACTACTTATTTTTTATTTTATAAAACTATTTTTATTTTAATTTTCTAAAAGTATTTATAATAAATAAAAAATTTAACTACTTATTTTTTTATTTTATAAAACTATTTTTAATTTTTTTTTTAATTTTATAAAAAGTATTTATAATATTACTGTCGACTTGTCGTCGGTAATATAACCGCCAAAATTTTCACCAAAATTTCGTACATCCCGCCAAACTAGAAACGACAAATATCTTTACTTTACCGACGACATGTCGTCGGTAATATTAAAGGATATAACAAAATAGATCTGGGGTCAACACTTAAAAAAAAAAACTTATAACTTTTTTTCTCCTCCGATCCGCCGGCGATAATCAACACCACTACCACCTCCTCCTCCGACACCACTACCACCTCCTCCTCCGGGGATAATCAACACCACCACACCACACCACCTCCTCCTCCTCCTCCTCCGGCGATTATCAACACCACGTACACCACCACACCACACCACACCTCACCGCAGCTCCACACAATAGCACCACTGTGCACCTCCTCCTCCTCCTCATTCGTTTAATTCTTCCCCAACCCCTCCTTTGTTTAATTCTTCTTCTTCCCCAACCCTCCTTTCTTCAACACCACACAGCAGGTAAATTTTTTTTCTAATTTTTGTTAATTTTTGTTATTATTATTAATTTAATTGTTATTATTGTTGTTAATTTTTTTTTTATTATTATTGTTAATTTATTTTTTGTTTATTAATTTTTTAATTTTTGTTTATTTTTTGTTATTATCCAAGACAGCAGGTAAAGAGGGTGAGAGCCGAGAGCGAGAGCCGAGGGTGAGAGCCAAGACAGCAGGTAATGTACCTCGTTTTATTTTTTTTTATTAACTTTTGGTATCCCGACGACATGTCGCCGACAACAGTTTTTTGTTTAAACTTTTGATATATATTAATTGTTGCTCTCTTTTATTATAGCCCGATACCACAGCCGAGCCACAACCAATACCACAGCCGAGCCACAGCCGAGACAGTATGTATTCCTTTTTTTTTTTTTTTTTTTTTCATTTTTATGCTTTGTTGTAGTTTAGTATATTAGGTTTTGATATAAAAGGGATTAATTGTTGCGGATTGTGAAATGTGATTAAGTATTAGTTTACGGATTAAGTATTAAGTAGGATATTGCATTTGGTTAGTTTTTTGGTTGGTTTTAACGACACAACCAAGGTATGTATTAAGTAGGATATTCCGAAGGTTGCAAATATTAAACTAGTAAAAGAAAGAAAAAAAATAGTGTGATTTTAGAGTGTGCTTGTTAGTAACTATATAATTGTTTAACTTTAATTGTTTGGTTTTCGGCTTATATTGTCTTGTTTTCGGCTTATATTTCATAATTGTTTATATTCTAATTGTTTAACTTAAAATATATGCTATTGTTAGACTTTTGTGAATGTTTTAGGATTTTAGTGATTAATTTCAGAAAGTCCCCGTCCGAAGTTAATCATCCTATAGAAAACCTGTCCGGAATTAATTTATTAGAAATTAATTTCGGAAAATCCCCTGTTTGGGACTGCTTTTTGAATGTTTTGTCTCATTTAGGATATGGATGGGTATAACTGATTTACTATTTGAGATTATTTCGACAGTGTTTCTCCTTTACTCCTACGAATATGTCCATCTTAATGCACATATTTGGGGAGTTGAGGGGAAATGCTGCCGAAATTTTCTCAAATAGTAAATCAGTTATACAGATTCATATATGGGACGAATCATTCAAAGAGTGGGTTAGGATTGCCTTCCATAGTTACGCTAGGTGAACAAAACAACTCGTAATCATTAATTAAGTGCATATAATAACCGATTGCATCATAAAAATGCAGTTATGATAATTGATAAGAGTTGGACCCGTATAGATCATCGTGGTTCAAAAGAATTTCTTGATGGTCTTGCCGCCTTCCTCCATCATTGCAAACCGTTATTGAATAATTCCGGAAAAATAAAATGTCCGTGTCGTCGTTGTTGTAATGTTCCATGGGTATCTCTCGAAGGTCTTAAAAACCACATAGATCAAAATGGGTGGGACCCAACTTATACACAATGGAAGGATCACGGTGAACCGGATCCTCCGAATAATGATCAAAATGCTATTCTTGATAACACAACACAACGTGAGATGAGTGACATGGGTGCCTAAATGATATTCTTGATATTCCTCCGAATAATGATCAAAATGCTATTCTTGATATTCCTTCGAATAATGAGCCGACTCACGGAAATATTGGCGAGACAAGTAACGAGCCTACTCAAGCAGCGACACCTCCTCTGCGTAACGAGTATGAAGAGTTACTTGCAAGTTTCAACCAGCCTCTGTACCCGGGTTGTGACTTTATGACAACATAGGATTTTATGGCAAAGTTTACACATCTCAAAGTCAGCGGTAAATGGAGTGATACTTCATTTAACAAAACGCTAAAATTTCTCCAGGAGGTATTTCCGCCCAGGTTAGGTTACAATCTCCCACCGTCATACTATCATATAAAGAAGACATTTAAAAAGGTCGGGTTAGGGTACGAGTCGATACATGCTTGTGAAAATGATTGCTTTCTATATCGGGGGGTTGATTACGAAGATTTGGAGTATTGTCCGGTTTGCAAAACGAGTAGATGGAAAGACAATAAAACAACGGGGAAGAAAGTTCCTAACAAGGTGTTGCGTTACTTTCCTATCATTCCTAGACTACAACGTTTGTACAAGTCTATTCACACTGCAAAACATATGACTTGGCATGCTACTGGAAAGTCTACGGACGGTAAGATGCAACACCCGGTTGATGGTGAAGCATGGCAGAAGTTTGACAATAAATATTCAGATTTTGCTATAGAACCACGAAACGTTCGATTAGGGTTGGCTGCTGATGGTTTCAATCCGTTCGGAAACCTTAGTCAGACTTACAGCATGTGGCCGGTTATATTAACAGCATACAACTTGCCTCCGTGGTTATGCATGAAAGAGACTTCTTTGATGTTGACGTTGTTGATTCCTGGCCCTAAATCACCGGCGAAGGACATCGATGTTTACTTGAGGCCCTTGATTGATGACCTTGTGAAATTATGGAAAAAACCAGGTATCCTGACTATGGACGTTGCTACAGGCACTCAATTCCACGTGAGAGCGATGTTTTTATGGACCATCAATGATTTTTCTGCTCGAAGTAGTTTGTCTGGTTGGCAAGGGCAAGGTTACTTCGCTTGCCCTACATGCAAAGTAGACACTCCGGCTACGCGTGTGATAAGCAAAACAGCTTATGTTGGTCATAGAAGATTCTTTAAAAAAAACCATAAATGGAGGAGGGACGATACTACATTCAGTGGTGAACCCGATCATAGAGAGCCTCCTAGAAAAGATACCAGAGTTGATATCTTGACTCAACTTGCGAAATTGCCCACACGTGTGCCGGGGAAACATCCGGATTATGGGGGTGGGAAGATAAAACGTAATCATGATGACGAGCTGAACTGGACTAAACGGTCTATCTTCTACGATCTTAAATATTGGTCTTTTCTTTCTCTACCACACAATTTAGATGTCATGCATATCGAAAAAAATGTGCTGGAGAGTATCTTGAACACCTTGTTAATGAATGACAAATCTAAAGACACCGCGAAGGCAAGACAAGATTTGGAAGCTCTGGGCATTCGACAGGAGTTGTGGCTCGGAAACAAAAAAAACAGGAAGTGCTCGAATTCTCATGCAAAGTACTCCCTCACACCCGATAAAAGAAAACTCTTCTGTCAATGCATCAAAACAGTTAAGCTACCGGATGGGTTCGGATCCAAGTTCAAGTCAAAAGTGACCAAAGATGATAACAATATAACGGGCATGAAGTCTCATGACTATCATATAATAATGCAACGGTTACTTCCTTATGGACTTCAGCAATACTTGGACGCACAGACTTATACACCATTGATCGAGCTTTGTTTCTTCTTTAAGCAAATTTGCGCCCGAACTTTGATGGTGAAAGACATTGAGAAAGCTAAAGACCAGTTGATCAGTATTTTATGCAGTCTCGAGCAAATATATCCTCCTGCTTTTTTTGACATTATGATTCACTTGGTTATGCATTTACCTGAAGAGGCTATTCAAGGCGGTCCTGTTTCATTCCGGTGGATGTATCCATTTGAAAGATACATGAAGAAGCTTAAAAACTATGTCCGAAATAAAGCTAAGCCGGAGGGTTCAATAGCGGAGGGTTATGTTGCAGATGAAGCATTAACTTTCTGTTCTCGTTATTTTCGTGGTGTTGGGACAAAATTTAATCATCCCGCTGCATCTCAGTACCGTCCTCGCCCAACCAGTGATTTCCAGGTGTTCCGATCACTATGTACCAATTCTGGTAAAGAGACATTGATTAAGTTAGGTCTCCCAGAAATGAAGAGAGTGATATGGTATGTACTTCACAACAGTCCTGAGATCGACAAGTACATGGACGAGTTCGAGAGGTATGCGTTTATATTTTGAAATTTCTGTTTCCTAAGTTATCTTTTCGATTTATTCTAATATCATGAACATTTTCAGCGAATTTCCTAATATCGACATGCAACAAGCATTTCCGAGCTGGTTTGAGACGAAGGTAAACTTATTGTATGTATTTCCATGTATAAATAACGACTATTACTCATCTCCATCTATTCTTATCTTTTTTCATAGATCCGTAAACTTTACATAGCCGATGACCCAAGCTGTACTCCCGACTTATTCGCTTTGGCTTGTGGACCATCACCGACCCCAATCTCAGTCAACTCTTGCGTAGTCAACGGTGTGAGGTTTGTCGTACACAGCCGCGATATAAAACGTACAACTCAGAACAGCGGAATTTGTTCACCTGGTGAGAAGGAGGGAGAAATGTATTATGGTCAACTAGAAGAAATTCTGGAGTTCGCATATTCCCAGTTCAAAGTTGTGTTGTTTCGAGTTAAGTGGTTCGACTTAAGCAACAAAAACCGTAGAGTCCAACGTTTTACCACTAGAAACAACATGACACAAATTTTGGCATGTAGCTATGCGTTCGAAGATCAACCTTACATTCTCGCAACACAAGCAAAACAAGTCTTCTACCTTGAAGATCCTGCCAGACGACCACTCCATTGGAAGGTCGTCCAAGAAGTAAATCACAACACAATCTGGGATGTCATCGTGGTAGAAGACGATGATGATGTGATACATGGCAACAACTCATCCGATCTCCAACTGTCTGCTAATTTGAATGATTTGGAACCTGGAACCTTAAATATCGATGGTGAATCAACGTTAGTTGAGGCACCACCACCACAAATCATTCCTGTTGATGACGACGATGATTTTATTGATGATGAAGACGACGATCCTTATGATTTAGCATATTCTGATAATGAAGTCGCAAACAATTCTGATGATGAAGTTGAAGTTGCGACTAATGTTGTTTATGATAGTGATTTTGATTGTGCAGATTGATCTTAAAATGTAACTTGTAAAACGACACTTATTTTAATGAAATTGTTATGGATTGTTTAAAAGTGTATATTTCTTTTGAATGTGTATGTATTTGAATGTGTGCATGCTTATGTTAATCTGTTCCCGAATTTCTATATGTTACTCAACTTGTACTTTTACAGATGGCAGCAGCAGTTGCACGGAGTCATGGTGGTGACGGTGCCGATGATCCACCACCTTCCCCTACCCGTCAGATTGAGGGCGGACACCGTGCTAGTGGTAAGAATTTCTAGATTATATATATATATATATATATATATATATATATATATATATATATATATATATATATATATATATATATATATATATATATATATATATATATATATATATATACACACATATTATGTATATATATAGATATATGTGTATATATATATATATACATATATCTATATAAGTTACTTTATGACGTTTTCACTCACTCCAATTGCAGGATCAGGGCGACCCCGCCGAGGAGGTCGGGCCAGGGGGGGAGGCAGGGGTAGGGGAGGTCAGAATGGCGGTAGGCAACGACCACGCGAAGAAAATAAGAATGTGAAGCTCAAGGCTGCCGTGAGACTTCGTGGCCTACAGTCTATTGACTTTGAGATTGGTGATAAGGGGACTTACACTCATGTGGGCCCGAACCAAGCATGGTTTGGCAATTACGTCGGCGAGCTCATTCGACAGCTGCCGCTACACTATGACTCCTGGTACGATATAGAACCGGAGCTGACGGCTAACTTCCTTCCAAGCGTCGGGGTCAGTTATTTCATTTTCTTTTTATATATATTGTTATGTTACCGTGTTTATTTATTTAAATGTGCATATTTATTTAAATTTGTTTATTTATTTATATCTCTATATTTAATTATTTGAATGTGTACATTTATTAACATTTTTTTATTTATTTATATCTTTATATTAATTTTAACTATATTTGATTGCAGCGTATGTTCAATTTGGAGCGCCACAAGACCAGACCGGAGTGTGAGACCATTCGGTCGGCGCTCACAGCATATTTCGCCACCCGATACCGTGACAATAAACATGATCTGAAACGTGATTACTTTACGAGAAAGGGTGGGGCTGCGAGAGTGGACGAGATCAGAAGAAATCCTCCTCCGAACTTGGAGCCGGCTGAGTGGAACAGGTATGTCAACAAGTACATGACGGAGAAGGCCCAGACACGATCGGCTGTGAACAAAGAGAATAGAAAGAAGAACAAGATTCTCAGCCGCCACGGTTCGAAATCATTTGCCGCATCTCGACACGAATATGTAAGACACATTTTATTTTTATAAGATTATTTAATTTTAATAATATATTAATTAAAAGTATTTATACTAAATAAAATATATATGGTGTTTGATTAGTCATTTTAATTTGTTTCATCCTATATGCATGTGTATATATTTATACAGTTCGAGAACAGCGAGGACCACCGGTATCCGTCCATGTTCGATACCTATCTTGACACCCACTTCAAGAATGGTGTTTGGTTGCAGGACGAGGCTCGTGCTCGGTTTGTAAGTATCGTTATTTATTTATTTATTTATTTTTTCAAACACGCACTTAGTGATTTATTGAAACATAATCTAGTAATTAACCCGACTAATATATTAATTTTCTCATTTTTTTTCAACTACACAGGAAGAGATGGTCCGACTACGGGAGCCTAGATCCGATATGCCGGCAGACGAGCCGTGCCTCACGGAGGAGGAGATATTTGCTCGGGTAATCGGGGGCAAGCAGCGTGGCCATATACCCGGCGTCGGCAAGGTGGTACCCTTCTTGAAGAGGCCACGGGTAGACTTGCCGCCTCCAGCTCCACCAGGTATTTAAAGTTGGATAATCTTATGTATTGAAATGACCGTTTTTAAATTTTGATTATTTCGTTTATAGGTATTTAATGTTGGATAATCTTATGTATTGAAATGACCGTTTTTTAATTTTGATTATTTCGTTTATAGGTACGTCCGAGCTTGACAGGAAGCTTGCTGAAGCTCAGGAGAAGATTGATGAATTTAAAACGATAGTGGATGAAGCTAAGAAAGAGAAGGAGAAAGAAAGAAAGAAAGCCAAGAAAACTGAGAAGCAGCTTGAGTTGTTGACACGTTCTGTCTCGACAAACCCAACATGGGAGGCGTTTATTAGCCAGAGTGGTTCTCGTCATGCAGCTGGAGGCGGCGCAGGCGCTCCCGCGAAGGGCTCAGGCTGCGAGAGTGGCTCTGGCAGCGGGAGTGGCTCTCGCAGCGGGAGTTCTGATGATGATCAGGATGACGACGAGGGGCTGTATGACGACGATGGGCTGTAGAGGTATTATTTTGTGTTGTTTTGTCTTTGGAACTATGTCCGGACGACCCCAATCTTATTATCTTTGAACACTTAGGATATTGCAACATTTGTAGATATAGTAGCTACGTTTAGCGATTATAACACCCGTTTTGTAAACTTTATGATGTATTTTGAGGGTGTTATAAAGTTTATGGCCGTTTTGTAAAGTTTATTAATTGTTTAGTGGTTATATATAACCGTTTTAGCCGTTATAAACTTTATAGTTGTTTTAGCTATTGTTTTGTGTTGGAATGTGTTGTTATGAGAGCAGGACATGAAACTGGAATTGGTATATTTTTGCTGCACAATTTTGCGGCAAAAATCTGGGCAGGGCAGCTGCGCAGGCTGCTGTGCAGCTGCAGTATAACTTCTTGCCGACTACATGTCGTCGGAAATATAATACACATATTAACTATTTTCAAACGTTGCCGACTACAGATCGTCGGCATAATAACGCACATGGTAACTAATTTCAAACGGTACCGACTATATGTTGTCGGAAATATAATACACATATTAACTATTTTCAAACAGTGCCGACTACCAGTCGTCGGCATAATAACGCACGTGTTGACTAATTTCAAACTCTACCGACTATATGTCGTCGGCACCATTTACAAAAAAATTTGACTTTCGTTGACTAAATTAAGTTAATCTAATTAATGCGTTAAATAATTATTACATTCCCGACGACCTGACGTCGGTAACAAAATGTCGGACACCCCCATTCGTTTGACCAAAAATCTTGTGGGTCCCACACTGTTGTCGGCGTTATTC
Source organism: Artemisia argyi (assembly GCA_030686995.1). Taxonomy (NCBI): domain Eukaryota; kingdom Viridiplantae; phylum Streptophyta; class Magnoliopsida; order Asterales; family Asteraceae; genus Artemisia; species Artemisia argyi. The sequence continues at coordinate 199,358,066 of CM060682.1, forward strand.
GTCGGTAGGGACGTTGCCTACTAGTTTCTGCCGACGACATGACGTTGAGAAGGTATGTTGCCGACGTCATTACGTCGGCACGGTTAAAAAAAAGTCGACGCCGGAGGTTGTCTTTGTACTAGTGATTTAACATGTTATGCATATCTATAGCAACTCGACTCATCCGTTTAACATCTTATGCATATCCATAACAACTCGACTAATCCGTTTAACATGTTATGTATATCCATAACACTTCGACTCATCCGTTTAACATGTTATGCATATCCATAGCAACTCGACTCATCCGTTTAACATGCTATGCACATCCATAGCAACTCGACTCATCCGTTTAACATGCTATGCATATCCATAGCAACTCGACTCATCCATTTAACATGTTATGCATATCTATAGCAACTCGTCTCAACCGTTTAAGATGTTATGCATATCCATAACAACTCGACTAATCCGTTTAACATGTTATGTATATCAATAACACTTCGACTCATCAGTTTAACATGTTATGCATATTCATAGCAACTCGACTCATCCGTTTAACATGCTATGCATATCCATAGCAACTCGACTCATCCGTTTAACATGCTATGCATATCCATAGCAACTCGACTCATCCGTTTAACATGTTACGCATATCTATAGCAACTCGACTCATCCATTTAACATGTTATAGTAAAAACTGAGAGTGGGAAATTTTGAGCCAAAAGATTAGCCGGAAATTTTAGAGCCAAAAACGTTAAACCAAAAAGTCAAAATTTTGGCTTTCACTTTGACCTTTGTCTTTGGCGAGGACGTGTCCTCCCTAATGACCCAAAGCAAAAAATGTTAATCCGGTGATTATAGTTCTAATCAAGGTCAAATATGCGGTCAACTAACTGGCGAGGACATGTCCTCGCCGTTTGATTACCCGGGAAAATTCCGCGCCTAGTGAAAACGTGATTATCCAGCGTGGCATGGTCAAACTATGAGGAATGTCTTTGGAGAGGACATGTCCTCGCCAAATGAGTGTGAACAGTAACAGCCAAATTAAAGCTAGTCAAGGTCAACTTTTTTTGGTGTTAATTTTGTCGTGTAGTGCCGTAGTGGTGTTCGCTAAAATTCGTAGCCAGTGTTCCCTTTCCTTGTAGTGTCTATATTTTTGGTCTTGTTTTATTTTTCTATAGGCGGCGGCTATCAATATGTGGCTTGATTTTGTCTCTTTTTACATGAAAAGACTTAAAAGTAAACCACATATTAGATTACTCAAAAAAAAAAAACATTTAGTTACAAATAATGTGAGTAAAATCTTACATTTTAGCCATTATATAGACGATAAAGCTAAAATAACAAGACACTTCTATCTCACAAAAAGAAAAGTCAACTACATACTAGAATACATTTGACTCAATAACCAAATATAAACCAATGAACGTCTAGATTTATAACGAATCTTTATATCAAACACATCATAGAATGTCAGTTGAGCTTCGTAAAGCTCATCACGTTCTTCATCATCATAGGGATCATTACCGTAACTCTCCTTCTAACACTCATATAAGCTTTTTCCCCACTTCCACTTCCACCTCATCTCTTAGAAGAACTAGCAACCATAGACTTTTTAGATGCCTAAAATCTAGCCGTTTCATTCACATCTTCAATCACCTCACTAGGGCTGACCAATCCCGACCGACACCCGAAAATCGTCCCGATCACGACATCCCGAATCGTCCCAAATCCCGAACCGACCATACTTAGGTCGGGACTCAGTTTGGGTTTTTCAGCTTGTCGGGACTCGGGTCGGGTCGGGAGTCGGGACAGACTCGAGATTACAAAGAAAAACATACAAACCGGTTTCGTTTCGGGAGTCAGGACGGGATTCGGGATTACCCGAACTAGACTCGGGTCGGGATTCGGTTAGGATTTTTCGGCTTGCAGTTTCGGGATGAGTCGGGATCGGGTCGGGCGGGTCAGGATCGGCCCGATGCTCAGCCCTACACCTCACAATCACTTTCATCTCTAGCCAATTTAGCTTCCTTATTGCAACTTGTAATCAAATCAGCCCCATCATTATGTGAACTACCTATAACACTAGGATCATCTCCCTAAAAACATCAAAGGGATTCGGTGTCACAATATTCACCCTGCTCGAACTAGCCACTTCTGATATCTTAGCCTTACAAACATTGGTAGTATCCGACTCTTCGACACAGGTTTGTAAACCTGTTTCTTTGGCTTATTTCGACCCATTACCAACTTCAATGCCATGAAACACCTTTCTCGAATGAGCTTGAAAACCAACATTATTCTTGACTGCTTGCTTTTTTAAATCAGAAATTACATGTTTAAGACATAGGTTTTTATCATGGCTAAACACCATACAAAAACCACACCTAGGTGGTTTCCACACATACTCTACACGAACAGTATGCAACACTTCCCCATTACCCTCCCAACACGAAATAACAATGACCATCTTGTCATTGAGTTCCCGATCAGCCTTATGTCAATCAAGGCACAAGCATAATCAAAACGACCCCATGATTACATACACATAGCACTTGTGTACGCATCAAGCATGATAGGAGTACCTAGATTAGTAGCCATGACACTCAACCCATCCTCAATAAACGCAGCAATAGGTATACCATGAAGTTTAACCTAAACAGGAATAGAACCCAAATACTCTGTTACCAAACTTGTCATAGGAGACCACTTCTTCAAAATAATGGGAATTAAGTGAATAAACCAAGGTCCATTCTTGAACATACCATTAAATCCGTAAACTAATGAAAATTTAAAGAAAATGAGCCCTTGAGTTCATCATAGCATAAATTAAACCATACTTCTTCCATGAATTCTTAACGTAGTTCTCCAAAACAGGAAGTGCAACTCTCTTACCAATAAAATACCCGAATAAGCTGTTTTCAAACCTAGAATTAGCATACAAGACTGAAGACAAAGGAATATGTACCTCAGCCTTTTCGTTAAGAGGTTTTCCCGTATCAAGCGTGTGAAAATTAGCCTTTCGAGTGGTAATACTAGCACCAACCTTACTTGCAAATGAAACTTGGGCAGGAAAAACCAGCTCTTCTACCCCTCTTACACCCTTATTAACCTCGAAAGGTACCACCTTAGGCATCTTAGAATTCAACGCCTTATTCCCTGGAACCGAATTTGTTTGATTCGTAAGCGAGACACAATCATACGTTCATTTCAATGTGCTCGCACTAGTAGGGGTTTTAGCATTGTCACTTCACAGGACTTGGATCATTATCAACATTTGGTTTTAGTGGTAACCAATCCTCATCGACAAACACAAGTTTTCTATCTAGTAATTAGCACTTTATTAATACATGATAGATTGTAACATTTGAAGTCTTTGGTTTACTCTATAGTAAAAAAATGACTTTTTGGTGAGTACATGCACTCGTCAAAAATTATTGGTGAGGACATGTACTCGTCAAAAATTTTAGTCAAATCTTATTTTTATTTATTTATTTTTTTTTTTTGACAAAGTCAAAGTCTGGGACTCGAAAATTTTCTTGTTTTAGCAACTTTTTACGAAGACATGTTGTCATCGCCAAAAGCTTCGTCACCCGTTTTACTTATCCTTGCAGCGAGTTGTGCTCCCAATTTACGATGGCTAGGTAGGTCTGCTAGGTGGGTTAACATGCATATTGCTCGTTTATTTTCTTATGTCATATAAAAACTAGTCCAACTTGCCAATAAAAAAGGCAATATATAGTGTTTGAACATTGAAGTGGGTGTGTAGCTAATAATCTTGAGTTTGGAGTTGTTAAAATTTGTAAGTATTAAGATGAACATGGGGACATATATAAATCTTCTTTATGAGATGGATTTTGGAAGCTACCTTTGTAGGATTATTTGATAGCTAGATGCCTAGATTCATATCTTGGGCAAGTGTGTGCACCTTGATGAGTCACCTTCTACTTTTTCTTTGTAAAAATTTAGCCCCACTAATTTGTTTTTATCATTTACTCTCTTTCGTGTTTTCATTTTCATTCCAAATGTTTCACCCTCAAATGATAAATGTCTTTCGTTTTATCGATCTGTCTAGGGTACATTTTCCTTGATGAGAAAGATACTTGTGTCGTTCCAATACAACATAAAAAAACATGTGTGGTAACTATAGACGATAAATATGGTCCAAGTTTGATTATGAGTTTGGGTCCATTAGAGTTTCACAATATGCGTACTCAACAGATATATTAGCTAATAATACAATACACTTACGGGGTTTACAATGTTTTAACGGAGAATGTTCATTTTTTCAGTTTATTCAACGGAGCTAGCTCATTTCATGATCTAGGGACAAATCAAGACAAAGAATGAAATTAACCCGGCCAAAATACTTTAAATGAATTATAGACAATATCGTTTAATTGGACATCGATTAACTATAAGTTATCATAACTATAAAAATGGTATCGAGCCAGTTCTTTTTTGAAAATTGAATAGTCTTGGTTGAACTAAAATTCAACGGTACTCAATTTTGTCTTTCACGAGCTATGAAAGAGGTGAGATGTAGACAGTCTTATCCTTATCCGAAAATAAAGAGGCTGCTTCTAGAGGATCGAACCTTCGCCTCTCTGTCTCTAAAGAAGAGGGTTTTTTCAATTAATCCAGCTCTCGCCTCTGTGTCTTGGTAAGAACATGATATTTAAATCATTATGTTTAAGAAACTGAAAAACTAAGAAAATGTAAGCAATTATTCAATCATTACTATTGTTGTCATAAATCATTATATTCCTATTAAATTTTTATGATCATCACTAAATTCATCATACCATGATTAACATAGTTGGCATGAATATAATATTTGGGGTGAAAACATATATTTATGCTTATTCCCGTTTGGGGTCAAAGATTCGCGTGCAAAAACATTAGACAGTATGATGATGAATGTACACCATCAAGCATTAGGTGTTTGATTGTTTGCTAATAACCTTAAAGCACGCTAATTAATTTTTAATCGAACGTATGTACGTACGTATATATGTATAACGTATGACTCCTCTAATTATGATCGGTGTGAGACAGGTAAATTGTGTAACACCATTAAAAAGAAACGATAACATAATTAAAACCAATAACATTACTTTTACAATAACAACTTCAAAAATCTGAAAAGAATTGCATGTACTGATCATTAACAAGATGCAACTGTAAAGATTTTTAAGGTTTTTAAAACCATATATATGTGAATTAAAAACAGTATATGTAACTGGAAAGGCAAAATAAAGGTATTATTGAAAGGGAAATGCATTGTCTTTCATCATTGGTACCAAGTTAGAATCATAAGAGGCTGCCCTAGCTTGATCACCATAATGTAAGTCTTTCGGTCTAGCAAAAGCTAGCATGGCTAAAAGGTCAATCATTTACTATCATAAACAAGTATGTTAAAGCTCGTTTTTTTGTTTAATGTATCCAACTTCAATCGTTGGAAAACATCTATAAGCTACATATTTTGGCTTGTTATCCCAAAAAAAAAAAAAAAAAAAACTTGTTTGTTGTAGTTATAAGTCTCGTATACGCACACAGTTTACACATTAATCAAATATATTTTAAAATTTTTGTTTAATATACAAAAATATAAGAATTTGACAGTGTTTAATGTTTTGTAAATGTGATATTGCATGCGTGGGGTTCATGCTATAAATACGACTAATAATTTTATTTTAACCAAATTGGTTGGTGTGTACTTATGAGTTATGCTTTCATTTTGATACTTATAATCTCGTGTATCTACAGATTTTTTTTATTACAATTAAATTAAATTATCGTTATCCGTACCTAATTTTTGACCCGTGTACATCCGGGCTATTAAACACCGATAATAATAATAGTAGTAGTTGCTGTTTATGAAGAAAAAGTTCAAAGTATATGGAATTTTTGTAAAATGAATATTTTTTTAAAAAATTATAAAAATTAAAGATGTTACACTTAAGTCCATAAAATTAGATTCAAGGTTAATATCTTTTTAAAAGTTTAAGGTTTGTTGTAAATTCTATTAACCAATCAAAATATAATATTTATTTACATTTATGCCTGAAATTTAGAAAAAAAAAATAATAAATAAATAAATAAATTGTCATAAAATATCTCCATCAAAATTTATCAAAAGTTTAATCAAACTAATTTAATTTGACTTTTGTGAATCAATAAGAGGGTTCGATTTTACAATTGAGCTATGCTATTAATTAATAAAATGATGAATTGTCAGAAAACATTTTTCTCTTATCACATAAAAGATCCTCACTCTTAACATATAGTCAAGTAAGTTAGATGAATGCTGTGAAAATTAGGTACGTAAAATGATTGAATGCGAGTTTTCATAAGTAAGTTGTTAACATATCAATATCAAGTTCATATTTCATATAGAGAGCAAGTTATAGTGAGCACTTACAAATTTTATATATTAGTGTCGTTACGTCAACATGTAACTTATAGTAAGGCTTTCTTGCGAGAACTGAGAGAACCACTAAAAACATACATGCACGCCTTCAGTAATTATATTTTTGCACATATGTTCTAAAAACAACACATATGTTTTAAAAAAAACATAGTTGTTCTAAAGAATTTGATAAGAAACTGGAAATACAAAATTTTTCTTTGAAGGTGTGCATGTATGTTCTTATAAGGCGTGCAACGACAATATTGCGGCCGTGTGTAAGGTTTTTCTGAAAAAAGAGGATGAGTTCATGATGATATTGAAGAACATAGGTGGATAATTACGATTATTGATGATTTGCATGTATTTTAAAAGGCGTGCATGCATGTTTTTTGTGGTTCTCTCAGTTCTCGCAGATAAGATGGTTCTCGTAAGAAAGTCTCCCGTAACTTATAACACTCTTATAATATAAACACTTTCTCAACTAAAATTTATATAACACACCAATAAAAATGCCTCACTTGCTAAAAAAAAAAAAAAAAAAAAAAAAAAAAAAAAAAAAAAAAAAAAACTCAGTAACTATCGCCAACAATGGCCATGTTATAGTGGTGCCATAGGTGTCATTTAAGCACCTTAACCGTTATTGGCAGGGGTGAGCATTTGACCCAAAAACCCGACCCGAAAACCTGACCTGATTCGACCCACACTTGGTTTTGTGTCGGTTTATGATTTTCCAAGAATCTCGAGTCGGGTTGAAACCCGACAAACCTGCCCGAAACCTGACAAACCGAACCGAGCTGACCAAAACCGACCCGAGTGGAATTCGGTTCGGTCTCGGGTTAGGTTTTGGGCGATTTCGGTTTTCAGGTTTATCAGGTCGGGTCGGATTTGACCTGGTGCTCACCCCTAGTTTTTGGTGCACTGCACCGTGCTATCAAACTATGCCTACTAAAACAATTTTATAACAATTTAACGAGAGTTTGAACTTAATTAGGGTGGTTTAAGCTACAATATATTCCTATATAAACTTTACAAGTTCTTTTGCTATATATAGATACGATTATAAATTATGTTTACTTTCACCTACGTACTTATATATACCTCCACTACAAATATGTGTTTTTATCAAAAGGTGGAATAATTCTTTCTTCTAAATTAATGGAGAGACAAGAATATCTCAATCCACACCTTGTGTTAATAAACTTTTTGACTGACATGAGATACCACTTGTAATGCAATAACTAAACGTGAAGCTTTTAAGTTATGATTCTTAATATTAAACATTGATGATTAGAAGCCTGCAAATGAATCATTCATGTCTATATATTTTTTTTTCCGATTACGTTAAGGTACATATTTTTTCATGCTTTGCCTTGTCATCATAGTTCTTTCTCATTCATGAAGGATTCTTAGTATTATTAAGTTATGGAATATACACAAGATGAGATTCATTTGTTTTTTGACTTGTGTACCTATTATAAAGTGTTCGATTTTTGTCGATTTTTGCCTTTGAAGTATCTTCTTATAGCGCAAACACGTTTTTTTAAGGGATTAACCCGGTAAAATAGCAAACACATAGTTGACCTAGAAAAAATGACCTATTAAATTCAATCATTTTACTACTTGTCATAACTGACAAAATAGTTTATAGAGTAAATTGCAAGAATCGTCCCTATGGTTTGGCTAAATTGAAGACGCAATCTTTACATTTTTGAAAGTGCATGCACCGTTCCTGTAAAAAATTTTAGTTGCAAATTTCATCACTAGTTAAAATGAAACAACTAAAATACCCTTGTCTTCTTTAACTTTGACCAAAGGGTATTTTAGTCATTTAAATTCGACCAGGACTGAATTTGCAACCCAAAGTTCTCCACAAGGACGATCGCTGCATTTTCGAAAAGTCAAGGACTACGTCTGCAATATGAAACCGTATAAAACATTGCACACGAGTAGAGGGACAATGTTGAGGGCATTAATGTGCACATGGTGTGAACTAGTGGGACCAACTCATTTCCCAAATTGTATGACACCATATCCTTACAAATTCGATATGTTCCAAACATATACACAAACATTTAAGATTGTGTTTTGTCCCATATCATCACCAACTAGCCCTTTCTATTATTGGAATGGGCTTAATGTGCTAAAAAGGCTTAAAGCTATAGTTATTTTTTATCATCAAATCTTTTTATTCTTTCCAACTAACATTCTATATTGCTTGTGCATAAAGTATGATTAGGGCAATGATCTCAAATACAGTCTAGAGTTATCGTATACATTGGAAGAGTCGTCGCAATATTTAGGTTCAAGAAAGAAAAGAAGAAAGGGTATTGTTATAGCTACAAGATACAAAGCGCGTACTTTTAGTATGGAATCACATAAAAATGGGTCAGTCTAGAAATTATTAGAACACGGCGCATAATCATTAAATCATCTTATTCAAGGTTAATGACAACACTCGTAGTCGAAACTCAATGGTTTCGAAAAACAGGGTCACAATGCATATTAAGGGGTGAATGAGGATCAAATTACATCATCTTAATTTATGATGTTATATCTTTATCAAACATATATACACACACATTTAAGATTGTGTTTTGTCCCATATCATCATCAACAACCCCTTTCTATTATTGGAATGGGCTTAATGTGCTAAAAAGGCTTAAAGCTATAGTTATTTTTTATCATCAAATCTTTTTATTCTTTCCAACTAACATTCTATATTGCTTGTGTCCAAGAAAGAAAAGAAGAAAGGGGTATGGTTACAAGATACCAAGTACGTGCTTCTAATATGGAATCACATAAAAATGGGTCGGTCTAGCGCAAAATAATTAAATCATCTAATTCAAGGCTAAGAACTACACTCGTAGTCGAAACTCAATGATTTCTAAAAACAGGGTCACGATGCATATTAAGGAGTGTATGGGGATCAAATTACATCATCTTTATGATGTTATCACTTACGGAACTGTATAAAGACCAAAAAGAGTAAATCACTAATAGACGGATGACGGAAAATATCATCTACGTATACATAAATCTATATGCAATTTACATATTAACCTGTTAATTTATACTGATGATTAAAGAAAGTTCTACTTTGTAATACGTTGATTGAGCCATCACAAATAGGGCCATAGGGGTTACAAACTCAAATCTAACATGCTATAACTTCGTTTATGTCATCAGTTCTTCTATGAAGACAACACAATCTTGGATCAGGCCCATATCAAAAATACAACTTAACAAGGCCCATATCAAATATGGCATATTTAATGACTTATAAACCCATTATGAGGATCCACAATCCACCAATGTTGCAACTTTTCATTTTGTATGAAAAAAGTTTCTTTCAATAAGACACCTTATATTAAACAGGGATGGACTTATGATTTTGAGGTGGTATTTGTCACACCCCCAAAATCGGGTCCAGCGGAAGTATACGTGTAGCTGGGGTGTAACTCAATTGGTATTACAACACTAGTTCAAAAATGGTTTTCACTTCAATCATTTAGAATAAAATAGTTAAATCAAAAATATTGAATTTACATCGTTAAAAGTAGTGCGGAAGTAGGCCCTTAAAATAGTTTAAAACGGTTCCCATATAAATAATCAGAGTCTTCTATGACCATGTCATGCCCTGCCAAAACCTCCTGTAGCGTGCCATAGGTTAAAACCTGAAAATACATGCTAAAGTGTCAACACGAGGTTGGTGAGTTCATAGAGTTTGTTTAACAAGTAAAGTATATAGAAAATGATCACACAGCAAAAGCATCGTAAATCCATTCAGTTGCAAGTCCCGCCATAAGAGACTTGCAACCTGTGTTTTTACAACCCACTGCTAAAATAGTTTATGTCTGGTAGTCAAGCACATGAGGTCAATAATAAGTCACAATATAAGCACCACATATATAATAATGTATGCCATGCAAAGCCCCTAATTAAATAATATGCGTCCCGTAACATAGTGGACGAGAGGTTGGCCGACCTCTAATAGCGCTATCCATACTACTAATAGGTGTCGAACAATGCGAATGTACGAACAGTACATCATACAACTATTATATACGATTAAGAACGCTCCAAACATGGGAGACTTAGCACGCTCCACCAATAAGGTGAGACTTTAGGGTTAAGAACGCTCCACCAATAAGGTGAGACTTTAGGTCATAGCAAGTACAGTACATTAAGTTCAAAAGTTCAAGTCAAGTTCAATAGTTCAAAACAAGTTATAAGGTCAAATGAGTTCAAAGAGTCAAGTAGTAATTTATGTAAAAACGAGCATGTATTCTCCCCCAAAAATTTAACAAAACAATTTAAAAGAGTAGGGGCTATGACTCACCTGGTGCGATAGCTACGATGATAAAGTGGATACACAGAAATGAGGTTCGATGTCAAACCGCAACCTAATATGAATGATAGTGATCGACTTAGATCATGGAATGATGAAGAGAATATGCATGCACATGATACCTATACCACTCGTAACTTGAAATACTAGTTATTGTCAAAGTAAAGTATTTTTCATACTTAAGAAAAATAAGTCCAACTAGAATAATAAAAACTTGTCGTAATATATCGTATATAAAAACGTTAGTGTTATATTCCTCGTTTTGAAAACCTTAAGGTATCGTCTAGTAGTCGCATAAATAAACCTTGGGTCGTACGTATTTCATTAGTTAAAAATAAACTCCTTGAATAAGAAATCTAGAAAATATGTCATTTAGTACGTAGTTATATTATTTTCTAGTAGTGACTAAATAGATATATATATAGTTGTGACGATTTTAAAACGTGTATAACTTGGTCGTTTTAAGTTCATTTTCCTCGTTCTTTATATCCACGGATTCGTTTTAGTATATACTAATATATTTTCGATAGCTCGGCTCCTCTAGGTTACGTCTAACGCCTCTATTTGTCCAACGAAAATCGTCCAACAGCATGCAGTTTTTCAGAAAATAGTTTTCGTCGTTAAATTCGGAAAATCATATCTCCTTCGTTATTAACTCGTTTTAATCCGTTCTTTCGCCCACGGCTTGGTTTTTGAAAGTATTTTCTAAATCTTTGTTCAAAAATATCCCATGAGTTACTGAGTTTCCCACGTTTTCAAAATAAGGACAGTAGGTATTTATATAGTTTCAAAAATCATTTTCCTAGTTTCAAACTTGTTTCAACTTCAACCAAACCACTTTCAATCACCACAAATCTAGTCTAATCTTACCATACACCTTCTTAGGGTGTCATGGGTTCCTAAACATCATAAATCAAGTGGATCTAACAAGGATCTAACTATAATTTACTTCTATGGCTCAAAAGTTAGATATGTATAAAATGGAGTGGTATAAATAACATATGCATGTAGATCTTGAATGGAAATCATATGATCATAAAAATAACATGAAGAAATTATGGAAAAGAGTTTGACAACTTACTTAGAAAGATTTGAGATGATTTGATGAGAAGTTGATTAATAACCTAAGGTTTTTACCACAAAACCCCAACTAGATCATGATTAGGACTTGATTAAACACTTGATTCTTAAAAAACCATGGATTCTTGTTGTTCTTCTCTTCTTGGCCGATCACCACACCAAAGGAAAGAAAGGAGAGAAAGTTTACTAGTTGTTTTTGTGAAATGAGGATGAGAATGAATGTGTATAAGCTATGTATTATTGTCTTGGTAGACAAGATCCACCAATCAAGGAAAATAATAGGGGGGGGGGGGGCTGCATTTGGTGAAAAAAAAAAAGAAAGAAAAATGGTGTAGTGTAAGATAGTTGGTGCATTATTAGTATTAGTATGTATATATTAATAGTTTTAGGAAATACCGGGTACCGAGTTAACTAAAAATAAATTTTAACGGAGTTAACCGGGACATGATAAAGTTATAAAAATTGTAAAAATATGTTGGGTACAAGTATTGAGTGTTTGGATGATTATTGTTTAGTTTTTACGAAAACCGTCGTAATTATATTAAACGTATGATATCAATTAAATAAATTTCCAAAACACCGGGTAAATTAATATTATAATTTTTATATCATTAATATGAGTATAAAAATGTGTTAGGACCATAGTTGGGATTATCGGATCAATTATTCATAGTAATAGTTTATAGGATAACGTTTATTAGGTTGATAATCGTACGTGTACAGAAATGACGCAACTAACGTATAAATGACAAATTTTCTCCGGAGGTGAATAGTGTTTTATGAAAAGTAAAATTTTAAAACGCTTCTCAGAATCACAAACCGACTCCGAAAAACATGAATAGTGAAATGATGAATAGTGATCGATGAATAGTAAATGTGAAAGTTCGGGAAAAGACCAGAATTTACGAGTTGTGACAGTCTCTACCCCTTAAGGGAACTTCGTCCCGAAGTTCAGTTAACGTCGGTCTCCGAAGTGTTATAAAGGTGAAGATTCATGAGATGAAATGACCAGTTGGCGTGCTTCCAGGCGGCGGTTCACGAGGTGAGGAAAAGTATAAGCGTTCTGACAACGAGGGTATACACACACATAAATGAAGCATTTGGAAATTGAGTTGAGGATTCAATCCAGACAGAATTTTATTATAACCATTCTCAGTGTTGCAAAATTCATTTCTGAGTCGGATATAGGTAGTCAGCCTATGTCCCACTATCCCGGGTTGAATATAGGTGACTAGTCTATATTCCACCGAGGTTCCATGAATTTTGAAATACTCAGCTCAGTTATACTAATACTATGTCCTTCACAAATACCAAGACGTTCAGAAAGACTAATGCAGGTGACCAAACTCGAGGTCAAATGATGAAACTATGCAAGGAGAAACATAACAGGGTGACATATATGATACGTGAACATGCTTATGAAAGACAATGATAGTAATCAACTAGAATAAGTGAATATAATATACCAGATAATGAGACACAAATCTCATCACCTAAGTCAGCAACAAACCACAATGAGGCTTCAGCTTGGCAGGCAGGCACGTAACGGTCATAGGGTTAAGTTTTTCATAAAAGTAGCTATAATCTAGGTTTTAAAAACACTTAGTTCGCTATAGCCAAAGCTCTGATACCAATCTGTCACACCCCCAAAATCGGGTCCAGCGGAAGCATACGTGTAGCTGGGGTGTAACTCAATTGGTATTACAACACTAGTTCAAAAATGGTTTTCACTTCAATCATTTAGAATAAAATAGTTAAATCAAAAATATTGAATTTACATCGTTAAAAGTAGTGCGGAAGTAGGCCCTTAAAATAGTTTAAAACGGTTCCCATATAAATAATCAGAGTCTTCTATGACCATGTCATGCCCTGCCAAAACCTCCTGTAGCGTGCCATAAGTTAAAACCTGAAAATACATGCTAAAGTGTCAACACGAGGTTGGTGAGTTCATAGAGTTTGTTTAACAAGTAAAGTATATAGAAAATGATCACACAGCAAAGGCATCGTAAATCCACTCAGTTGCAAGTCCCGCCATAAGAGACTTGCAACCTGTGTGTTTACAACCCACTGCTAAAATAGTTTATGTCTGGTAGTCAAGCACATGAGGTCAATAATAAGTCACAATATAAGCACCACATATATAATAATGTATGCCATGCAAAGCCCCTAATTAAATAATATGCGTCCCGTAACATAGTGGACGAGAGGTTGGCCGACCTCTAATAGCGCTATCCATACTACTAATAGGTGTCGAACAATGCGAATGTACGAACAGTACATCATACAACTATTATATATGATTAAGAACGCTCCAAACATGGGAGACTTAGCACGCTCCACCAATAAGGTGAGACTTTAGGGTTAAGAACGCTCCACCAATAAGGTGAGACTTTAGGTCATAGCAAGTACAGTACATTAAGTTCAAAAGTTCAAGTCAAGTTCAATAGTTCAAAACAAGTTATAAGGTCAAATGAGTTCAAAGAGTCAAGTAGTAATTTATGTAAAAACGAGCATGTATTCTCCCCCAAAAATTTAACAAAACAATTTAAAAGAGTAGGGGCTATGACTCACCTGGTGCGATAGCTACGATGATAAAGTGGATACACAGAAATGAGGTTCGATGTCAAACCGCAACCTAATATGAATGATAGTGATCGACTTAGATCATGGAATGATGAAGAGAATATGCATGCACATGATACCTATACCACTCGTAACTTGAAATACTAGTTATTGTTAAAGTAAGTATTTTCCATACTTAAGAAAAATAAGTCCAACTAGAATAATAAAAACTTGTCGTAATATATCGTATATAAAAACGTTAGTGTTATATTTCTCGTTTTGAAAACCTTAAGGTATCGTCTAGTAGTCGCATAAATAAACCTTGGGTCGTACGTATTTCATTAGTTAAAAATAAACTCCTTGAATAAGAAATCTAGAAAATATGTCATTTAGTACGTAGTTATATTATTTTCTAGTAGTGACAAAATATATATATATAGTTATGACGATTTTAAAACGTGTATAACTTGGTCGTTTTAAGTTCATTTTCCTCGTTCTTTATATCCACGGATTCGTTTTAGTATATACTAATATATTTTCGATAGCTCGGCTCCTCTAGGTTACATCTAACGCCTCTATTTGTCCAACGAAAATCGTCCAACAGCATGCAGTTTTTCAGAAAATAGTTTTAGTCGTTAAATTCGGAAAATCATATCTCCTTCGTTATTAACTCGTTTTAATCCGTTCTTTCGCCCACGGCTTCGTTTTTGAAAGTATTTTCTAAATCTTTGTTCAAAAATATCCCATGAGTTACTGAGTTTCCCACGTTTTCAAAATAAGGACAGTAGGTATTTATATAGTTTCAAAAATCATTTTCCTAGTTTCAAACTTGTTTCAACTTCAACCAAACCACTTTCAATCACCACAAATCTAGTCTAATCTTACCATACACCTTCTTAGGGTGTCATGGGTTCCTAAACATCATAAATCAAGTGGATCTAACAAGGATCTAACTATAATTTACTTCTATGACTCAAAAGTTAGATATGTATAAAATGGAGTGGTATAAATAACATATGCATGTAGATCTTGAATGGAAATCATATGATCATAAAAATAACATGAAGAAATTATGGAAAAGAGTTTGACAACTTACTTAGAAAGATTTGAGGTGATTTGATGAGAAGTTGATTAATAACCTAGGGTTTTTACCACAAAACCCCAACTAGATCATGATTAGGACTTGATTAAACACTTGATTCTTGAAAAACCATGGATTCTTGTTGTTCTTCTCTTCTTGGCCGATCACCACACCAAAGGAAAGAAAGGAGAGAAAGTTTACTAGTTGTTTTTGTGAAATGAGGATGAGAATGAATGTGTATAAGCTATGTATTATTGTCTTGGTAGACAAGATCCACCAATCAAGGAAAATAATGGGGGGGGGGGGGGGGGGGGGGGGGGGCTGCATTTGGTGAAAAAAAAAGAAAGAAAAATGGTGTAGTGTAAGATGGTTGGTGCATTATTAGTATTAGTATGTATATATTAATAGTTTTAGGAAATACCGGGTACCGAGTTAACTAAAAATAAATTTTAACGGAGTTAACCGGGACATGATAAAGTTATAAAAATTGTAAAAATATGTTGGGTACAAGTATTGAGTGTTTGGATGATTATTGTTTAGTTTTTACGAAAACCGTCGTAATTATATTAAACGTATGATATCAATTAAATAAATTTCCAAAACACCGGGTAAATTAATATTATAATTTTTATATCATTAATATGAGTATAAAAATGTGTTAGGACCATAGTTGGGATTATCGGATCAATTATTCATAGTAATAGTTTATAGGATAACGTTTATTAGGTTGATAATCGTACGTGTACAGAAATGACGCAACTAACGTATAAATGACAAATTTTCTCCGGAGATGAATAGTGTTTTATGAAAAGTAAAATTTTAAAACGCTTCTCAGAATCACAAACCGACTCCGAAAAACATGAATAGTGAAATGATGAATAGTGATCGATGAATAGTAACCAATGAATAGTAAATGTGAAAGTTCGGGAAAAGACCAGAATTTACGAGTTGTGACAGTATTGCATAATTTTTCTAGAAAGGGTTTTGCACAAAAAAATTTCATTAGAAGTACTAAAATTTGCACCATAAAATTTTTTTGAGCTAAACTCAAGTTGCGCTATAGAGAAATGAGTAGCAATAATTATTGTCGGGATTGCACACATTAAAAACTGGCACTTTTAGAAAACAAAATACACTTCGTGACTCAAAATCAGGTGTGACACGGCTCTCAAGTGGGTCAGTCCCTGACAATAATACATCATACATTTAAGGGAGGTGATTTGCACACTCACACAATTGATTGACACACTCAAATTATGAGTGTTTTGACATTTATACCCTTACAAGGTGAAAATAACTAAAAATAATATGAGGGTATAAATGTCAAGGCACTCATAATTTGAGTGTACCAATCAATTGTAGGAGTGTGCAAATCACTCCTCTACATTTAAGCACTTAAATCCTCAAACTTTTAGTTGATAAATTACTCGCATAATCTTTTATATAATACAAGAATTACATCATTTCGGAGTGTTTTTGCAAAACCCTTCTCATTGAAAAAAAAATTGGACCAATAGGAGAGCTCGATTTTGACACATAAGCAAAATCAAGCAATATGATTGGCCAATAAAAAGTCAAAATTGAATTGATTTTGGTCAAACTTTAATAAATTTGGTGGAGAATTTGATTGATAAAAAAAAACACATAAAAATGTAGGTGCCAAATTTGTGAAAATAAAAACTTAAGAAAAGAGGAGGTAATTAATAAAACCTTAGTGGTTAAGTGTAAAATTATAAGTCTTCATGTTTTTTAATAACTTTAGATAATAAACAAATAACCCCTTACACTTCATACCCCCTATACTTTATAATGTTAACGTTGTTTAAATTTACATGAGTAATAATATTAGTTTTTTTGACTTTCATCTATTAAAATAAATTTGGTAAATATGCTTATTAGTTTTAATATACGTTAAATATTTTTTAAACTAACGTTAGTTTTAAACTTTCATCCATTAGAATATTTTTTTTAAATAAGGACTCATGTTACTATTTAAAAGTTTAATTTATGCGTACACGTGTTTGAAATACGGTTAAATTATTAGTAACGGGAATATAAATATCAAATGGCGGTAAGCATGAGTTACTGTGATATCCATAAAAATTTATAACAACGACTTATGAAATTGTTATTTAAAATTTATATATGGATATCCATAAAAATATTTTAAAAACTTTACGGAACATATTTTAACTTTATCAACGCTCATTATGTGCCACTAATCTCGCACATTTTGTACAACATGATATCAATAGTTAAACAACAACATTAACCTCAAACTCAACATCTTTGTCAGTTAAAAATGTTATACAAAGCTAATTAAAAAAAAAAAAAAAAAAAAAAAAAAAAAAAAAAAAAACATCGGCTAGATAGTCATTCTTTAATATAGAAGGTGTTTTCCTTAAATTATAAAAAAAATGCATGCATCATAATCCTTATTTGATAAGAATCACCTCCTAAATCAAGAAAAGAAAAACTACGCAGGTGATAACCTAACTTTATTTATTGACTTGATGTTTCAAAATAATAATAATAATAATAATAATAAAATAAAAAAAATAAATAATAATAGTTGGTTGTTGTAAAGGAATTAAAAGTATGTACATGAGAATTATTCAGCAAGAATATATAGTTTTTAATTAGGTTATTACGTTACTATACTGCGATAATGTTATTGACTTGGTAATCACGGATGTGAGATACAATCATTATTCTATACTTATGATTTATGTGTAAACCCATTTTTGCTTATGAATAGAATCTGAAAGAGACATCAACAGCACTTTGGCTTATGCCTTATCTAGCTGATAATTTTTAGTAAATTTTTTATAGTTTAACTTTTTTGTTATACATACCAACTTTTAGTAATTTTTTTTAATGTTTTATTGAAAATTTCTACACTTAATATTTGTGTTTTTACTATAAACACACTAAGCCATGATAGAATTAATTGGGAGTTCAGAGGTTTTTTACTAAGCTTCTCAGAAAAGCTTATAGTTTTATCATAAACTTATTGTGTTATCGTAATTGAATAAGCCAATAAGCACCTTTAATAAGCATAACCAAACACCCCTTTAATTCTAATCTGAAGATTTCTGATTTGATGTTTTGACTAACTTTATTGTTATCCTCACTATAATGCAACATGTTAGTGGCTTTTGCAGTTTTATGATCTTATCGCACACACTAAAGTGTAATGCAATTTGTTGTGTGCGCTTTTTAGAGGAGGATTAAGCATCAACAAATGATTGTCATGGAAGGTTAACGTACTAAAGATGTGTTTTAGTGCCTATATGGGAAATTTTATGGTAGGAATTCTTTTCGGAGTGTAATTTGTCTTTGAATGAATTAATAAAACTTAGCAAGTGTTTTTTGTCATTGATAACACTATGGGTGTCAACCAACGGTTTAAAATATGGGTGTGTTTTACCTTGATGATTTAGGCCAATTGTGAAAAAAGTTGCATTAAAGTGAAAGGTCGGTAAGGATTCAAACAATCCTAAAAGACTTGCAGATGTACTCTGTCACTTTTTATGCATTTATAATTTACTTATACAAGTAATAATAATTTCCTTATATAGTTCGGGTTTAGAGAAAAATTATTCTTATACATTATAAATAAACGTAAGATTAAATTTGAGTTCTACCTATTACATTTTTTTTTTTGTTTCTCTTTATATAATAAAGAAGCTATAGTGTAAGCATCTATGTTAATTTGTTAATTTTATGATCAAACATGAGAAGTAAATAGCACAAACTTATGAAAATACAAAATTTCAAACAAAAAGGTACATTAGTAAACATGGTATGATGATTATTTATATTCAAGGAAACGAATTAATCTTCAAAGCTATCTAAATATGCTACATATATTAACAAAAATATAAGTAAAAGAAATACCAGAATTACAAAACACATCGTAAATTAATAGCACGGGTTTGCAAAACTAAAAGCATATATCACTAACATCTCATGCAAGTCAAGTATCATCATGTGATTTTGCTTGAATAATAAAATATAATTTTTAATCCAAAACCATTCTCCTAAAATAATCGGTAGATTATAACATATATACATATGATTTTTTATTTTTAGTCCACTAAATAAAACTATTTGAAACATGTTAAGTGGTTCATTTCTTAATCGATAATAATAAATAATGAAAACGAAATTTTAAAAACCATGTGCGTGCACAGGTATTATAACTAGTGTTAGGGTAAAGATATGTAAGTTTTTTAAGTAAATCAAAACTAAGCTAGGTTGATTACAATAAGATTTCAATATCATTATGTACATAATAGCAACTTATCTAAGTTGCTTCTTCATTTGTAGACCTTAACAAAACTGTATATATATGTTTACTGTGTAAAAATAAAGAACAAGGCCAAGTTCGTTTATAATCATTTAGGTTGGCTAATTAGGTCACTCGTTTTATGTCGCCGTCGTCGAGGACCATCGTTTATTCGTAAGTGTGACAAGTAACATGCATGTTGGACTCTGAAATCTCAAATATGCTTATTGCATACAGTAGAAACTCGATAAATTAATACTCGATTATTTAATAAACTTTCTAAAATAATATTTTTTGCCGGTCCCGACTCGAGAATAGGGTGCTAAATTAATAATTCGCTAAAATCATAAGATAATACATTTTTGATAATTTCTTTAGACCCCATATAAAATATAAATTAATAATTCCTTATATATAGCATATTACATGAATGATTTATGAATGTTTATTGAAAAATGACTCAATTCTTGCAATTGCTTTTGAGTGAAACTTGAATTATCCTTGTTGTGCTTGCATAATGCTCTTCGAATCTCGTCTGTCATTATTGTTTTTTTCACACCTTTAAGATGGGAAGCCATGTTGTGTGTATGATTTGTTTGTGTTAACCTATTTTGATCTTGTATTTAGATAGAAAATATTTTTAATGTCCATAAAGTGATACATTGAACGCAAGAAGCATAATAAGGTGGGAGATTGAAGGTTTCTTTCAAATTGGGCCGTTCATTTGATATACATGCATTGTATACAATAATTAAATAGAAGCTTGAAAGCTGTTTGTAAACTAAGTATTCTATTATAAATTAATAAGATATTAATTAATATATAAATTAATAATTATTAATTTATCGATTAATTAATACTAGTAACTCTTTTAATTAATAAATTTTGGTGATCCCAAGTGTATTATATCATAGAGTTTCTACTGTATTTTGTGTCTTAATCATTTCAATTCAATGTATGATTGATTCAAGTTACTTGTATTGAACATCAAAGTAAGAATATTATCCTCTAAAAAGCTTTTCAAAACTAAAATGGCATGCTCATTCACTGCATTAAACATACTAACAAGGTAGTCGCGCGTTGCGGCTGTGGATATCCTATAATAAATATCAGTGAACAAGATTTTTTAATCACATGGCTTTCGTGATAATGACTTTACATATGGCGAAAATTTTAAGGAATAACTTTATCATACACTATTTCATATTAAAATGTCAAGTATATGTGCATCACAAAAAATTACTTTACCTATATGGATATTTCATATTTAAATATCCATAACCAAACAAAAAATTGACATCAAACTTACATTAATGAATGTTTTAAATAATTATATGTAAAAAAGTTATTGTTTAACGTATCAAATACTAATTTGTATTTTTTTAGAAATAAGACTGTCTTAATCATCTGTAGAAAATGGGTTTTCTCTAGTGTAGTATAGATTATTGTTTCGTCTGATACATTCCAATCTCACCCAACTTAACTACCATGATACAACTTTACTACTTTTAGTAAAAGTATCAATTGGTATGCCTACTCACTTGAAGTTGTGACATCCATTTTGACATTTGCAACTTATAACTTAGATAGTTATCTTTTATCATGATCGTTTGAACTTGTTTTGGTTGTCGATTTCATGTCATATAACGAACGCGTACTCATCACATTTTGTTTTGAAAATCAACAATTAACGGATTTGAACCAATAACTTCTTGGATGATGGGTCACCCAATCTAGTGAGTAAATAGTACACATGAAATTAAATTCTAGTCAATCTTTTAAAGCCAACTTGTGTGATATCTACATGTGCAATAATGGATCATGTTGGTAGTGAGACCACTCACCTAGCTATCCATCACATTAAAACAGTCACAATTGAAAAATATCAAAAGCACTACAACACCATTGAGGACCAAAACCACAACCACAAGTTCCAAAATGGAACATGGAATCTTGGCATTATCCTATTTCTAATGGAGAGAAAACAAGACTTAGTTGTCTACGTATGAAGATAACCAGATCTTTCGCTCGATAAAGCTAGAAAACGTAGTAATCTAGGACTCTTCGTGTAGTGTAACTTTTTCGTTTCGTAATAAAGCTAGATAGTGTGGCATTATTGGTAGACTAAGCGAATGTATTGTATATAACGTGGTTGTTGTTAAATATATGGATAAATATTAATATGTAAATGTCTAGTATCGAACCCGAGACCTCGGGATTGCACACTTTACAAACAAGAATAAAGAATAATAAATATATATATATGTTAAACGTATCGTATATATATATTTATAAACACTTAATGGACTAAATGGTCGTTAGTTATTAACCGTATGGACTAATTATCATTAGTAACGAAAGATAAGGACTAGAATGTAACTTGGGAGTCAAGAAGGATCTAGAACACCCTTGTGGGTGCCTAGGCCAGTCGATCATGGTGAGGGGAAGCCCAACCCATGCTTGTCTTGTCCTCCAAGTTTACTCTAGTATATATACAAGGCCAAGGATTAGGGTTTCACATCTTTTGTGCACACACACTAACCCTAAATCTTTCCTCCTTGTGGTTTCTTTCTTGGCCGATCGTACAACCCCTCCCAAGGGTGTTTGGATCGATTTTTCATAAGCTAAAAATAAGTGTTTTGTTTACTTGCATCAAACCTTTATTCGTTGGTAGTTTGTGTGTACAAGAATAAGGTAACAATATACTTTTGTTGTTATCAAGGGATCGATTAACAAAACGGTAAGGGGTTAATCATTGATCCATATAAACCCTAATTAGGGTTCTTCATATTGTTAAAGACAATTGCTTTTGATTCTTGTTCGGGCTAGAATCATCACGGTACGTTCCTATTTAATTTATGTTAATCTCTTATGCGTTATAGATGTTCCTACGCTTCCGCAAATGTGTTTACCTATTTATGATTGTCATGATTCTCATATTCTAACAGTGGTATCACGAGCTTGCTATAACATGTAATTGATTACATAAAACACATAAAAAAACGAATTTTGATTGTTTTAGATACATGTTTTGGATCTAGGGTTTTGTTTTTTTTACCTTAATCCTAATTTTTTTTGGGGGGGGGGGGGGTCGATTTATTCCATTAACCCTAATTAGGGTTTGTGGTTTTATTAATTAATTGGATTAGAAACCCTAGGTTGCCTACATGTTTATGTGTTATTTGGGCGTATCCTTGACCTAATTGGTAATTGTTATGCTTTGATCCGTGACGAAACATGCATGTTAGTCATGGGTTATTAATTGTTTATTAATTGTTAAGCTTTTCGCATGTTTAGATAGATCTAATAATGGGGAAGACCCCATAATTATTAAAATCAATTATGTGTTATGTGGTATGTGATTAGCTTTGGCCTACGCAATTGACTTGTCAATGTATGTGGCTCACTTCCATTAAGAGGTGAAGGCCCTAGTTAATTATATGCATATAAAAACCTAGAATTAATTTTGTTAGGATTTTTTTCTAAAAAGATTGCATGTGGCTAATTGTTTCACCTTTATAATTGTTATGTTATTAGTTGTTTTTTATTTGTCTTTATTACTTGTTTTATTGTTTGATTGTTGGACACGTTTGTAAGCAATAAAAGGGTAATTTTTTCAGAATGAAAATAATACGGACTAATAATGGTGAAACCCTAAGTGATAAAGTAAGAATCTTGCAAGGTCTTAAGTACCGCTAGTGGTCCGATTCGCACGGTAATCAGCTCCCAGGCGAGACTAGCAAAATTCATACTTTATTACATGATTTTGAGATTGAATCCATAAACTTTTGCTTGATTGATGTTTTGTACAAATATGATTTTAAAATTAAGTCCTTTAAGACGATATTCATAACCGTGATTTGAAGGCTTAGAAAAGAGCCTTAGAGTCTGCCTTGGTTATCACAATCTTGAATATGTCTTAAACGAATTACTTTTAAAATCATAATTGTAGAAAGTCATCTTAGGGTTTATTAAACCTCAAGTAAAACTTTGTGTATTAATTTCACGAATTGGTAATAAAAAAGTTTTAAAAACTTATGTTATAAAGATGAGTGCATGCATCTTTATACATGTTTTGATTTTCATATCAAAAATTTATACCCTAAAAATTTAAGTTACATGCCATCTAACTATATGAAACACTTGAAGTTATTATTTAGTAAACGTGAGACGCAGGCTAAATTTTAATGACAAGGTAAATTTTCGAGTGTGCGTGAGACCACACATGGAGAATTTGCAGTTTCTAAGTTAGACGACTTAATTAAGTTGATGCGTGAGACCTAGAGCTTAAGGCATGAGATGGGATGAAACATGCTTACATGACAAATTGATGAATCAATTTGATGTAAATCCCATAATGATCTAGGAATTGGAAAAGTGTTTGCCAATTATTGTTCGACAGATTACCATCTTTTATACTTTCACCACTAGCAGATCAACTGATGTGGTGGAATCTATGTAAAGTTGGATCCTAGATTTTCAAGAAAATATGTTGGTTATATGAATATATCCTTGGGTATTATATTTTCTTGGAAATATAAATTATCGAAAATACTAAAATTGAATTTTGTAAATTCTTTAAATGTATTAATGCAACTCAAAACCGTAAGCGTAAGTTATTCTTTTAATTGATCAACACCCGTTTGGGTTTTTTGGTTAGAGTCAATATTTACAAAAAGAATAAATATAGTCTTCTTTCCATTATGAGAAGTGTGAGACTTAAATCCTATTCCTTTTCATGAATGAGAAAGGTATAATAGGATGATTAGAATTGTCTAAATTCTAAATACATAACTCATAGCAAACTTTAATAGTAAGAGTATATGCACCTTATGAGTTATTAATTAATTGGATTAGAAACCCTAGGTTGCCTACATGTTTATGTGTTATTTGGGCGTATCCTTGACCTAATTGGTAATTGTTATGCTTTGATCCGTGACGAAACATGCATGTTAGTCATGGGTTATTAATTGTTTATTAATTGTTAAGCTTTTCGCATGTTTAGATAGATCTAATAATGGGGAAGACCCCATAATTATTAAAATCAATTATGTGTTATGTGGTATGTGATTAGCTTTGGCCTACGCAATTGACTTGTCAATGTATGTGGCTCACTTCCATTAAGAGGTGAAGGCCCTAGTTAATTATATGCATATAAAAACCTAGAATTAATTTTGTTAGGATTTTTTTCTAAAAAGATTGCATGTGGCTAATTGTTTCACCTTTATAATTGTTATGTTATTAGTTGTTTTTTATTTGTCTTTATTACTTGTTTTATTGTTTGATTGTTGGACACGTTTGTAAGCAATAAAAGGGTAATTTTTTCAGAATGAAAATAATACGGACTAATAATGGTGAAACCCTAAGTGATAAAGTAAGAATCTTGCAAGGTCTTAAGTACCGCTAGTGGTCCGATTCGCACGGTAATCAGCTCCCAGGCGAGACTAGCAAAATTCATACTTTATTACATGATTTTGAGATTGAATCCATAAACTTTTGCTTGATTGATGTTTTGTACAAATATGATTTTAAAATTAAGTCCTTTAAGACGATATTCATAACCGTGATTTGAAGGCTTAGAAAAGAGCCTTAGAGTCTGCCTTGGTTATCACAATCTTGAATATGTCTTAAACGAATTACTTTTAAAATCATAATTGTAGAAAGTCATCTTAGGGTTTATTAAACCTCAAGTAAAACTTTGTGTATTAATTTCACGAATTGGTAATAAAAAAGTTTTAAAAACTTATGTTATAAAGATGAGTGCATGCATCTTTATACATGTTTTGATTTTCATATCAAAAATTTATACCCTAAAAATTTAAGTTACATGCCATCTAACTATATGAAACACTTGAAGTTATTATTTAGTAAACGTGAGACGCAGGCTAAATTTTAATGACAAGGTAAATTTTCGAGTGTGCGTGAGACCACACATGGAGAATTTGCAGTTTCTAAGTTAGACGACTTAATTAAGTTGATGCGTGAGACCTAGAGCTTAAGGCATGAGATGGGATGAAACATGCTTACATGACAAATTGATGAATCAATTTGATGTAAATCCCATAATGATCTAGGAATTGGAAAAGTGTTTGCCAATTATTGTTCGACAGATTACCATCTTTTATACTTTCACCACTAGCAGATCAACTGATGTGGTGGAATCTATGTAAAGTTGGATCCTAGATTTTCAAGAAAATATGTTGGTTATATGAATATATCCTTGGGTATTATATTTTCTTGGAAATATAAATTATCGAAAATACTAAAATTGAATTTTGTAAATTCTTTAAATGTATTAATGCAACTCAAAACCGTAAGCGTAAGTTATTCTTTTAATTGATCAACACCCGTTTGGGTTTTTTGGTTAGAGTCAATATTTACAAAAAGAATAAATATAGTCTTCTTTCCATTATGAGAAGTGTGAGACTTAAATCCTATTCCTTTTCATGAATGAGAAAGGTATAATAGGATGATTAGAATTGTCTAAATTCTAAATACATAACTCATAGCAAACTTTAATAGTAAGAGTATATGCACCTTATGAGTTATTAAATTAGAAGCTAGACTGATTACTGCATAATGGTAAAAGACAAATTAGATTATTTTATCTAGTTGTTTTGATTTGACCATTTAAAGATATTACATACAATCGTTGGAATGGTAGATCTATACAGGAAGAAATTGCATGCCCGAGCCTTTTCAAGTTAATAATTTGGAATGTGATGAATCACATTTATGTAGTAGATTACATCCTTTTATAACCTATATAATTGTTTGAATGGGTTTTCTTAAAAGATGTAGGAAAGTAAACAAGTACACTATTTCCTTTCACTGATTAATGAAACATTTACAATGTTGTCAAATTCAGTGGGAGTATTGTGTTCTTATGGCTGAATAAGGGATTATTATAATATTCTCTAATTCAGTGGGAGTTACAAGACTTATTGTCTTGATTATAACTTAGATTATCTTTTGAATATCTCAAGGTAATTACTTTCCAAATATAGACACTAATATTTTCAAGGATAGTCATGTACGTTTCCTTGATTGATTGAGTAAACTCTATATCTACTAAGTTATGTTAATGACACAAATCATATTGTTCACATTAACAAACGCGTGCGTGTTGTTTATATGATACATGGTGTTGTACCATGCACAAGTGGGAGAAATCTTCATTATGTGCAAAGTACAACACATAAGAATATGATTTAAAAGACTCTCTTAACTGCAAAGTAAGAGATTATAATTCTAATTAGATTAATACATCTAATCTGAGAAACACTTGGTGTTAAAATTTAGTAAACGTGAGACGCAGACTAAATATTAACAACAAGGTGAATTTCCATGTATGTGTGAGACCAACATGGATAATTTACTGTTTCTAAATTAGACATCTATTAGAACATATGTGTCAAATAAAAATACTACTTCAGCTTTAATATTTATGTATTATTGGAATGACATAAATGCATGAAGTAATATAATACTACTTCAATAATTATGTATTCTTAGAATGACATAAATAAATAAAGTAGTGTGTTAACTTGAAAATATTATTGAAACCAAATGATGGTGTTCATGATTACTTTAATTATACATGTTTATACTTTATTGTATAGTTATAAATATGAAGTCTTCTAAGTATTACAAGACTTATAATTAAGTAAGACGTTAGCTTGTTATGGTCTTTTAATTAAGACATATACAAGAAGTCATTGAGTTGATCAATGATTAATAACGTATAGTGGGATTATAACAAGTTTATGTTTTATAAGACATAAACATGAAGTGACTTGATTAATAAGTACTTGGGTTATAAAGCATGCAATTGGCTTGAAAATACTATTATACCATTAAGTTGATTTAGTTGGTAAATAGGTATGCCAACAGGAATATGGTTATCTTATATATATTGTTAGATCTTCTTACAATATTAACTCTAATTGAAATACCACATAAAGATGGTATGTTCAGTTAGGAAATCAAACTCTTGTTAGATTGTTTGATTGAAAATAACTATGATTTCTATTCTTCTAAAAATTATCAAGGTTGGAAATTGAGTATGGCTTGAATATACTCAATTAGACTCCTAGAAGATTAATAAGACGATATTGAATTATGAAATGTGATGAATCACATTAAGTCTTACAATTGAAGTTCTAAATTTGTTAAGTTACTTATGTGAAGGTTATTAACAAAGAGCTATCAATGCGTATTTGTAAAGTCCTAAAAGAGAAAATTGGATTGTTGATCTAATTGCTAAGTACTTATATTCTATATAATGCTAAAGGCAAGTGGGAGTATTTTATCTTGAAAAGATAGAATTACAAGATACATAATCTTCTAAAACTACACTAGTTAAAATCATGATGAGGCTTACCATGTAAATGATAAACCTCAAGATGATGGAATTATCATTCATAGATCCACTTGTATATCTCATATATTTAATGAATATACTGACGATTATATGATGTAGTATTACCAAAATAATGAATTGGGTAAATTGCTCATAATATGAATGTTATAGATGCTGTTCATAAAGATATTCAAATTTAAAAAATTTGGTTTATCTTAATTCTTAATAGTTAGAGAATGATGATGAGTTTATTCAAAGATAATGTAACCCTAGTGGTTTAAATCCTTGTGAAATAATCATATGGACAAAATTGTACACATATCTTAATGCATGTCTTATGACAAGATTATTAATCATACTTAAGCAATTAACTATGATTGAATACTCTTTCCTAAGCACATTAAAGATACAAAGATGGTAAATTGTCATATTTATATGAATATGAAATTTGACAATGAATATCAAAAACCCTTCTTGAATAATTACTTGAGCGAGGACGATAAGTAATCAAAAGGAGTTTATGAATTCAAGAAAATCTTTGGAAGTGTACAAAGTGCAATAATCCATGAATGGATAAATGCATGCATCTAGGAAATTATTCTTATGATAAATTATTAAATCTATGTTTAGGTTTATAATTAAAATAAGGTAATTTCTAAGTATTCCTGAAAGCTAGTGGGAGTATTATGTTTGATTTACTAAATCATATATGTCGTATAACATATAAGAAGTTACATTCCATATAAGTGAAGTGTTAAGACTTAGTTTGGAATGAAACTGTAAGTGAAAGATTTAGAAAATAAAACATACAACCTTGGAACAAAAGTTTATTATTTAATAAACATGTGCGGTAAATGATTCTAATAGAATATGATATATCATTTAGAAAATGGATATACATATTTGTAAAGATAGTACATGAATAAAATCTAAGTTTGACTGAAGGATTTTCATGTGCATTGTATTATTGTTGTATCATGCTTAAGTGCTTAAATGATTTGACAATATTTGATATCCAATTAAAGGTTATTATATAACTTGTGTAATAGATATTCTAATGGAAAATGTTTGAAATTAGAATAATGATCCTCAACCTGGAATAGCTCCTAAACATTACACTATGGATATTAAGTTTACGAAAATTTTAAAGAGCATATTGTGTTTAATATACAATGATGTTGGTTTAATTGAGATGACACTCAATAACTAGTCATGAAGGATTTCATGAGAACTAGTTGTGCTCAACTAAGAGCATAGTTGCATTAAACATTAAAAGAATTAGAATACTTTAAACTTTAAAAGGTTTGAAAGTTTGATTGTCATAAGTTGGTGATTGAGGATATCACACCATTTATGAAAAATTATGTGGCTATATCAAGATAGTTGGATTTACACATACAAGAATTTTAATTATTGAATTCTTGAAAGAAGTATTCTCAAAATTCGGATAGATCATAGTTGGATGAAATAATGCCTTGTCAACAAGTATGATTGTCATTACTTGAGGCATAATTGTCTTCAAGTTATTACTTGAGGAAAATTCATTAACTAGTATAATCATGCATTGATCTATTTTGGTATTTGGATAAAGAACATTAAGCAATTATTATTTATAATGAATTAAAAGTACTTAGTACGTTTGTTTTCATTAATAATATATTGTATCTTATATTTGCATGTTTAAAATCCGTGAATAACTAATATTATTCTAAATTGTCCATTGTCGATTAATGATATGAGAATATCATTAAACTAAGACAAATCTGAGTATTGGTTAAGAATATACTTGAAAGTATATTGATGCATTGACATACCAATTTCACATGATATTCGATGAATTGAATATTGGACTTATCCCAATAATATGATTTAAAATTTAATGTGAGAATCATATTTAAAGTTATCCTCAGACTTGAGATACCAGATAAGTGTCATGGATGTAGTGCATTTTTGTGAAGCAATCTACCGCTCACCGTAACAGGGAGTCATAAGGGTTGTTTTCAGAAGTGTTGCAAAGTTCCTGGGTTATTCTTGTAGTCAAGAGAGAATTTGTTCCTTCTGATTTGTTCAGAAGTTTAATACTGTTGGGCCCCTCGTAGGGTTGACAAAATGTTTGCGTGGCCACGCCCAAAGTCTATCTGGAATACGTTCAGATGTTTTGTTAATTTTGTTAAATCATAAAGAGACGAGAAACAGAAATTTAATAAAGAACCTCACATCTTTATTAATGTGGTATTAGGAATGAAAGGATAATTATAATGATGAATCATTAAAGGTTTTTCAGGAAACCTAGCTCGGATTGAACTAGGGGCATTGGAGTGTTGCAAGATGCTAACCAATGTCATTTTACTATTAATATATATCCAAGTGGGAGCTGTTAAATATATGGATAAATATTAATATGTAAATGTCTAGTATCGAACCCGAGACCTCGGGATTGCACACTTTACAAACAAGAATAATGAATAATAAATATATATATGTTAAACGTATCGTATATATATATATTTATAAACACTTAATGGACTAAATGGTCGTTAGTTATTAACCGTATGGACTAACTATCATTAGTAACGAAAGATAAGGACTAGAATGTAACTTGGGAGTCAAGAAGGATCTAGAACACCCTTGTGGGTGCCTAGGCCGGTCGATCATGGTGAGGGGAAGCCCAACCCATGCTTGTCTTGTCCTCCAAGTTTACTCTAGTATATATACAAGGCCAAGGATTAGGGTTTCACATCTTTTGTGCACACACACTAACCCTAAATCTTTCCTCCTTGTGGTTTCTTTCTTGGCCGATCGTACAACCCCTCCCAAGGGTGTTTGGATCGATTTTCCATAAGCTAAAAATAAGTGTTTTGTTTACTTGCATCAAACCTTTATTCGTTGGTAGTTTGTGTGTACAAGAACGAGGTAACAACATACTTTTGTTGTTATCAAGGGATCGATTAACAAAACGGTAAGGGGTTAATCATTGATCCATATAAACCCTAATTAGGGTTCTTCATATTGTTAAAGACAATTGCTTTTGATTCTTGTTCGGGCTAGAATCATCACGGTACGTTCCTATTTAATTTATGTTAATCTCTTATGTGTTATAGATGTTCCTACGCTTCCGCAAATGTGTTTACCTATTTATGATTGTCATGATTCTCATATTCTAACAGTTGTATCATTTAACGATAACAAATGTCATAGAGTTATCAAAATGGGCAAACGGATGAGGTTAGATACATACTACTTTAATGTGGTGTTTTGTGACCGAACCATTTTCGTGATTACCTCTAAAATGTTTAAATAAGGAAGTTTAAGACCAAAAATTATTGTGAGGACATTTGAACACCTTACCAATAGATTAGTTTAGGTGGTCAGAAACGGATCTATATGAGAGTCAGGTGTGACATGAGTCACTCCAGATTTTGAATCACGAAGTGTAAATTTGTTTGAAAAGTATCGTTTTCTTTTTTATACGTGCAATCTCCAATAATATTTGTGCTACTTTCGTTATTTATTCTTTATGGTGCAAGTTTAGTTTAACCAAAAAATAAATAAATAAATAAAAAATAAAAAAATAATAAAAAATAAAAAATTTATAGTGCAATTTTTATTACTTGTAAGGCTACTAGCAGTGGTGACCTATATTGGATCATCTTTCTGGTTGCCACCTCAGCATTATCTCTCCTCAACCCATATTCACATCTCTAATCACAGTGGCAACCCATATTGCATCATCTTTTTTTTTTTTTTTTTTTTTTTTTTTTTAACATTTTTTAACACAAACACAAATTTTATTAATAAAACGTAAATATTACATAAACGAAACGATACGAAATGAAAACCATTACAACTAAATAAAAAACTTAAACAACTAAAAATTAAAGACGACAACACTTATTTAAAAACTAATAATTTAGCTTGTGGCGTTCCTTGATTTTCGCCTTAATTCGCATAAGTTCCTCTCGTTGTCGTTCGGGCAAATTTGGGTCGATTGCCGAATTGTAGAAAATCAAGTCTTGCTCCCGTTTGGTATTTCTCAGGAGTTCCTTTTGTTCCTCCTGGCATTTCAAGAGCTTTCGTTGATATTCCAATTTTCGTTCTTTGAGTGCTAGCTCTCGTTCTTTGAATTGTCTCCACGACTCATCACGCTCTTTACCGTTTTCCTTCTTTGCCGGTCTTGATTTCCATAAGTCCGCTAGTAGCCCACTCATGAATGATTTTGATGTTTCACGAGAGGAGGAGGTGGATGATTTCCTCCTTGCTCTGTCACGACCTTGTGGTTGTGATTCTCTAGTACCATCCTCCGTTTCATCATCGTCATCATCCAAGTCTTGAAAATTCGGGGGCCTTGTGTTGACCCCGATGTAGTTGTTGAACCATTCACTTTCTTTCGACTGCCCGATTGGAAAAGGGGCATCTCTTCCTTCCAAGCATCATGCCCCCTCAAAACTTTCCAACACTCCACCATAATGAAATCTTGACCATAACGCGCACGATACTCCATAAGAGCTTTGGACATATCGTCAAGGTCATTCTAACCACTTCCATGCGTCCCCTTGACATTATCAACAATAGCACCAAAATTCGCAACTTGACAACGAATTCTAGTCTTCCATTTGGAAATGATCGAATTGTATGTTCGGTTTGAACCAGTTTCTCTTCGAAAGTAGGCTACCACTTTATCCCAAAATTTGTGCCGATTCATAGAGTTTCCTTTTTTTTTCATTTTCCGAAACAAAGATGAAAGCTTTACAAAGAATGACCTCTTCTCTGCTAGACCATGGTTCAGCTTTTTTGGCCGGTTCGGGTTCTTTGGCTTTGGCTTTGCCTTTCGCCTTTGTAGCACGCGAAGGCTTCTTTGGCTTGACGGGTGATGTCTCTTCGATTTCCCCATACTCATCGTCATCAACGGGCATAGAACCGTGGAAAGAACCGTGGTAGGAACCGTGACCCGAACCTTGCCCTATCGAAACATCTTGACTCGGGTGGTCTTGGCTTGGATAGTGTTGGGTCGAATAGCCATAGTTATGATAGTCTGCCCAATCATCCAAATTCATATCAAGATTAGTAGACCGAATCGGAGAATGTTCTTGATACGGTTGGGAAAAATGCAAGAAATCCATGTTAGGACGATAAGACGACTCACTTGGTTCTTGGTTATAATCAACACGTTGTGGTAGGACAAAAGGACGATGAACGGAAAACAAGTTTTCTCTTTAATTGATTTGTGGTAATTGTGTTTGATATTCAAAAGATTGTGGACGAAAGCGTATGTTCCCTTGTTGTGGTGGTGTTATGTCGGTTAGTTCAAAGGTGTTTTGCGAAGAGAAATTTATATCCGGTGCATTTTGGGTTAGTCGGGATCGTCGATTTTTTGATTGTGGAGTGTTTTTCTTTGATATTGTGAATATTGATGAGAATTTGGATTAATTGTTTTTGAAATTGTGTGTTTGAAAGTGGGTATTTATAGGATAAAAAATAGTAAATATTTTGGAAAAAAAAGTTTTTTTTTTTTTTTTTTTTTTTTGGAAACAACGGTTTGATTTTTTGAAAAGTGGTAATTGTGTTGGAAAGTATTTGTAGGACCATAGAACAACTTAATCACTATTGAATCATGTTTAAACCTAGAGAGAGAAAGTAAGTATAGAGAGAGAGAGAGAGTGGGAACTCTAGTGTGTGAAATAATAACCTTGATATAACTAAGAGAACCAACCTCTCAAATGAGGTTTACAAGAGTATTTATAGTTGTAGTCTAGGGCATCTCTTATCTTTGACCTTATTACATAACTAGCCCTTAGACTTTATAAAATCATGAAAACTAAACATAAACTTCATCATAATGATATTCTAAAGCAATCTATTACCTCACATTAATGACCGACACTTTTTATAAATAAAAATACAATCCTAACAATCTCCCCCTAAGTGTTGGTCATTGAAGGTTGCGAGACGTCATCATCTTTGTCTTTAAACTTTAACATTCATAGCTCTTGACGTCTTTAAGAATCATTAGATGAATCATAGTTCCAGTTCATCATGCTTCATTGTTGTTGAAGTGATCCAATGATGTCATCTACCTTTCGTCACTTCTGTGTTTGTGGTGGTTGTCTGCCATTCCAACATGCTCACACGTCTTAATTCTTTGTCATACATACATTTGTTATTCCCGTTCTTTAACTTTGATCTTTGTCACTTTACTTTGTAAATTCTTCTTTTTGGCGTAGAATCTTTCTTTGACTGTTGCTATCCTTTGATCTTTGTGAGAACTTTCCTTTGACTTTGTGATGCATGTATGAGCATGTGGAATCTTTCGCCATGGAGATGATGTATAGCTGCAGGTAAACAGTTAGCAATAAACAACCGGTACTTACAGATAAGGAATTAGAGATCGTCAACAGCATAGTGTGAAGACTCCTTCTAACCCTTACCAAGGCCGTTCCCATGTCAGATACCCTCGAAGGAGCTTACAAGACCTACTAAGTAGCTCAATGACTGGGTGAGTCGTTGGGGATCACTCCACGACTGTAGACCGTTTGAAACCACCGCGAACACTAAGCGTAACCCATAAAGAATTACCGAAGTGACCTGCTGTCAGGGCTGTTTGATGTTGACCCTGGCAGGAATTTCCATTCAATCATTGAGAAATACATTTGTAAATTCTCTTATAAACGTTCTCGGCAGATTGCTAAGATCTGCGAAGGACTCGATAATTTTCAGTTGGTGTCCATTGATGTAGAGCACCAGTTGTAGAAATACTAAGTATTCCTAAGAGATCTTTAATGTATCTCATGGCTCTAGACTCGATAAGTGCACACTTAGGTTTCCTATGCGGAGATTAGAGAGAGGTCTCCTGTTTCAATATCAACCATCTCTAAGAGACAGATCGATAGATTACACTGGTTCCCCATGAGAATGAAACAAGCTCTTTTAAGAGAACTTGAGTGGCTAGAAGGTTTAGTGCAGTGCGTCACTGGGTCCATGACATCTTTATTTTCAATACCGGTGTCACCTTAGCAACAACCAGTAGCATACGAATTGAACCCGGTGTCTGCCCTAAGGTTGAACATATGGAGGGCTATTTCTTTTCACCTTTTTCTTAACTTTTCTTTTTAATTCTTCAACTCCTTCTTTCCCCTTTCATTATACTCTCCTTTTTTCGTATCATACCTAAGGACTTCTAATTCTAATCTATTGGAATTGTCCTTAGGTAGATCCCTCCGGCTCTGGCGGATCATAGGACGGTTTTCCCTAACCTTAGTCACCTTATAACTCCATGACTATCCTATAATTGCCATGAAACCTTTGATTGAAAATCTCTCAAAGTGTTTATGAATATAAACACATTTTTGTTGACACTTTGAGAGTTTTGCAACTTTTGAAGGACTCCCCCTTCACATGTGCTCATGGATTTTTAAGAAATTTGCACATGCGTGAGGAGTTAGCACTTTTTGAATTGATCCACTTTCAGTGAACATGACCGATTCGAGACACGCTTACATCACTAGTTAGACTAGCTTGAAATTATTACCCGTCCTGGTCAAGTCCAAAGAAAGTCTCTCGATACGGTACATTCTACTCAGACAAGTCCTATTCGAGACACGCTTACATCACTAGTTAGACTAGCTTGAAATTATTACCCGTCCAGGACAAGTCTTTTCGATTACTGACATTTTAAGCTTTGTCAATTCATTGGTACTTTCTGAGTCGAGCTCTTTTGAGATTCAGTCAAAATCTTTAAACATCTTTGATCACATTTTAATCATGTCTTCTCCCCCTCAAAAATAGCATATCGTGATATTTTTGATATCAACTGATTAAGAAAAAGCTTTTTGGAGAGAAAGACAGATTTCATTTTGCATGACTTTGGAACAACTTTGTTTTTGTACTCCCCTTAATGATAGCACATTTTAAAATCAATTAAGGGTTTTGAGGGAGTTATCTTGAGCACTAATTTTGAGAGATTTAAAGAAATCTTTTGAACAATCATGAAAAAGTGCTCAAGAATTCTGTTTGAAAACGAGTTTTTGTTTGAAGTCTTTTTCGTTTGTTTAGACTTGAACTTTTTGAAAAAGATATCGTCCTTGAAAATACGAGTCCTTGATTTGAAATAATCAGAAGTCATCATTCGGTTCCGCGTTTCGTACTGAAGTATACGAAAGCAATTGTGAAGAAACTTTTGAGAAACGACATGTTTTAGAAAAACATTTTAAAGAACTCCCGTTCAAGCATCTGTACATGTCCGTATCATTGTTGAATGACATTTCTAGAAACGTACAGAATATTGATTTATACGAGAGACATGTCGTGAGAAGAATATTTTTGGATTTTTTGATTTTATATTGTTTTTGGATTTTTTGAAAATTTTATATTTTTGTATTTTGTTTTTGTTGGTTTTTCAAATTTTGTATTTCGTTTTTGTTGGTTTTTCAAATTTTGTATTTTGTTTTTTTAAAAAATATTTACAGCGAAGCGATTTTGAAAACATTTTTCAATAAGATTCGAGAAGACGTTCTAGCTCCTCAGGAGTTAGGCTTCGCATGCCAATTCGTCGAACTAAATAGTCAAACCGTTCTTTTGGAAGGGCTTTAGTAAATAGATCGGCGAGTTGGTAATCAGTCTTAACGAAAAATAATTCAACAGTACCCTCTTCCATGTGTTCTTTGATGAAATGGTAGCGGACTTTGATATGCTTCGTCTTAGAGTGATGTACAGGATTACACGAGATGGCTATGGCACTTTTTGAGTCACAATACATAGGTATTTTGTCAAAAGTAAAGCCATAATCTGTGAGTTGTGTCCGCATCCAAAGAACTTGGGCACAACACGCAGATAGAGACACATACTCGGCTTCAGCGGTTGATAGTGCAGTACAATCCTGTTTCTTTGACGACCAGCTTACAAGTTTTTCACCCAAAAATTGTGCTCCACCTGATGTACTCTTTGCGGTAACTTGATCACTGGCATGGTCGGCATCTGAAAAAGCTGTTAGATTAAACCTCGAATCCTTCGGATACCAAAGTCCCATGTTAATGGTGCTTCGTAGGTACCGAAAGATCCGTTTAACCTCTTTGAGGTGAAGTTCGGTAGGCTTTGCCTGAAACCGTGCTAATAAACAAACAGCAAATTGAATATCGGGTCGACTAGCAGTCAGGTACATGAGAGAACCGATCATGCTCCGATATTTCTTCGGATTGATCGGTTTCCCAAACAAATCAGCACCTATTTTTGGTGAAGTGACCATTGGTGTACCAACAGAATCACAATTTTCTATTCCATGTTTTTTCAAAATCTCTATTGTATATTTAGCTTGATTGATAAAAATACCACGAGGGGATTGATGTATTTGTAAACCAAGAAAGAATTTTAGTTCCCCCATCATGGACATTTCAAATTTGCTTTTCATGAGATTTTCAAAATGTTTTGAATGGTTAGGATTGGTTGATCCAAAAATTATGTCGTCCACGTAAATTTGAACGATCAAAATGTCATCTTTGAATTTTTTGATAAACAAGGTATCATCAACCGTTCCTTTGGTGAAATTGTTTTTGAGCAAGAAAGATGATAGTTCGTCATACCACGCTCTTGGAGCTTGTTTTAAACCATAAATGGCTTTCTTAAGCTTGTAGAAGTAGTCTGGATGATCTTTGTCGATGAATCCCTCTGGCTGACTCACATACACTTCTTCTTTCAGAGTTCCATTCAAGAAAGCTGTCTTAATGTCCATCTGATAGACTGTGATGTTTTTGTGAGCTGCATAGGCTAAGAAAATCTGGACTGCTTCAAGTCTAGCCACAGGCGCGAATGATTCTTCGAAATCAATCCCTTCTTCTTGTGGATATCCTTTAGCCACGAGACGAGCTTTGTTGCGAATGACAGTCATTTCCTCATCCAGTTTGGTCTTCCACAACCACTTGAGATCAAGAACACGTTTATCAACTGGTCGTTCAACAAGTTCCCAACTATCATGTAACAGGTATTGAAGAAGTTCCTCCTGCATCGCTTCAATCCAAGGGTTTTCTGCCATTGCTTCCCGAATGTTCTTTGGTTATTTGAGGCTTATTGAGCAAATGTAAATGCACAATTCGAGATCGGTGGCAAGTTGTCTCCTCATCTGACCTGGCTTTGAAGGTTCACCAATAACGTGTTCAATTGGATGGTCTTTTGTCCATTTGAGTGTGGAAGGGTACCTTGGGTTAAACATATGTGTGTTAGATGGTTCTTGTAACCTTGAAGAAGATTCAGCAGAGTCTGTTGCAAACGGGTTTTCAGATACTTCTTCTTCTTCTAACGCAACATCGTTTGAATTATTTGTAGGTTCTTCTTGAAAATTTATGTTTTGGTTTTCCTCATCAACTCTTGGTAGATCAGTTTCAATAACTGGAGTTTCTGAAGTAGATGTTGATGATGCTGAGGGAGTTGGTGCTTCAGCTTCGACTGTTGTAGATGCATCTTGTGATGGTGGTGGTTGATGGTTTTGAGCGGGTGCAGCGGAACGTTGTTGAGATGCATTAGTCGAAGTTCCACCATAATATTCATTAAACATTAACTCGAAGAAATTTTCCAGTTCTTGTTCTGAAGGTTTGTCCGTGTTTGTTGACTGAGCTCCTTGAGGCACTAGTCCTGAACTTATGTGTCCAGAAGTCTGTCTGTTTGGTGCGGGTCCTAATCCGTTATGATTAGAAGCCATTGGATTAAGCGCGGGTTCTAGAGCGTATCTCTCAGAAGCCATTTGTGAAATCTCATCAAACTTCACATTCATCGTCTCCATAATCCTTTTTGTTCTTCTATTATACACCCTGAATGCCCTTGAGTTTTCTGAATATCCAATGAAGATACCAATATCACCTTTAGCTTTCAACTTTCCTAGATCTTCTATGTCATTTGTCAGATAGCACAAAGCGCCAAATACGTAAAGGTAAGAGATGTCTGGTTTCCTGTTGTTCACAAGCTCATATGGGGTTTTATTGAATCTTGGATGGATTAGGGATCAGTTTTGAGTAAAACAAGCAGTGGCTACAGCATCAGCCCATAAAAATAGTGGTGCACTAGAATAAATTAGCATTGTGCGAGCAGCTTCCACAAGAGTTCGATTTCTTCTTTCAACTACCCCATTCTGCTGTGGAGTTCTAACAACTGACGTTTGGTGAGTGATTCCAACATCTTCAAAATAGGTTCTTAACTCCTGATTAGTGAATTCTGTTGGAGCTTGAAGTAGAACTTGAATACGCTTCAGAAAGGTGATGATGATGCCTGGTGCTTCGTCTTTTGATCTCAAAAACTTTACCCATGTATATCTTGAATAATCATCAATGATAACAAGAATATACTTTTTCCCATTAATGCTTTCAACTCTCATTGGGCTACATAAGTCCATGTGCAACAAATGTAACCTTGCTTCCGAACTAAGTACGGTTTTAGGTTTATATGATGCTCTTTTGCTTTTTCCTTGTTCGCATGATGGACATAGATGATCCTTGGTGTATTTGAACTTAGGAAGACCGTTGACGATGTTGTCTTTGGCTAACTTGTTGATGGTGTTGAAATTGAGATGGGATAAACATCTATGCCACAGCCAGGACTTAATTTCGGTTGCCCTTGTCATAAGACAAATTGGTGATGTAGAAGCCATTTGGTTGATGTCGATAGCATATAAGTTTGTACTACGATTACCAGTTAAGCGATCATCACCAACCAAATTTCTAATAAAAACTGTGTTTCTCCTGAATGCAACTTTTAAATCTGCATCACAAAACTGCCCAACTAAAAACAAGTTGTGTCCCGACCCTTCGACGTAGTAAACTCGAGTGATTAAAAAATTCCCAAACTGAAGATCTCCATAACCCTGAATAGCTGCTACATGATCATTTCTAAAGCGTACAGTTCCCATGAATTTCAATATGAAATTGATCAGCAGCTTTAAATTCGCGGTCATGTGCTTGGAGCAACCCGAGTCGACGATCCAAAGACATATTTCGATAACCTGCCAATAATAGAAGAGTTTGTATTTGGAAACCGTTTTGAATTTGGTTCCATGGGGTTAGGGGTACAATCAAAATCACACTCATAGACAGTTGCTACTTGTTTAGCTTGAACTATTTCTAATTTGCCATCCTTGAGTACAAATTCTCTACCCGTTGGAATCTAAACACAATGCTTAAGATAGTTCCTAGGTGTGTCACTATTAGTGGTGTTCCTAATTCTTTTAATTAGGTTTCCAACAAATCTAGATTTTGCACTAGGACCTTTCGAAACGCTCTTCTGTTCAGGCTTAACATTCACATTCTTAGAAACACATTCATCATGAACATCATTAATTAGTCATTTCTTGGATATTAAACAAACAGTGTCATTACATGCATTAGAACCAGTACTCTCGACATTACATTCAGATGAAATATTCCTCGACGTCGTAGACCGATTTTCCTAGGCCGACGTAACTCTGCCCCGACGATTCCCAGGCCGACGTTGAACGACGAGGCCTATTACGAAGTGACCAAGGTTCCTCGGCCATCTTAGACCTTCGATCAATGTTCCTAGGCCCGATGTAAACCTTCCCCGACGGTTCCTAGGCCGTCGTAGCGATCTTGGTGAAAAAGTATGATTCCTCAGAAAATCAATGTCTGTTCCTGTCACTTAAGTTTTTGTCCAATAAGTATATATAGGGGGTACCCTGGTGAGCCTGGTGACTCGTTTACCTTGGTGCCCGAGAAGGGGGAGGGGAGCCTAGACGATACGAGGTTACTAGAGCGACCTCGGAAGCGATCAATATTCGTCGACCCGACTTAGACCGACCATGGCTCCTCCGAAGCAGCCCTTGAAGCGACCAACGTTCTAGGACCCGAAGTAGACCTGTCCCGAAGCGATCAAGGTTCGTCGACGTCGTAGACCTTCGACCAAGGTTTCTCGGCCGTCGTAGACCTTCCCCGATGGTTCCTAGGCACGTCGTAGACCGACGAAGGATCCCCCGAAGCGACCAAGGTTCCTCGGCTCGTCGTAGACCTTCGGGGAAGGTTTCTCGGACCGACGTAAACCTGCCCCGATGGTTTCTCGGCCCGTCGTAGCGACTTGGAGGAAAAGTATGATTCCTCAAAAAATCAATGTCTGTTCCTGTCACTTAAGTTTTGTCCAATAAGTATATATAGGGGGGGTGGAGTATTTGGAGGCAAGGATGCGCGGGCACCGGTCGGCCTATGGAACCACCGTTGTGTGCTCCGTGCATTACATCGAAGGCAAATATGCTCTCCTAATCGGTGTGGGCTTGCACGCACCGGTGGGGCTTGATAGAAATTCAAGCCTTTGATGCTGTAGCCTAACGAGAAAGCGACGATGACCCGAAGAGACCCAAATCGTGAAAGAGCTAGGCGAGAGCGTCGTCAAGCGTTGGTCGCTTGTGGGAAACGTTGCTGAATGGAATTCGAAATCCTGTAATTGCTTACCGATATGCGCGTGTCCGGACCTGTCTCTTATTAGAAAGCGATAAATTCCTAGGGTGTTCTTCTACTTCTTCAACTTTATTCTTGCAACTACTCTTAGAGGCATGCGAGACTCTATTGTTCCTTGTATTGCTCCTAGGCTTTAGTCTGCTGCTCCTAGAGGTGCTTTCTAATCCTGTAGAAATTGAGGCACACGCATTAGGATTTATATTGTTGTCCTTTTTAGCATCACTAGACTCTTTAGAATTATCCTTTTTGCCCTCATAAGTCAGATGTGGAGGCAGACGCATTAGTGGGACTAATCCTAAAAAGGCCAGGTGCTATCACTTTTGGTGTTTCGACAACCGCTTTTCCTTTATCAACAATCTTTTCATTTTCACTTTGCTGGGGCAAGGGTGTTGGAGTGACTGGTTTTGTCAAATCCTTTTTCTCATCGACTTTTGGAGCAAACCGTGAAATTGACATTTTTGGTTTTTGAACCGTGTTTGAAACATTTGGTTTCTCCAAAGTCGATGGTTTTGCAATCTTAGTTTCCTCACCCTTCCCTTTTTGACTTTCAAGATGAGCCCTCAAAAGATCATTTTGCTCTTTCATGTTCTTGAAGGCACGCTCATACGACAATTTTTCATACTTGCATTCTTCTTTTTTCCGATCAAGTTGTTTAAAACATGACACATTTTCGTTTTCAAGCTTTATAAGAGCATTTTCATATTTGGAAACAACTGCGGAGGTCTCAGCTCTCAGTCTTTCATCGTCTTGAACAGAGTATATTTGTAAAATGATGGACATAATATCAGTGGTCATAACAGCTTTGAAGAGAGAATCATTTATGTTTTCCAAAACATTCATGTTTTCACGAGTAGCATTAGCTTCGTTTACCAGGGATTTGTGGTCCTTGACAAAGTCGGCCGTTTCTTTTAAGAAAGCTTGTTCAAAATGGATTACCCTCGCACTGATGTTATTCAGTGGGATAGTAATTTCGTTTTCAAACACCTTTTTCTGTACGATATGAAAACTGGAATGCCAGTTGTTAATATTGATGGTAGTTTTAGATTCAACAATATTTTGAAGTTCTTGAATTCTCTTTTTAGGTCATCAAGAATGTTTCTAGCCTCACTTGTATTAAAAGTGTTGTTAGAGGACATTTGTTCCATTTTTGAAAGAGATTTGGAAACAACTTTCTTTTTTGACAAGAATTTCGCAAATGGTCGTTTTATGGAAAACGCAGATGGTTCTGTTTGTGGAACAAAAGTAATTCCCGAAAGTTTGTTCAATTTGTTGTAATCAATGGGTTTCAAATCCTTTTGTTTCATTTTAGTTATGCTCTCTTCGACAAGTTCCATTGTTTCCACAGAATCCCGAACGACGGGAGGATCATGTTTGATGTAAATCACATTACCATTATACAAAACATTCTGTTCTTGCTGAGCTTTCTTGAGATTACAAGGGGTGTTGTTACCAAGAGCCATTTTATGTTTCGTATGGTAAATCGGATTAGTTTGATTTGAAATCATTTTCATTGTTTGACTTGATTGACCCGACTTAACCACTAATGTGCAATCATGTGTTCAGACTCTACGATTTCTTCCAAAAGTTTGTCTACTTTCTTTGCAAAGTCCTTTTTCAACTCATCCCTTTCTTTTTCAAGATTGGTATAAGCTATTTTTTGTTTAGAAAGTTGGTTTTGTAATTCATAAATTTCCGCGTTTAAAGATTTTATCTTTTTGAAAGAATTAACATCAAGTGTATCAAACTTGAGTTGTAATTGTTTTTCCCTTGAAACGGAATTTTGATAACCAGTTTCTAATTCAGACAATCTTTTGTTATGAAATTCAAAAGCTTTAACGTTTTCCTTGTAACTCTCAAGCTCAGCGGTCAGTTTAACATTCGTGGCCTTAACATCGCGATTGACCTTTTTCACATTCTCAATTTCAATACGACAATTATTCAATAATGATTCAAACAAAGCACGTGTTTCCTCATCATTCTCAGCATGCTGTGAAATGAAGCCTCCATTATGATTCACATCTGGAGTTGCTGAAGGAGTATTGCTACTACTTGGCGTGTCTAGATATGTATCATAATTGTATGCTTGCTTCTCAGAATGTTGTTCCTCATGAGGAGACATATCAAAAATATCATTATTGTGACATGTGTTGAAGTTTGATACCTCAGATGGTGCATTGGTGTCATAAACAGGAAGTGTGTTAGAATCCGTGTCATACTTAGCTTCCTGAAGATTCGCCATTAATATGCAGTTCGCATCGCGGCATCGAT
Source organism: Artemisia argyi (assembly GCA_030686995.1). Taxonomy (NCBI): domain Eukaryota; kingdom Viridiplantae; phylum Streptophyta; class Magnoliopsida; order Asterales; family Asteraceae; genus Artemisia; species Artemisia argyi. Next base: position 199,401,891 of record CM060682.1, read on the forward strand.
ATCCTCTCTGTCTTCCATGTCATCCATAAGAGCCATAAAATCATTCTCCTCTGCGTTCAACTGAAACCCTGCCTCATTCTTTTGTGCCAACAGCAATGCTTTCTGCAAGTACGCTGGGTCTCTTTTGTTCGGCTTAGTAGGACAGTTCATTGCCATATGACCTACACCTTGGCAGTTGAAACACTTTACTGGATTACCTTGATTCACATTTCCCAGATTCCCAACAACTGGAGCTACAACATTCCTATTCTGATTACCCATGGCCTGATTACCAACATTCTGACCCCTCTGATTTCCAACAAACTGACCCTTCTGATTCCATGCATACTGACCATACTGATTTCCTGCATTCTGATTCCCTGCATTCTGCATATTCTGATTACCCATGTTAATTTCAGTAGCATATCCTTACTGATTCCCATAAACTCCAACCATTTGGCCTCTGTTGCCCATATTGAAACTCGGCTGAGCAATCTGCCTGTTGCGAGTATTCGATGAAATCGTTTGGTTGTTGTTTGTTGGTGTAGAATAGCGTCCTTGGAATGCCTTTGACAGAAAAGCAAACGCTTGGGTCAATGTTGCAGAAGCTTCATCATTTTCAGTGAATTCTGGTTCTTGGAATTGTGGGTATTGCTGTTGTGGAATAACATGTTGTTGTTGCTGCGGGTAGAACTGTTGGCTGTAGACCGGTGTTCGTTGTTGAATACATGATGGTTGCATTTAGTTGTGAGTGGAAGATGATGATGATGATGGTTGTTGTGTGTTCACTGGTATAGGTGTTGGTGTATTAGCAATTAATGCGAGAGGATCATGATTCTTTGCCAATATTTCTTTCCTTACTTCATTAGCCTCAGCTTGGTTTTGTTTCAGAAAATCATAGAGTTGATCATAATTCACCTTATGTAAATCCTTTGTTTGATTGAAAATTGTAACATAACGACCCCATTCATCTGGAAGGTTGTTGAGGAATTTGATGTTTGTTGCAATTGTGCGTGGTGTCAACTTGTTTCTGATTAACTCATTCATTAAAGTGCAAAACCTTGTGTAGTAGGATTCAATCTGTTCACCTTTAGTGGATGTGAAATTCTCCCATTCAGTTAGAAGTTTGTTCTCAACATCTTGTTGCCCAATCTCTGTTCCATGACATATCCTTCTAACGCGTTCCCACATATCATGAGCAGTTTCACAGCTTTTGCAAAGATCTCGCGTGGTAAACTGGTAATCCAAGTTGGATTAAATGCATTGCCATATCATCAGCGGCGATCTGCTTCTTGTCTTCATCTGTGTAATCTGCTTCTGTTTGTTCACGCACGAATGGTTGAGTATGAGGTGTTGTATTTGGATTACCTTCAATTTGAACTTGTCTTGGCTTGAATGGACCTTTTTCAATGGATTTGATCGTTAGGGTACCGTCAGTCTTTGTTTTGATGTAACGAAGCATGCAGCTTGTCCATGGAAGATATCCACCTTTTTCAAGCATTGGAGGTCGGTTATCGGCACCGGTAGCATGAATGTCTTGTTGAGTTGCCATGATTTGAATTCAAAGTGAAACGTTGTTCTGAGGATCTTTTGAAAGATAACAAATGTTGTTGTTGTAGATTAGATGTTTTGGTGAAGTTGAAAGTTCGTTCTCGGTTGATCTCAGTGATTTCGTATTTTTCCTCCAAAAATAATATTTGAAAATTTTCTCGCCCAAAATTTGAAAATCACTATAAAATGCAATTCTAAGGTTACCAGAAAAATTTGAGTTTTAAGAATTTTGACGCCAAATTTTACCGAAAAAATTTGAATTTTGGCCTAAAAATTTGAATTTCGGGCCAAAATTTTCAACCTTATACCAAAATTTAAATCTCGCGTAAAAATTGAACGTTTAGTCTCCTGTAAAAAATAAATTTTACTCAACTTTTCCCGCCAATTTTTTTTTTTTTTTTTGAAACTCGGTAAATTCTTGATACTATAACTCGATAAGTTTGTGAATATGTCTAACTCGGTAATGCTTAAATCTGTCTAACTCGGTATGTCCTTAAAACTTTCAAACTCGGTATGTCTTAAAAAAATTTCAAACTCGGTATGTCTTAAGAACTTTCAAACTCGGTATGTCTTATAACTTTCAAACTCGGTAATTCTTAAATAAGCTGTCAAACTCGGTAAGTTGGGATGATTTGAGCAAAGTTTCCCCTAGTAAGTTGCCACAAATAACCTTACTCGATGTACGATAAGGCAAAAGGCTAATTCGCCAATAATATTTGAAAATTCCAAACTCGCTAGTTTAATATTACCTAACTCGCAAGTTTAATATTACCTAACTCGCTAAATCATAACCCAAACTCGGTAAGACTAGTAATCCTAACTCGATAGAAAATTCCAAACTCGCAGAAACTAACCTAACTCGCAGAAATTTCCCTAACTCGCTAATAAAGCGATGAACAGTAAGTGTTTCTAAAAAAAAACCGATTTTTTCACCAAAAAAACGATCTAAAACAACCTAAAATTATCCCTAGGCGATTGATACCACTTGTAGGACCATAGAACAACCTTAATCACTATTGAATCATGCTTAAACCTAGAGAGAGAAAATAAGTAGAGAGAGAAAGAGAGTGGGAACTCTAGTGTGTGAAATAATAACCTTGATATAACTAAGAGAACCAACCTCTCAAATGAGGTTTACAAGAGTATTTATAGTTGTAGTCTAGGGCATCTCTTATCTTTAACTTTATTACATAACTAGCCCTTAGACTCTATAAAATCATGAAAACTAAACATAAACTTCATCATAATGATAATCTAAAGCAACCTATTACTTCACATTAATGACCGACACTTTTTATAAATAAAAATACAATCCTAACAGTATTGCTTCAAAATCGGTTGTCTACACGAACGATTTGTGGTTTCACATTGACCGGCGATCGATATTGCCTTAAATCCACAGTGGGATGATCGATATTGGAAATCGATCGCTCGATCCACTTGATCGATTTATTCCAATACACTGCTAGAAGCCTGATAAAAGAAAATTCATGCAAGATCATTTCAAAAGTTTATGTACTGTACAATGTCTTTTGAAAAATCTGGGTCCGTCCCTGATTGTGGTTTGATGGTGGTTTTATGAGTTATCACTTGATGCAACAAAGCGTTGTAATTCTTTGATATTGTTAACAAAGGGTTGTAATTCATGAATATGTTTGATATACAAGATTATTTTTTATTTTTTGAAAAAATAAGCTGCTTAAAATACTAACTTTATTTGGCAGACAGAACTTATAAAAAATTATAAGAAAAATAATATTTCATAATCTTTGAAAATCATGTTTAAAAATAATCTCTTCTTATAATTTCTATCTTCATCTGCAGTTCCAACAACAGTTACTTTTACCAAACATACCTTATATTCAAAATTTGTCGAGATAAATTTACCGTAGATAAACAATAATTTATCTTAATAAATGTCAAAGCCACCCCTATACTAACAAGCTTAATATTTTATTGCCCCTTCAGATTAAGTTTTGATATAAATTAACACTTAAATCTATTAAACATTGTATATTTCATCTTTTACATCATTTTTCTTATTATTGAAAACATATTAATGTTAGTCAAAGTTTTGGTTCGTAACTAATAAAATGACTGTTTTTGCACCCGCAGCAACGGGCAAACACAACATCTCATACTTCAACTAAAAAAAAAAAAGAACATTTTTTTTTTTTAATTATTATTTTCTTAAGTTTTGGGCATAAGGATAAATACAAACCGACTTAAGGATTCAAAAGTAGATTACTAGATTTCATGTAATCTATTTTTTTCAGCTTCTTCGCGGCCGCCACCATCAGTGGCAGTACTACGGTCGCTATTGTTTCTCAAGATTTTATTGGGTTTGGTTCAAATTTGAGAAGAAGAAAACCCCTTTTGTAAAACTCTTTCTTGAAAGTGAAATTTGGGCTTTGGTCGTAAAATAGCAACGTACTTTTTTGAATGTATCAATTTGATATGAGCACTATTTATCGTTCTACTTAATGTTGTGTACTTTCATGTTTTGTTTCAATTTGCACATTTTGATGATGTGTCATACCTGAAAGTCTGACATGTGTCACCATTTATAATGTGACACGTCATTAAAATGTGCAAATTGAAACAAAACATAAAAGTGCACAAAATTAAATGAAACGATAGATAATATATTTCTAAATGAAACGATAGATAATATACACATCTGAAAAAGTATGTTAACGACCAAAACCCTTAAACCCAATATATTTCTAAATTTGTAAGTTTATGTAATTGAAAATGAAACATATAACTTGAGGGTGTTTTTGGTTTAGTTGGTAAGGTTGGCTCTCTCTAATAAAGAGGTCCAAAGTTCAAATCTTATCAACTGAGCAAAAGATATCTTTTTTATGTTAACAAAGTAACACTGCATTTTAACGGTGTGTTCTTTGTAAATTACTTCCTTTTTATTTTTTATATTTTATATTTTTGCATTTCTCACTTATCTACTTCTCGCCTCTTCTAGTCTAGAATATTTGTAAAACAAATAAAGTGTAAATTTAAAGAATCATATCAAAAAATTCATCATTTTATGGTCATTGATAAGTGATTAATTTTGCAATATTTGTCAAAGATTTTCTTAAATCGATATCATATAGGCCCCGAATGATAATTACATATATCTGTCGTTATAACGAGAAAAAAAAAAGAGATGTGAATATGTCTTCAAAAAATAAGGACAACTTGAAGAGTTGAACTATGTTTACTTGTGGATATTAATGTCAAATCTTGTTATAGCTAGCTAATATGTACAAAAGAGAATACTTTTTGAGATTTAAAAAACAAACTTGTCCTTATAAGAGTTTCACATTCCACAAATACATACAAGCAGGGCTTGCAAAGTGAGAGTGACCACTGACCACTAAGGACCTCAAAATTTTTAAAGGTCCAAAATTTGTACGTTTATTAATTATATGCATGTGTAGACATATTTTTCACGAAGAAAAAAATATTTAGATGAAAAAATATCTTAAATGAGTAATATGCTAGAACGTTTAAATAACTAATTGCATTATATATTATTAAAGATGACACTTTATGCATAATATTTTTTTACGAAATGTCTCATTATTTAATTTTGTCCGAAGCCCTCAAAAAATTTATAAATTCATGAGACGGCTTTGCATGCATACGAGTATACAACTCTAGCTTCAAAGTTCCAATATTATTGTTCCGCTATTCATTCTATCTCAAATTATTATACATAAAGTTTTTTAAAAGTGAATACTATAATTTTTTAAAACTGTCTGCATTTTGAAAGCGGATAATTAGTTCCAGTCGAACATAATAAATTAATAATTATTTTAAGACTCGTTTTGTATCTCGAAATTTCTATAATATTACTTGTCATTACTTATTATTACATACTTACTATCTCATTTTTCAAAGGAAAGTCATAGAATAGCAATGTACTTTTCAAAGTATTATATTTTGATATGTGTACTTTTTTTAAATTGTAGAATAGCAATGTACCTTAATAAGTGTTCTAATTTAGTAAAACTCTGAATATATATTAAACTCCAAACAATTACATCAAAAATTCAAATATTACTTCATGCATGACATAAGTTATATATAGGGAGGTGATTTGCACACATTAAGTATTGATTGGCACACTCATATGTATAAGCAGTTTACAGTACAACAATATAATGCATAAATAAGAGTGTCTCAATCAAAAAGTTGAGTGTCCAAATCATTTCTCTTATATATAACATTTATCAAGATAAATTTACTGTAGATAAACAATAATGTATCTTAATAATCAAAACCACTCCTAAACTATCAAGCTTAATATTTTAATGCCCCTTCAAATTATGCTTTGATTAAATTAACCCTTATATCTATTAAACACTATACATTTCATATTTAACATCATTTTTCTTATTATTGAAAACATATTAATGTTAGTCAAAGTATTGGTTCGTAACTAATAAAATGAATGTTTTTGCACCCGCAGCATCACGTGGACACAACATCTCGTACTTCGCTAAAAAGATTAAAAAGCCCAATTCAAAAAATAAAATTTAAAGTTTTGGGCGTAAGGATAAACACAAACTAACTGAGGGCTTTAAAGTAAATTAATAGATTTCATGTAATCTATTTTTTCCTTTTCTTTGCCGCCGCCAATGACGGTGGCGGTACGGCAAACGCTATTGTTTCTCAAGATTTTGATGGGGTTTGGTTCAAATTTGGGAAGAAGAAAACCCTTTTTGTAAAACTCTTTCTTGAAAGTGAACAAATAAATTTCTAGGAATTTGTAAGAATATATTTTCTTATCATTTATGTAATTGAAAATGAAACATATAACTTGAGGGTGTCTTTGGTTTATTGGTAAGGTTGGCTCTCTTTCATAAAGTGGTCCAAAGTTCAAATCTTACCCAAAAACTCAAAGCGCGTCCTTTTTGTTAACAAAGTAATTTTGCATTTTAACGGTGTGTTCTTTGTAAATTACTTCCTTTTTTCTTTTTTATATTTTTGCATTTCTCACTTATCATACTTCTCGCCTCTTCAAGTTTAGAATATTTGTAAAACAAATAAAGTGTATATTTAAAGAATCATATCAAAAAATTGATAAGTGATTAATATTGCAATATTTGTCAGAGATTTTCTTAAAACGATATGATATAGGCCCCCGAATGATAATTACATATCTGTCGTTATAAAGAGAAAAATGAGATGCCAATATGTCTTCAAAAAATAAGGACATCTTGAGGAGTTGAACTATGTTACTTGTGGATATTAATGTCAAATCTTTCTTGTTATAGCTAGCTAATATGTACAAAAGAGAATACTTTTGGATATTTAGAAAACAAACTTCTTGTCCTTATTAGAGTTTCAAATTCCACAAATACATACAACTAAGGTGTCAATTACACAACACGAAACTTGATCTGAAACTGACACAAAAATTAGCAGGTTCGAGTTAAGTATAAATAGATTTCGGGTCGGGTTTGGGTCGACCCATCTAACTCATTTATTAAACAAGTCAGTTTCAGGTTGGAAATAAATTAAGCGGGTCGACCTACCAACCCATTTAAGATTTTTTTTTTCTTCTTAAATAGGGTTGACATAATTGACCCGATAATGTAATTGAGTCAGGTTTGAGTTAGGATTTCTGACCCGCCAACCTGTCAACCCGAACCCGACCCGAATTGACAACCTTACACACAACTATACAACTCTAGCTTTAAAGTTCCAATATTATACTTAAACATTGTTCTGGTATTCATTCTATCTCAAATTAAAGAGAGAACTGCAAAATACATCCCTGTGGTTTACAGGTTTTGACATCTTACATCCCTGTCAGAAACTTTTGGCAAAATACATCACTCGTTAGTCAAAAGTTTGCCACCATACATCCCTCGTTTACAATGAGGACTAACGGTGCAATTTTTTTCTCCGTTATCTCTTAACGAGACTGAAAATATTACACCGTTAGCCTTCGTTAGCCAAACATTTGCACCGTTAGTCCTTTTTTTAGTTTTTTTTTCCGTTTTTTACATGTTATCCGTTTTTTGTCAGTTTTTTCCCGTTTTTTGTACGTTTTATCAGTTTTTTTTTACGTTTTTATTCATTTTTCTGTACGTTTTATCTGTTTTTGTCAATTTTTTTTGTGTTTTATCCGTTTTTTGTCACTTTTTTCGTTTTTTTTACGTTTTTTTCAGTTTTTATTCTTTTTTTTACGTTTTATCCGTTTTTTGTCAGTTTTTTTACGTTTTTTGTACGTTTTATCAGTCTTTTAACGTTTTATCCGTTTTTATACGTTTTATCCATTTTTTGTCAGTTGTTTTTCATTTTTTGTACGTTTTGTCAGCTTTTTTTTTTATTTTATTTTTTATTATTTTTTTTATACGTTTTTATCCATTTTTTGTACGTTTCATCCATTTTTTATCAGTTTTTTTTTATGTTTTAATCCATATCTGGTCAGTTTTTTACGTTTTTATTTGTACAAAAAAAAACGTAAAAAAACTGATAAAACGTGAAAAAAAAGGAAAACTGACAAAAAATGGATAAAACATACAACAAATGGATAAAACGTAAAAAAAAGGGCAAAATGGATAAAACGTACAAAAAACGGATAAAGACGTACAAAAAACGGATAAAAACGTAAAACCTGATAAAACATATAAAAACGGAAAAAAAACTAACAAAAAACGGATAAAACGTACAAAACTGAAAAAACCTTAAAATGAGGACTAACGGTGCAAACGTTTGGCTAACGAAGGCTAACGGTGTAATATTTTCTGTCTCGTTAAGAGATAACGGAGAAAAAATTTGCACCGTTAGTCCTCATTGTAAACGAGGGATGTAGGGTGGCAAACGTTTGACTAACGAGTGGTGTATCTTGCCAAAAGTTTCTGACAGGGATGTAATATGTCAAAACCTGTAAACCACATGGATGTATTTTGTAGTTCTCTCCAAATTAAATATTAAACCACATTGTTATTGATGGTTGTTAAAAATGAAAAAGTTTTTTAAAAGTGAATATTATAATTTTTTAAAACTGCGCATTTCGAAAGAGGATAATTAGTTCCAGTCGAAGAGAGTAATTATTTTAAGACTCGTTTTGTATCTTGAAATTTTTTATTATATTACGTGTTATTGTTACATATTTACTACTCCGTATTTCATTTGTCAAATTTAAGAAAAAAAAAACAGTAACACATGAGAAATTTGAATGTATCGGACATTTTTAATTGGTTATTACATAAGTTGTATAAAACTATAAGCAGAAGTACGTACGATAAGTATAAATCCTTGTACGAGCGTTCATGAGTGTTGTGTCGTATCCCTTTGCACTCTAGTAGGCGTGATACTCAGTGCATAACGAAATTGCTAGGAAGATGATCGATCAGAAGCTCATGTGCCAACTATGTTATCGCTTTTATTGTTTGAACCAAAACAAAAACTTAGTATCAACGTACACATGATGGTACGATGACGCCAGATAAGAAGATACAAATGATAAAATTACATTGTTTAGGAGAATTCGAGGCTTGAAACTTGTTGTCCATATCAATATAGTGTTACATTGTGTCGTATTCTTAGTTGTAACACCAGTTTTTTACAACTGGTGTTTTAAATATACTTTACATTCATTTTGGAGGGGAAAATCCCAAGAGCGACAAGTTAAGACATGTCCTTGACTATAGAAAAACAACAATCGCAATATCCAGAATTCGTATAAAATAAAGCTCATTTCGAGACGAGGCTTGCTACAAATGGAAACAAAACGACGCTAAAATTGTAATCGACATCATCGTTGTCTATGTTTGTTTCCAAAGCAAAGCGTGTGCATGGTCCTAAGAAATGAACATTTATTTTCGCTATGCATCATAAATTGCTTGGTTCAAAATTGCATATTACTGTACCTATTAGGCTTTGATCCAAAACATAAAGTAGTATAACCGCAAAGTGATGGAACAAATTATAATTTTACAAAACATTGCTTGTAAGATTTATTCCAGTTTGAGTGCTCGACTGCATGCAATAGGGTGTTTTTTGTACCAATGACACAACCAAACTTAACCCCCTGGTGTCATAGCCATGTTGTACGTCTCAAAGCTAAGGCCATAACGGCCGTTATTATTATTACTCCCTCCGTCCCAAAATTATTGTCCCCCGACAAAAAACACACAGTTTAAGAAAAGTGCATTTATTACAGCTCTCTCTTTCTTACTTTTTGACAGAATGACACTTTTACCCTTAACTAATTAATTAAGTTATTCTTTAAAGTTTGTAATAATAATTTCAATCAAGGGCAATATGGTAAACTCGTTCAAACTTTCCTATCTATATTTAGTAGTGGACAATTAAATTGGGACATCTTAAAAAGGAAACATGGACTATTAATTTGGGACGGAGGGAGTATTATTATTATTATTATTATTATTATTATTATTATTATTATTATTATTATTATTATTATTCAATGTTGCAAAAATCGTGAATCGGTCCTGAGGCGGTCGAGGGCCGAGTAGCGTTTTTTAGCCGATTAATCGGCCCTAAACCTTGTAATCGCCGATTAATCGGCCGATTTCCTTGTAAATCTCTCCAAGTTCCAGGGCCGTTTACCTTGTAATCGGCGATTACAAGGCCGAGTTGGCCGTTTTTTGCAACACTGTTATTATTATAACATCATTTTATTAAAAAATAAATTGGATTTTACAAGAAATTAGTGGGGAGCCGAGATACTAACTGAGCCCCCACACCTCTAGCAACAGCAAAACCAATCCTACTAAAAATATGTGGAGCCGCACGTGCTCCAATGTCTTGGGTCATAGAGAATCGTCTAATGCGCTTTAATAAGGTCACTGCTTCCTTTTCAAGTTCTCCAAAAGAAGAGAATGAAAAAGGGAGGAACCCATATCCGATATCAGCACATTTAGCTGCATACTTGACACATTTACGTTGTGCGGCTTCAATAACCGCCCGACCAGGCATAAAATCAGCCATACACGAACGTGTCAAAGGTGACGATCCTGTAAGATCAACACAAACATCACGGCCACCATCCCAAGAGTAAAGTAACATATCAGCCGGATGTAAGGTTTTGTCCCTCTCTCCACGAAGCCCAATATCCACCTCCTTACGAACTGAAACTCCAGACCGAGAACAAATATCAACAAGAACATCACGCACAACATTGTGCCGATGTTTAAAACCAAGTAAGCCTGCGCACGATACAACATGATCTCCAAAAATATCTCCAGGAAAAACCTTAGAACAAGCTGAATATGGCATCTGGATAGTAAAAAGAGGAACACCCAACCGGTAACACAAAACACATCGGTAAGTCCTGGCATTCATAGTCTGTCCCAATCCGGATATCGGTGCCACCCTAAGCCAATCTGACGTATAATCCTCTTTTAATGAGTTCCATAAAGCCATATGTTTAGAAGATAAATGGAAAGTGGATTCAACCGTTTGGGCAACACGTGCGAAATGTATATCTGCCAATTTCTTCATAAGTTTGGGGGCAGCGATCTCACTAAGGTTACTCATAAGGTCAATATCCATATTCACATTAAAAGTACACAATGCATCATCAAAAGAGGGACCAGTCGATACAATACCAGAACTACGGAGAAGCTTAGTCTGTAGGCTAGCAGATTGAAGCCTAGAAGCAAGGAAGGCATAGTTCAAGACATCACCTGCAGAATACACACCAAGTCCTTCGAGAGCAAAAGGCAGGGTAGCGAGTCTCCATTGCCAATCACCAAACCCAGGTCCAGAAGCAGTGACAATACGTTCCAAAGAAGAGCGAAGTGCGGCATCAAAAGAAACCTGAGCACTCTCAAAGACCCGAGGAGGACATGTGCGCATAGCAAAATACAACTTGAAAATACCGACACATGCACGCAGTAGCAACAACTCACACTGAGGATCATTAAGCTTAGCAACAGCATCCATAAGCTCGATAGTTTTAGCAACCCTTTTCATAACAAGCTTACTACTAAACTCAAAATCCACACTGGCGGGGCCCCCTAATAATTTAACACCATGCGAAGGTCGAGAAATATTAGGGGGAAAAACACCAACATACCTGCTCCTTGGGTCTTCCTTCGGCCAAAAGACCTTAGTTTTATCAACATTGAGGTGTAAACCACAACTAGGTCCATCCATCATAATCAACTCCAAAACCTTCCCCACAACCAAAGTATCCCCAATAATAGTACCATCATCAAGATACCAAGCTTGAAGAGAAAGAGTAAAAGAGTCTCGAATCTTACATGCCAAGGGATGTAACACTAAAGCAAAAAGAAGAGGCCCAAGCGGATCACCCTGTTGCACCCCTTGGTGCGACCATAAAGTATGCTCACCATAATATAATCTAGCAGGACTGGAGTAACAGAATTCCACCCAACGTGAAATAGCCGGAACACGAAGGCGAACTTCTCGTAACATAGCAGCACGATCCACCATATTGAAAGCATTCCTAAAGTCCACCAACAACATAGATAAACCCACATCACCCCCACGGTCTTCAATCAACCGATTCACAGCATGAAGGATTGCCTCCCCACCTCCCGAAATACCCACACCAAATTGCAAACCGTCAAAATAACCATCCAAAGAATGGCCAATCGTAGAAGCACAAACCTTGGAGACTAATCGCTTCCAAACAGTCCCAACAGCGATAGGACGGATCCCCCATCCTGGTTTAACCAAGGGCGTGAGAGGAGCACTAGCAACATACTCTCCCAACTCCCTTGGGCATTTACCCTCAAGAAAAAGGTTCACCACCTGGGTGATAGAAGCGACTAACTCATCAGAGACGGCAACAGCAGCACCGTTTAAGCAATCCAAAAGGTGTTGAGCACGCAAACCATCCCTTCCACAAGAAGTACCACGAGGGAAACTCTTAATCATATCAAGAACCATAGCAGGAGATGCCAAAAGGTGATGATGATCAATAGGTATATCTGGTAAAAGGGGAGCAGATTGAAAAGGGTGCTTAGCTTTTAGATCCGCGAGAGTAGTATCATCATAAGCCGCAATACCCGAAGAAGAAAGAACTCTAACAGCAGCAGTATAATGGCCATCACAAATCTTCCTCTTACACTGCTTGATATTACGGTCACCCAAGTCCAGGTTTTCCTCATCAATATTAGACCACAAGGGGGGGGGGGGGGGTTCGGCTAAAACCTCACGCACAACTTGTAAACTACCACCAGGTGTGCTCCAAGAAGAAATGGCATTAACAATATACTCTTCCTGTCGCTGACGTTTAGTAACAGACCTACACTCTTGATTACTCCTTGGGCAAAAGGTTTTAAGCAAACAAAGAGGCAAGACTAACAAACCAACCCAACAAGAAATGTCATCAGGCGAACAAACCACCTTATCAAGGGCTCCTTTCAAAACCCGAGAAAACCCCAAACGACATTTAGGAGGAGTAGATTTGACAGTACGCAACCCCTTAGAAAGTAGAGTGTCAAGGAGATGTAAATCAAAACCAGCAAACTCATCAGGAACCAAATCCTCAACAAGAGCAACATGAGAAGGGGCATGAGGTGTAAAACCCGAAATTCTGAAACATGTAAAATACCCAAAATACCCTCTAATTTTGAATTTACGAAAAGACAAATAATAATGCGAGACATCACAATATATTTTAACCTAAGTATTATGGACATTAACAGGAATATAAAAAACTTATGTTATATGATAAGTTAAACTATATTGTAAATATTAATTTAAGTGAATAAATAACTAAGGTTTGTAACTTTTCTAATTTTGGTTCTAAGTTTTTACACAACTTGCTTTTCTTCTGTACCTATCTATATGCGTTTATTTTGCCTTGAGTCATTCTTATCACACGACAATACACATTGTTCCCATACATAACTATAGAAACTCTTAAACCTTTGATATCCGAATTAATATAATTAGTGATATATATCCTAAATCAAATGAGATGTCAATTTCCTTCTGTCAACCCATATTTCACTCGACAATCACAAAAGTGATTGATGCGTTTTACTTTTTACCAAAAATATAGTCACACGCTATTCCTGAAATCTATATTACACGGTTTGTTTCCTTCCTTCTCTTTTCACACACCGAAACAACATTCACACACAAGAAACCCTAGACAACCAAAGTGGCGACTCCATGATTCTGTCACACCTTCGATCTATGGTAGGCGCGATTTCCGAGGCTGTAGAGTGGTGTTGATTGTGGTTCTTTTGGCTCGAAGTGGTGGTGTTGATCGTGGGATATCTCAATTCGAAGGGTGGTGTCTTTGGTCCTGGCTACTTGCTTCTTTCCAGCCGATATCACTAGGGTTCGGTGAAGCGGGAGCGATCCATTTCTCTCTTGATTGTCTTGTGACATTGCTTGTGCTGGACTAAGGTACAGATATTCCGTACTCTTTCAGTAAGAGTGCACACTTCCTCTCTCTTGACTTTGTCTTTGATTTGTTATCGTATTGTGATTTCTTTTGATCTTGATTATGACCCTTCGTACTTGGCTCTATGATTGATGTGTTTCACTAGTATTTGCTATCCTATTGTTATTCGTTTGAACCCTTATGATCCGTTCGCTAACCTTTTTTGACCTTAACCTTTGAACCTTTGTGAGACTTTGGATACTCTTTGGGATATTGTAACGGGAGGTGAAACCCTTGTGAGACTTTGAATGTTCTTTTGGGATAATATAACGGGAGGTGAAATTCCTTTTCTTAATTATGACATGGAAACATTTAAAGGAGAAACTATTTTATAACATCACTTTTAATATGATTTAAGACCACTTATCTATGGGATTATATAAATTCTTAAAGACCACTTTTGAAGAATATCTAATGAAAAACTTTATTAAAGATCACTTTTATAAATGTCATATTTTGGAAGATATTTTCTAAATGAACCTTGTTATAAACTTTTAAATGGGATTGTACTACGAACTTTTTTTAAACAAGTGATGGGAACCTGTTAAATTGAACTTTTGTTTTAAACTCTCATTATAACCCTTTGATTTATGAACTGTGGGAATTTGGAACTTGGAATTGTGAACCTTGTGGATTGGGATCTTTGGCTTTGACCTCTCCATTTTGACCCATTGATATTACATCTTTGATTGATCCCTTTGACATTGACCTTTGATATTGAACCTTTGAAATTGACTTGGCACTTATGCTTTGATATTGAATCTTGACTACATGACCCTTCAGTATTTACCCAGGTATTACTTGTTGTGGAGTAGCCACAACCATAGCATTGATGCACCAGTGTTATGTACTCTAGTGTGGTTGGAGAGATGTACCACACCGTCCCTGATATTGTTATCGACTACTGCTATGATTGTTATTGGCCTACAGGGGCGTATGGATGCATCCTAGATTTGATTGATTGATTGATTGTGATATTGACTACATCGATTATTGCTACATTGATTGGTGACTGGGTGTGCGTGCATTGCAACCCCTCACATATTGGGAGCTAGCTACTCCATATTGGGCTACTATTGTATTGTATTGATTGATTGATTGGGCCTGGGGAAAATACTGAATTCCACATACATTACATCTTACATCTTACACTTAACCTTTATACTTAACCTTTGACAACCTTTGATTATCCATTGACACCATATGTAAACTATCTTCGTGTTCCTTTGCTTATCATATCTCTTTTGTATTGTATTGTTATTTGTTTGATATCTGTTCACTGAGCTTGTAAGCTCAGCCGCATTTCTTTTCCTGCGGCAGGTTTAGTAGGAAGCTGAGTTATGGACGAAGGTTTTGCTTTTGGGCTTAGAAGACTTCATCCTGTTAGATACTTGCTGGACTTAGAGATGATTAGAAGCATCTATGTTTGGCTTAGATTATTGTTGCCCTTTTGTACCTTGTATTTTGATTAGTTTTCTTTTGTTACTTTGTAAGTTTTGAATTAGTATTGTATCTCCGTTTCACTTGTGTTCTGAATTGACTCCATAATGTTGCACTTTATCCCTTCTCGGGTTGGGGTGTTACAATTATGGTATCAGAGACAGATTTGGATCGGCGGACGCAACATCCGTGGAGCTTAGGCTTTGACCTGTGAGTTTTGGACCATTAGGCTTTTACTGTAGGAACATAGGGAAACCGCCTTGAGAACTTGCTTTAGGGATCCCCTATATGAACTTAAGTTTTGACAAGTAAGGAATGGGTAGACTTTTAGATTTTGCTTATGTATCTTTGCTCTCGCATTACTCTGATTCGTGCCTTACGTTTAGCTATACCCTTTCGGAATCATCCTTTTGGAGTTAGAAATTTTGCACCACCTAAGTTTACCACCGGTATTTTGAAGGCATTGAAGATTGCATGGCAATGCAAACACTATTTTAATTTTATCCTTGATCTCTGACCTAATTGTTTTGATATCACTTCGGACACTCCGAGGATTTCCATGGCGATGATGTATTTGATGCACTCTATGATCGCCTTTTGCTTTTGGTAATCATCTGTAAGTTTTTCCGACGTTATTTGATTTTGTTTTGTCCATTTTTGTTCCCATGAGAAGTTTGGTGGTGTTTAACCATGAGTACAAGAGTATTTACTCTCACTTTGAACAATAAAAGGGTTGCTATGTAAATTCGATTTTCCTTGGATAGTCAACTTCGATTTGATGTTGATATGATTTGGTTGCTTAAGCATTCGAGATGCTGACGACTGTTCTACTATGTCTTACCTTTGGTGTTTTGAACTATTTTGAACTCCCTACTACGATTACCGATTGTTAAAACTTTGATATCACTTTTATTCTGGAGACTCGTATGTTACTTTCGCGGTTATGAAGTTCTCTTACACCTATTGTGTACACCGAGGAATGAACCGTATCTTGAGAATTATTTTGGCACCCTGAACCTTCCCGGATATGGTTCCTATTGAACCACCAAGGTTTCTAGCAGAAGACGGAGTTGGATAGAACCTAAAGATGACAAACAACGGTGACTACCCTGAAGAATTGGAGACATTCCTTGCAAGGTGGAAGAGTGGACGAGCAAAACGTAGGAACCTGGTCAAGACGGCGAACCTAGAGCTGATGAAGAACATACAGTCTTACTTCCTTATTCATTTTGGTTGTACTAAGATGAATTGAGAGTGGAAGCAGACTGGATGATGAGGAGATTACAGATCGTACCAGAGATTCACATTTCTCAGTCACATTCCAAGAAGAACTGCAGAAGGCTTGAGGAAATCAAACTCAAGTTAATGATTTCGTTTTCCTCTCAGATTAGAAGACGAACGAAGACTGATTATTTGGACATAAGAAAATCTTGAGGGTAAGATTTCTTAAAGAACTTTATGATGGAAGAATTGATGATTTGGTGACATGTTTCTTTCTGATGACGATTGTTTGACTTTGTTACGTCTTTTCGAGCTTCTTTTGTTTTGCCGGCTTTGTTTGTTATTGATCTTGAATAGGACCAACTCAGGAGTTAGTTGGACTGTTAGGTGGATTTGTAGAATTGTTGCACTAATTGAGACAAAGTATGACCATCATGAGGGCATATTTATATGATGCTAGTATTATGATGTCTGGCCAGCGTGATAATACTTACATCATATAACATGCACTTGTTGTGTTCATAGGATGTCTTGAGAAGTACCTTAGTGGAGACTTAGAATTCTGTTTTCGTTTGCGACGATCTGCGAATAGTGAGACTTTAGGATTCTCTTGATCTGTACGTTTGATCTACCTTATCGCCGCACGTTTTGATACGTTTGTTTGCTCGACACGCGACTGTTTGACTTCTATGTTTTGATTAAATCTTAAGTTCGTCGTAGAGCTTCGTGCCATTAGATGTTATCGATCAACTTATCTTCCGCCTATTGATTCGTTACTATGAAGAGCTACACCTATGCCTAACTATGTGTATGCTTCTTATTCAGTGGATCCATTTCATGATGATCGGTTATGAGTTAGTCTTCTTCTGAGGAATCTGTACCCACCTTGTTTTGATTGAGTCATGAGAAACTATTTTGTTTTGAAGATCCTTTTTGGAAGAGCCTCCCCGAGCGTGAGGTAGATTGTGACGTTCTTTTGAAATTTGCTACGACTCCGTCCAATCTTGCAACTTCAATTTTCGCGGACGAAAATTTTCTTTTTAGAGGGGAAGAATTGTAAAACCCGAAATTCTGAAACATGTAAAATACCCAAAATACCCTCTAATTTTGAATTTACGAAAAGACAAATAATAATGCGAGACATCACAATATATTTTAACCTAAGTATTATGGACATTAACAGGAATATAAAAAACTTATGTTATATGATAAGTTAAACTATATTGTAAATATTAATTTAAGTGAATAAATAACCAAGGTTTGTAACTTTTCTAATTTTGGTTCTAAGTTTTTACACAACTTGCTTTTCTTCTGTACCTATCTATATGCGTTTATTTTGCCTTGAGTCATTCTTATCACACGACAATACACATTGTTCCCATACATAACTATAGAAACTCTTAAACCTTTGATATCCGAATTAATATAATTAGTGATATATATCCTAAATCAAATGAGATGTCAATTTCCTTCTGTCAACCCATATTTCACTCGACAATCACAAAAGTGATTGATGCGTTTTACTTTTTACCAAAAATATAGTCACACGCTATTCCTGAAATCTATATTACACGGTTTGTTTCCTTCCTTCTCTTTTCACACACCGAAAACAACATTCACACACAAGAAACCCTAGACAACCAAAGTGGCGACTCCATGATTCTGTCACACCTTCGATCTATGGTAGGCGCGATTTCCGAGGCTGTAGAGTGGTGTTGATTGTGGTTCTTTTGGCTCGAAGTGGTGGTGTTGATCGTGGGATATCTCGATTCGAAGGGTGGTGTCTTTGGTCCTGGCTACTTGCTTCTTTCCAGCCGATATCACTAGGGTTCGGTGAAGCGGGAGCGATCCATTTCTCTCTTGATTGTCTTGTGACATTGCTTGTGCTGGACTAAGGTACAGATATTCCGTACTCTTTCAGTAAGAGTGCACACTTCCTCTCTCTTGACTTTGTCTTTGATTTGTTATCGTATTGTGATTTCTTTTGATCTTGATTATGACCCTTCGTACTTGGCTCTATGATTGATGTGTTTCACTAGTATTTGCTATCCTATTGTTATTCGTTTGAACCCTTATGATCCGTTCGATAACCTTTTTTGACCTTAACCTTTGAACCTTTGTGAGACTTTTGATACTCTTTGGGATATTGTAACGGGAGGTGAAACCCTTGTGAGACTTTGAATGTTCTTTTGGGATAATATAACGGGAGGTGAAATTCCTTTTCTTAATTATGACATGGAAACATTTAAAGGAGAAACTATTTTATAACATCACTTTTAATATGATTTAAGACCACTTATCTATGGGATTATATAAATTCTTAAAGACCACTTTTGAAGAATATCTAATGAAAAACTTTATTAAAGATCACTTTTATAAATGTCATCTTTTGGAAGATATTTTCTAAATGAACCTTGTTATAAACTTTTAAATGGGATTGTACTACGAACTTTTTTTAAACAAGTGATGGGAACCTGTTAAATTGAACTTTTGTTTTAAACTCTCATTATGACCCTTTGATTTATGAACTGTGGGAATTTGGAACTTGGAATTGTGAACCTTGTGGATTGGGATCTTTGGCTTTGACCTCTCCATTTTGACCCATTGATATTACATCTTTGATTGATCCCTTTGACATTGACCTTTGATATTGAACCTTTGACATTGAACCTTTGAAATTGACTTGGCACTTATGCTTTGATATTGAATCTTGACTACATGACCCTTCAGTATTTACCCAGGTATTACTTGTTGTGGAGTAGCCACAACCATAGCATTGATGCACCAATGTTATGTACTCTAGTGTGGTTGGAGAGATGTACCACACCGTCCCTGATATTGTTATCGACTACTGCTATGATTGTTATTGGCCTACAGGGGCGTATGGATGCATCCTAGATTTGATTGATTGATTGATTATGATATTGACTACATCGATTATTGCTACATTGATTGGTGACTGGGTGTGCGTGCATTGCAACCCCTCACATATTGGGAGCTAGCTACTCCATATTGGGCTACTATTGTATTGTATTGATTGATTGATTGGGCCTGGGGAAAATACTGAATTCCACATACATTACATCTTACATCTTACACTTAACCTTTATACTTAACCTTTGACAACCTTTGATTATCCATTGACACCATATGTAAACTATCTTCGTATTCCTTTGCTTATCATATCTCTTTTGTATTGTATTGTTATTTGTTTGATATCTGTTCACTGAGCTTGTAAGCTCAGCCGCATTTCTTTTCTTGCGGCAGGTTTAGTAGGAAGCTGAGTTATGGACGAAGGTTTTGCTTTTGGGCTTAGAAGACTTCATCCTGTTAGATACTTGTTGGACTTAGAGATGATTAGAAGCATCTATGTTGGGCTTAGATTATTGTTGCCCTTTTGTACCTTGTATTTTGATTAGTTTTCTTTTGTTACTTTGTAAGTTTTGAATTAGTATTGTATCTCCGTTTCACTTGTGTTCTGAATTGACTCCATAATGTTGCACTTTAGCCCTTCTCGGGTTGGGGTGTTACATGAGGTTTGGTGACATCATGCAATACGAACCGAACAACACCATCACCACAATTAGGAGGTGACACAAAATCAGACCCCCCACCATGTCGACACTTAGCCCGGAAAGTATGCGTTTTGAAACAACCACCACATAACCACAATCCCATACGCTTAAGAGTAACCTCAGCCCTTTCAAAAACAACCAAATCCGACACAAGAGCATGTCTAGTGATAGCCCGCGCCTCCCCATTGAAGTGTCGATCGCGAAGATGTGTGATCAAATAATTCTTGGTAAGCCCATTTCCGCCCCCATCACGACACCCACTAAGACCCGCGAAAGGACAATGGAACCTCACAATAGGCATAGGAAAATAGCACCAACTAAACACCAAAAGTAAAAACTAAAAATAAACTCCAAACGAAAATACCAAACAGAAACCTTGCTTCACCAAAACTGTATAGCGTTACTGTAGCAGCAAACCAGTAGGAAACAGTAGTAGCACAAGAAGCAAACCAAGTAGGAAACAGTAGGCATAGCAAACAAGTAGGAAATAGTAGCAGCACAAGAAGCAAACCAAGGCAGTTCACAAACTGAATACCACACTATACTGTTACTATAGCAGCAAACCAATTCGCAAAAACCAACCCACTGCTCACACTGCTTAAGAATTATCATGCACAAACCACCCAAAACCTAACTGAGTGCAGAAACCATACATGGAACCTTGAAGGAAGCAAGAAAATCAAAACCCTATACGAAACAGTCCACACAGCCCAACAAACCCTACTCGAAACAGTCCACCAGTCCACAAAGAAGCTTGATAGCCGAACCACAAGCAAACTAAGGTTGCAAAAGATCCACCACAAGCGACTAGGAAGCCAAGGATCAGTTACAAAAGGTTTCCAAAACGAAACTAGGGATAGAACTGAGGACCAATCGAAACCCTAATAATAAAAAAAAAAACCAAAGCGAGATAAACCAAAAAGGAACCTGTGATAAATGATATTCAACGGAAGGTGTTGAATGAAGGGTGATGGATAAAGATCAAGATGATCCCAGGATGATGGAAACCGGCCTTGATCGCCCCTAGAGAGGGAGAGGAAACCGTTGTTATTATTATTATTATTATTATTATTATTATTATTATTATTATTATTATTATTATTATTATTATTATTAGTGAGTGCGTATTTTTGATAGTGCGTTATAGATCTTTTTTTTTTTTTTTTTTTTTTTTTTTTTTTTTTTTGATTTTTTTTTTTGTTTTTTTTGAACGGCGATTTAGTAGTTAGTGATTCGAGCAAACAGTGACATCCAATTGAGCAGTATGCAAGCATCGAAACTTTCTCCTTAGGCGAGTAATAGAAATTTTATTTGGGAACGTGTTAATGTTTTAGAAGTGTTATAAGATACATGTTGACGTGACGACACGTATAAAATTTATACAACCACCTCTTATTGAAGATAAAGGCCCTGCAAATGAATATACAATGAACAGGGACGGAACCAGGACCAAATATGAACGGGTGCACAAAATCTTGAACCGTAATATTGAAAACACATTTCGAAAGATCGGGTGCATTTAAGATGCATTTAGAAAAATCAGTGTTTTTTTCAAAAATTTACACTACATCGAAAAAATCTATGGGGTTCCCGGGCAACCGCGAGAACCCCTTAGCTCCGTCCCTAACAATAAACACAAAAAGATAAGCTATGAACTCAAGAACAAAAAGTGGCAAAACCATACTATAAGAGCAAGCGGTATGTTGACCACATACCCATGTTAAACCTTAACGCAAGGCACGTTAGGGCCGCGTTATGATTGCAGCTTGGTGAGTTAAAGGTGCGCGTTAGGGCATGCGTTACCAGCCTAACGTGCGTTAAACCATATTTAAATTAAAAAAAAGAAAAAAAAACAAAAAACAAAAAAAAAAACAAAAAAACGTCTAGCATAATTTGAATTCAAAAAAAAAAAAATATATATATATATATAATAAAAAAATAAAAAAAAAATAAAAAAAATCCAAAACACTCCATTGATTTTGTACCGGCTAGTTTAGGTTATAAAACTTTCAAAACACCCCCTTAACGGCTAGTTTGAATTTTCAAATTCAAAAACCTTTATAAATACCAATGTTTACAAGGAATTTTCACACACTTTCCATACACTAATTTATTTATTTATTATTATTTTTTTTAAATTTAAAAAGAAGATGTTGATCGACAAAAGGCTATTATTGACGTTATCAATCTGTTTCGGCTTGCAAAAGCAAAAAAATAACGTATGAGACAACGATAAGCGAAATGCACATACATTTCTAAGGAAAGAAAAGCTGTGATTGACAATTTTTTTAACGAGAAAGCCCATAAAGACTTGGCAATTGAGGAAACGTTGTGGGGTTGTGTTTCACAGATACAATCCAACATCAGCAACAAAATCCGGTGGAGCTTTCAGGAAAACAAAGTTGTTGGTTATGTATTACAACAAGTGCCTCCCCCATTTCCTGGTTATGAGCATGGCTCAACTTCAACTGATGCACCTAGATTTGTTGAGCAACAAAAGTCTCCCTCATTTACGGGTTATGCCAACGAGGCAGATAATCCTTTTGGCTTAACTGCAACACAGCTGTATAACATGAGCGTTGTCGAACAGACGTTCAGAGAATTTGAAGCAGAGCAAGCAAAGCTTCAACAAGAGTGGGATGTGAAACTGAGGATGGAAGAAGCAGAACATAACGCGTTCATTAAGGAATTTCCTGCGTATCAGTCTCCTTCATATGATTCTTTTGCGGGGTGCACTCAGATTAAATTAAGTTTATGTATTTCATATCGTAGTGTATTTTAGTTCTTATGCTTTTATTTTCGTATCGTAGTTCGTAGCGTATTGTAAAATGTTTAAATTTTAATATTATGATATTTATTAAATGACGTATTAGTTTTAGTTTAGGGGTTGAATTTGTAAATAGTTGAGTTATGATAAGAGGTGTAAATGGGTGAGTTAAGGATAAAACGTTAAAATTGATGTGACGCTAACGTGACACTGAGTCAAAGTTTAATCTTATGTCAACATACCCTTTGCTCTAAATGATTAGTTTTCACCTGTTAAAGAACTAACTAAACAATTACTAAAAACACACATGCTTTTGACAAGTTTAAAGATTTATGGATTTTTATTTTTTACAAAAACTATTAAACTAGTATCACAAAACAAAATTTCGTAATTGTTTTGTAACTGAAAATAAACCTTAGCCGTGTTTATGAATACATAGTGACACTTAGTCAACTTGGTACCGACCTGGCGACCTTAACACTAGAATTCACTCGTTAAAACTTGAAGGTTTCTGTGATGTGTTAATAATTTGGGTGTTACGTGGCGTAGGGGTAGTTTTGGGTAGGTCCATACAATTTTTGGGTCACCAATAGGTTACTTTATAGCTAGGTCAATCCAACAAAGCGCGTTTATGAGACAAAGTCCATTGCACGACTTGTCATTTTACCAAATTAACCTTTCATGAGACAATTTCCTTTTTACGATTTGACGAAACTACCCCTCACACATGTCGTGTCAATTCGAGTAACTATAGTACGATATCACATAGTAGTTTACATTCGTTTTGACTTTTTCACTTATCGTAACTTGCTATATTGTGAATAGAAGATGCCATCGAACAATACTAAACAACAACTAGACTACGATTGTGTATACATGCTTGATAAGTCAGTAAAGCCGCCGTATATGAAGGTGTGCGAGGCATGCAATCGTACAGCGTCTCAAAAATTAAGAGGCTTCAAAATGTAAACCTCCTAATATACTCAGGGAGTCAAAATTTACTTCTGACAAAAATGAGTTAACGATATATGATTTTATGGTTTGTATATTTATAAGAATTGATTCATTTGAGATACATTTGATCACATATTCAGTTACGACATAAATTTTTGCACATGGCTTTCGAAATCTCAGCTACGACACTGTACGTGAGACAGAATGAGCTCGTACGATTTTAGACATTAACAAACGATATTGATTCTTTCTGAATGCATTAGACAGTGAAATAAGTTAATACAACTTGTCGAGGTCAACTTATCCACTATGAGTTCTATGAAACCCTAAACAAATTAAAACGTGACGCTTAAAATCAACTTGCTACTACGGAAGAAGTCGTGTTTTTGACAACGAAAACAATATGCATCGCATTGACTACGTTCTACTTTCTTTTATAGATTTCATATGTTGTGGTAAACTCGTTCTTTATGCTCAACTTGTTCTAAGTTCAAAAAAGAAAAAGCTCAACTTGTTAAATAAGGCAGTGTCAACACATTTTAATCACTAAAAAAAAACTCAAGAACTAATCATAACCTTTAAAAATATACATAATCATTTGGTTAACACCAAATATCCTACCCTACTTGCAAATCTTAAAAAAAACCCATAAACACATATAAATAGAAAGAAAGACGTTGTCAAACAATAGTTGATCCAATTAAAAAATCATCTTCAATGGCAAAACAGATAAAAAATTTCAAAGAACATCCGAATTCAAACCTCGCTAACATGGTGGAAACGAATCGAGTCGAACCCGAGCCTATCAGAGCTTGAACTCTGCTCGATTATGTTTTATAAAGCTCGAGCTCGACTCTATTTGAGATAAATTCATAATGTTCTATATACGTTTAATACTTAAAATATCCTAGCGTCGTTTAGGCTCGCATGCCCAATCGAGCTATGTATGTAATGCTCGAGCTCGATTAATAAATGAGCAGCGTCTTAGGCTCGGTTTGTTCGAGCTTCTTATCAATCCGATCTCAAACTTTTCACGAGCTGCTCATCTCATTGCCACCCGTACTAACTAAATAATTTCTCGAGATACTCGGTCAATAATCTGACAATAGTTGCAAAAATATCGGTTAAGTTATCTACGTCACAAGGAAGGAAAAAACAAAAAGCTCGACTCTTCCCAATGAATTGAGTCGAGCTCAAGGCTGCTAGAGCTCGAGCTCGGCTCGTTTATGTTTTATAAAGCTCGGACTCTTCCAGGAAACCCGAACATGATACTTTTTCTATATATGGAATTTAATAAATTTAAAATACCCAACATAAGAAGAATAAGTAAACCAAAATAGCAAGGACAAAACCGTAAATTCCAACAAATATACTCCTTATCATATTATAATTCTTTGCGTATATATATGCCCACAATTCCATTATCATTCATCAACACTCAAAATAAAAATACAAACAAAAAAAACCCATATTTTTTCATTCATTTTTTTCATATAAAGATTTTAATTTCAGGGTTTTTGAGACTTGATAAAATTAACCCTTAATTAATTTTGATTGAATTTGTGAAAATTAAGGGTTAATTAATTAATTAAAAAAAATGGGTTTTATTATTATGAATTTAAATAAATTAATGGATAGAATATATTTAATGGCTGAAGAAGGTGGATCTCGTTATTGTTCCAAGAAATCAGATGATATTTGTGGTGATATTTGTGATGATCAGGTATTTTTTATAAAATTTTTTATATAATTTAATTTCAAGATTTTATAAAATTATTGATGTGTTTATTGCATTGTAAAAAAGATTGTAAATTTTTATTGGGTTTTTTGTTATTTATGATAAAGATTAGATTTTTATAAAAAACTTTTTTTTTTTTTTTTTTTTTGGCCCAGAATTTAAAGATTGTGATTAGGGGTATTAGGGGGTGTTTGGATTAGCTTATTTTGTGGGCTTATCACCTTATTAAGATTATGAAAAGCCAATAAAGCTTATTTTTTTGGGCTTATTGACTTGAGCTTATAAGCTATAAGCTCAAGATGATAAACTCATAAGCCGAAAAAATTGAGCTTTATGGGCTTTTCATGATCTTAATAAGGCGATAAGCCCGCGAAATAAGCTTATCCAAACACCCCCTCAGATTGCTTATTTGAAATCAGCTATTTCGTAAATGATAAGATGATAGTTTGGATAAGTCATCTAAAGAACTTTTAAAGTTGCTTGATGTTAGATAATAAGCATTTGGGGTGAGCTAAGCTAGTTTGGAAAACAGCTTATTTCAAAAAAGCAATAGCGAATAAGCAGTTTTATTGGGAGTTTAAGACTTTCATGTTTGAGTGGTTTTCGGCTTATGCTATTGGTTTTAAAGCAGATAAGTAATCCTGCTTATAAGCTTTCCTTAAGACAAATAAGCACTTAGAAATAAGCAATCCCAAATACCACTTGATTAAGTATCATACTTTTGTAAATTGTATAAATCGGAACTTTTTATGTTTTTGTAAATTGTATAAACCTTTTGTATCTATTTTTTTGCGGATGATTAATGAAATGTAAACGTTTGATTTACAGGATTCAGGGAAAGTATCAGCTATAACACGAGTAAAATGTATTCTACGCGGGTTAGACTTGAAAACCTTGATATTCATATTCGTATTAGTCCCGACTGTCATCTTCGGCTTATACATGCACGGT
This sequence comes from Artemisia argyi, assembly GCA_030686995.1. Classification (NCBI taxonomy): domain Eukaryota; kingdom Viridiplantae; phylum Streptophyta; class Magnoliopsida; order Asterales; family Asteraceae; genus Artemisia; species Artemisia argyi. The sequence goes on from CM060682.1 coordinate 199,428,479, forward strand.
CAAAAAATCTCATACTTCCTACGCCCATTATGGGAAAAACCACCAAAACCCTTCAACGAAATCCCACATTACTATCACGAAAACGTTTCAATGCAAAACCTTTGTAGCCTTCACGGATGGAAAACCCGTGAGTTTCCAAGACGGGTTTTTGACGCCGTTTTGTTTAGTAACGAAGTTGACCTTTTGAAAATAAGATGGCACGAGTTATACCCTTACGTTACAGAATTTATACTTCTGGAATCAAACTCAACGTTCACTGGAGTCCCGAAACCATTAGTCTTTTCTGGTCACCGTGATGAGTTCAAATTTGTGGACTCGAGGTTGACTTACGGGGTAATTCCGGGTCGTTTTAAGAAGGGTGAAAACCCGTTTGTGGAAGAGGCGTATCAAAGACTAGCATTGGATTATTTGATAAGAAAAGCGGGAATTGAAGATGATGATTTACTAATAATGTCGGATGTTGATGAGATCCCGAGTAGACACACGATCAATCTTTTGAGATGGTGTGACGATATACCAGAAGTACTTCATCTTCGCCTAAAAAACTATTTGTATTCGTTTGAGTTTTTATTGGATAATCATTCTTGGAGAGCTTCAGTTCATCGGTACAGATCGGGGACAACTACTTACGCTCACTTCCGTCAGTCGGATGTGATATTGGCTGATGCGGGTTGGCATTGCAGCTTTTGTTTTAGAAGAATAAATGATTTTATTTTTAAAATGAAAGCGTACAGTCACTCTGATAGAGTGAGGTTTAAGAAGTTTTTGAACCCGGAAAGAGTTCAAAAAGTGATATGCAAAGGGTCGGATCTTTTTGATATGATACCCGAAGAGTACACGTTCAAGGAAATAATCGGAAAGATGGGACCCATTCCACATTCGTATTCGGCTGTTCATCTCCCTGGGCATCTACTTGAAAATGCTAAAGATTATAGATATCTATTACCTGGGAACTGTATAAGAGAAAGTGGCTAAAACCCGTATCAGAACGATTATAAAGTTTGTGACTTTTAAGGTTTATACGAGTACTAGTACTCAAAATGGCTATAGAGGCGGACGAGTTTGTGGAGGTGGTATTTGATTTATGTATATAATTTTTCGTTGACTTGTTGACTCATACCATTTGTTTGTTAGTTTGGGGAGGCTGTGCGGGTTATTGTCGCGCGCCTTGCTAATGTATATTAGGAGATTTTTTGAATCGAGACTAGTATATTTCACATCTTTATTCAATTCATTTCTCTTTTGTAGTTTCGGTTTGACCTTTTGCGGGTTGTTTATGATTTGCTTATCAAAACTCTGCATCTGTTATGTGTTTTTATACGACATATCAGCAGTTTTTATCGTGTTGGAATCAACTCGTCCAAACTGCTGATCTGCTTATCTAAAACAGCTCATTTCAGAAGCTGTTTTTATAAGCATTTCGAGTAGAGTTTACGACATAAAGAATCAAGAAGATAACATAAAAAAAAAAGTTTGATGACAAGATGATTCTTAGGGAGTTGATAGAGAATTATGTGAAGATTAAAGAATCTGATTAGTATGTGTTGGCATGTCTTAGAAATAATTGAAATTCTTGTTGCAGCTGGTTAAGTTTATTCTTCAAGGCATTATGGAATCTTGGATATTGACATGTTTGTCCTTTTGGTTAAATCAAATGTAAAGTTTTGAGATACCAATAGTATAAAAGCAACAAGATTTTTATTTTTTTTACATAGTCAAGGATGACACTCTAGTCTTATGCTAATATTCAATCAAGCATGCTTTGATTCATTCTTACATGCACTTTGTCAATGAAATTATTATTTGTAATGATTCTTTATTATTTCACCTTTTTCTATACATTATAGTGATACAAATATTTCCACAAACTTGTGCTTGAGTCAGTACACTCAGGTTCAAGTCACATCCTTAGCATCTGCTTCATATAGATACTCACTTCTGCAAAATCTATGGGCATACTGGAGAGACTTTGTGGAATAAGAGCTAAGGGGTCTGAGTCTTGGCTCGTGCTCACTCCAGTTGGTGCCCCACTAGGCCAGGAGAGTTGCCAGAGCTATTCCTTATGCAGTGAACAATGGCTGGTGGCAAAAGACATCCGAGGTCAGAGTGTTCCCGTTAGTTTACACCTTTTGTGGAGTAATACAAATAGTTAATCCATATCTAAAATAAAAAGTGACCGGCTTATTATTTCGGCTTGTTTCATAATAATTGTCAACTTTTAAATTATAATAAATCAAAACACTTCTAAAAGAAAATGTGAGATATTTATTAGATAAAGATAAAATAAATCACTTTCACAAAAATGTGTGACAAGTTAACAGTTTGACACTTGTTAGGGCTGATCATGGTCCGAAAACCGGATCAGACAGATCAAGATTGGACCGAACCTAAAACCGATTTGATCCAAAACACTGGATTGAGGACCGGACCGAAATATGTTCGGTCTGGTCCTGCCGGTTCTGTCCGGTCCGGTTCGGTCTGCTTGTTATGATACGGAAAGAGTAAAATATATAGTCAAAGAATGATATAGTGAAGTGTGTGCTATGCCTATGTTTTGGCACATTATGCAAGTAGTAGAGTTTTTAAAGCCAATAGTCAAATGTTAAGGTTCTCCTAATCATTCAATACACTATCGAATAAAAAAAGCTAGAGCAACAAACTAGAATACATCAACCAAATAACACAATCATTAAGAACCAAACAACGACTTGAAAGTTATAGCTAAAAAATTATCCACTCAAGCATCAACAACTTGCTTTCAACTAAAAATCAACCCCATTGACAATTTCAAAAACTGATGATATCTATATAAATACAAGATAACACGCATTAAACTATAAGCAGTGATTAAGATTGCTCATAAAGTTTGAATGAATCAAACCTAGATGGGAGTGTAGTGGTACTTTCGTAAAGAGATGAAGTCAAACTAATACTTAGTTTTAGTTTTTTAAAGTATCGTTGTAGACGAAACAATCTTGATTTGAATAAGCGTTTTTAGGTTTCTCTGGGTTACCCGCATATATGTACAACACTTGCACGTCACACATCATTGTCAAGCTGAGATAACCTGCAAACTTTCTTGCGTTTATAAAAAATAATCAAAATATATTAAGTAAAACTAAAAGTGTAGTGTTGAAATAAGTATTAAAACTGGATTTAATAGACAGACAAGAGAATACAACCCTGGACCTCTTTCGGCCTGAAGCACAGAACTAATTTGACCCATCAAAAATAAACACTGAAAATTGCACAAAACAACCCATTCTTAAATAAACAATTCAAAATCTTCAGTCACTATGCGAACTTTGCAGAACACATATCTTTAGAAATCATTTCCTGAATAACATTGTTCTGCTATCTGACTTGCTCGTGGAACCAAGATAAAAAAGATCAGCAAACTCAGTCATTCACAACAAATAAAGGATCACATGAAAATACAGTAACCACTCGCTAATCTTTTACAGTATAAATATCCGATGTGAATGTGACAAATAAAAAGCCTCATGCCATAGCCCTATGGCCGGTAGATCTTTACATATTTTACATAATATATTAATACACGTTAGCTAGTAATTTTGCTTGAAATCCTAGCTTGCTATTTACAAACCTAATGTACCGCTATCAATATTCTATACGTACCGCAATTAGCAACTATATATATGCATACAAAATAATGTTGTGGGTTTAAGATGTGCGATATCAGTTTACACGAGTATACTGGGAAATCCACATCTAGAGCTTTATGCGGCCTGAGAGGGGCCATCTGAACCATCAGGCGACAAAGTGAAAGAGGGAAGCCAAATTTCTACACGAGTCCCTCCAGCTACAAGTGGGGCCTCCGTGCACCGAGGAGATATCACTCTTAGGACACAACCGTAGCTTTCTAATATCTCTCGGGCAACTGTTTATAACCCAGCTACAAAGTTCCATGTCAATGAATTGCAAAAATACATTAAATGTCAAAAGCTTGTATCTTTTTCGTATTCCACCTTTATTCCTTAGACATGGATAACTACGTATAATGCATAGGTAGCAATGTTGACCCATTGACTGACGAATGGCTCATTTCAGGTCAAACAAGTAATACATAAAATCTATTTTGTAACAAATGAGTCAAAAGTCACCATATTGTAAAAAATCTTAAATGCATAGAACTTCCTGGACCATATCATTTGAAAAAAAAAAAAAAGTGTTTGTGTCAATATTTTTACACTCCTAAATCCTAATAGGTAGAAAGGCTTGTATTACCTTTCATCACAAGTTTCACTTCAAAAATAGAAAGATGACATTATATAACTCTATCTATCATATTTACACTACTAGTCTTATAAGCCATTTAAACCAGACCCACACCAAAACCACCTATTTTGACACCTCCAACTTTATCTATTAAGAGTACAAGTTGAGAGTCAACTCACCAAGTAGTGCATATCAGGTCCATCGTCGTCAAGTATGTTAAGAGCACCGCCAGCTGGAACTGAGGTAGACACGATCTCAACCATTCCTCCTACATCAAATTGCTTAAAGCAGATTCTTCAACAGCAACCTCCAAAGATATGGGGAAGTTCAGATATTTATACGGCACGCTGTTGCTTAAGAGCCAGGGTTCAAGTGCATCCACTAGATCAGAGAGTACATCAGTAGCATTGCATGGGCATTTCCAAATCCCGGGATTTGGAAGAGAGATGTGAGACTTCCTGCTTGCATGAGGGTAGAAAACGGTTAGATACAAAGAGCAAGGAGGAAGATTTATTACAAAAGATGGCTTTTTATTTACTTAGAACTAACAAAACCTACATCACTTGATTCAATTCTCAAACCTTCTATACCACATTGTGAGTAGTGTAGCTGTGACTAGCATTATAGCACGGCCCTAATAAGTCCGGTGTAGCAATCTTCTAAGGATTTCCTACCATGGTTAATGGTTTAAGCCGATTAAGCATATTATGGTCCAACCCATGCTTCGTAAACTATAAATGGTACTATGTTTTTTCCAAACTTAATGAGGGGAGAGTAATACATCTTGTCGTCGCATACCAGATTCACTGCATGCCTCTATCTGCAGGACACTACTACTAAATTATGAGTTAGAAGGATGCTAAAGCAACTCAATTCAAGTTAACAAGTCACTATGTTCCCCGTGACTCATAAGCCATAACCCGAGAACCGACTTCTAAACTAACTTACTGCTCTTACAACAGTTTATCAGCTACCCTCACTCGATGGCAGCAGACCGAGATTGACATGACCAACAACTCCCTTATGGAAAAATAAGATAGAGTCTAGATTATAAATAGAATACATGAAGTCGTACTTTAGGTGTTGTGACTCGATTATCTCCTTCAATGACAAAGTATACACTTTTAACAAAACAGACAGTAGGATTTTTGATACATAAATCCAATGTTTTGAAAACCGGGTTCGAAATCGACCCGGTCGAGTCACCGGGTCAACCGGTTGGACCGCCAGGTCAACCCGGTTTTCAATTTATTATTTTTTTTATTTTTTTGACCGGGTCAACCGGGTCGACCACCGGGTCAACACGGGTCAACCCGGATTTTTATTAAAATATTTTGAAAAAATGAAACCCGGCCGGGTTTCGAGAACCGGGTTGACCCGGGTCACTCAAAACCCGGCGGGTCAAACCGGTTAACCCGGTTTTAGAAACCCGGGTTGTTTTGACCCGTTTTTTCGGCCGAAAACGGTTGAACCGGTTAACCCGGCCGGGTCGACCCGGGGTTCAAAACCTTGCATAAATCAATACTAGCACATTATATTATCCATCTAGAAGCATAATTTATTGTTTTCAAATTGGGCCTATAAAACATATTATTTTTGTGTACAAGAAAAAGTGGCATTAAATCCACGTCACCGATCCGTGTGACAAACAATCCAAAACCGTTAAGATCAAATTGATCACATTAAATCTCAACCATTGATACATTTCATCCCCACAATAAATAACCTCCAAAAAGTTGACTCATTCTCACACACTCTTTGTTACTGTTCTCCTTGCACCCAAAAGAAAATTAAACAATGTCGAAAATGTTGAGCATGGTGACAACCTGTCGAGCTAAGGATGATCTCTGTCGTGTGATGCTTGCACGACAAGGCCAACGACCGAAACTGAGGTATTTTTTTTTAATTAAGTTTTAAAGGTTATTGTTACCTATCATCATAGATCTAGCTTTTCATGTCATCTTTGTTCAGCCAGTTAGAATTTTGAAGTGAGGTTTTAAATGTTGTTTTGTTCCAGGCTCTGTTTGGAGATAAGGGTTTTTGTAATGGATCTATGCGATTTGTTCTTGAGTTTTAGAGGTGTAATGGATCCGTCGACAGACATGTCGTCGTTTGTCTGGTACAGCTCGCTTTTTGTTTATTTATATTTTATTGTATTATATATTTATTTTTATTTTAATGTTATAGAATAAGCGAAGCTCAAAGGGGACGACGGCGCGTTGGTGGGAGATGGCGAGTTGGTGGGTGTAGGTTTGGAAGAGGGTCTGTTGGTTAGTGTGTGTTTGCAGGATGACGCGTTGGTCAGTGTGTGTTTGTAGAATGACGCGTTGGTCAGTGTGTGTTTGCAGGATGGCGCGTTGGTCAGTGTGGGTTTGCATGAGGGTGGGGATGGTCAGTTGCAGAGTTAATGGTTAAGTTACGAAAACAGATTTGATATCGTTGTTTTAGGGATGTTTGGTGATAATCTAGTATCGATTTTGTAACTACGGAATGGGAGTTTGGTTAGTTTAATTTGAGATGGTTTTGGTTGTGTTTTTGCGTTGATATTTTATTATTTAAGGCGTGTTTTGTTGGTTTAGTATGGATGGTTTTTTGTTTTGGTTTTTTTTTTTTTTTTTTTTTTTTTTTTTTTGAACATAGTGCGGATGGTTTTGGCTTGATAGCTTTTCTTGGAGGTATAAAAACTATATTATCACTTTAGTTTTAACATCAAACACTTCACGGATACACACTAAATGACGCGTAACAAAATTCACTAAGTAATATATTAATATTTATAAATTTTGGTTATTGTTAAATTTTGGTTATTGTTAAAACAAGTAGGGTTGGATCAGTTGGAAAATCCCTTGCCTCTTAACCTAGAGGTCAAGGGTTCGATCCTCACTCCCTACAAAAGGCCGGAGGTCCTTTTCTACTTTAAGTAGAACCGGAAGCAACCTCTCTACCTTAGGTAGGGGTATGGTTGTCTACGTCTCAACCTCCCCCATACACTGTGGAAGACGGTATTGGGACCCATAACCCGTGGAAGACGGTATTAGGAGTTACTTTACTTTACTTTACTTTTTTGGTTATTGTTAAATAGTTTTTGACTCCTACCTCCCCTCCCACCTCGCCTACCCCTCCCACATCGGATTAGAGCAGGTTGGACAAAATGGAGGGCGGCGTCGGGAGTTCTCTGCGACAGGAACGTCCCCTTAAAGTTAAAGGGAAAATTTTATAGGGTGGCGATTAGACCGGCTATGATGTACGGGTCTGAGTGTTGGCCCTTATCCAAGGCCCTTGCTAACAGGGTAGAGGTAGCAGAACTGAGAATGCTAAGATGGACTTGTGGTAAAACCTTGCTTGACATGATCCCGAACGGAGTTTTCAGAGCAAAGCTCGAGGTCGAGAATATTATCTCGAAGATGAGAGAAGGTAGGTTAAGGTGGTTCGGTCATGTCAGAAGGAGGTCACAAGCAGCGCCGGTAAGAAGAGTCGAGGCGCTAGTAGTTGAAGGTGTGAGAAGGAGGGGTAGACCCAAACTCAGATGGGAGGATAGAGTTAAGCTCGACATGAAGGAGCTTCTCTTGACCGAGGACATGACCTCAGATAGGAAGGTGTGGAGAGATAGAATTAGGATTTGCGGGTAGTTTCGGCTAGGTGCCTTGCTTTTGCTTTGTGTTTTTGCCCGTGCGTTGCTTTGCCTTGCTTTTGCTTTAGGCCTGTGCGTTGCTTTGCTTTAGGTTTTAGTGCCCTTTTTTTTGCTTGGCCTTAGCTTTAGGCTCCTTGCGTTGCTTTGCTCTGCTTTGTTTTTTTTTTTTTTTTTCTTTTTTTTTGTTTTTTTTTTTTTTTTTTTGTTTTTTTTTTTTTTCTTTCTGGGTGCTTTGTCTGTTTGTTTTTGTTTTGTGCTCTTTTGTTTGTGCCCCCTTGCCTCTGCCTGTCTGCGGTTGCCTTGGTTGTTCCCCTGGTTTGTTTGCTTTTTTTTTTTTTTTTTTTTTTTTTTTTTTTTTTATGCTCGCTTTTATGTTCTCCTCACCCGCACACCTGCACTTGCCGGAGGTCTCGTTGGAAGCAGTCTCTCTACTCCCGGGTTTACCTTGGGGTAGGGGTAGGATCTGTCTACTGTTTACCTCCCCCATACCCCGCCCCCGGCGGGATTGGGTTTGTTGTTGTTGTTGTTGTTGTTGTTGTTGTTAAATAGTTTTATTCCATGTATTTAGCTGATTTCACTAAATTATTTCTAGAGTACCAAATATTTAATTATTTGAGTAATAAAAGAAAAAGATAATAACAACATATGGAGTAATAGAATTGACCAAAAAATCTTAACTAGCAAGTAGCAATGATCCTCGTAAAAGGCAATAGAAAACGAAACAAGGTAATTGTTAAACCATGTGCCATTTTTTTCTTTTCTTTTTATTTGCTGTAGCAGATTGACATTCGGTGGGACAATGGCACTTCGTCTCGCTAACCGGAAACCAAATAAAAAGCACTAACTAAAAAAAAAAAAAAAAAAAAAAAAAAAGCAATTAGAGCACTCGGTATCGTCTTTGTTTACACGCCATTCATCACTTTGCAAACCAATAACGCGCCAAATGTGGTACCGAGCATCACGCCATCCGTGAGCCAATAGGTTTTGAGTTGATGGACGGGCTCAAGCTATTCATTTTCTTCTTCCGTTTGGGCCTTTTTTTTTTTTTTTTTTTTTTTTTTTTTTTTTTACACCAATGAAGATGTTGAGACAAAAACATAAAGCTGTGACAAAACGGTTTACTCTTAAACTAAAAAAGGGCTAAACTTGGGCCTTCATGGTCTGTCGATAGCAAGATATGGGCCTTCCTATTGGGCTGGTTCATTAATTATTATTTTAAGAACGTCCTCAAGAAATGTGTTATATATAGCGAAATGTAACCTAAAATGTAATGTATTTTAATTTATATATTGTAATTTTAATTTATTTTTAATGATTTTTGTTAATTTTTAAAGAAAATAAAATGTAAAAAATGAGATCTAATAACGTGTTAGTGATGTGTTATGAGAAATAGGGTGTTTGAGTGATTGGTGTATTATTGGGAGTGGATAAGGTGACGCTGATGTAGCATACAAATAACGTGTTATCTGATCTCATGATTTCCGGTGCTCTTATTTTTTTAAAGGGAAAAAACAAAATAAAAAAAGGATTTACGTTGGTCCACATTATTTGGTGCATTCACAACTGTATGTAAATTTACATCTATTATCTATACCCTCTAAATTATTTTACCTACGGTATTATTTTTTTTCAAGTCTTAAGGGTAACTACGTTTTCTTATCTCTAAATCGCTGCGGTCATCACTTTCATGGCATCCGGCTTTTTATTTTATTTTTTATTATTATTATTTTTTAAAATTTTTTGTCATCTCAAATTCACTGGTATAAAAACAAATACGAACCTTAAAAATTATGGTTTTAGATTTATGGGTGTCACTCAGATTTGATAAAATTAGGGTCCGCTTGGTTTAAAGTGGGGACAGGGAAATGAATGCAAAGAAATGAGTGAGGTGGGTAATCAATACCTTACCTCCCAATTTACTCTATAATGGTTGATTACCCACTACGGGGTAATCAATACCTTTCCCCTTATTAACCAAGCACAAACATTGTTTGATGTGGGCCCATCATTATTCCTTTACCCATTCCCCACCCCCACTTAACCCCTCACCAAGCACTCAGTTTGTTGTGCCGTTTGTTCTATCAAACGGGTTTTTAGTTTCAATAATCAAATTAAGTTAGAAGTGCATGCTTGCTACCAATAAGTAACATTCATATTATCAATAATTTTGAACTTGTTGATTTCAAAACTTTTCAAAATGATATGCCGCTCAGATTATAAGATTTTTGTCACCTGACAATAATTTTGAGATGGATAAAGTATAATTGATGTTACCAAGAACTCTACTTTCATGTACATCAGTACATACACGTAAAACTTTAGTCTCTTGTCTACCAGCCATTTAACTAAACAAAGACAATATCATACTTTTATTTTACCGATCTTGATTACCTCTAACCCGTCCTTTATAGTTTATACACATGATTTTTCTTTTGCCCATTGGACAAACCAAAAAACTCAAGTCACGTCGGAATTTTTCTACTCTTTCCGCATGTAAATCTTCAAAGACTGGGAGCATTGTTGGTTAGTAATTTGTATCCATAATAGGTTTTGTTTGAGTTGTGTGAGATTAAGTTTGAAGTTGTGTAAGGAATGAAGAGTAGAGAGTATATAATATGAAGTTGTGATTAAAATTTTTGAAGTTTAAAAGTATTTATAGGTAAATAAAATGGTAGTTGGATTGTGTTTATTCATTTTTTTTAAATTAATGTCGTTACGATGCAAAGGGGGCCCACAATTTCACATTGTCCCAAAACTCATCGGCTCACTTTCGTGACTTATTTTAGCTTGTGTTGGTGCGTGACTTCGGGTGGTTTTAGGGGGCCTCACGCGTGAGCATTGCCTCACGGGAGTAATCGTGAGAGCCTCACCTGCTCGATAAAAGCAACCTTATGTTAGTTCACGTGTTCTCTCATATAAATATTGATATTTGTACTACGCCACGTGTCATTACATGATTGGTTATATCCCTTGTGTGCCGGCTGAATAGGAGCAAAAGAGAGGATAATTTTTATTTTCATTTTAGCTAAACGCGTGTATTGTGGCATGTGGAGTTCACGCACGATGATGTCATCACTCCCTTTATTTTATTTTACGGGCAACTACATTTATATCCTTACTAAAGTTCAATATTCATTGATGGCATTCCCAGTTTTGTAATTATGTTAATATCCTTCAAAAGATTTTGTAATTACATCAATATCCTTCTCAAACTTTTAAATTCTCGTATATACCAAAATAAACTTATTCTTTAATCACTCGAGGCTAAAAAGTATATATGAACAAATAAATAAATAAGAACAATATGTTCTATCATATATATATATCCAAACTTTTGTAATTACGTAATCGTGTTCTTTCATCAATCGATGGCAGAAAATATACATAAACAATCTAATTATGATGAATATCAAAGATAAATAAGTGATAAATAATAGTTTTTGAATATAAAATCAATGTAATTATAATTCAATTGATTTTGGGATATATATGAGAATTTAAAAATTCGGGAAAAATATTTATTTAATTACAAAAATTTGAGAAGAACATTAATGTAATTATAAAAGTGGGAAGGATATTTATGTAAATGAGAAGGATATTTACGTAATATTAAACTTTAAAAAGTATAAACATGTAATTTTTTTACGTAGTATTTTATTGATGATTTGGGCAAGCCACGCGAGAATAAATCTCATGATTTTTTTTTTTTGGTTACCAGGGAAAACCTTCGTACAGATATTTATTACGGACTATTTACTTCTCAAAATTTATTGATTATTAATTACGAGTACTTTTAAGATGTACTACGTACGATTTATTGAGCAAGTGTTTGGACTTTGATTAACTTTCTTTTACAAGGAGAAGGGAATAGAAATGGTATCTTTTCTTACAATGAAAGAAGAATTTTGTCCTCGTCTATCAAAAAAACGAGCAAAGGCTTTGTTTACGAATTGTGTTACATGAAATTCATTAATAGAATTTAAAAAGTTCATTTGTTTATACTTTTTTTAAGAATTCATATGAAACAATGTTTTTTGTTATACATTTACGTGGTTATCTGCTTCTGCGTTATGAAAATCAGTGTTACATGATTTTTCAAACAATGGTGTTATTAATTGGTAGCCAATCTTATACCATTCAAACCCTTCATTTACTCACTTTATTTAGAAGACAAAACAATTTTTAAGATTTTAAGTTTTACTACTTTTAACTTGTAAAACTTTATATTTTATGTTTCGCAATTTTATCCACTTTATTAACAGGATAAAACATTATTTTTTTATAGTTTTCTATTCATATTTTTTTGTATCTTATTACTTTTAATTTGTCAAACTTTGTATCGTATGGACCAAACTGTTCCATCGTGTTTATTAATCAGGGGACACAAAATGCTCAACTATTCATGTTTCTCTTCCATCCTTTTTTCACTTGTTTCTTTGATTTACGTTCATTTGTAAATTGTAACCAAATATATTCGTAAACAGTAATGTTGGATAAAGAACATGTGAAATTGCAATCCTTACGTTATGGCTAAGTTTTTGACGCGTTAACGTGCCCATCACGGGAGATGGTCCTTAACAGTAGTTAACACGATGACCACCTCCACGAGGGGTGGGTAATTTTTCTATGTGGTTCGGTTATAGACATCACCAAACAAACTTTGGTGGTGATTTTTTGAAACCAACTACAGCAAATGCTAACATAAAGAATAAAGTTATATTTTAAATGTGGTTGTACGATTGGGAAAAAGTGGTAGGTTTTTACATCTTTGTATAACTTCTATTGCACATCGATTTACTGTTTTTCGGAAAATGCTAAAAAAACACAAAAATGACCATTATGATAAGAGCACAAGATATGGTAACCCATAAGGCACTTTGTGGCCCTATGGCTCCGCACGACACCCCATTCAGCATTATAGAGTGTCGCGCCGTCAGCACTAGACAAGTCATATGTATTTGCCCATTTTGTTCTTTTTAAAAAGATTCTTAATATGGGTTTAGGTTTGTTTGATGTTTTGTGTTTTGTGTAAGCTTTTGTAAGGTGAAAGTTTGACTTTTTATGTTTTGCATTACAGGTTTTGGCAAGAACACAAGAAAAAAGAAGAGGGTCATGGAATAAAACTGATTCTTTTCGCTTTTAGCCATGTTAGTCTGTAAGTCTGGACACAGTCGTGACTTAACAAGACCCTGTCACATCATCTTTCTCTTTCCGATTACCAGACATGATCAAATTGCCACAGTCGTTGACCGAGGTTTTTTTTTTTTTTTTTTTTTTTTTTTTTTTTTTTTTTTTTAACTCAAATATTTTAAACAACAAATTTAAAATTCATTAAAAACAACAACATTACATAAATTATTTAAATAAATATTAAAAACATTACGCAAATTATTCAAATAACATTAAAAATATTACAAAATTTCTTCATCATCTTCCTCATCGCCACTACTGTCTTCGTCTTCATTCTCTTGATTGACTTGATTTCTAAGATTTTTTCAAATATGTTCGATCAAATCAGATTTTTAAAGTGTAGATGAGTTGATGAGTCTGTGGAAAACTAGAAGGGGGGAGGGGGGGGGGGGGAGGGGGGTTGAATAGTTTTACGTCCCTTTTTTTTTGTTTTATCAAAGTTTGCTTCTAAAGAATAGATAAAAATTATAAAAACTTTGATGCAAAAATATTGATATGAGTTTGTTCAAAATTGTTGTATGAACACTACTTAATTTGATTGTTGAGCAAAAACTACAATGTTATTTAATTCACTCTTATATATATATATGTATATGTGTGTGTGTATATATATATATATATATATATATATATATATATATATATATATATATATATATATCCTTTTAGTTTGTTTGTATGAAATTAATATTGTGAATGGAACCTAGTTTGATCTTTATGTGAAATCAATATATGCACAACACAAGCTATTATAACTATATACGAAATGTAAGAAAGTAAGTAAGCAAAGAGTGAGAGATGGAAAGATCAAACCGAGAGACAATGATTTATAGTGGTTCGGCTACAAGGACACATTCCTTGCCCTACTCCACTCCCTGAGCACCGAACTCGAGAGTTTTCTTCACTAAGTCAATAACCTCCCTTATGGCGGGGAAAACCGTACACACCTTAGCTTACACCAATTTAACGACACAAAGCTAAATGTCGGGTTCTAATCGTAGCTAGAACCAATCTCACAACTACAATCACAACACAACTTCTTTACACTCTTTCACGCCTTCTACACTTTTTCACACCACTTGTTTCTTCACGCCTTCACAACTTCGATCTATTCACCACTTCAAGACATTTACTTCTTCACAACTTCTAGGCTTCTATGTCTTCAAAACTTCACTACTTCTATGTTACTACTTGAAGACTTTTATCTATGTACTTCTCCAAGGGTTCTTCTATTTTACAAGCTTCTATGTCTTTGCCACTTCAAAGCTTCTACGTCTTCACACCTTCTAGGCTTCAATGTCTTCTCTTTGCATTTGAGTGTTGAGGCTTGAATCACTTTGAAACAAAGATTAATGTTTATATGATCAAAAGATTTTAGAGGATAAAAATGGAGGTTTGAATCAGAAAGTTTAGAGTGCAAAAAGGTAAGAAAAGTTGTGAAATGAACCAGTATTTATAGGCAAACAAATTACTGTTCTCGAGCGTTGTCTGTCCCCTTAATCATTAAGGGGGCCGCCTAGTATAATTAAGGGGGCCGCCCCTCCAGAATGTTGGATTTGTTTGTCCTTTTGTGAGGAAGGTTTTTCTGGATTATATTTGCCATTTTTGGTTGGAAATTTGAAATCATATATTTACAATGATTTAAACATATTCTTTTAACTCCAAAGATGTTTTATAAAATATATAAAATGTTTTGTGACATTTTATAAAAATCTAGTAATAAAGAAAAATGTTCATTTGATCTTATAATGCATTAGACATTTTGTTTATTCATACCTTAAGTGATTAGATGGTAAAAGTGAGCATTTACTACTAAATACTTGTTTACGTCATAATCTTTGGTTTGATGAGTTTTCGTTTTGTGATTATCAAAACATAGAGATATCGAAAGATATGAATGACGTTTTTAGACATTATTTATATCAACAGAGTCCATTAACTCCTAAGTAACTACTAACGATTCTTCATGCGATCTTAAGGGATCATGATCATGGTGACCCTCATTTTCGAACCATGTAGGACATATTGCCCGCTCTTTGTGTTGAATGATCATATTATGTAATATGATACTGTATACATAATATCTTAGAGATCCTGTTTATACAGCCCTCGAGCCGGAACTTTAAGCATTTTCCACTTCTTCAACACACCAAAAGCTCGTTCCACTTTTTTTATTTTATTTTTATTTTTTTATTTTTTTCACACTATATTGATACAAATAAGTTAATCCATATATCATTTTGAGTGTCAACTTAACGATTTTAATTTGAGTGTAAACTTCTAAATTTCAATATATCAAAACACTTCTAAAAGAAAATGTGAGATATTATTGGATAAAATTAAAATAATTCATTCTCACAAAACCGTGTGAAGTCAACAATCGACACTTGTTAGGTTGATCACGATCTGAAAACCAAACCAGACCAACCAAGATCCGACCGGACTTATTTGATCCAAAACACTGGACCGAGGACCGAACCGAAATGTTCGGTTCATGTTCGGGTTAGTTCGGTCTAGTTCGTTCGTCGATCTGGTGAGGCCCAACGAAGCAATATTGTCGGTTTTGCGTAGACCGTTCCGAAGATCGAATATGAGGAAAAAAGTAAACCAAGGACGTGACTGAAATATTTTCGCCTTTTCGGTCTGGTCCGGCCGGTCCGGTTCGGTCGGTCTACTTGTTATTATGATACAGAAAGAGTAAAATATAGTCAAAAGAATGCTTGATATAGTCAAGTGTGTGCTATGTTTTGGTACATTACGTTAGTAGAGTTTTTAAGGCCAATAGTCAAATGTTAGTATTCTCCTAATCATTTTATTCTATCGAATAAAAAAAGCTAGAGCAACAAACTAGAATACATCAACCAAATAACACAATCATTAAGAACCAAACAACGACTTGAAAGTTATAGCCAAAAAACTATCCACTCAAGTATCAACAACTTGCTTTCAACTAAAAATCAACCCATTGACAATTTCAAAAACGCATGATATCTATGTTAAATACAAGAGAACAAGCATTATACTACAAGTAGTGATTAAGATTTGCTCGTAAAATTTGAATGCATCAAACCTACATGGAAGTGTAGTGGTACTTTCGCAAATAGATTAAATCAAACTAATACTTTGTTTTAGTTTTTGAAAGTATCGTTGTAGACGAAACAATCTTGATTTTTTTTTAAACGGCTATTTTATTGAAAAAACAAAACTAGCAAGAAGCCAGCTATTACAAAGAGACAAGATGAGGGTTTTTAAGCCAGTCATCCCAACTAAACGAGGCTTTACATCTATATCGAGACCAAATGAAAGACTTAGAAACTACATCTTCAAATAACAACGCCTTCGAAGGAACCTTTGACTCAAAAATGACCTTATTACGATACAACCATAAAGGCCACCACATTACATAAAAGACACTTTCAAGAATCTGTTTATGCTTGGCCGGGAGATGCAGATTCACAAGCCAAATTCTTCCAATCTTCATATGTTGAGCACTCAACGAATGAAACATCCCACCAGCGAGTAATTTTATTTGCAATCTGTCGAACCAAGCTACATGTAAAGAACAAATGATCGACAGACTCCGCCCCATTCACACATATCGGACACATAATAGATTCAATGTCAATCCCGCGACGAGAAATATTAAATCTTGTCGGAAGTGAATTGGTCTTAATTTTCCAAGCATGCACATTCACCTTAATAGGAACAGATTTTATCCATCTCGTCTTGGTTGTAACCTCAGGAAGTCTTTTATCATCAATAACCTTCCTTATAGAAGCAACCGAGAACTCGCCGGAGCCTTCCAAAGACCACGTCCATCTGTCAGACATCGGTGCTAATGTAACATCATAGACTTGACTTGATAAAGCTTCATATTGAACCTGTTCAGTCCCACCCCGTGGTTTACGGCGGAATGAAGAATCCAAGCTAGTATGAGCCAACTTCGAACCAACATTTACCAATTTACAAGTTTCAAGAGCGTATATACGCGGGTAAAGCTCTTTAAGCACATGATCTCCGATCCACTTATCCTCCCAGAATGCAACCTTATCTCCATTACCCAGCTTAAAGCGCATAAAATCAAAAATATCAATACCATGCTTTTTTCATATTGAAACAATCTTGATTTGAATAAGCGTTTTTATGTTTTTCTATGTTTCTCTTGATTTGAAAAAGCGTTTTTATATTTCTTTGGTTATAGTTATTTTTCATTATTCTTATTTTGAGTTTTTTTCTCATTGTACCCTACACATTAAAGAAAATCGAAATCATTGTACTATGAAGATGACAATCGTCATTACTTTTTGAGTGTATTATGTCATATCAATTATTATAAAAATAAAGATTCCTGAGTCTACTTGGCCCATAACATTTAGACCACTGTTTTTTCCAATGTTTTGAAACCCAGTTTGACCCAGTCGGTTAAACCGGTTAAACCATTTTTTGTCGGAAAAAACGGGTCAATATGAACCGTTACTAAATGCAATAAGAATCTAGTTTAAAACTTGTATTCTCGTTGAATTTGTATGTATTTTGTATTGTATTATATGTCTTATAAACTTATCATGTCATTGATATAGAACTTTTCATATTTTATGTATGTTTGTTATTAACTATTAAGTATTACATGCTAGCTTTATAGGTATTTGGTAGTGGTTGATTTGCACACCACATTTTTTTATTATTTCACCACATCCTGTGCATTACAGTGTTGTATGGTGTGTATGCGCAAAAATCAAGTTTTTACGCCATTTGAACGTACTCAAGTGAGAGAGCGACGGGCAACACTATCTTCAACAGAGAGAAAAAGCTTATTATAATCATCGCCTCCAACATTGTAATGCGCAAGAGATAAATTATCCTCCATAACACCGGATTTTAGACTGATGTGTTTCTGTTTCTTTGCTGGAACATGAATCTTTTGAGCAATCCTATTTTCAAACTGCTCGCCGTTTCAGATAGACATTGGACATTTATTTCCACTATTATAGTCGGTATTGACACGTAAGGATATCTCACAGCGTCTGTTGGTATAGTTATACTAACACGAACATCTCCCTGTCATTCAAGGCAATGACCAATCGAATATTACATTGAATATTTTGTCGAATAATTTTTAGTTTACAAAAGTAGCAAAACTAACTTAAAAAGTTTACTGAATGTTGAGCCAAGAACTCATCATCAAAGATAAGCTTAGAATGATCATCACTTAGGGGCATATCGTTATCGGAAATAATAAGAAAATCATCATCATTGGGTGTCTAGCTCTTCACGATTTCATAAAGTTTTCGACTAACTTGTACCTCTTGAGTAAACTTATAACGAACCCTCTCATTGTTAAATATTTTTGAAAACATTACGCAACGTATAGTAGTACTAACTAGTTACCCTGCATATAGAACATATCATAACTTATACTTTATATACACCACATATCTATCTCATGAGTCTTAAACACGACCATTAGTTAAGGAGCTTTTCACATAATATGAGAGATATCATTAGGACACAAAAACTTTGAATAGATACAAAGCACATGCGCACATAGTTTATTTGTCTAAGGGACACATAATAAATCATCGACACTTACAAGCTTAGGGGTACCAAACTGATCTATTAACCAATAGGGGTTGTGCTATATATCAAACATACATTTTTGGTAATCCGTTCCTTAACTTGTGCAAGAACTTTTATGTTACTAAGAGCACTAGGTGTACTGAAGAGGCAAAGCCTCTTCATTCGGGTCCCATCCCTGCCACATCACCCAACACCTCAACTTCAACTATCCACAACAAACCCCCCCTCACCAAACAACAAACCTCAACTTCCCCATAAGTGCCCCACCTCTTACACATTTATTTTTTTATTCATTTCATTAATTAAATTAAATTCATTTCACAAATACTTAAAAATAACAAAACATACTAATTTTATCTCATCAAATAAAAAAGGTCATTCGCTGGCATGGAATTCGTGAACGTTTTGCCACATCTCGGCTAGCCAGCATTCTTCATCAATAGACCAACGAGTTGCCATTGTGAATTTTTTTGAAAGTGAAGTGTGTGCAAAGTTGTATGATGATGTATGGTTTATATAGGAGTCTATAAACGTTTAAGATTCACAACCTGAGCGGGATAATATTCAAATTTCAAAATTTCAAAAAAAAAAAAAAAAAAAAAACAATTAAAACGTGTGCAATAAACATGTAATATTCAAACTTGTTGAATTCAAATTCAAATAAATGGGCAGTTAAACGTTTAAAATTTGAATTCAAACGTTTAAAATAAAGAAAAGAAATACACATGATACATAATTAGTTAACATAAAATACATTAAAGAAATACACCATTACTCATTGAATCTGTCCCATGCGAACATGTTTCTCAGAGCAAACCACACATGTTGATATTTAATCCCTTTCCCATATCGTTCATAATAAATACGGTTTGCATTGCTGAGACGATTAGGGTCTGCACTTGTACGCTCCAACTCTTTGTAAATTGAATTATAGTTACGACATTCAAGGTTCATTCTATTCCATTGAGCCGTAATACTATTTTTATTACGGTCCTGACCTTCTGTCTGATTGTTGAACCTTTGTGTAACTGCATTCCAAAAAGAACGTTCATTCACAAGTTCTTCAGAATCGTGAACTTCAAGCCATACAGTTGCTAGCAACCGTTCTTCTTCCACTGACCAACGATTAGCCATTGTAAAACTGAATGGTAAATATTGAAGTGTGTCGAAAACTGAATGGTATAATATGGTATTAATAGGGGTTTTTTGAAAGCGGGATAATTTCAAAATTTGAATTCAAATTGAAAGCGGGATAATTTCAAAATTTGAATTCAAATTGAAAGCGGGATTATTTCAAAATTTGAATTCAAATTGAAAGCGGGCTAATTGCAAAATCTGAATTCAAACCAGAGAGCGGGATTATTTCAAAATTTGAATTCAAACCATAGAGCGGGATTATTTCAAAATCTGAATTCAAACCAGAGAGCGGGATAGTTCCAAAAATCATTCTATAAATACATATTCAAAATCTGAATACACACACAATTCCCACAATCATCAAAGAATTCTCCTTTCTTCTTCCAGCAAAATGTCTCACAACGCATCACCAGAAGACAATTCCCAACAAAACACACCGCCGGAAGATATATTTCCGGTGTTTCAGTACGACAACCCACCACCTCCAACTCCACCAGAAGTTATGTTTCCACCGCCAAACAACCAACCACCAAACAACCAACAACCAAACAATCAACCTGAAAACCAGCCCATCATTCGTCAATTGACTGAGGAAGAACAGTATGAGCTGGATATGGAAGTGCTACGGGAGTATCAAGCTGACCAAGCCCGTCAGGAAAGGGAGCATGAGGCGTACCTCAAAGGAAAACAAGATCGCAGGAACAGAAGAGCAGAATGGCGTTGGGCTCAGGGACTTCCACCTGTGCCATCGAGTGAGGATGACTCAAGTGCCTCCTACTCGAGTCAGGAGGGATATGTGTCGGATGATTCATTTTATTGAATCATAGTTTTTATTATCGTATGGTAGTTTATGGTTTTTAATTTCCGTTTCTTAGTTTAATGTTGTTATCGTATTTGTAAAATAATTGTATGTTGTTTCAAGTTATTTTAATCTTATGTTTAATATAGTTGCATTAGCATTTACACATTACATTCTTAAAAACATACATATACATTTTACCTTCACAAATAAAAACATACATATACATATACATTTTACAATCTCAATATTCAAAGTCAAAAAAAAAAAAAAAAAGAAAAAAAAGAAAAAAGAAAACAAAAGTACATAATGTCAGACGATTCATCTCGTCGTCACGACGGGGAGTTTGGCAACGGGGAGGAACGGCGAGCCCCTCTTGGTGTAGTGAAGAGGAACGGCTCGCCGTTGATGGCTCCACGTCGGACGGCGAAGCCTTCCTCTTCGACTACACCTAATGCTCTAATATTTGTGTGCTTTTTGTAAACAAAATACTAGTCAGTAATAGTGGACCACTTGAATATTAACAATAACAGATATATTGGTTATGATCTACACACAATCACAAACATCAAAATTATATGAATCAACTCCATGTTAAACTCATCATTTGAATAGGTTTTTTATTCTAAAGCATAATAGATAACAATATCGAATGATAAAATAATGAATTTTACCTTGTACCAAAAAATCAGTTTACTTTTGACAAAGTTATACCCAAAAAGAATTCGATTCGATTTGGTTAATAACCAAAAGAAACACTTGAGCAACACAATATCATGCATCCTAATAATTCATCATAACATATTTATTAGTCCTAAACAATCACCAAAAAAATGAATCAAACTCGGTAGGTTTAAATGTTTTTACCTTAAAAAAACGTGATGATAATTTTTTTTTCCAAATAAAACTTACAATTGACTCAACAAAACAAGGAGTCTAAAACGATCCAACAAGGTTTGAAAACATAAACAGATAATAACTTTGACATGGAAGTATAATATAATAACCATTTGAACCGATAAAACTAAGATAGAAGCATGCTCCTTAAACGATCCAACAAAAATACTTTTACCGAAAGAGAGTAAAATATCATCATAATCTTCTTCATATGTCCGGCAACCCTCTATCATGTCATGCAAAACTTCCTTTTTCTTAAATTGTAGATCTTGACCGCCGCCTTTATCACCTTCGCTCCTGAAGGATTTGCTACTTCCACCTCTAGAATATCTTTCAAGACATCACAAAGATGATCAAGATCGTTCAAAGCATAGTTACCATAAAAAATGTTACACTTAAACTTATCCTTGTAAAAATCCTCAAAAGAATCAAACGCGATTTTACCATTATGCTCTAAGAGTAATTTTTCAACCTTATGCTTCAAAATGACTTGTCGTCTCACTTCTGCGCTACGAGCAGTCATCACGAATTCCTTCTTGTTTGGTCCCACTTTAAAAAACACCACCATCTCTTTGTTGCCCATGTCATAAACAAGCTCCTGAATATCTTTCACACCTATGGACTTGTAGTCCAGTGATTTGTAATACTTATTCTGGTAATCTCTCACTAACAAAGACAAACAAGACACTGGAACTCCGCTAAAGAAGCCTTCAAGTACCTCTTGAAGCCTTTGGTAGACAAGTGAGGATTGCCTTGACATATTTGTATTAGTCATGTGTAGATCATAAAGGCTTGAATGTACCAAATAAATTAACGAGAGAGAGAGATATAGGTGCTGCTGTGCTGTTCAACGAACCAAAACCAAACCCTAATCCGTGATGATAATTTTGTGTTTTGCTTGTTCATCCAATATTAAGCAACCAACTCAAGCCCAATAGTTTCGGGTCCAAGAATTTTTTTTATTTTATTTTTATTTTTTTCTAATCTTTTATATAATAAAATAAAACCTCTATTAAGAATTTTGCATTTCAAAAAAATCAATTCATACCTGATTTAGTAATAATTTTATTAAAAAAATTATTTTCTTATTAGGTAATATTTTATATTTATTCATAACACAAGTAGAAGATAAATACAAAAAATATAGATAAGATATTTAAAAAATAAAGATTATTTATTTTATATTTATCCACAACACAAGTAAAAGATAAATACAAAAAATATAGATAAGATGCAAATAACAATAGGATTAAAATTTTTGAATAATTATTTTAAAAAATTAAAAAAAAAAAAAAAAAAAACCGCGCGTGCGCGGGTATTATAACTAGTTTGGAATATGAAAAATCCTTTACTATATTTAACTTTTTGCACAACATAAATCTTTATAGTAGCAACAACTTACCTCTAATCCACTTTGTGACCAAACCGGCCGGTATGTTTTGACGAAGCCTGGAACAATCATAGTGGAACTACATAATTGACGCACTCACTAAGTTGCACGGGGGACGGAGACGAGGATGGGTACGGGTACTGGAAAACGGCAACATCTTAAAATTCAAGCATTAAACTACAAGTAGTGACTAAGATTGCTCAAAGTTTGAATTAATCAAACTTAGATGGAAGTGTAGTGGTACTTTCGTAAAGAGATTAAGTCAAACTAATACTTAGTTTTAGTTTTTGAAAGTATCGTTGTAGACGAAACAATCTTGATTTGAAAAAGTGTTTTTATGTGGCGTTGGGTTAGAGATGCATATAATTTAAGTCGATACATCTCAAATATGTGATTATATTTATTTCTCATCATTCTCATTTTGAGTTTTTTTCTCAAAGAAACTCGAAATCATGGTACTTTGAAGAAATCGAAATCATGATACTTTGAAGATCCACAGACAATCGTCATTACTTTTTGAGTGTATTATGTCATATCAATTACATTAAGATAAAGATCCGTACGTAAGTCTACTTGGCCCATAACATTTGTTTTTCACTAATGTTACTAAGTACCTACGCAATTACACCCAGCAAAGCATATAGTATCAAAAGAGTTTGACATAAGTTTCTCAATAGATTAATGTACATGCAATAAACCAAAAGAGTTTGCATAATCCTCACAAACAATTGTAACTCAATATATTAAGATTTGATAATAACTACCTGAAACTTAACCGAATTTCACACTCATGTTCAAAGTCACAAAATCAAGTTATTATGCCATTTGGACTCCTGTGAAAGAGCGACGGGTAACACTATCTTCTATAGAGAAAAAGCATATAATCATCGCCACCAACATTGTAATGCGCAAGAGATAAATTATCCTCCATAACACCGGATTAATGGGAGATGATGTTACTCAGACTCTCAGGGTTGATTCTGGTCTGCGGCCTTGGACAAATTACTTCAAGATGGAAGATAACAGTTGCACGATCCAAGTTTTCGAAGGTGTCCCGTATGAGTGTCCGCCCTTTGTTACTGGTAAACATTTACGGTAGTTTAATTGTTCATATACAAGAAAGATAGATAGATATACATATGCGTGTGCGTGTGCTATTTTATTTATGCTAAAACACAAGTCCTTAAGATTTTAATAGTTTCTGAATTTAAACAGTTATGTTAACTTGTTAAGAGTTGTAATTTGTAACTGTATATATATATATTTTTTGAATATATAGTATCTACGAGTTTAGTAACCCGCGCGTTGCGGCGGGTTTTTTAAATAGTAGTTTGGTGTTATGCGTTGGTTGTAAAAAAAAGAGAGAAATAGTTTATATATTTTTTTAAGTAGTTATTGGGTGTCGGTTAACTTTTGTTTGTGGTTGCAAATATTTAACGGCTTTGTGTTATGGTAATTGCGTTAAAAGCATTTTTTGAAAAAATGTTAAAGATAACAGTCGTTAGAAGTTACTGTAGCAAGCACTGTAGCAAGCACAGTGCTTGCTACAGTAACCTCTTGGGTTTTAGTATATATACAAGTGGCATGGCTTAGAAAATAAAATACGGAGTAATTAAGCAAAAAGTTAGAGGGGAAACACCTCTTAGTCTTTAACGAGTGGGGAAACCCGCGCGTTGCGGCGGGAGTGTTTAAATATGTGTTTTATGTTGTATGTTTTGTGTTTTGCGAATAATAGGTTTTACGGTTTTAAAAGCTCGTTGATTTTCTAATAATGCGAAATAAATTAACTTCGAAAAAGTTATACGTATTTATTGTTGTTTTTATGGGAAAAATTATTTCGTGAACAATAGCGAAGGTTTTGTAATTTTTTGAACCCGTTTGCTATGTCGAATGAGCCTAGCGGTGTTTTCGTGAAAAGAATTGGCAAAGTGGCAGAATTGGTCCCTCCACCCCTAAGTTTCGTTTCACACCCCCACATTTTCAATTTTCACTTTGGTCCCTCCCTTATATAAACCTTTTTTATTTATTTTATTTCATTAAAATTAAAACACACACACACAAAATCTCTTCTCTCTCTACATCCTCGCCGGAATCTTCATCATGTTCGGCAACAATAGCAGTTTCCGGCGTCGCCTTCGCCGGAATATTTTCCGGCGTTTTTTTTTCTTGCCGATTCGATAGATCGGTTAACCCTTATCATTTGTGGAAACTTTGAGCCCTCGGCTCCCACCACAACACCACCTACGCGCGACGACCGCCGCTGTCACCACCACCGAGACACTACCACCACCTCTCACCTTCATTCCTTCTCGATAAAACCTCTCACGCGCCTTACATTTTTTTAGATATGTAGTTTTTTTCATAGATCTATTGTTTTTTTTTCTTGATGTGTATATATTTTTTTCGTATATCTATACTTTATTTCATAGGTCTATACATTTTTTTTCTAGATTTTCATATTTGTCTGATTTTGGGTGTATTGCGGAATTTTTTTATATCGTGTTAGTGTTAATAAAATTTCTAATTTGTTGATAAAATTTAAATGCACATGAATCACGTCAGATTTTCTTGAGTGAAAAAAGATGATGGCATAACTTGGTATATTTGAATTTCTATTTTCGATCTAAAATTTTATAGGTCCATATTTTTTTTATCTATATATTTTTTTTAGATGCATACATTTTTTTAGATCTAACGTGTTTTTTTTTATTTTTTTTATTTTTTGTAGTGATGCCATTTGCCGCGGCTTGCTGCTGTTGTAACGGCGAGTCTGACGCCGGGGAAGAAATTGTGGTCGCGTTGTGCTGCCGGAATTATGCTATTTCTTTTTATGATTTGTTATTAAGTTATATAATTTTTTTTTTGTTTATTTTGTTATGTAAATCTTGTATTGGTTGGATATAAAAAAAAAAAAAACAAAAAAAACAAAAAAAAAAAAAAAAAAAAAAAAATTACTGTACAAACCACTGTAGCGTACAACATGCTACAGTGGTCCGGTTACTGTAGAAACCACTGTGTCGTACAATCCTTTGAAGCACGATACTGCACCATCAAACTCCCCACTTTTAGTATATATATATAATTAATTTGTATACAGGCCAAACTTAGGTTTGAATTCGGAAATAATAAAATATCTATTCTCGTTTTGAAATTTTGATTCAAGTTAAGTGTCCTTTAGTAATATACATTTAATAACACTAATGCTAGTGGTAACCACATTTTCACAAAAGCAACCCCGCCACATCAGCGCCAACTCAGCTTTCTCTTTCGACAACTCTACCCCAACCACAATTACCTAGTGGTGAACACAATGCAACCCCACCCATTTACTCCCAATGTTCAAAAAATTATGAAGAATTGGTGCAATTCTTTCGGTTGGTGAGGCAACCACTTTTTGGCAAAAGTTGCAATCCAACGCGTCACTTAAAACATTGCTAAGAGAGGGGGTGCGTTGCTTTGTGGGGTTGTGGTTGCCAAGCAACACCCACTAGCATTAGTCTAATATGTTTAAAGAAAATATACTAACACCAAAGAAAATTATGTCCTTTAGTGATGCCTTGCAGACATATGACACCATTAACATTTACCGACTGCGAGTGCCACATTTCATGTGTCACTATACTCACACGACTATTCTTGTTAAAAAGCTCCAAGCTTGTCCCACAGATAGTTACTACGTATTACTTATACTGACATTTTTTCCATGGGTATGTATAGCATGGAATACTTTTAGTGACAAACGACCCGCGCGTTGCGGCGGGTTTTTTAAATAGTAGTTTGGTGTTATGCGTTGGTTGTAAAAAAAAGAGAGAAATAGTTTATATATTTTTTTAAGTAGTTATTGGGTGTCGGTTAAGTTTTGTTTGTGGTTGCAAATATTTAACGGCTTTGGGTTATGGTAATTGCGTTAAAAGCATTTTTTGAAAAAATGTTAAAGATAACAGTCGTTAGTTAACAGCCGTTAAATAACTAACGATCGTTAAAAAAAAAAAAAAAAAAAAAAAAAAAAAAGTTACTGTAGCAAGCACAGTGCTTGCTACAGTAACCTCTTGAGGTTTAGTATATATATATAATAATGTGTCAAAAATGGTTTCAAGACTTTTATTTCATATCGAGCTTATCTATACGTATCTACCACAACTAGTTTAATGTTAGAATTTGATACAGCTTTTATAGTAATATATTAGAAAGAATATGGTAATAGTATAAATCATTTTCTCTTGTTCATTTTGTGTAGTCTAACATCAATTATAACCGTTGGTTGTGTAGTCGAGTATGGTATCCCTAGAAGCACAGTGACTCAAAGGATCCGTCATAGGACAAGACAAAGATCAGTCACTATCAAGGTAGTTATTATTTGCATTTGCAAAATAACATTTGTTTTCACAAAAGAAACATATTTTTTGATTGCAGCTTGAATATCCTTTGCTAGACACCGATCTGTCTGTCGAAGATGAAATGGGCTGTAAAGAATATATTATGTGTGCGGTTCATTGCACGTGTTATATGAAACAGGGCATTTGTTTTTACTCTTTGACAGGACACGGATCGGTGTCTAGTAAAGGATATCCAAGCTCCAATAAAAAAAATGTTTCTTTTGTGAAAACAAAATGTTGTTTTGCAAATGCAAATAATAAGTACCTCGATAGTGACTGATCTCTGTCTTGTCCTTGGACGGATCCATTGAATCACTATACTACTAGGGATACAATACTCGACTGCACAACCAACCGTTATAATTGATATTAGACCACATAAAATGAACAAGAGATCGAAAATGATTTATGCTATTACCATATTCTTTCTAATATACTACTGTAAAAGCTATATCAAATTCTAACATTAAACTAGTTGTGGTAGATACATACACATAAGCTCGATACGAAATAAAAGTCTTGAAACCCTTTTACACATATAGATACTGAATACTCAAAAGCTCGATACATACATGCATACATACATACACGTATATATATATATATATATATATATATATATATATATATATATATATATATATATATATATATATATATATATATATATATATATATATATATATATATATATATATATATATGACCGTTTAAATTCTGAAACTATTAAAGTCTTAAGGACATGTGTCTTTAGCATAAATAAAATAGCACACGTGTATTTATATCTATCTATCTTTATTGTATAAGAGCAATTAAAATATTGTAAATGTTTACCAGGAACAAAAGGCGGACACTGATACGGGACACCTTCGAAAACTTGGATCGCGCCACTAGTATCTTCCATCTTGATGTAATTTGTCCAAAGCGGCAGACCAGAATCACCCTCAAAGTATGAGTAACATCATCTCCCTTTAAACCCAAAACCCTATCACGTAACGCAACACCCATATTAAGATCTCCCACACTCTCTAGATCAACATCACCCCTCTCTAGATCAGGCTCTTCCACTGACCCATCACCAAAGACAGTCTGAGTAACATCTCCCACGAAACCCGAAACCCGATCACGCGTTTAGCCCAACACAACACCATACGTTCACATTAAAATACAAAACAAAAACATATTGATTAGACCATTGAAGTAAAAGTTCGTTTCTACTTCAGACAAGTGAGGTGAATCCTTCGGACTAGAGTGAGTCCTTCGGATTCAAGGTGACTCTTGCTTATGGTATACTGCTTCGGATATCTGCAAAACAAATACGTTCGTTAGACTCGCCCCGGGAATGTATCCCAGGACCAACCTCCGGCGTGAGAGTGAGTATATGTTCTTAGTGAGAGAAAGTATAAATAAAACTAGAGAGTAGGGAAAAATTAGTTAACCTTAAATGAAGATTTCCTCTCTATTTATAGACTCTCTACATGGAGTGCCAGGCTGTTTCGTACTTAGCCCATAATGTTCGCTAGTTTAAACTCCATTACCATATACTTTGGTGTACTTATTTGTACCTTGGTCTAGGTACTTGTGGGCTTGTCCGAAGGGTTTGTTATCTCCGGACGGTTGAGGTCATGCGGACATTCGTAACCCTTCGGATATTGGCCCGTATTATTTGAACACATCTGAGTGCATTTTACCTGATACGTATCCGGAGGGTATATCCTTGTACGGTGTGTATCCGGAGGGTACATACGTCATCATGTCCCCCCCAGTATCATAGTATTGGTTGTGCCAATGGTGTGATACTAAGTTTATTTTTTGCGATTTTCCGGATGGTATGTTGTAGCTTCGTCGTTTGTTAGTGTTGCGTATAAAATGCCAAAAGTAATTAATGTGTCGTTTAAGGTGTGCCGTCGTTTTTTACCGCGTCACTTGGATTGGAACACGTATGTACTTTGTGAGAGACACGGTGTGGATGGCTGACACGTTAGCCCTACGGGTGACGTGTCCCTTTCCCGCCCATTTTTTACCGCCTATAAATAGTCTCTTTTTTCTCATTTACTCCACTGTTATTTTTCCTCTGCACACACATACTTCTGACACGTTTTATACCTTCCGTATTCCGAACAATAAATTTCGTCGTCTTTAAGGTACGTCTCAGTCCGTTAAGTTATTTTTGTTGTTTGGCTATACCCTTTCTTGTTCGGATTCGTTATGTCGGAATCTACCGCCTCGTTTGAGTACGAAGACGTGTCCATGCCGGAGGGTTCTCACGTTAAGAAGGATGTACATGTGAGAGTTTCCGCGATGGACGAGGCTGATGTGTACGCTGTGGTAAAAGCTTTCGGGTTACCGGAGGATTTACATCCGAGGGTACCTCCTGTGGGCATGACGATGGATCGATTACCTGCGGATGCCATAGGTTTATACGCAGAATATTTCTTCGAAGGTGGTCTTGCTGTTCCTTTTTCTACCTTTCTTTTAGACGTTATTAGGTACTTTAAGGTTCATATTTCTCAGTTAGTTCCGTTGGGTATGCATCGTGCTACTCTTTTTGAGGTGTATTGCCGCAACATGCACATTCCTCCCACTACCCCTTGTTTCGTGTCTTTTATAAACTTAGCAAACAGGGTGATTGGTTTTCCTTCGAGAAACGTATTCATAGGGATAGGAAAATATGCTTTGGGGATTTTCCTTCCTGTCTGAAGGGTTGGAAGATGAACTTTTTCTTGATCGATAGACAAGCTATCCCGTTTGCTATGCCGTGGAGGCATTCTGATTCAGATGTGTCAGATCCGTTCCCTAAGGCAGCTGTGACGTTACTCATGCCGAAAGGCTTGCTGAGACAATTGTTGAACCTTGCCAGATTCCGCAAGCATTCTTGTATGCCTTGGGTTTATCGGATCACCGGGAGTTTCCTGGTTTTCGTCCGGCTTTGAGGGATGAGCAAGGAAGGTGTATAGCCTTTGTTATAAATGTGCATTTTTAAATTGTGCATCTTTTCTTGTTTTTAACAATGGATTTTGTTTATCCGCAGGTATAACCATGTCAAGCTATCTGAAGAAGCCTCCACTGCGAAGGACGACGAAGATTATTCCAGGGGACCCGATTCCGGAAGGTCAGGCGCGCCAGATGCACGTTACTCCCCCTGGCTTCTAATGCTGAGGTGCCTGAGAAGACCGATGAGCTAAAGAGCGTTGAAGACCCGGATGACAAGGTTATAGCTGCGAAGGAGAAGAAGAAGGAGCAAGCTGTGAAGACGGGTTTGAAGAAACCTCCGTTGAAGAGAACTGGAGTAGGGAGTGTCTCTTCTCGTCTTCATAAGAGAAGCAAGATTTCCGCTGGTGATACTGTTATTGATTTGGACACTGGAGAGGCCGTGGAGAGGCCAGAGCCTATCCGTTCTGTGCACCCGGAAGATTTGACATCTGGTATGTTCGGATGATTTTTTATGGTTGCTCCCCCCTTTTTTTTATTATTTTTTATCATTTGTTGACGGAGATCCTTTTGCTGTCAGGGGGTTCAGAGGGTGCATCCCGGCGTCCGGGGAAAGAAACTCTTGTGGATGAGGAGGATACGGAGGTTGATATAGAGGGGGATGGTGAGGATGATGTCACCTATGTACCTGCGTGGACTGTGACGAAGGGGACTCGTATGAACACTGCCACTGCTTGCCGAGACATGTTGATGAATTTGGCAACTCCCAAGGAAGAGAAATATCTGGACGACCAGGATGATGGAGAGGCTGTCCGCAGGTCGTGGCTATTGCTGGGCAAATGTGTCACAGCTCAAGCGGACGTTATCTTCTGTTTTGAGTCTCTTTTGGATGAGCACAAACAATTGTCCGAGGCTCATAAGATCTGCGACAAGACTTTTGACGACAATTGGAAGATGTTTCAGCAGATGTCTGGTGAGTTTCAGAAACTTAAGGATGCTCATAAAGAGTGTGTGGAGGTGAATCCGGAAGGGTTGAGGAAGCTTCATGCTGAAAATGTTAGTTTGGAGGGTCGTGTTTCTGAGTTGGAAATAGAGAAAGAAGAATGGAGAAAAGTTTCCGCTGAGCAGAACAATCGGATCAAATTGTTGGAGGGGGAGTTGTCTGATGCCAGGTTGAAGCTGAATGACGAAGAGAAAGCTTATAAAGAGCTTTATCAAGAGAAGGTGGATATTGCTGTAGCCGCTGGGAATGCCGAGGTAGAGAGGAACCGTATCATAAATGAGTTCATTCCAGAGGCTATCCACCGTTTTCTCGGAAGTCATGAATTTCGGACAGCCTTGGCAGAACCATTCAACTTATTTTACCTTTCTCGGCTGATTGATGGGGCTGGTTTGTTCGAAGAGCCGGAGAAAGCGGCCAAGCTGTTGGGGGAGGTTGAGGGGATAGACATGGAAGCCAGGGCTAAATATGGCCCGTTATATGATCAGACCCTCTCTCAGGACTATCCATTCATCCAGAAGATTCGCCAGACCGTCTACCGCAAATATGATGAACTTAATGCCCTGGTTCCTGATCCTGCTCCGGAAACTGAAGCACCAGAAGTTGAAAACCATGTCGAAAACCCTTCTGCCAACCAGTCTTCAGGCCCCGATACTTCGGTCTTTGTTTGAAATGATGTCTTAAGGGTCTGTATACCTCCATTTTGACTATGGGTATAGGTGTTGCAAATTCTTTTTGAAGCTGTTTATCTACTTTGTTTGAGAGGTGTATGTTGGGGTCCGGATACCTCCATTTTGATTATGGATTCAGGTATTCCGGATTCCCTGTGAAGCTTTTATCAATTGATGTAATAGGTTTTTGACGTTCCGTTATTCCGTAGAATGGGTTCCTCGGAACAACTATGTAATAGAATAGGTTCGAAATTTCATCTTTTGTTATTCCGTTATTCCGGAACATTCGTTGTAACCGATTTTTTGATCATATGAATATATCACTTTCTTTTGTTATTTATACTTAGTCTTTAAGCTACATGTGTGTTTTTCTGGACAGTATGTAACTTATGGAACTTGGCCTTTAATTATATATTCGTGGGGTTTTACTTCATCGGACAACATATGCCTTACGGCTCTTGGCCATAGCTTATACCCTCCTCGGGTTTTATTTTCTGGGCAACTTGTGCCTTACGTATCTGGGTCTTGGGTTATACCCACTTGGGGTTTTGTTTCTCCGGACAACTTGTGCCCTACGGATCTTGGCCTTAGGTTGTACCCTCTTGGGGTCTTAGTCTTTGGACAACTTGTGTCCTACGGCTCTTGGCCTTAGATTACACCCTCCTGGGGTTTTGTTCTTTGTACGACTTGTGTCCTACGGCTCTTGGCCTTAGATAATACCCTCTTGGGGTCTTAGTCTTTGGACAACTTGTGTCCTACGGCTCTTGGCCTAAAGTTATACCCGCTTGGGGTTTTATTTGACGGGGTAACCTGTACCCTTCGGCATTTGGCCTAAAGTTATACCCACTTGGGGTTTTATTTGACGGGGTAACCTGTACCCTTCGGTATTTGGCCTAAAGTTATACCCACTTGGGGTTTTATTTGACGGGGTAACCTGTACCCTTCGGCACCTGGCCTAAAGTTATACCCACTTGGGGTTTTATTTGACGGGGTAACCTGTACCCTTCGGCACCTGGCCTAAAGTTATACCCACTTGGGGTTTTATTCCCTTGGACAACTTGTGCCCTAATGGAAGCATTTTTTTTTATTATATATGTGGTTCGAATGCATCGGGTGTTTCATTGTCGTGAAAATGGCTCGTGCCTTACAATAAATTCTGAAATAACAAAGTACATAATTGGTTACATAAAACATTTCTTTAGGTTAATTGCATGCCAGGTTCGAGGTACTTCCACGTCTTCCATGGTTTGGAGCTTGTACGTGTCGTGCTGATAAGCCTCCGTTATCCGGTACGGGCCTTCCCAATTAGGTCCCAGTTTTCCTTGATCTTCCACCCTGCTAGCTTCGTTCTTCCGGTATACGAAATCTCCCACTTTGAAAGCTTCGGGTTTGACCCTTCGATTGTAATACTGCTCCACTTTCTTTTTGTATTTCGCTTCCCTTATGGCTGCCATTTCTCGCCGTTCTTCTAACAAATTTAGA
This sequence comes from Artemisia argyi, assembly GCA_030686995.1. Taxonomy (NCBI): domain Eukaryota; kingdom Viridiplantae; phylum Streptophyta; class Magnoliopsida; order Asterales; family Asteraceae; genus Artemisia; species Artemisia argyi. The sequence goes on from CM060682.1 coordinate 199,461,799, forward strand.
TTCAGATTAATTTCATCGTCATTGTTCTCCGGATTTGCCATCATGGTCCGGAAGGTAGGCATACCGATTTCTGCCGGGATGACTGCCTCACTTCCGTAGGTTAGACTGAAAGGAGTTTCTCCGTTGCTAGTTTTTAAGGTGGTCCGGAAAGCCCATAACACGTTTGGTAATTCATCTACCCATCCGGCTCTTTCTCTTCCAAGCCGGGACTTAAATCCCTTCATCAGACTTTTGTTGGCTCTTTCGACCAATCCGTTGGCCTGAGGATGAGCTACAGCCGTGTTGATTTATGTAATATTCAACCTCTCGCACCAACTTCTGAACGGATCTCCCACGAAGTTACTTCCGTTGTCCGTGACGATTATCTTGGGTAACCCGAACCTACAGACAATGTTATCCCACACAAATTTTTTGACTTCCTTACCGGTTGTTTTAGCCAATGGTTTCGCTTCCATCCATTTTGTAAAATATTCTATTGGCACGATAACATATTTAACTTTTCCTGGAGCTTCGGGCAATGGTCCCAAAATGTCAATTGCCCATTGGAAGAAAGGCCATGGCGCCATGACGGAGGTTAATACCGTTTTTTGCAGCTTAGGAACCGGAGCGTGTATCTGGCATGAGTCACATTTCTGGATAACCTCCCTGGCGTCCCAGTGCATGGTTGGCCAATAGTAGTCTTGTCTCATTAGTTTGGCTACAACAGATCGTGGTCCGGAATGCATGCCGCATGCCCCTTCGTGTACCTCGCGGATGACGTAATTAGCCTGGAGAGGTCCTACACACCGTAGCATTGGCCCTAGATAGGATTTCCTGAATAGTACTTCGTCGACCAGTGTGTAGTGGCTTATTTTCATACGAAGGTTTCGTGCTTCATTTAGGTCCTCCGGCCATATTCCTTCTTTTAAGCATCGGAGTATGGGTGACATCCAATTTTCTTCTTCTTCTTCTACTATTGTACTGATTATCTCTTCCTCGGTGGACGGTTTCTCGAATACCTCCACTAAAATTTCTTTCGTTAAGTGATTGAATGCTACGGATGCTAATTTGCTTAGTACGTCTGCTTTCTGGTTCTGTGCCCTTGGAATGTTCTTTATTTTAAAACGTTTGAAGCAAGCAATGTATTCTTTAGCCTTAGCTAGGTATTTGGTCATGCTCTCCGTGTATGCAGTGAACTCTCCGTTAATTTGACTTGCCACCAAGTTCGAGTCTACCCTTATGTCCAGCGCTTCTATGTGCATTTTCTTTTCAATTCGTAGTCCGGCAAGGAGTGCTTCGTATTCTGCTCCGTTGTTGGTGACATTAAAATTCATTCGGAGGGCATAAGTATATTCTTCTTTATCCGGGTTGATCAGTACTAACCCCGCTCCGGAACCATTTTTACTGGAAGCTCCATCGGTATACAAGATCCATTCTTCGGTTTGGGAGATATTGCATATTTCCTTGCCCCTCCTTCTTGGATCCGAATGGACGGTTCCGATGGGTATTTCATTGATGAAATCGGCCAACACTTGTCCTTTGACGGCATTTCTGGGCACATAGGTGATGTTATAAGCTCCTAATTCCACCGTGTATTTAGCCAATCGTCCAGAAGATTCAGCTCTGTTCAGTACTTGCTTGATAGGGTAATCCGTTATGACCTTGATAGGGTGAGCTTCGAAATATCGCCTTAGCCTTCTAGACAGATGTAGCAGCGTTAAGGCTAGTTTTTCAACCGGAGCATATCTTCTTTCGGCATCATGCAGCGTCCGACTTACGTAGTGAACGGGAATTTTTTGTCCTTCTCTTTCAACCATCATTACTCCGCTTATTGCCTCCGTTGCTGCCGATAAGTATAGATACATGTCTTCCTTTGGTTTTGGTGTTGTTAGGCATGGTAGTTCTAGGATCATCTTCTTCATTTCTTGAAAAGCTTTTTCGGCTTCCTCCGTCCATTGATATCTTTCTTTGTTCTCCTTGGTAATGTTCTTCAAAGTTTCAAAGAAGGGCAATGATCTTTCAGCGGATTTTGATAAGAAGCGGTTTAGTGCAGCTAACTTGCCACTTAAACTTTGCATTTCCTTTAGTGTTTTTTGAGATTGCATATCGGCAATTGCTCGGGTTTTTTTAGGATTTGCTCTAATTCCTTCAGAAGTTATCATGTATCCGAGAAACTTATCTTCTTCCACTCCGAACGAACATTTCTTGGGTTTTAATTTCATATTAATTTCCCGGAGGTTATTGAACGTTTCTGCGATGTCGGCCAGGAGCTCTTTCTCCGATTGACTTTTAATGACCATGTCATCTACATATACTTCCAAATTCCTGCCAATTTACGTCCGGAAGGCGGAGTCTACTAGCTTCTGATAGGTGGCTCCGGCGTTTTTCAATCCGAACGGCATTTTTGACGTAGCAATATGTCCCATGATTAGTATAGAAGGCTGTTTTTTCTTCATCTTCCTTTGCCATTTGTACTTGGTGATAGCCTTTGTAGGCATCTAGGAAACACTTATATCGGAAACCCATTACTGATTCAATCTTCCAATCTATCTCCGGCAACGGATAGTAATCCTTTCGGCACGACGAATTGAGATTTTTGAAATCGATGCACATCCTCCAACTTCCGTCCGACTTTTTTACTAACACAGGATTGGATATCCAGGTCGGGTATCGGACGGGTCTGATTATCCCTGCTTTTAACCATTCTTCTATATCCTCATTTATAGCTTGGTTCTTTTCTTCCGAAAAGAACCTCTTCTTTTAAGCAACAGGCTTGTCTTGGATATTCACATTGAGTTTGTGTTCCGCTGCCCATCTGGGGACACTAGTCATGTCCGAAGGTTCCCATGCAAAAACGTCTTGGCTATTTTTGAGCAACGTAATTAGCTGCCTTCTTCCTTCTTTTGAGAAATTTTTTCCTATTGTCACCAGCTGCTTCGGGTAAGCCGGATGAACCAGTATTTCTTTTGTCTCCGTTATTCTTTCTTCTGTCACGGATTCCGGAAGGCCTTCACACTTCATTTCTTTTTCCATCAAGAATTTTTCTTCTAGCTTCCTGCATTCCGATATGATAACGGACCGGGTGACTAAAGTGGCTATGCCTCTTGGTGTTGGGAATTTCATCATGGCATGTATCGTGGAAGGGATAGCTCTCAATTTCTTCATTCCTGAACGTCCCAGTATTATATTATAGGGTGAGGGGGATCTTACTATTGCGAATACCATAGTCGTCCGGCGATATAGTCCTTCGTTTCCGAAGCACACCTCCAGCTCTAACTTCCCCAACGGACTTATTGCTTCTCCGGCAAACCCGACTAGCGGCGTGTTCGTTTTTGTCATTCGGGACTGGAGAGAGGGATCAAGGTTGAGAAAGCAATGCTCATACATCACTTCTATTGAAGCGCCTTGGTCTACGTATATCCTACGTACAGTATACCCTTCGATCTCTGCTTCCACTATCAATGGTTCTTCTGAAACATCCCAGGGAGTATGGGGGGGAAACTTATGGGAGTGTTCATCCAATCCTCTTCCCGATCCATGTTTTTCCGCTTATACTTTCTTTCCGGATATCGAATCATGTTGATAATTCGTCCTTGGTTGGTGTTTTTGTTATTTCTCTGAGGTGCTCTCTCCCTTTGCCGAACATCTTTGATCAAGTGGTCTAGTTTGCCCGTCTCCATAGCTTTTTTGAGTTGTTCCTTTAGATTGTGACAATCGTTAGTGAGGTGACCCTTTTGCCCATGATAGTCACAATATTTGTCCATGTTTTATCTGGCAGGTCTTCCTCTCAACGGAGGTGGTGCCGGAAGTCTAAGATGGTGTTCAGTTGCAAGGATTTCTTTGGGAGCTTTCGAGAGTACGTTTAAGTCAAAGGGCCGGACCTCTCTCCGATTTGGGTCATTGCGGCGGTAATCTGCTCCGTACTCATTCCTGTTTGGATTTTCGTTCCTGGTTTGCCTATAAGGTACATAGTGATCATTTCGCCGGGGTCGGAATTCTTCCCGATGGGTATCTCGCCTACGATTACCTCGGAATGAGGATCGTTGCGTATTCTGGTCATTCCGGTTGTATGAGTTGGAATTGTAATCTTTTCTGTAATTATCTGCTCGTTCTCCCCTTGGCACCTCGGTCAACCGGTATGCTCTCTCGGAACGAATGAAATCGTCTACCCTCATCATCATTTCGGTTACCGTTCGGGGAATTTTCTCCGAGAACCTCTTTGCCAGCTCTGGACATTTGCAGCCGTCCATGAAAGAAGCTATTTACATCACCTCCGGAACTCCAGAAATGCGGCTAGCTTCATCGGTCCAACGTTCCTTGAACTCAGACAGGGCTTCGTTAGCTTTTTGGACGATCTTAGTTATTTCCATAGGGTCTCGGATACATTTTCTTCGCAGGGCAAACCTATGCACGAATTGTTCACACAAAGTGTCCCAGTTGTCGATGCTTCCTCGGGGAAGGTTGTCGAACCATCCTCTAGCCGCATCATCCAGAGTTTGCTGAAACATCATACACCATATGGGCATAGGCCAAGCACCTTGGTTGGCAGCCCCTTCGAACCTTGTGATGTGATCATCCGGATCGGCGGATCCGTCATATAATTTTATGTGGGAGGGCATTGAATATTTTGCATTTTTAGGTCCGGTGAAATCAATTATCCTTCGGGTGAACGGGCTCTTGGATGCTGCTTTGAAAGGCTTGGACAAATCGTCCATCACCTCCTCTTCTGTTTTCTGTGCTTCGACGTCATGAGATTGGGCGGCTTCGAAGTCGAGATGGATAGGTTCGATTGGCGTTTCGCCCGAAGTATTGTACTGTTGGATGAGAGCTTTTAGGGTGGCAATGTGGTTTTGAATTTGTTCCATGTTACTGGTTTGGGTATTGTTATCCGGGCGACTTCCACTTCCTTCAGGTGTTGCTGGGATAGGACCTGTCATCTCTTAGCTTAGGTAGAGTGAATGACGGGTCCCACGGATGGCGCCAATTTGTTGAAGTAAAAGTTCGTTTCTACTTCAGACAAGCGAGGTGAATCCTTCGGACTAGAGTGAGTCCTTCGGATTCAAGGTGACTCTTGCTTATGGTATACTGCTTTGGATATCTGCAAAACAAATACGTCCGTTAGACTCGCCCCGGGAATGTATCCCAGGACCAACCTCCGGCGTGAGAGTGAGTATATGTTCTTAGTGAGAGAAAGTATAAATAAAACTAGAGAGTAGGGAAATATTAGTTAACCTTAAATGAAGATTTCCTCTCTATTTATAGACTCTCTACATGGAGTGCCAGGCTGTTTCGTACTTAGCCCATAATGTTCGCTAGTTTAAACTCCATTACCATATACTTTGGTGTACTTGTTTGTACCTTGGTCTAGGTACTTGTGGGCTTGTCCGAAGGGTTTGTTATCTCCGGACGGTTGAGGTCATGCGGACATTCGTAACCCTTCGGATATTGGCCCGTATTATTTGAACACATCTGAGTGCATTTTACCTGATACGTATCCGGAGGGTATATCCTTGTATGGTGTGTATCCGGAGGGTACATACGTCATCAGTCACATTTAAAAACACAGTATCTTATTTAAAAACAACAAATGAAATATTTGAAGTTCATCTACAACAAAATGTGAAATAAAAAGAAAAACGGAGGCGCGTGACTTACACGCGTTTCTGTAGAGAGTGGTTGTCAATGGAAGCTTTGTATGGTGAGGGTGAATGGGAGCATACAATGTAGAAGTGTATGTAAAGAAGTATCCGTGAATTTGTGTATGTAGAAGTGTGTGAAACATAGTTGTCAGCATCCCAATTTTGATCTTAGAATCTTAGATTTTACGATACTGCAAAGCAAAAATGATCCGGATCCTACATAGGATCTAAGCAAGCTTAAGATCTCATAGGATATCGATCTTGACCAAATGATCTTAAGATCTAATTCGATCCGATATTACTTTTCCTGGATTACAAATTAAAAACTATAAATTTATGTTTTTTTTTTTTTTTTTTTTAGAATTAAAAAAACATCATGTTAATCTTTTTAAACATTTCATAATCATAATTTAGGACAATATTTCTATGAAATATTCATAATATTTTGTGTTTATATATAATAATTTACACATTTGTATATTATTACAAAAACTATTAAGAAATAACATTAGAGTAGGATCTTAAGATCCCGATCCGATCTTACGATCACAATCTAGCAAAGACAAAAACGATCTTGGATAAGATCCTGATATTGAAAACCTTGATGTGAAAAGATATGAAGAATTATGGTCAAACAAGTACAAAGGAGTTACTATGTATTTAATTGAAAGCTCATTTGGGCTAGATGTTAGGTGATGTTCATTAACTCACAAAACTACCTTCTTCCAACAAGTAGAAAAGAGTTACTGTGTATTTAATTGAAAGCTCATTTTGGCTAGATGTTAGGTGATGTTCATTAACTCACAAAGCTACCTTCTTCCTTTTGCATTCAATTGATGATCTTCATTAACTTACAGAGCTCCTTCTTATAGTTAGGGGTGAGCAAACGGACTGGATGGACCGGACCGACTGACAAAATCGACCGGACCGGACCGAGACTGGACCGACCACATTCGGTCCGGTCTCGGTCTAGGGTTTTTCATAATTTCAGTCTCGGTCCGGTTCGGTCCGGCTTAAAAACAGGATATTTAGCCTATTTGGACCGGGACAGAGACCGGACCGGACCAAACCGGACCGACCACATTCAGTCCGGTCTTGGTCTAGGTTTTTTGCCGGATTCGGTCTCGGTCCGGTCCTGTTTTTCTCGGTCCGGTCCGGTTTTGAATCAATGAACGGCCTTACTTACAATAATAAATTCAAAATAATAATAACAATAATAATAATAATAATAGTAATAATAATAATAATAATAAATGCTTCACGCCAAAACTTGCTTATGATCTCTTTATATTCTATATGTTTCGTACTCTCGTATTTCGTTTCTAGCATTTTGTGTATTGTTATTGTATCATGTAAACAAAATTAGAGATATATTTGGAGAGTCTTCTAGATTATTTTGTAAGTCATAAACATTTCTACCAATCTAGAAGATTACAATGAGAGAGCTTTTAGTATAAATAAGTTAATCTCCTTCTCATTAATAAATAATTTTCATTTGATCAACATAAGAAAGTTTTGTGATATTCATTTGTTGCTTTTATGATTAGCCCAATTTATCTTTTACAAATGATTCAAAGCTTCTTTTATCCTAAAAAGACTTATTTGCCATCAATAACGAATATAGGATTGATGACACGGTCTAGCACAATTATTAGTAAGTTGTTTGGATTGATTTGCTTTTAAATTGCACTTCATTAATTACTTAAACATGCTAAACTTTTATAACAAGCATTATATTTTAGACACAAAAATCGAAATTCTCTTTGCGAAACAAGCATCGGCATTTAAGCAAAATCTAGAAGCTAAACGAACGTTGCCAAACAATAAGCATTATATTCTGAAAGCTATAAGCTAAAAGTGTCTTTTATTAGTGTTTCAGATAAGAGCGTCTAAACAGCTAAACGTGTCTCGTTGCCAAAAAATAAGCATTATATTCTAAACACTAATTAGGCTTTGTATGGCAAAAGTAGTCTCAGTGTTTACCATTAGCAAAGGGAGGACATGGATGTTGGACGCCTTCGAAAACCTGGATCGCGCCACTGTGATCTTCCATCCTAAAGAAACTTGTCCACAGTGGCAGACCAGCATCATTCACAAAAGTAGGAGTAACATCATCTCCCAAGGAAGCCAAAACTTCATGAAACAACGCATGACCCCTGCTAACACCTCCCACAGTCTCTTGACCACGCCGCTCTCCTACAAAACCCGTAACCCTATCACGTACGCTCTCTAGATCTTCCACGTAACCCGCAACCCTATCACGGACATGCTCTATATCAAGATCCGCAACCCTATTACGCACAGTCTCTAGAGCAGGATCACCCCTCTCCAGATCAAGATCAGGCTCTTCCACAGACCCACCACTAAAGACAGTTTGATTAAAATCTCCCACGAAATTCGAAACCTGATCACGCAGCGAGCCCAATGCAGCACTGGTACTATCACAGCATGCCACACAACAAACAGTTTGATTCATTAAAATATAAAATACCAACTTGTCAAACTCACGAACATCTAGAGTAATAAATAACGAATCTAACTTTTTTAATATCTTCTCAAACTAATTTTATACTCTAAATAAATAAAAAATAGTTTTATAAATTTACTCCAAACAGTTCAAACACATTAACCATTTTATTTAAAAAAAAATTAAAATATACACACTCAAAAAAACTGCTACAAACATAAATACACACTGTATAATAAATCTTTGTTCAACACATCAAACAAATTCATTAAAATAAAAAATAAAATACGAATTCAAACTATTTTATATTATAAATAAAAAATAGTTTTAAAGCAAAATATGACTCACTCAAACACAGTATTTTATTTTAAAAAAATAAATTTAAAGTTATTAAGTTTTGTTTCTATATTCAAACACACTATTTTATTTTTAACACAGTGTATAGTGTGTTGGGTGAATATGGAATGTGTCTGAATATTATGTGGGTTACAAATTTTGTTGTACCGAACATTTTTCATGTTTCCATACTAGTCTCTTATATTTTAGCTGTGTTTCAGGTTTTGTCCTTGAGGGCTTACTAGTGTTTCTCGTCCTCCAAGCAAAGAGTTTTGTCATTTAAATTTTATTATTTTTATTTTTTATTTATTTTTACTTTGGTAAATAATATTGTTACAACTGATACGATTAGCTATAATAATTTTCTCATATTGTTCTAAATTAATACTTCACGTTGTATTAGAATTATCGACTACTAAATATAGATAAAGAATTTTGATCAAGTTTATCATATTACCTTGTTTCAAAAAATATTACTAGCATTAAAGAAAGATATAATTAACTATTCAAGGGTCAAACTGTCGTTTTGAAAAAAAAAAAAAATAATAAAAAATAATAATAATAATAATTACGTTTTTCTTAAACTGTGTGTTTTTTGTCGTAAGACAATTAATTTGGGACGAGGGGAGTGAGTGAATAAACACAACAAGATTTATATTCCAGTTATATGGGAATCTCATCTTTTTTGGGTTATGATGTGCTCCATTAACCATTATTTCCGTGATAGTTTTTGTAGATCCCTCTTTCTGTTAGGGTAAGGATCTAGTGAGAAGAAAACTTAAAATAAGAAGGATGAGAAATAATTATAACCACACATTTGAGATGCATCGACTTGATTGAGATGCATCTCTATTCATTTATATGCATCCCAATTAGTTTCGAAAGTGATTTTGAAGTGAAAACGATGCAAAGTAGTACTAACAATAAATTTGACCCTCAGAGGACGAAAAATGTATATGATTCGTTTAACTTGATGAAACACATCTAATATATGTATATGCATCTAATTTTTTGCTAGAAAATATATTATGGTGCATTTAAAAGACTAGTGATGCATCTAATTCAAGTAGATACATCTCAAATATGTAGTTATAAACTTATAATTATTTATTATCCTTCTCATTTTAAGTTTTCTTCTCATTTGATCCTTGATCGTTTTTCTTAAGTCATATAAAACAGTTGCTTTGTAAAGTTATACAACAACATCATAACAACCTAAGAGAATATTCATTTAAAGAAGACCACGGTTTTACTATCTTGGTTTATATTAAGAGGAAGATATATAAAGAAGGAAAACAATCTTAACTCGATGGTTCTCACACAAAAGTAAACATTCCCATCGACTTTCCCATCTTTATATTCTTGGGAACAAACTAAAATAGTCTATCAAAATTTCCATCGACTTTCCGATATTTATTTTCACACAAAGTAAACAATATTCTATCGAATTAGAAAAACTAAGGGTGCGTTTAGTTGGAGAGAAATTCTTTATTTTTCTAAGAAATTTTTCATAAGAAAATGAAAAAACTGAAAACGCGTTTAGTCGCACTTTTTTCCAACAATTTTCAAAAAAAATGAAATTCTCATTTTCTAAATTTTAACTAAGAAATTGAAAAGACCATTCAACCATTCTCACTTTTTTCTTTCTCATTTTTTTCTCTAACTCTAAAAAAAAAACATACACCATTCTACTCTTAATCTTTCGTGTCATCCTCTACCGCCGACCGTTGCCACCACAGCCCGTCACCGCCGCCACAGTCGCAATTTGAGGTAATCTTCTTATCATTTTAAAAAATGGAAAAATATAACTCCAACTAAACGCGTTTTCAAAATTCTCAACTCTTCTATAGAGAAGAAAAACCATCATCTTCTCAAGGGATTTAGAGATGAAAAAATTGAGAAATTTTTCATCAACTAAACGGCCCCTAAAACAACACTAACCACAAGATATCAAATAAAAAGTTGGTTCCTTCTAAAAAAGTATAAAAAGTCATTAGTTGTTAAACATACGTCACTTATTGCTTGTTTTGGGCGAAGAATTAATAAACAGTCGGAGTATTAATGAACATTTTATATTAGCGAACATTTTTTTTACTAGTGAACATTCTCACAGAATATTGATGGACATTGTGTATCAATGAATAAAATAATAATAATTAAAAAAATAAAAAATTTAAAAATAATAATCAACATTTTATATTGATGAACATATCATACATACTCGCAGGATACCCTGAGCGTTGCGGCGGCCGGTACCTTAAATAAAATTTTCCGGTGAATCATGTATTTTAGTTTATTATGTTCTTTTCTTACAATAAATTTACGGATATTGGCACGAGCTCGTTGCCTCGTGTCCGTTTGGGCTCAAGCCCGTTTGGCCCGTGCCCGTTCGGGCTTGAATATTTGTATAATGTGCTTTATTATTTGTATTAGTGACATTTAATGTAAGAATTGTGTTTAAGTAGTTGTACAATATGCTTGATAATTTGTATTTCTTATGTAAAAGGTGTTTTGATAACTGTATTAATTGTATTTATTAAACAGTTAATTAATTGTATTTAATGTACATAATGATTTATTTATCGTATTTAATGTTAGTATTTTTATTTTAATTAGTTGTACTTTCAGCTTAAGAACTTTTAAATGTTACTAGTAGTATTTATAGCATCACATCACTTGCTTGTAATACCAAATAGAAATGGAAAATGTTGATTTTATACTCGCAGGAAAAAAAAAAAAAAAAAAAAAAAAGATCAGCAAACTCAGTTATTCACAACAAATAAAGGATTTTGTGGAAATACAGTAACCACTCGCTAATCGTTTATAAATATCCGATGTGAATGTGACAAACAACAAGCCTCATGCCGTAACCCTATGGCCGGTACATCTTTACATATTTTACACAATGTAGTAATACACCTTAGCTATTAATTTTGCTTGAAATACTAGCTTGCTATTTACATATTGTACCAACATCAATAATCTATACATATCGCAATAAGCAAGTGTATATATGCATACAAAAATAATGTTGCAGGTTTAAGATGTGCGATACCAGTTTACATGGGTATATTGGGAAATCCACATCTAGAGCTTTATGGAGCCTGAGGGGAGCCATCTAAACCATCAGGCGAAGAAGTGAAAGAGGGAAGCCATATTTCTACACGAGTCCCTCCAGCTCCAAGTGGGGCCTCCATGCACCGAGGAGATATCACTCTGACGACACAACCGTAGCTTTCTAATATCTCTCGGGCAACTGTTAACCCAGCTACAAAGTTCCATGTCATGTTGTCTTCAACCATACCTTTTGATAGAATATCTGCTCCAAATGGCGTCAACGAATGCATTTGTGTCTGCAACAATAAATTAAATGTTAATTGCCTATATCTTTTTCGTATTCTACACAATTTTCACCTTGTGGGCTAATCTTCATTCCTTGGGCACACAGATAACTGTGTATTATGTAGATGTAACATTTTTTGACCCATTGACTGATAAATGGGTCGTTTCGGGTCAAATGGTTAAACAAAACATCTACCTTGTAGAATGTGAGTCAAAAGTCACTAAGGGTGTAATATAGTAATGCATAAAACTTCCTGAACCATACAATTTAAATAAGGGGAAATTGCCAAGTAACGCGACATAAAATCCAAAATATTCAGTTGATTCAATTTCTAAGAAAATTTTTTATTTTTCCCAGAACTGAAAACTTTTGGAAGTCAAAAAATGATCAACACATTTGTCAATTTTACTCGCTCCTTTTTGGTAAACAAAGACTTGCATTATCTTTTATTGAGTGAGCAAGTAGTGGATACAGGATACCGCACATTGACAAATTTAGGATCATGTTACCTTTCTCCCTTGAAAATAGAGACATTGGCATTATGTAGCTATATTTTATCATATCTGACGCACTCGTTATTTACAAACAATTTAAATTTTTCGGGAAAAAATTCGGGTCAATCCAACCAAACCCACACCAAGATTACTTATTTTGAGACAACCTTTATCCAACTGCCCGACTCACCCATGTGCCAGCTCCAACTCTATCTATTAAGAGTACAAGTTGAGATTCAACTCACCATGTAGTGCATATCAGGTCCATCGTCGTCAATTATGATAAGAGCACCGCCAGCTGGAGCTGAAGTGGACACGATCTCAACCATTCCTCCTACATTTGTACGCAATAAAGCGCCCTCGATCAAATTGCTTAAAGCCTGGCGCAGAGCAGGTTCTTCAACAGCAACCTCCAAAGACTGGGGAAGTTCAGATATTTGTACGGCACGCTGTTGCTTAAGAGCCAGGGGTTCAAGTGCATCCACAAGATCAGAGAGTACATCAGAAGCATTGCATGGCCTAATCGACATGAAAGACACATATTAGTAATAGTATATGTTAACTTTTGTTATATATGCAATGTTTAGCTTGGCAGACTTTGATAAAATATTTTACTAGATCAAATGTAAGAACGTGGAAATCCTAAGAAGGACAAAAGAAAGAAAACTAATGTATACCTGATGTCCTGTGATAACAGAGGCGCAAGCGTCAGAGGTGGCATGGGCATTTCCAAATCCCTGGATTTAGAAGAGAGAGAGAACGGTCCACCATACTCATGCCCGGTAGTGACGGAAGTGTCTTTTGAGAGGACATTGGATAACTGATTCCTCAATGACTCATGCATTGACTCGTCTATTTTCACTAGGTTTTCTTCATTGTAGCGAACTATATTAGTCTGAAAAGAAAATCAAAAACTATTATCATGTATACTGCTTGAAGCCCAACAAAAAAACCATGCAGTGAATAAACCATTAATAATATGTTCCCGTGCAAGAGCAAACCTTTGTCACTTGAACAGCATCTTGGAGTTGTTGAAGAGTATCTTTTATATGGTCGCCTAATACCATTATGTCTTCAACAATATCATATGGAATCTATAATAACAAATGCACATAAACACACTGTTAACTTAGAAACAATTAACTTAAAATTATATTTTACAGGTTTGGTAATGCACCTCATTTTTCTTCATAGTGACTGCTAACATTTTGCTTAAGGTACGAATGCTAGAAAGTGGACCACGGATCTGCATATAGACAAACAGATGATCATAAGCCAAAGAAGTTTATATGTCTAGAATAACTATAAGGAAGAAGAAGGGGTTCTTTATATTCTATTTTTGAGTATGCTTACTTGCTCAACCAAATTATTCATCCTAACATTGTTTTGCCATGAAGATTGCTGAAGTAACATTGCTTTCTGTCGTAAAACACAAACAGAAAATAATTAAGTTTCAATCATATCAGTCTTTTGAACATTCAGTCTCTAACATCAGAAACCAAATCAACAATTTTCAGTAATAATATTACAGAAATGGGTCATTTACCTGATCCATAACATACGCTATAGCGACAGAGCGAGAGATGTTTATTGCATTTAATCTCTGTTCAGCGGAGAAATTGTGCATTTCCAATGTTTTATCTACAAAGCTCTGGATTTCCCATGATTTTGGGATTGAGTATGGGTAAACCGCATAAGAATCCTCAGAGGGTGAGCCTGGTCTTACATCATCCTCTTCTTTCCTTATTTCCAACTTTGGAAGTTCAGCAACCAAAAATCCCACAACAAACGGATGCTTCACCATAGGGAAAACCAACGCTCTGTGCTCGGGAATAATTTCTGCCTACAATTTACATTAATATGTATCCTAAATTGAAGAAAGAACAATCAGAAGCAAAAAAGAAAATACTATATCCTATTTTGTAGGAACATTAGATTGCATAAATTATATACCTGCTGTTTCAAAAGAGAGGCTTCTGCTACCCTTAATCCTGTCGGGATACTAAAATTACCGATTACTATCAAGATATCAGACACATTCCTTCCTGGATAAATAGTGACTCTACGCAACTCTAGTCTGTCCATAACATAACTTCCAGCTGGCCTCACATACACCTGAAAAATCATGGCATATTGATCAGGATTCACCACAGTTGAAGACATCAAAAGCACACATGCTATGATGATCCTTAAGATTTAAATCTATCTTCTAATTACTAGGAACAATACCATCCTCATCAAAATGTGTTTTGAATGGTGATAACACACATTGGCAGCGAGTCTCAAGTTCAAAAACACTAGTTCAAGAGGTTCAGTTATTACCAGTTAGCCGCAGGCCACTGGTTCCCTCATTTACATGTTAAAGGTCTTGTATATCGCAAAAGGTAAAGAGCTTGGGCATGGGACATATGAATACTAGTTAGAGTGAAATATCTATAACAGATGTGAGACTTCCTGTTTGCATGAGGGTAGAAAACGGCTAGATACAAAGAGCAAGGAGGAAGGTTTATCTATCGAATTTGAATGAAATAAGTCGATAACAATTAAGACCAACTATTTTACAAAATAAACGGAGCATGCGGTTTTCGTCAACAAAAGATGGATTTTTCTTTACTTAGAACTAACAAAACCTACATCACTTGATTCACTTCTCAAACCTCCTGTTCCACATTGTGTGTAGCTGTGAGTAGCATTATAGCACGGCTCTAATAAGTCCGGTGTAGCAAACTTCTAAAGATTTCCCACTATGGTTAATGGTTTAAGCCGATTAAACATATTATGGGCCAACCATGCTTCGGAAACTATAAGTCCAGTGTGGCAAACTTCTAAGGATTTCCCACCATGGTTAATGGTTTAAGCCGATTAAACTATGCTTCGGAAACTATAAAATGGTACTATGGTTTTTCCAAACTTAATGAGGAGAGATTAATACATCTTGTCATCACATACCAGATTCACTGCAAGCCTCCATCTTCAGGACACTACCACTAAATAATGAGTTATAAGGATGCTAAAGCAACTCCAAGTTAACAAGTCACTATGTTCCCCGTGACTCATAAGCCATAACCCAAGAACCGACTTCTAAAATGACCTAAGCCTCCTCAAAATGGTTCAAGTCATTCTTTGATGAGCTACTCCTATGATAATGAAGCTTTTAACCACCCCATTCTCAGCTAGCTTGTGTTATAACCAAGAGTCCAAGAGGGTTTGTGAGATTGCTTACTAGCATTTGCAATTTACAACAACCAGCATTTCACTTAATAGTTACGTTTTTATAAAAACAAACATCTACTGCTTTCTTCTCGTTGCTACTACTTAATAAACTCAATTATAAAAAAGCTACCATGCATGTATATATTTTAAATGTTAGATGCTCTAAAAAACCCGTCTCCAAAGTCCAAAACACAGTAGCAGCAGTTGTTTGTTTTATAAAAGCTCTTGGTGTTTGTATCTATAATTATCATTATCAAGTATATAATGACATAAAAGCTAAACGCTCCTAAACATTCCAAAACTAGCAGTAGCAACAAGTAGTAGTGTAAAATGACGTAAACACAAAAGGCGTCATTTATTAGCGTGTTTCAAATAGTAGCAGTGACGGAACCAGGGGGTGTCCCGGGACACCCATGGGTTTTTGTTGCGTAGTGTTAATTTTGTTAAAAAACCTCGATTTTTCTTAAATGCACCCAGTCCCTAAAACTTTTATTTGTAATATTGTTTAGTTTATTCTAAATGCACCTGGTCGTTTTATGTCCTGGTTCCGTCCCTGAATAGTAGCATTTAAACAAAATCCAAAAGCTAAACGCTCGTTTTCCAAACAATAAGCATTAGATCCTAAACACTACACACTCAACACATGGTTAATTTATAACTTTTGTTTGTTTTATAAAAACGTTTAGAAACATGTATCTTATTATCATTTCAAATAGTATCAATTGGCGTTTGTTTATAAAAGCGTTTGGTAACGTAGTTGTATCCGTAATTAAACCGAGAAATTAGCAATAGCAACAAGTAACATTATTATTATCAATTATATAAAAGAGTTTGGTAACGTAGCTGTAACCGTAATTATACCGATAAATTCGCATCGGGATGAACGATCCTGCGAAACAAATCCAACTGCTCAACACAAAGCGTCTGAAAATCACAACTCGGCAACTTATCCATCTTCTCCTCCTCAATCCTCTCCACAAACTCCACCGGAGAACTCGACGACGCCTTCCTTATCGCCGCCGCCACCGCCGCCGCCGAACTCACCGTCACCACGTCATCTCTTTCACCGTTATTGTTGTTGTTGTTACTGATACTTACTGTACGGATACTGCAGTGTACGGCGGTTGATGGTGATGATTTTGGATTGAAGTGGTGGAGGAGATTGTAGTGGTGGTGGTGTGGTGTGATTGAGAGGAGCATGGTTTAAGTGGTGGTTAGTTGGTTTGGATAGAGTGTAACGGTCTCAGTCCTTTACACCTTTTGTTAGAAAAGAACATTTTGTTATATGTATATGTATAATAAAAAAATGGTTAATGTTGAAAAAGTTTAGTCTTGAAAGTTGATTATTAAAAGTCAAATGTGAGAATTAATACTCTTATTAAAACACCTCATTACTTA
The DNA here is from genome assembly GCA_030686995.1 of Artemisia argyi. NCBI lineage: Eukaryota > Viridiplantae > Streptophyta > Magnoliopsida > Asterales > Asteraceae > Artemisia > Artemisia argyi. Next base: position 199,478,668 of record CM060682.1, read on the forward strand.
AAAGTACAATAATTTATTCACATTGTATAACCAATTAAAAACATATCTACCAAATTAAATACAACCAATAAAAACACAAACCGGGACGCTTCAAACCCGGCAGGTTGACCCGGTTTAATTTGACCCATTTTCGATGACCCAGTTTAGATCGACCCATTTTTCGACCGGAACGGTTCAACCAGTTGAACTACCCGGGTCGAACTGGGTTCAAATCATTATCCATTATATAAAAGTACAATTATCACATTGTACAACCAATTACTCCGTAAAAACATATCTACCAAATTAAATATAACCAATTAAAACACAAAACGGGTTGACCCGGGACGCTTCAAACCCGGCGGAGTGACCCGGTTTAATTTAACCCGTTTTCAACCTAACCTAGTAAGTTGACCCGGTTTAAATCGATCCATTTTTCGACAGGAACGGTTCAACCGGTTGAACCACCCGGGTCGAACCGGGTTTCAAAACATTATGTTTAATTTTCAAATCTTCATCATTTTATTAATTTTCGTTTATAACATATAAATTTTTTTATCAATAAACTATCTGTCGCTATAAAATCCCGTTGCTATGCACGGGTACTCGTCTAGTCATACAAATTAATAAACACACAAAGCTTCATACAACCTAACAAGTTGATGATACATATAGTTTTGAAAATCGGACGAGACCAACCTTTAACCGGGAATCGGTGTTGCCACCGATTCGGCTAACCAATAAAAGCCATCAGAAAATGAACCAGAGAGGACCCGTTGAAACAGATACAAACTGGTGAATCAGGCCTCATCGAGATCTATTTCTCTGGTTAATCGTCAAAGGGTACCCGAAGGAAAAACTGAAAAGTTGAAACTAAAAAATGAAATGTTGAAAATATATATTTCAAAATGAAACTATTAATACAAATCGAAAACCGGGTTGACCCGGGATGCTTCAAACCCGGCGGGTTGACCCGGTTTAATTTGACCCGTTTTTTACCCAACTAGGCAAGTTCAACCGGTTTAAATCGACCTGTTTCTCAATTGGAACGGTTCAACCGGTTGAACAACCCTGGTCGAACCGGATTTCAAAACATTATGTTTAATCCCCAAATCTTCAAACTTTTATTATTTTTCGTTTATAACCTATAAATTTTTTTTTTTTTTTTTTTTTTTTTTTTTTTTTTTTTTTTTTTTTATCAATAAACCATCTGTCGCTATAAAATCCCGTTGCTATGCACGAGTACTCGTCTAATTATTATACAATTGATTCTTATTTTTTAAAATAAGGATTATCAATGCAACTAGTTTAAAAATTAGGTATCACTTGTATAATTAAAATTGAAAAGCACAATAAGTGTGGTTTTTTGTAAACGACATAAGCGAAATATGTAATTTTTTCTAATTTCTATAGTGTAAAATAAAGTAAAAGTTGTGATAGAATTCTAAATTGTTTTAGCAGCGTTAGAAAAAGTAGTGTTGAGTTTAATGTACGTTTTAAGTTTTCAAATAAGCTTTTTATCAAAAACACTAAATATTAAATGCTTCAAAATGCTTCGCGCCAAAACGTGCTTATGATCTCTTTATATTCAATCTGTCTCATATTTGGTTTTTAGCATTTTGTGTATTGTTATTGTTGTTGTATCATGTAAACAAAATTAGAGATATATTTAGAGAGTTTTCTAGATTATTTTGTAAGTATGTCATAAACAATTTACATTTCTACCAATCTAGAAGATTACAATGAGAGAGCTTTTAATATAAGGGGATATATTGGCTACAATTAATGTAGCCAATTGACTACAATCTTCATAAAAAATACATACAAAATGACACAAGGACCCACAGAATAAGATTCAGGGACAACAAAAAGATTTAGAGACCCACATTTTTAACATAAAATTGTAACCAATTAGCTACAATTTATATTCACTTAATATAAATAAGCTAATCTCCTTCTCATTTATAAACTATTTTCACTTGATTAAAATGAGAAAGTTTTCTAATATTCATTTTTTGCTTTTATGATTAGCCCAATTTATCTTTTACAAATTATTCAAATATTCTTTTATCCTACAAAGACCGGTTTGACATCAATAACGAATATAGGATTGATGATACAGTCTAGCACAATTATTAGTAAGTTGTTTGGATTGATAATAGTGTGACATTTTACACAAGCTTTTTCGCCTTCAAACTATGGACTATAAATAAATAAATAAATCTTGTTACACCACCCCCATATTGAGCAAACATGCTAACCCACATACCAAAAACTCGATTTACTAATCAATAATGCATAAAAAAAATTGTCATTCAATTCTAGAGTAAAAAAGTATAGGTTATGTTAGAAGTAGAAGTAATTCATATTTATGTAAAGTCTAGAGACTAGTTTTCCAATATGACTTAATCGAAATTAATTCATGATATCGATCTTAATCTAAATTTCTTTCTTCAATAACTTATTTTATATTCCTAAGTAGTGTACTATGTATATAAGTGTGTACTTTTAAGCTTGTTAGAGTTAATTACATAAATCGTCTTTTATGGTTTTACACACAATTTCACCTTAGTGAACTATTTATATGAGGGGTGTGGTTATACCCACTAAATAATGCACACACACTCACAAATCATACCAGAGTTACGGTGTAGAAGGAGTTTATCACCTACGCCGTAACATATTTTATAACTAAAAGACCGAAGTCAACGATTCTGAAGGTTTCGGCGTAACTCCATCGATATGGTTACGCCGTAGATATCCAATGACTTAGAGAATTTATGAGATCAAGAAGGTTACGCTGTAACATCATGCATAAGGTTACGGCATAGAAACGACATAAATGTTAACGAGCATTCTACGGTCGTAACCTCTTCTTGAGGTTACGCCGTAGACATTATTATAAAGATAAGATCGTCAAAGATACGAAGGTTACGGCGTAACCCATTACTTAAGGTTACACCATAGTTAGATCGAAATTATAAATACAAGTCCTAAATCTGCATTATACGATACCACTTTTTACCACAACTTTGAAGGACGAATTTAGGGTTTCATCAAGGACGAATCTCTGCTGCTTTCAGTCACTTTCCAAGGGACGAATTTAGGGTTTCATCATGGACGAATCTCTGCTGCTTTCAATCACTTTCCAAGGGACGAATTTAGGGTTTCATCAAGGACGAATCTCATGTAATTTTCCAAATCTTTTTGTATTTTTAAGTTTTTCCGTTTTCTTTGTTTTTCTTCTAATTTTTTCTTTTTCTAAAATTGATCTGTAGGAGCAGGGAGAAGCAGATTCTAATGAAGTCGGGATAACATCTCAACAAGATCCCGTCGTGTTGTCTAGTGAATTTGCTGAAAAAAGCCAAGACAAAAAAACAGCAAGTTTCGCTGAAATGTTAGATGATGAGCAGGTGATTTTCCAAATTCGTCACATCCATTAATCACAAACTCATCACTCACTTTATTCGTCTTCAAGAGGCTCTTGCTCAAGTCGTATTTCCATCTCCATAAGTCCTATTTCCATCTCCAACTCCTGAAACTCTACCTCGACCTTTACTCTTAAAAACTCCCACATGTCATCTTCATAACAAATTTCAGCATCATTCTTTAGACTCAACTCTTTAATATCAGCTATGATTGTATTCCATTAACTCATTGACAACCTCAAATATGTTGGTTCTATTCCATAGCCAGTCAACACCTCAAAAAGATGTTTTAACTCTTCCGATCTTCACCTACACTAACAACATCAAAGGGCAACAGACTCATAAGTAGTGTGTATTGTTATTGTTGTTGTATCATGTAAACAAAATTAGAGATGTATTTAGAGAGTTTTCTAGATTATTTTGTAAGCATGCCATAAACATTTACATTTCTACCAATCTAGAAGATTATAATGAGAGAGCTTTTAGTATAAATAAGCTAATCTCATTCTCGTTTATAAATTATTTTCACTTGATCAACATAAGAAACTTTTCTAATATTCATTTTTTGCTTTTATGATTAGCCCAATTTATCTTTTACAAATGATTCAAAGCTTCTTTTATCCTACAAAGACTGGTTTGGCATCAATAACGAATATAGGATTTGATGACACGGTCCAACACAATTATGAATAAGTTGTTTGGATTGATGATAGTGTGACATTTTACACAAGCTTTTTCGCCTTCAAACTATAAATAAAAAATCTTGTTACACCACCCCATATTGAGCAAACATGCTAACCCACATACCAAAAACTCGATTTACGATGTCATTTAACATATATTATCATTCAATTCTAGAGTAATTCATTTAAAGAGTAAAATACTAATCAATAATGCATACAAAAATTATCATTCAAAAGTATAGGTTATGTTAGAAATAGAAGTAATTCATTTTTATGTAAAGTTTAGAGACTAGTTTGTTAATATGACTTAATCGAAATTAATTCATGATATTGGTGTTAATCGAAATTTCTTTCTACAATAACTTATTTTATATTCCTAAGTAGTGTACTATTTATATAAGTGTGTACTTTTAAGCTTGTTGGAGTTAATTACATAAATCGTCTTATGGTTTACACACAATTTCACTTTAGTTACTATTTATATAATGGGGTGTTGTTCTCGTTTTGATAAACTTAAGGAGGTGCTAGGAATAACTTGATGTACAATTAATATATGTTGCCATACAAACACCCTTCATTCAAAACTAATAGTAATACACACAAACACACAAAACATGTATAGCCTTAAAACTGAACGTTGTTCCCCTTGATCGGCTCTGACAAACCTACGACACAAACCAGATATCGGTAACCAAAACCACAAAAGAACAAACCCCAACTACGGTTTTTGGTTCTATGAAAGATAGTCTCTATAGCCCCGACCGTCGCCGTAGTGCTTCTCCGAATGATTACACTTCGTCGGATTTGACGGACGTCAATGACGACGAGAGGGTGAAGATTATATATTACACATTTGTTGTCACAAGTTGTGCCGATTTTATAAGAGTCTTCGTGAAAGAGACCCTAATAAACCGAGAACAAGGTTTTATTCGTGTGGTAGTCAAGCGTAATGAAGAAAAAGTTTTCAGATATTCAGGAAATTAGATTCTTATCTAATTGCGGTGCATGATGGGGAGGCTTTGTATGAACTAGGGGAACACCCGTACAGTGATCTTAGAGAAATTCATTGGTTGAAAATTGCTATCTTAACTAAGAATGGGGGAAAATATAAGGATCTCCACAACGGGGAGAAAATTATTGAAACGAAGTCAAGCGCGAGAATATTTGAGGAAGCAGCAATTGCAGTTACAGACAATGTTGGAAAACCGGAGGTATGGAGACATAGTTTCGATATAACTGCTCTCATGGCCTCTGAGTCTTCAAGGTTTTATGGTTTCGTGATGTGCTCGCAAAAGAGTTTGAAGATGGTACCGAGATGATTTGGCAGAGGAAGAAGAGGAAAAGGACGGATAATACGACTGTGCTGGGTTCATACAGAAGAAGTGGAAAGATTTTTTGATGTGTGCACGGAAATTTGTATACCCAGATCCAGTCATCTATGACCCCCAAACAATGTTGGGTGCGGTTGAGTATCTAGTAAACCCTATTGCAGCCTCAAACGTCCTTTCATTGCTATGCTATGTGATTAAGTCAATTTAAGTATAGTTTTTAACCGAAGAAATGCTTAGGAAAGTATTTCCCCGGGTCGTTCTCCCAACGAAAGTTGAATGAAATTTTCAATTCCCGATTCGTAAAACGTGTCGTGAAAGTGATAAAAAGTGATTTCAAGGAGATTACACTAAGGAATAAGTAAATGAAGCACAAATAATCACTTAAGCACGTATTTCAAATAAGGAAACCAAAAACGTAACGTAGAATCGAAAACGTAAGCTTAAACGTAAAATAAACGTCAACGTACGAAATAAAACGTGAATTTTGAGCTACACAACTCCTACGGACTTGAAAATAATTTTGAAAAGTTAAAAATGATAAAAGAAAATTTTAAGAAAAAGAAAAAAAATATATATATATATATATATATATATATATATATATATATATATATATATATTTATGAATTAAAAACTAATTTACTAATTAAAAATTAAAAGAAAATGCAAATAAGGTGAGAAAAATGCAGAATAAATTTTGAAAATTATAAAATAACTAAGAAGTAATTTTAAAATTGAAAACTAATTTTTTTTGGCTTTTTGTATAATTTTTAAGAATTAAAAACTATTAAATCTAAAAAAATTCAAATTAAATTCAAAATAAATGGGAAAAATGCAAATTAAATTTCTAAAATTCTAAAATAATTGAAAATAAATTTTAAAAATATATTTGGATTTTTATAGGCTTTTTCTGATTTTTTATTGGATTTTTTAGTAATTAAAATGTATTAAAAAATGAATAAAAATGAAAATAAAATAAGAAAAATAGTAAATGGACTTAGAAAAATTTGAAAAAATTACAGAAAATCTAAAATATTAAAATAAACTTGAGAAAAAATTTTGAAAAGAAAATAATTCAAAAAAGTGCTTATTTGCTGAAAACTGCTTATTTAAAGTGCTTATTATTAAGCACTCCTTGACCAAAGTTGACCAACACTTAACCAAAAGTATATTTGACTCAACAAAGCTTAATGGGACAGAATTGAGGTCAAATGACACACAGAAACACAGAAAAGGTTCAAACAGATGGCAATAAGCAATATGGATATAAGCAATAAGCTGAGCAGATAAGGCAATAAGCAAAACTCAATGGAAACAGTAACTAGGGGTATAATAGAACTCAATTGATCAACAAACCTCAGCTTAAAAGCCACTAAACAAAATTGCAGCCCTATGAATGAAAACAGACACTATGTTCTACTAACTCAACTTGCAGCTTAATTCTCAAGCACTAAATAAGCTAATGAGAGACACCTAAGGGGGGCAAAATAAAGCTAGTACTATAGAGAACCTAAAAGTATGAAAAGCCCTAATTCTACTACTCAATTGATGGCCTAAAGGAGCCCTAGATCAGATGTGCATGAGCTAACTTTTACCCTACCTTGACTTTTTCTTTTGCAAACTAAATTTGACTAAAATAACTTTATACTTATCAGAGCTTATTCTAAATGTAATACTAAGGTAATCCATAACTTAATTATCCTAGATGCAAACTAATTCTAACTAGGTTCACTTATTACAGGTTCAGATTCACACAGAAATGCAAATGAGATTGATCTTTTGACTTTTAGTCCTTAACTCTACAAATTTATTGCCTAGTTTAACCTGTTTATGCCTAAGTGAGCTAATGAAACACCAAGAACAGTAACTAGCCTGCTAGAACCCACAGAATGCACCAGATCCAAACACTCCTTTACTAAGCTGTTTACACTACGTTTTAGATTTCCAAGCTTAATTTCAACAACTAATGATCTAACACTACTACTTAACTTATCTAAGGACTAATTGATGCAGTAAAATGAAGAAGGACTTACTCACAATCAACACAGATATGCAAATCTCAAACACAATAAGCACAAAAGAATAGATCCAACAGATTGACAGATATGAAAAAGTAGACTTAAAATTAAAACAATCAAAGACCTAAATACTAAACTAAAACAAAACCAAGGCAAACTACCACTACAGATGATATCTAAGCAAACATGAACAAACAAATAGACAGAAATCAAAAGTAAAACAGATTAAACTAAATTAGCAGAATCTAAAAGACAAGAAATGAAACCATAAATGAAAACTTACAAACCACCTCTCAGCTAAACAGAGAGGTGTTCCCACACAGCCTATCTTTAATAGGCTTCACCAACACCATTCTTCATCAATGTAACTCCAGAAACTCAGGAATCATTATCATATTCAGACCTTGACTTTTATTAACCAATCATTTGAACTGAATTTTGAAGCAGAAAATAACCATAAAATTTGCTAGAAACTATTTGAATGATCTCAATACAACAATACTTAAAAGTTTTAAACAATAATAAACAGAATATAATTGCTGAAAATTAAATTGTAAGTAAATATAATGAAAATATGAATTATATTAAAACTGAAAAGAGAGTACAATTTGAAAATTAGAAATTACAATTAACTGTAAATAAAACTATATTTAAACCTACTCCTACTCCTAGCTAATCCTAAAATCTAACAGACTTTAATTGATGGTGAGGAGGGGTATATATATAGCTGAGTGGAGAGCTTGGTGGATGCTTCTGGATTGCCATGTCACTGATCCGTGCTCCTTGTGTTTCTTTGAGTCCCCTCATAGCCGTTGATCATCCAATATCATTCATTATTAAATCCACACCCTTGGATTGTGTGTGTGATGTGATCGATCCTTTGTGTGTCCTGTGATTGGACCACGTGACATTCCCTGACACCTCCTGACACGTGACTGACCCTTCTAGAAGCTCTAATTATTAAGCAATTATTACCATACGAGGTAATTTTATGAGATGGGGGATTAGGGTTCTTGGAATAGTAAATTCTGGATAGTGGGGGGAAAATTGGGGGGGCGGTAAAAGGTTTTTGGGGATTTATTAATATTGGGTATTGACCGGGTAAAGGATTGTTGACTTGGGTATATTATTGGGTGGACCGGATGTGGGTGATAAATGTGGGAATGGGCTTGGTAGGTAGGTGGTGGGCTTATAATTCTTCTGGGCTAAAAAGTATTTGGAATTGGATTTATTTGGTGGTTTTAGTTTTAAGATTAAAATGACAAGTACCAAGTTTGTATAATATGAAACTTCAGGGACCAATTCTGTAAATATTCAAACTTTCTTCCAAGGGCTAATGTTGCCAATTTCCGAATCATGGAGGAACAGGTTGACGTTTCTTGAAATATTTCCTCAAAGGACTATTTTTGACAAACTTTAAAAGTTGAGGGACTGAAGTTGTCATTTTCTCAAACTTTGATCAAGGACTAATTATGCACTTTGATGAATCTCTGAGGACTTTTAATGACTTTTTAAGCTTCCTTTGATCATTTTGCTTCCCCGGCTCCGGCTTTTGACCTTTTTCCATTCTCGTGCTCGTTTTTGTCGGTTTTGGCTTTGTTTTTATTCATTTTTCACATATCCGTACCTGCACATACACAAATACAAAAACACACATTCTCTTGGCATATTTGGTTAGTATTTGGTGTATTTGGTCTGATTTTGGTCTAAAAAGGATGTGTGAAAAAGCACACATCACTACGTAAGATGACTCTTATCACAGTTTGCAACTTTTGTTTATGAAACCTATATGGTAAACAAAAAAGTAATTTATGATTTTATAATATGATTTTGTGCAGGATAAGTATTATGACGGCCTCGGAGGGCCCGGAGGCGGCCGGGGAGCGCATAGAGGCGGTCGATCGTGACTTGATCGTGTTTAGTATATTGATTCGTACTTGTCTATACTATATTGTTTATCGGATATTGTGATATTTTATCAGCTTATCAATTATATGCAACATTAGTTTTCAGTAGCACATCTATGAGGATCAACCAAAGTTGGGCATTCGCAAGTCATAGCTAAGCTTTTGAGTTGTCAGGTTTATATTGGTTGATTACTACCGGAAAGTTAACATTTTCCACTGTACGTTTTTTTACTAGAATTATTTCACCATACAGTAACATGAAACAAATCAATGCACGTTTTAAAGCAAATCAATGCATGTTTATGTACCTGCTATATCTTGATCCTTGCTCTGTATAGAGTGTTTTGAATGTTGGAAATAGCGGTTGTCTTTACAGATGACAAATTGCAAATTGTCATGAAGGAAATCTGATGGTTTGAAGATTTTTATATGTGGTATTAATGGTTACACAGATAGCTATGTATCTTGATAGTTTCATGTGTTGGTAAAAACATCATGGTCCTATATTCTCAAGGTTTGAACTTGAGGAAAAATGATGCTGAGTTGATGTTGTGATGAATAAAGATGGAATTATCTCAGCATAGAAGTCTTGCTGTATTGATTAGTAGTATAATAAGTTGTAGTATTGATTTTTCTACTTAGCTTAATTGGGTATGTCCATGGTATTAGTAAAACACAATGTAACTTGCTCATAGTTTTGGTTAGTAAATTTGGTAAATGGCACAAATTTAAGAAACTATTGATATCAATTCACACGTAAATATGTTAATATCAGTTCGATTACTGCTGCAAAACTTAAGTATAATTCAACACCAAAAACTGGATTGAGGGAAATTAAACCATGCATAATCATAAACATGTTTGCATATATGATACGTCACCAAGAAAGTAAATGTTCTCTTATGTCTCTTACACTAAAGCAACAAGAGAATTAAACCACACATAAACATTTTCGCTCCTTGTTTTGGTTACTCTAAACTTCACCATACAATTAAGCTTGATGATAGACCTGAAAGAGTTCAAAAATAAAACCATGTTAGTGATGATTTTTAGACAAACTTATGTAAAATCAAATCTACAAAAAGAGAGAACAGATCGAGTACCTTATATTTTTTTTAAAGTATGCGTAAGACAAGCGTTATTGAGGCGCCTTTCACACTCGAAGGACACAGTTGGTACGCGATCGATCATAACTACCATCCAGCCTTAGCACGCGAAGGTGTGAAATGGGTTTGGTTGGGTGGCGGTCTTCGCCGAACGAAAGAGGAATGAAAATGGTTAGTGGTATCCCTTTTTTTGACCGTTGAGAATTTTTATTAACATGTTTGTTATTTAAAATTTGAATGAAAATTTAAATTTTTGTATTTATTAAATTTGTAACAAAAATGAGTTTGTTGGTTGGTTAGGTAGTGACTATTACTGTTGAAAATCTGATGTGACAGCTGAGGTGGAGGCGATGGTCACACAACCATGACACCCAGCCTAAGAGCACATAGCGTGAGTAAGATATATGCATTTTTTAGTGCTTATGCCATCACACCACACCTTAAGTTATAGGCAATTATGCCATAGGCACACGGCTATAGGTGTTTTATTTTATTTTGTTGCTATGCGGTTGTGTTTGTGAGCCACACTATTACCAATAACTCCGAATTTAAAGACAATATATTTTGCACTACGCTATAAAATTCGTGTTAGAGGTGCAAAAACTTACGTGACACCTGCAATACCTTATCTCTATTACATTCTAAATCATTTGAAACTTTTTTAAATGAAAGTCTTAAAATATGTCAACACACTTACTTATTATGAAATTTTGCTGGTTTTGCAATGAAATCAATAACTTGCACCATACTCATCTTAAATAAATGGAAATGTTAATAATTATAATTATAGGACCGCCTAAAAATGGGTGAATTGAACTGAAATGAGATCATTTTCTTCTTGTTTTTTATGAGTTTGTCACAGGATCCCGTCGATCCCCATATTTCCCAAAAATAAACGTTTTGAGAAATAGTCGTTATCCCAAACACCCCACACACACAACCCCAAGAAGTTCAAAAATTCCCCCCAAAAAACATTAGAAAACCCAATCGTATGGATCATGACAATCCACCTATTTTACGTTTGGAGGATGAAATATTAGAAGCATTGAAAGTATCTCCCGCCACAGTGGTTGTTGGAGACCCGGGATCAGGGAAAAGTACCCAAATTTGTAGGATTTTAGACAGAGGTGGCTATACATCTAATAATCGCATCGTAGCTATTACTCAGCTGCGTCACATTGCCACTATATCAGCTGCTAAGTATGTTTCATTTCATTGTTTATATGTTATTTGGTTGCCTTTGATTAAGACAAAAAAAACACTTTTGGCCAAATGCTAAATAAATATTATTTCAATTATACAAGTCTCCAAAAGGTTAAAATCGGACCTCGTGCACCCATTTGAGTGCCGACTAACCCTTCTCCTAAGGAGCCACTCAGGGGTTGCCTAGTGGTAAAAGTCTTGTGACTAATACCACTAAAATGCGTGAGGTCTCAAATAACCTTGAAGTGGTCACTCCAACCTCCTCAAAAGGGAGGGCTTTACCAGGTTTGAATCTGTGTGGCGGTGGGGTTCAAACCACGTGGATTAATCGGCCAAAAGGTCGGAAACCATGATTACCCAAAAAAAAAAAAAAAAAAAAAAAAAAAAAAAAAAAAAATCCTCCTATGACCTTGTCCTAAGCAATGAGCACATGTTCTTGTTCTAGTGACCGTACTTGAGATTGAACCTATGACCTATTTCTCCATAAGCCGTCCTTGACTGGTCAATTCGACGTTTGCGGTGGGGGAGTGATACCATTGGAGCAAAGCCGGGAGGCTACAGAAAGACTCGTACCATAACATGAAAACTTCATCTGTTTACCCGCTAAATAAATATTAGATTTGATTTGATAAAATCGATGTAGTTATTACTATAAATGTTTGGAAATATGAAACATTTGGGGAGCGTTGTTTTAGCTTTCTTGATGAGATAACGAGTTTATTGGAATTTTGATAAGCATATAAGATCATCCGTAGCTCATCAACTTGAGCTTATGGCGTCTATAAACTAGTGGCAAAAGGTTTCTGACTAATATCAATAAAATGTGTGAGGTCTCTTACTAGGTGCAGACAACCCTGAAGTGGCCACGCAAACCTCCTAAAAAGGGTGGGCTTTACCCGGTTTGAATTTGTGTGGCATTGGCTTTAAACCCTGTGGATTAGACGGCGAAAAGGTCAGAAACAATGGTTACCCCCATAAAAAAGTTCATACGCTCCTAGACCATTAAAAATGAGCTTCCGAGTTCATCAAAATTTCAACAAGGGGTGTTTAAGATTGCTTATTTTTTCTGATTTTCTGCTTATTTTTTAGTTAACTTACAAACACCCCTCATGCTCATAAGCTCATCAAATAAGCTAAGACAAACACGTCGTTATTGCATTTGATAGTATTAGAAATGCATTCTTATGTGTTTATGTAGTAATTTGGAGGTGTTTTGATTGATTATGTAACAGAAGGGTTGCTTCAGAACTTAATGTAATCCTTGGTCTGTTTGTTGGCTATAAATTGAGATTCGAGAACCGCACGTATAAAGCTGATACGCGTATAAAGTAAACACAATCATTATTTTATTTAAGGTTGGTGCCACTTGGTGGCCTGATAGCTTGTGATTGGTGTTCTTTCTAAGTTTATGAGATTGATTATGGCTAGGTTTGTTACTTGTCAGCGATGGTGCGCTTCTTCGAGAACTTGCACGTTACCCTAACTTAAACATTATTCAACGATAATTATTGATGAAGCTCACGAAAGAACCATTGAGACGTAAGTCTGCTTTATTTAGTGATAAGGTTTATGTTATGTGCAATTTCTTAAGGATCTTAATTTGAACCTCATCATTTCCATAATGCCATGTTTTTTGCAGTGACATTTTGATGAGTCAAGAACCTAGTGTTTGGGCCACGAGCCAATGACTTAAAAGTTATCATCAGTTCAGCCACTCTTGACGGCAATAAGTTTTCATAGTTGTTGTTTGCCTTCGTTTAATCAGACTTCACAGGTCTGATATGGTGGGTTTGGAACAAGGGTGTCTGGGACAGATGATTTCTAACAGAAAAATACTCAAATACTGATAATAAGAACTTGTATTGATCGATACTTTATTGAATTACAACTGATATGGAATTACAGACTCTTTAATACGACCCGTTAAGGTTGGTTGTATTAGGATAGGGCACCACTTCAAGCGGGCGCGAGTTCCTTAAGAATTAAAGATGAAGAAGACAAGATATATTTTTATTTGACAAAGCTTAATGACTTTCATTCATTATAAAACATTAAATACAAGTTATGAGATAATCTCACACAAACACTAAGACTTATCCTAACACGAAGACTTATCATAATACGACTCAAACACTTATCCAAAACATAGTAAACTATGACACATATTCTAATCATGGGCGTAACACTCTTAATCTATTTATATTTGATGAATCGTTGCTTCTAAATTGATACAACGTTTCACCAAAAGTAATCGACACAACTCTATCTAAACGTTATATCCCTAACTAAACTATAACCGTTTATACCTATTATGACCCAGCCCAAACACAATGGGTCGGTTTATACAGAATACATAACATAAAATTACACTAAACTACCCTAACTTTTGCTTCTACAACATTATGGTCCAACAATAGTATACTTCTATTACACGGTTATTAATGTTCCTGGAAGATTGCTCCTGTCGAAACGACTTATACTAATGAGCAACCTGATAGTTACCTCACGTCAGCTTTAGTTGAAGCTATTAGTAAGTGCTAAGTTTTCCATTTGATTGAAATTTACTATTGACAACCATTGTTTGTACGATTTTGCATAGCGAGTTTTTACACCTTCACCCGCCAACTATAGATGATTCATAGTATCTACAAATATTGCTGAAACATCTATAACTGTTCCTGGAATTCGGTAAGAGACTTCACCCTAGCTTCTGATTGTGTATGTCACCGTTTTTCATTATATAATGCTGTCATTTGGTTCATAGATATGTTATTGATTCTGGATTTATGAGGCAAAAGGAGTATAATGCTTCGACTGGGATTTGTTTCCTCAACATTGTTCCAATTAGCAAGTAATCTCACAAGCTATACAACGGGCAGGCCGGGCAGGCAGATTGAGATCTGGTTGGTGCATTCGACTTTATACTTTGGATTTTTATCTTGGCACACTACCAGATGATGTTGTTCCGGAGATTCAACGGTATCCTATTGCATCAAATGTTCTTGGCTGCAGATCGAAACAGATCGGATTGGTGCAAACATCGCAATTTACAGGTAACTGTATGTATTCGTAAAAATGATCAAATCTTCAAACACAGCTGTTACCATATTGGCGAATACACAATCCGTTTTGACAGAACATGTATTATGTTACCTGTGTGATTTGTTTTCTTTGATATAAGCTTGGCCATATTAAATGTTTTATTTAAATTAACATATCCAGGAACGAGGGATGAGTCTTGCAAGACAAGTTCTTGAACAATTGGTGAAAGATATAATGAAGTATGCAAAAGGTTTGCAACTTAAGAAACATAGTTTTCTTCATAACGCGCGGGAAAATAAAACCACATGATTAATTCATATATAAAGTTATAAACACTACTAGTCTAGTTCTTTGACTACTTGCATGCTCCTCAAACTTTCCAAGCAACAATCAAAAGCAGCAGAGACATCAGCTTGTTGCCTCTCGCTAGAGATGGCTTCGTCTAGCCTCTTTCTCAAACTTTCCAAATCTTGCTGCATCTTCTTCACTGTCTCCGGCTGTTGTTCATAACCACCACATTTGACTTCTTGTAACGTCTTGCTCAATCTTTCCAAACTAGATATGATTGCACGAGCCCTTTCTTCTTCCATAACCGAAGTATATATACCCTCAGCTATATATACATAAGCAGAATTCGCAGAACTCTTACCTTTAATTTCTTTTTCTTTCCTAAAAACTTCCATACAATGTTTCATATAGTTTGCCCGTTTGGAAACCTCCTCAGTAAGTTCACTCATGCGATCAATCTCCATCTTTATTGCGGCTAATTCTGTCTTGAACGCACCAACATTGCAACCACTATCCATTGTATGGTTAACTGATACTGCATATAGTTTTGTTGATTTTCAGACAAACACAAAAAGCAATTAATTAAACAAATGAATGATCTCAGGATCATGTAATACAAATTATAAAGATCAATGATAAGATAACTAATAATTCAAATTTAAATATTATTCATTACCGGCCGGGTTTTGATTTTCTTCTTTTAGTTCTTGCTTGTTCCTCAACCTTCGAGAGCCTCCCCTTCCCCGTCCCCGACCCTGGAATTTTTTTCCAGAAAAAAAATCAAAAGCAGTAGTTAAGCGTATAGAATTGTTTAGGGTAAATCTCTCTGTCTCTCGTTATTTAGTAAACAATTACTATATATATAACGTCCCGGCAAAAACGACGCCCCCTATGTCGTTTTGATTCCCGGTTTTTTTGCTTAGCCCATTGCTGCTGTCCAGGCCCAACATGTGATCCTTTTTGTTTTGTTTTTTTCTCCGCTCTTTGATATTAACGATGCCACCGCTTCGTTTTCATAGTTATCTTCTTCTCACACCTCTTCTGGAAGTGCTGTCCTGCTTTCTCTTACTTGGTGGACGTGCAGGTTCGTTTGCTGTTAAAACTGCGACAAACCGATCAACCAAAAGCCTAGAAAAATTATTATGAGTCATCAACCTGACACAAATCAGATGACGGTTGGTTTATATACAAAAATTCAGGGACGACTAATACTTTGATGTGGGGTTTAGATTGTGGGAAGAAGGTTCAACAAAGTGTTTGGTCTTATCTGTGTAAAAAGGAAGCGGTAGCCCAACGTGAAAACGTCCACGTTTTTAACGTCCTTTAGTATTATGTATAATAATCAGGTTCGACATTCAATACATTCATATAGATTTTATGCGATTATTTAGGTTAATTGAAAGGTAGGTACGAAGTTAAACATGAAATTTATATAAGAACAATTAAGGGTTTCAGCTTTTATGTTCTGATTATTTGGAATTTAAGTTATTTGCATGATTCATGAGTTATGTTGTTAATTTCGAAGATCTTTCAGTTTGAAGGTGTGCGTGAATGCTATATCTCAGTTTAGTTTTAATTTCTTACCCAAAACCCAAAAAAATTAAAGAATGAATAATTAATGTATTAAATAACTATCAACTGTAGAATTGGACTACGACTTTGATGCTGTGAAAGATGAAAATGATGGATATGTTGCACCTGGTCTGAAAAGTTCACTCACCACAGGTGAAGGTCTTATGTATATGAAAAACAGAATTTGCTACCCTATCATTAACTTGAAGTTTTACCCATTTGGCATGTTCCCGTAAAGCTAAATTTTCATATCTGAGCCATTTGACTAACGTTCGACGGTTTTGGTCAATACAGATGGAACAAATTCGGACAACACAGGCTTACATTCATGGAACGCCATTTTACACTAGCTTTTGACCTTGAACAGTGCTTTAAATGGCCAAAGATCAGAAATGGTTGTTGGTATAGCTAATATTTTGTGATCTTATTGTTTCAGAAACTTGATTATGTAAAACCCATATTTTATTATACTGAACTCTGGCAATGCATCGGTATTACAGGTATGCAAAAATGAATTCTGCTGGTAATCAAAGGTTGGAGAGGAATTTTGCTACCACACATACCAACAATGGACATATGCATTCTACGCTTCAAGGCAAATGTCGTTGTTACTTTTATCTGACTGTTAAATGAAAATAACAGTTTCAGTTATATTTATTCAACGCAATCTGTTGATGTGACAGGTTTTAGTTACGGACGACAAAAGTGTTCTAATTGCATGTATGCAAACAATGGCCAAAGTCAATATGTGCTCCAAGGCAAGTCAAATTATCGGTTCCTATATATATGTGATGCTGCATTTTACCTATAATTTTCTCTTAATGCTACAAATTGCTACGGTTCTTCCACTAATGTATAGATTTTAATCATATGATTACAGTTACCTCACACCAAAACCTAAACATACTACAATATTAATTATGGAAATGCACAAATGCGGACACTTTGCAGACTCTCGCTGTTACACATTCTAACAAAACCTGTAATTTTAATAGAAATAAGTGATTTTGATACAAATAATATATGTGATAGTATTAATCAGAATATATACATCTGTTTGATCGAGGTAGTTGTTGCTTAGATATGAAATTGATATTTGATATTATTTAGAACCTTTTCTGATATATGAGATACATGATCAGATACAAGAGTTTCATCATAATCGACGTCCCGCCGCAACGCGGCGGATCGTCTACCCTGTCATTTTGAATTGTGGTTCCTTAGTCCATTAATTTATTTTTGGTTGTACAGGATTATCTTTAGCAATTACAGTACTAAGGAGCAAAAGTGTAACTTGGATTGACAATGGCGAAAAAGAGACATGTGGATGTAGGAGGGATCGTGTCCCTACACCATCAAGGAATGTCCCACCTATCCCTTCAATCATACAACTGTTGGTATTACATGTTTTCAAAACAATGATAGAAACTTCATTTTTAGTTTCGGTTAAACTGAGTTTTGTTTGTTTTGCAGGACACATGGCTTTACCCGGATGTAGAACTGATGGAGGGGATACAAATGATATTCGAACCGCATTGAAGGAGGCTGGGGAGGAATTTGGGTTGCCTTCTGGTCTCAGCAGCTGTTTCATATTCTAGGCAGGATGTGTTTACTTTCAATGTGTTGCACGTGCCAAAAAAATTATGGAACGGGCTTTATTGCCGATAAGAATGTAACTCAGGTCACATGTTTATTCTAATAGGTAATAGTTGTTGTGTTAATATATTTTTGTTGATCAAGTTTACGAGTTTATAAGGGTTTTTAGGATTGTGTATGCTTTATAGTTAACAATGTTTGTGTCACCTTATTTACTGGTCTAATGAGCTTTAACTAAATTTTGAAAGCTCATAAATACAGTTTCTTGCTTTATAGGCTTATTACTTTTTTTGAGTTCATAATCTCGATGGTGCGCCGCATATGACCCTCCCTGTATTAACTGATTTTCGACATGGCTTATATGAAATAATGATTGAAGACACTCTATGTTTGTTAAAATGAGACTATTGTCTTTAAAAAGAATCCGACTCATTGAAGTGTGACAATATCTATATAGTTAATCATATGAAAATGAATGGATCAAGTAGCATAGATTAAATAATATACCATAATGTATGGAGATCTGATGAAAATTTTCTTTTTGCAGGGTGCAGAAAATATGAAGTCAAATGCGGCTCTATGCGAGGTATGCACCACAACATCTGCCACTTGCAACTAAATTTTTAATGTTAAAGTGGTAAAGATTACACACTCTACTGTTTATGAGTTTGGCTTCTGAATCTGTAGCACCATATTTTGTACGTCTGCCATAGAACATCTCAAGAAAAACAAGATAAATAAAGAGTAAAATAGATCAAATGGGTCGAATGTACATTTAAACCTCCTTAGTTATTGCATTCACTCTCCTAAATTGTTATATTTTATCATAAATAGGCTTTTGTTGACCTTCTTGAAGAAGGCATTAATATTCCAGCATGGTTGCCGTTTGACTCTAAAGATGGTGTAAATGTGGTCAGTGGGTTTCATTAGCAGAATGTGCCCAAATTGCTAAGTCCTGCCAGCAGTTGTTGCTGTAGGAATCAACTGTCTGCCTCCTAGATTTATTGGAGGTCTGATTACGACAATAAAGAAGGTAGTATTCACAATTCTGTGTTCTTCATTAGCCAAGATTGTATCGGCAAATTGGTTTATTTACTGCCAATCTGATAGAAAAACAATTTTCTCAACTTATGAAATGAAGCCGTGTTTATCTACTGTTTTAAATGCAATATTCACCTAATTTGGTAGAAAGAACAATTTTTACAAGTTATGAAATCAAGTTTCGGTATTTGTCTACTGTTTAAAATGCGGTTTTCACCTAATTGTAGATTGTGCCTCTACTTGCTACATTTTGGGTATATAGAATGTGGTTCGTCATTATTTAGAATCTAAATTTTGAAAAGCTCATTCGTGTTACTCTTTTCTGCAGCGCAAACAGGATTGAGTCACTCTCTAGATGCAACGAAAACTCAATATGTCGGATCAAGTAGTAGTAACTCTCACAGTTACAAAGTTTACTTAATTTATAATATACTTTCATAGTTTATTCTTATGCCTAAATTTTGTAGTTTTTTTCAAAATGTGTTGATTGCAGCCGTAACACAGCCTCTTCATACCGACCACGGACGGGCGTGTTCTTATGGTCCTTTGTTGGCGGCTGATACAAAAAGTGACGTACGAAATTGAACGATGTTGAAGTTCAAGGTAAATGTCATTTCGTCCGTTATGCATAATTTTGACCTGCAATTTTTTTCCTGCATTATCATTATGCTTACCCGTTCTATCTATTTTTTTTTTTTAAATTAATATTGGTGTTTTTTGTTCTTACGGTTTCAATGGGAATAAGCGACAGATTGACAAAATGCTAACAAAGGATGCGCAGATTCAGCAGCCGGTGTGTCAGGAGGCCTGTTATCGATAAAGGCTGTGGATCACTGGATTTGGATACCGCAACCAAGTTGCATGATGCTGCTGCGCATTTGAAACAACATCGTTTTGAGGATTCTTCGGTCACCTGTGTTCCTAAAATAAACATATGGAATCAAATAGGTCTTGAACTCGAGGTTGCCAATTTTTATACTATATTTTATGTGTGACATTCTATTTATTCCAGTATATATCTTCTAACTACACTTGTAAACAATTTTATGCAGCTGTGCCTGTGTCTTCCAGTTTGGTTGCGAATAAGAAACTGTCCGAAAACGAAGTTATAACAGATAAAGAACTATCTGTTGCGTATAACAAGTATTGCCTTCTAATATAGTGAAAAATTATTGTAGTATTTACACAAAAATGTAGTTGCCTGTTAGATTATGGGGGTGTTTGGCTTAGCTCAAATGCATATCGTATTATCAACATACCATTGGCCACTATTTTTTCCAATTTTTTTTTACCTCAGTAGCTTTTCTAAACTAAGTAACTTCTCTTAAAGAAGCCAACACAGCAAGAGGGATTTGTTTTATAGCTACTATATAGAGCCTCATCTTATAATCTAAGAAGCATAAGCGTTTTTACATAAGCTAACCCAAACACCCCGTATAACATGCCCTTCATACACATTTCAGTTGATTAAATCTCCACTTGCAAGTGAAAGTCTGTGGAATCTTTGGTATCTGCTTAGGCCGAATGAGTTTGGTTCCGCTTATCATTTGGTATCTTTAGTTTCTCACAACTTACCTTGGTACGGCTTTCTTGAGCGTGCACCTTCCTGATCGCTGCTATCCACTTACAGTTAAAAGATAGATATGTCTAAATATGTCGAAAGTCACTACGGGTAGAGGAAAAGGAGAACGTGCGGTCGGTTCAAGTAAGCGCATTAGCAGTTGCTTATTCATCTATTTTAGCGTTTTTATATTACACAGTATGAGGGTAAAAACTAAAGTAACAGTAGTTAAATATTAGCACCTTGAAATAAGAATTTCACACACAACTTACTTTGGCCCAACTTTAGCACAAAGTCAACTGCTTACCGAATCAACCCGGATATGTATCCACTTTTTTTATTCATCTCCCATTCAATATGATTTTTTCATTCTGTATGTTAACAGATGGCGCCTGTGGGTCAGATGGCTCAGTATGGTAACAGTGACGTGGCTTCAAGAGGTCGAAATAGTGGTGCGTCTGCCGTGTGCTTAAGGTGTAATCAAGTGGGCCATTGGAGCATGAGACTGGCCTGCTAACTGACTTTGAATGTACGGGTAAGTTTAATCATATTTTTGTCGATAGATTTTTTAGTTATATAAAATGCTTTGTGTTAAATTATCATTATAAAAACTGCCTATTTTCCAGAAAATGTACTCCAACTGGTAAAATTTCAGATGGTCCGCGTGCTTAGCTGATGGCATGCGTCTGAAAGGCCTTTAAAACACTCAAAAGTTGACTTACATGCACATACATCTTTTTTAGAATTTTAACTTCAATTGTACCTTTACGATACACCAATTTATATCCTGAAACCGGTTTCACTAATGTTCATTCATATTACTGAAACCGATTTATATTTATGCAGGAGGCCATGTTATTATATGATTGCTAGAAATGGTTCTACCATCAGTAAGTTCTTCGCCACTCACATTACTGCCTATAGACATTAGCTTGGTTCGAGTTAAAAAATTCTGATAATCTGATTTGGGTCACATCAGGTTTATAGTAATAATTATACAAATTGTTTTTTTTTGTGTGTGCAGGACGCGATTATATCCTGGAACATTTAACAGCAGGTTATACATGGCAGGTGATTTATGAAATTTTGCGCATCATATATTCCCACGAGAAAATCCACCTTAAGTAATCCCTTCTGCAGAAATCAGGGACTGATGTGCCATTGTATTTGTTGCAGCTTTATGCTTCAGGTGCCGATTAAGAAATTTAAAAACCGGATGCAATGAATTCAGGTTCCGATGCTAAGCTATTATAAATGCTTACATCCATGTATGAATCAGTAACGTATACATAATCAACATAAACTTATAATCATGAATGATGTTGTATGCTATTTTGACTATGATAATTCATTTATGGTCTTGCATGCATATCTCATAATTCGTGTAAATAACAAGATTTGATAAATTTTTATTTGACTATTGTCACGGTAGACTGAATCATGTGTATATCTTTTCATTGCATAATATTTGATCCGAGTTGCTTGGTGTGTGCATGTTTTAGACTTGACCACTTTCTACTTAAAAAAAAAATACCGTGCAATTATCAACGACGTGAAACGACGTCCCGCCGCAACGCGGCGGCCTGTCGCCCACCTCGTTGTACATAATATAGTAGACATAAGAATAATCTAGATGTGGGCTTGAGCCCATTATACAAAACCCATACACGTAAGTATCGATTAACAATTAGTAGTAATTGATCTAAGAGTTCAAAACACACCCTCTTGTCCATCTATGCTTACATATAGAAAATCTGCTACGTCTAGCTATGAATATATGCCATGTTCTATATTTAACATTACATAGCTATGACGTTATCTTTAAAAGCTAATGGAACCATAAAGTTCAAACATGCTTTTTTATACAAAGGTAAATTTTAAAGTTGTGCTTGGCACAACCCAATAAGGCCAAATATAAAAGAACCTGATGCAACAATAAAAATATACATCGTGGACAAAAGATTTCAACTAAAAACCAAAAAAAGGTATGAATAAGTTGGGTTTGTCTACATCAACTTTGACACAATGTTACAAATTACTAACACCGTGTTCTCGAGTTATTTCATTAAACAAAAGTAGAGAAAACATTTTCCTCCAAAAAATAAAAGAAAACACTTTTCTTCCAAAAATCATCAAAATAACACTAAGTTTTCTTCTATTTTCTTTTCTTTTCTTTCTTAAGTAATATTCGAGAACACCATCTTATGTTTTATTTTCATTTTCTTTCTTAACCCAATCTCGAAAACACAACGTAAGACGTGCTGGTGTCAAGAGGCACCTGTTCCAGTCAATTTACTGGATAACCTTTGAGGCTTTGAGGTCTTTAAGTCTCAAATAAAGCATGGAATAGGTTATAAAGATCTCTCTTAAACATCATTTGTACATTTTTTGTTTTTTTCTACTTTTTTTTTTAATTTTTTTATTATAAAACTACAAAACTAAAAGTACAAAATAAAAAATATAAAATTTGACACGTCAAAAGAATTAAACGACAAAAAATACGGAAGAAAAATTGATAAAAAAATATGTTTTACTGTTAACAAATAAGTCAAAAGAGAATATTTTATACTTTCAAGTACTTTTTGATGAGACAAGAGGTACAAATATTAATACTCATAAAACATATTTATTTTGAACAACCATAAAACATGAGTATCAAAGAAGTATTTTAGATCATCTACAATTGGTCAAATGAGTAAAAGCTTTTCATTATTATGAAAAACTTTTTAGGTTGATTTTTTGAATTGTATCAAAGGGTTTTTGTAAAGCTTTTAATTAAATATGTATCATTAAATTCATTAAATACATCATCTATTTAAAGACATATATAGATACTCTTTTGAAGAGAACCAACTTAATAATCACTCTACCTTGATAGTCAACAACTACGGACAAAGTATAAGTATTACCTTTATAGTCAACATGACAAGTGACCCCCTTTTGTGGTCTTTGTCAACATACCCATATGGTCATATACCCATACTTACACTTGCTCTAGTCATTATGCACATCACATTATTGTTTTTTTCACAATGTGTGTTGCATTCCAAGACGCATGTACTGACGTACGTTATGCACAACTTTTTACGCTGTATATATAGGGTGTGCTTAGCGCCGAGCGGTGTAGAGCTTTTTGGGCGGTGAACGATGAGCAATGAACATTTTGAATTTTAGCTTTGGCTAATTTTTAGCAAAGCTAATTTTCTAATGCTTCTTTAAAAAGTGATGAGCAGTATTCTATGACGCTACTGCTGACAGCTCACAACTAGTGCTACTGCTACTGTAACAAACACACCCGAGTCTAAATCGTAGATTTAGATACCTTAGATTATAGCCTTGGAGATGACTTTTCCATATAAGTTGAACTTACGAATTAAAATAGAAAAATTACCTCTAGCAGTTTGCGATTTTACTAATAAGTATGACTTCGGATTTTTTTTTTCTGATGTACTGCTAATTATGGAAGAGTTGTATTAAAACTATCAAACTAAAACATTAGAAGTAGAATTGTATTTTTGGGTCGAGAGGGATGCTTGCTGGGTAAGAGTCATCAAAAGCGTGTATGGTGAGGATGGTGGTGTAGATGGGGAGGGCCATGGTAGTGTGAGGGGGAGGGGTGCTTGGGGAAACATCATTAAGGTGGGTAGTGAAATGGGGAAAATAGGCCTAAACTTCACAAATTCTTTTAGAAGAAGAGTTGGCCCATCATTAGTGTACACTAGATTTTGGTTGGATAGATGGGTTGGTGAATTTAGGCTTTGTGATACATTTCCTAGGTTGTTTAATCTTAAAGGGTGAAAAAAGTGTTACCGTAAAAGGAAGAGGTGAGTGGAGAAATGGTGCTTGGGAATGGGTTTGGGACAGGAGGGGGAATCCTAGAGGAGATCTTTAGGTGAATTAGATAACCTAAACAATTTGTTAAGTGGATTTTCTCCGGGTTGGAATTCTATGGATACCTGGTTTTGGACGATGGGTGGAAATTGTGAATTTTCAAAAGTAAAAGCTCTTAAACATATGGTGAATTTGAAGATTCTTGGCGAGGAAGCTGATATGGATGAAACTAAATGGTGCAAATACATTCAAAACAAGGTTAGTGTTTTTACGTGGCGTTTGAAACATGGGCGTCTTCCTGTTAGAGCTCTACTTGATAGGTATGGGATGGACTTGGACATCACTTTATGCCCGGTGTGTAACGAGGTGGTCGAGTCCTTGGATCATTGTTTTGTTTCGTGTTGTAAAGCTAAATCATTATGGAACAAAGTGTTTGACTGGTGGAGCTTGGACAATTTATATGGATCGAGTATAGCGGACATCTTAAACATGGATGGGAGCGGTGTTTTTCCCAATAGTTTGAAACCCGTGTAGGAAGCAGTGGTATGTCGGTTTTCTATTTTCTATGGAAATTCATAAACAAAATCGTGTTCCAGGGACCTCAAAACAATGAGGTGGATTTACTGTTTGAGATACAACTTACTTCGTTCTTTTGGATTAAAACATCGAACAAAGACTTTAAATTTAAATTGGGTTGATTGGTGTTCGGGTCCAATTCGTTGCCATAGATAGTCAGGTTGTAGTTAGTTTGTTCGTGATCTCGTATGTGGCTATTGGCTTGTATCTTCTTTTCTTTCAGGTCCCTCGCTCTTTTAATTAGCCTGTTTAAATGAGGAGGGATGCCGTGTTTTGTATTTTGTTCTCTTGCTTGTGATCTATTGAATTGTTGCCTTTCTAAAAAAAAAAAAAAAGTAGAATTGTATACAACGATCTTGGTCCCATTTCCTTTGACAAGCCATCTGTAATGAGACCAACGGGTCAGAATATGACCCATTGACAACATGATCGTAAACCCATTTATTCGCTGCTTCGGTATAATGTATTCCATTCCATATGATCATAACCGAAGGATCTTTACACGATCCCACCAGGATCTCTTTTCCATTGTCGCTTACTTTTCCTCCACATCCAATGTGTATGTTGTAGTTGTAGTTTCCGCCAAAGCCACAACAAGCTCTAAGAGGATGCTCAAATCCTACATTTTCAACAAACCATATAATTATCAAACCGCGAAATAAAACATTGTATATCATGATCAACTTTGCATATTTACCATGTTTGCTTGCTTGACTAATGAGTGCATATCGCGCTCTATAGATATCAACATACGTGATGGCAGCCTCACCAAGCTCCTTACTTAGTTGATCCACGCGGTCTTTTAAGTTGCGGTTAAAGAACCTGGCTAGCTCGTTAAACGGGTTGGCACATCCGGTTTCATCCATTTGTTCACGCTTGGCTGGTTAATGTTCCAATATGTATGGTAGACAACCAATCGGGCCAGAATTGTGTATACAAAAGTATCTTCCTCCTTTATCATGTACAACCTATTGGAAAAAACCCGAAAATGTAAGAACTACAACTATATGCAGTAACTAATACTCAATTCGCACCTTAACTACTGTTTTGAATTGACCAAGGATATCAGGAATGGACGCTTTGACTTGATCGATTGACAAGTTTAGCAACAGCCCACCAGTTAAGTCATTTTGCCCGATATCAAATGTGTATAAAGCACGTGAAAAAGCTTTTGGTTTTGGAACTAATTCCTTAAAGACCCATCAACTGTTTCAAGATACAAGATTTTATCATTATACGGTTTTTACCTTTGTGAATAATTTATATAAATATGAATGATGTGTTACATTTGCGAATAATTTGAGTCCTGACGTAAAAATCTTTGAACTGATATGACTGAACATTTAAGGAAATGGGGCTCAAACCACTTTGATGGCGAGTCGTATTTTGGGGTCTAATGGTTGAACCACCCGTGGCGAAGTTGGCTCCTTGAGTGAAATTTGAAACCAAAGCATCAAGGTATGCACTAAAGTAGCATGACCCTAGACTTTGTGCTGTTAACGTCATGATTTTATTAGTTACTCCGCGTTTGTATCAATATCTGATTTACTTGTAAAAATCTAACACTTGTAACCCATATGATGCTAGTTAAAAACTTGAAATGATGTTGAAACATGCATATGAGCATGTCAAGGAGTTGCATACCTATAAATTCAATGAGTAAATGGCCATCAGAGTACCTTCCAACCGGACGATGGAAAAATGTCTCCTCATTGGGTGGAGGGGCCAATCCAAATGCGGCTGCCTAGCCACCAGTATCAGAATTCGAGTCACCAAAGTTGAATATGGCGGGAAAATCACACAAGTAGTAGCTTATAGTGGCGTTCATAGGTTGATTTGATAGTAACATGACTAAGAATATCACATAAGGTTTTAGCATAGATGTTTTACAGCTACTGTGCTCCATGGTTATCAGCAATGGACATTTAGAAAACATCTAACAAGATAAGGGGCAATCATGTCTTCAACACAGGTTGTTCTTGATACTCCTGATACTGTCATTGATCCTTCTCCTCATACTGGCCTTGAATTCCATTGGGCGTGGCGCAGACCCATTTGGTCTGTTCCAGAATTTTATGAGCTAACTGCCCTTTGTAATTTAGTGGCCCAACTTCGCCTTACTGGTGACATTGACTCATGGGAATGCACTGTGGACGACACAAGACTTTTTACGGTCAAAGGGATGAGATCTCACATCATTAATACATCTTCACCTCCAGCAACTATGTCATCACTTACATAATGGAACAACCTGATCCCATTGAAAGTGAATGTTTTCACTTGGAAAACTGCAAACCAAAGACTCCCAACAAGATCTAATCTAGACTTCAGGGGTATCGATCTTCATAGTCGCCTATGCCCCCTTTGTGATGAGGTAACTGAAACCGAAGAACACATCTTCGTCTCATGTAGTATCGCTAAGGAAACTTGGAAGGGTCTCGTAGACCGGTGGAACATCCATACAAGCACAATCACATGTCTATCTATCTGATGCAATCAATCTTGCTGATATGGTTCCCCTCCCAGCTTCCACAACAAAGTTTTTTGACACGGTTGTTCAAGCTACCCTATGGACCTTATGGAGGTTCCGTAATGATATGATTTTCGCATCAAAACGACCCAACACGTGCCTCATCCTTGATAATATCAAACTATCATCATTTACTTGGTGCTCTAGTAGACAAAAGAAAGTCCCCATTAAGTGGATTGATTGGATATGTAACCCTTGTAATGCTATTTCATCTTGTTTGTAACTTTTCTAGCTTCTTGCTAGTGTTAGAATATGGACATTATTTTAGTAGACGTATGTTAGGATCGAACTTGAGATCACGGGATTGCACACAATACGTATGAAGAGAAAATGTAATAATTATTTATAAAGGTTATAATTAATTATTAAACACAAAACAAATAATAATAATTAGTATTTTTGATTAATGACTAATTATTTATTAAACGAAGATTAGGAAAGTAATACTAGACAAAACATGGAAACAAGAGAAGGTTCCGGAATACCCTTGTGGGTTCCATAACCGATCGGCCCAAGAGGTGTTTCCACCTCCTTATGTGCCTTGTGCTCCAAGTATTGATTAGTATATAAGCAAACCCAAGATGTAGGTTTTTCTAATAACTTGTACACACACATCTTGGTGTTTTTCTTCTCTCCTTCTTTCTTGGTCGATTTCATCAAAACCAAACCCTTAGGGTTTCGATTTTATTGATCTAAAATTGTTTTGTGTTTATTACTTGCATAAACTTTTTCTTGAATTAGTACGTGTGTACAAGAACGTGATTCAAACACATTATTGTTTGTTTCTTGGATTGAATTACAAAAAGGTAAGGGGTAATTCTTATAATCCTTATAAACCCTAATTAGGGTTCTTGGTTCCGGAAGATTGCTTTGATTCTTGTTCGGGCTAGAATCACAAAGGTACGTTTACTATTTAATTATTGATTAATTAATTACATGTTATTCGATCTATTATAATTGCTTCCGCTTATGCTCACTTTGATGTATTTGGTTTATTTATATGAATGTCATGATATAATAATTCCAACAGTGGCATCTAGAGCCGTTATAATGTGTAATTAATTATCGCAACACATAAAAATTGGATTTTGATTCGTATAGTTACATGTTTTTTTTTAGGGTTTATGTTTTTATCCCTAACCCTAATTTTTGGGTCGAATGACCTAAGGGCTTTTTTAGGGTTTTGCTTTTATTTTTTTTATAAAATCTATTTAGAAACCCTAAGATGTCATGTAATTGTTATGCGTTTTAGTAAACGATCTTGGTGCAATGTGTTAATTGTTAAGCTAAATCCATGAAAAAGTGCGTATTTGCATGGATTTTTATTGTGCATATTTAAATTGCTTATATATATTAATGGTTAAGTTATATTAAAACATGTAAATTTTAATAGATGTCGAATTGGGGAAGACTCCAATATTAAGTAATCAATTATGTGCTATGTGGTATTTATTTAATTTTGGCTTACGCAATCGATTTATCGATGTATGTGGCTCTTTTTCTAAGAAAAAGAAAGCCCTAATTGAATTGATACGTTATACACCTAGATTTGATTATTAATAGGACATTTTTTATAAGATTTGCATGTGGCTACTTGTTTTATACATATTTAATTGTTATGATTATGTATATGTGTTTATTTAGTTGTTTTATTTTTTATTGTATATTACTTGTTTTGTTTATTTATTGTGTTAGACATGTTTATATAAACGAAAAGGGTAATTTTTTGAATAGAAAAATAATACGGACTAAATAATGGCGAAATTGTTTTGGTTTTTAAGAGTTAAAATTTCAAAGAATTGGTTGATTGATGTTTTTGTACGTAATGGTTAAATAGGCTCGACCGAAGTTTACACACTATAAGATGGGTATAAAGGATGGCAACGCATTAAATTGTGGCCTTAGATAGACAACATTCTGTCTTAACGCTCGTTTGTGTGTAAATTAGACTTACCGAACAACCATTACATGTACATTATCATCTTAAGGGTGAATAATCCACAATTCCACAATGATTATCCGAAACACTAAGCTTTCGGGCTTATGCAAAAGTACGATATAGTGGACGATAATTGATGGTTATTCTTTAATTGGTGAACCCGATACCTCAATCAAAACTTTGTTATTTTACTCTTAGCAAATTGGTAATAAAAATGTTTTGTAAAACTAATGTTATGAAGTTGTATGCATGCTTCTTCATACATTATTTTGATCACATCAAAATAGTTATACCCTTATAAAATTAAGTCGAATGCCATCTAATTAAGAACACTTAAAGTTGTAATTTACGTTATGTGAGACTTGGCGAGATTGCAATGGAGAGGTAAATTTCATAAATTCATTGCTAGCAGATCAACTGATGTGATGGATTTGTGAGTTTGCAGTTTTTAAGTTAGACGACTTAAATTGAGTAGGAAGTGAGACTTGACTCAAGGCATTAAGATGGGGATCAAACATGCTTACATTACAAAAGTTTTGTGATTGTAAATCCCATAAATCTAGGAATTGCAATATGATATTGGCAATTATTGTACGACAATTACCTTGTTGAATACTATCATTACTAGCAGATCAACTGATGTAATGGTACTATGTCAATTTAGGATCCTAGCTTTAAGAAAATACTACGGTTTATATGAATATTTACCAATGGGTATTTTATTTTCTTAAAGATCTAATTATCGAAAATACTGAAATTGAATTTTGTAATTCGTTTTAATGTATTAATGCAACGTTCAAACCGTAAACGTATTTTGGGCTTTGGTAAATTGATCTAGTTCTGTTTTCAAACAAATGTTTGATTAAGAAATATTTACTTAAAAGACAAAAGAAGTCTCCTTTCTATGAAGGAAGAGTGAGACACAATCCTATTCCTTTTCATGAATGAGAAAGGATAATAGGAATATTAGATATGTCTAAATTCTAATATAACTCATAGCAAATTTTTAATGGTTAAGAAAATTGCATACATTTTTCATAAGGATTTTATCATCTTCATTTGGTGATCAAATTCTTTGTAACAAATATGATATTTGGTTAACAGAAAATTATGTATGACATTTTATGAGTTATTAAATTAGAAGCTAGACTAATTACTGCAAAATGTTTAGAGACAAACTAGTTGTTTTGAATATTTTAAAGGTGCTACATACATTGTAGGATGGTAGACCTATTAAGGAAGAAATTGCATGCCCAATTTTTCAAGTTAATAGCATTTGGTGGATAGTCCATCATTTACGTAGTAAAATACACTTTTAGTACATAAGTAATTGTTACGTATGGACATTCAAAGGTGTAGGAAAGTTAAAAGCACACTATTTGCTTTCACTGGATAGGAAACATTTACAATGTTGTCAAATTCAGTGGGAGTATTGTGTACTTATCACTGAATAAGGAATTATTGTAATGATCTTTAATTCAGTGGGAGTTACAAGCTTTGATATCTTGGTAGCTAAAGATAATTACTTTCCAAGTGTAGACACTCATACTTTTAAGGATAGTCTTGTACGTTTCCTTACTAGACATTGTTGTTTTACATATACTTGACACAATCATATTGAACACATAAACAAATGCATGGCGTGTTGTTTATCAAATATATGAGGTTGTTCCATGCACAAGTGGGAGAAATGTTATCTTTATTGTGTGCAAGAAACAACTCATAAAGATATGATTCAATGGATTCTCTTGACTACAAGGTAAGAGAATAATGTTCTAATATTAATTCAAGAAACACTTGGTGTTACAATTTATGTTATGTGAGACTTAACTAGATTGCAACAACAAGGTGAATTTCATATTTTCATTACTAGCAGATCAACTGATGTAATTGAACTATGAGAATTTGCAGTTTCTAAATTAGAATAATGTTCTAATATGAATTATACTAAGCTAATTCAAGAAACACTTGGTGTTACAATTTATGTTATGTGAGACTTAACTAGATTGCAACAACAAGGTGAATTTCATATTTTCATTACTAGCAGATCAACTGATGTAATTGAACTATGAGAATTTGCGGTTTCTAATTTAGATACCTATTAGAACATGTGTCAATATGATATCAAGACTACTTTAATTTATATATTTATGAATTCATGGAATGACATAAATTAATAAAGTAATCTAATGTTGCTTCAATATGAATATTTATGTGTTCTTGGAATGACATAAATAAATGAATAAATAATGTTGTTTACATTATTATGAAGTAATAAATTAACTTGAAATTACTATTGAAACCAAAAGATGGTGTTCATAATTACTTTAGTTAAACATGTTTATGTTTCATTGTAAAGATATAAACATAAAGTCTTTTAATTGTTACAAGACTTATAATAAAGTAAGACGTTATCTTGTTGTGTGTTTTAATTAAGACATATACATGAAGTTATTAAATTGTTAAATGACTTATAACGTATAGTGGGATTATAACAGTTTATGTTTTTCTTGTAAAGACATGGACATGAAGTGACTTTGTAAAAAGTACTTGTGTTATAAAGCATGTAATTGGCTTGAATATCATTATACCATTAAAATGAATTAGTTGGTAAATAGACAAGTCAAAACGAATATGGTTATCTTAAATATTGTTAGATTGTCTTGCAATATTGATACTAATGAAATATCAAATGTTATGGTATGTTCAGTTAGGAAAATCAAACTCTTGTTATATTGTTTGATTAAAGATAACTATGATTTCTTTTCTTCCAAAAGTTATCAAGGTTAGAATGTTGAGTATGACTTGGACATATTTAATAAACTCCAACAAAGAAGATTAATAAGACATTATCATATGATGGAATGTGATGAATGTGATGAATCACATTAAGTCTTAAATTGAAGTTCTAAATTTGTTTAACTGCTTATGAAGAGGTTATTAACAAAGTAAAGTTAGGAACTGTCAATATGTATTTGTAATATCCCAAAAGAGAACATTGCATTGGTTCTTTATTTGCTAAGTATTTAAAGATAGTCTTTAAATTGCTAAAAGCAAGTGGGAGTTTTGATCTTTAAAAGATAAAATTACAAGATACATAATCTTCTAAAATACACTAGTAAATATCATGATGAAGTTTGACATTTAAATGTTAAATCTCAAAATGATGATGAAGTTTGATATTTAAATGTTAAATCTCAAGATGATGGAATTATCATTCATAGAATAGCAATATATCTCAGATATTTGATTAATATGCTGAGGGATATGATTTACAGGATTATTGTAAACCTGATAATCATTATGATACATTACCAAATATGAAATTGGGTAAAGTATACATGATATGAATGATTAAGATGCTCTCCATAAAGATAATCAATTTTATAAACTTGGTTTATCTTAATAGTTAGACTAGATAATGAGGATGAGTTTCTTCAAAGATAAAGTAACCTAGTGGTTTAAATCTTTGTATAGAAATCATATGGACAATATTGTGCACGTATTTAATGCATTTTTTATGACAAGATTATTAATCACACTTAAGCAATTAACTGTGATTAAATATTCTTTTCTAAATACATTAAATATACATATATAAAGATTACGATGTCACATTTATGAAATTGACATTGGAATATCAAAACTCTTTCTTGAGTGATTACTTGAGCGAGGACGATAAGTAATCAAAAGGAGTTTATGAATTAAAATAAATATTTGAAAGTGTACATGGTGCAATAATCCATGGATGGATAAATGCATGCATCTAGAAGATTACTCTTATATTTAATTATTAAATTCATGTTTGGATTTATAATTGAAATAAGATAATTTCTAAGTATTCCTAAAAGCTAGTGGGAGTATTATGTTTAATTTCTTAAATCATATATGTTGTAGAACATATGAAAAGTAATATTCCATATAAGTAAATGTTAAGTCTTAGAATGGAATGAAACTTTACTTGTAAGATTTAGGAAATAAGACATATAACCTTGGAATGAATGTTTATTATTGAAACATATGCGGTAAATAAATCTAATATAACATGATATATTATTTAGAAAGTCTAAATGGATATGTACAACATGAATAAAATTTAAGTATGACTTAAAGATTTTTCATGAACATCATGTTTTATCATGCTTGATTACAAGATGATTTGGCAATATTAATATCTAATTAAAAAGTTATTAGATAACTCGTGTAATATTCTAAAAAGAATATGTTTGATTATAGAATCACATCCTAAAATCTGGAATAGCTTCCAAATTCTATAGATGAACAATTTTTCAATGGTTGTGAAAATTGTCATAGCTAACAAACTTGAAAGTTTGAAGGGCATCAAACATTACACAATAGATATTAATGTTTACGGGAAGTTTTAATAGCATATTGTTGTTGCACACAATGATGCTAATGAAATTGAGATGACACTCAATGCTAGTTATGGTAAGGATTTCATCCTTGGCTATTACTAGTTATGCTTACTAAAAGCATAGTTGCATTATACATTAAAAGAATAAGAATACTTTAAACTTTAAAATGTTTGGGAGTTTGATTATCATAAATTGGTGGTTAAGGATGTCACACATTTATGAAACATTATAAGGCATTATCAAAATAGTTGAGTATGCATATACAAGAACTTCAATAGTTGAATTCTTGAAATAAGTATTCTCAAAATTCCGATAGATCAAAGTTGGATGATTTATGTCTTGTCAACAAGTATGAATGTCATTGCTTGAGACATAATTCATCAACAAGAGTTATCATGCATTGATCTATTTAGTATTTGGATAAGGGATGTTAATCAATTATTATAAATATTAAATACATGGTATGTTTAATTTATAATAAATTGTATCCTATATTTGTATGTTTAAATCCACGAATAAAGGTTATTCTAAATTGTCCGTTGTCAGTTAATAATATGGGAATATTATTAAATCAAGACAAATCTGAAGGTTGGTATAATATACTTAAAGTATATTGATGCGTAGTCATGCTATTTCAGATGATATTCAATGATACCGAATATAGGACTTATCCCAACTACATGA
Organism: Artemisia argyi; assembly: GCA_030686995.1. Lineage (NCBI taxonomy): Eukaryota > Viridiplantae > Streptophyta > Magnoliopsida > Asterales > Asteraceae > Artemisia > Artemisia argyi. Next base: position 199,513,359 of record CM060682.1, read on the forward strand.
TGTTACTTTATGGATTTTGTTATTAAGTAAATCATGAGAAGTTATCCTCAGACTTGAGATGCAAGATAAGTGTCATGAATGTAGTACATTTTTGTGGAACAACTTAACGCTATACGTAACTGGTAGTCATAAGGGTTGTTTTCGAAAGTGTTACAAAGTTTATGGGTTTTGCTTGTGGTCAAGATAGAATTTGTTCCTTCAAATTTATTTTTGGAGTTTAATACTGTTGGGCCCCTCGTAGGGTTGGTAAGATGCATGTGCGGCCGCACCCAATATCTCCCCTGAATATGTTCAGAAGATTTGGTAATCTTAATCAATCACAAACAACGAGAAACAGAATGGTTAATTAAGGAATAACTTTAATCCGTATCCTTATTAATGTGGTATTAGAAACAAAGGGATAATAATAATGAGAAATCATTAAAAGGTTTTTCCAGGAGCCTTACTCGAGATCGTACTAGAGGCATCGGCGTGTTGCAAGACGCTAACCGATGTGATTACACTATTAAAATATGTCCAAGTGGGAGCTGTTAGAATATGGACATTATTTTAGTAGACGTATGTTAGGATCGAACTTGAGATCACGGGATTGCACACAATACGTATGAAGAGAAAATGTAATAATTATTTATAAAGGTTATAATTAATTATTAAACACAAAACAAATAATAATAATTAGTATTTTTGATTAATGACTAATTATTTATTAAACGAAGATTAGGAAAGTAATACTAGACAAAACATGGAAACAAGAGAAGGTTCCGGAATACCCTTGTGGGTTCCATAACCGATCGGCCCAAGAGGTGTTTCCACCTCCTTATGTGCCTTGTGCTCCAAGTATTGATTAGTATATAAGCAAACCCAAGATGTAGGTTTTTCTAATAACTTGTACACACACATCTTGGTGTTTTTCTTCTCTCCTTCTTTCTTGGTCGATTTCATCAAAACCAAACCCTTAGGGTTTCGATTTTATTGATCTAAAATTGTTTTGTGTTTATTACTTGCATAAACTTTTTCTTGAATTAGTACGTGTGTACAAGAACGTGATTCAAACACATTATTGTTTGTTTCTTGGATTGAATTACAAAAAGGTAAGGGGTAATTCTTATAATCCTTATAAACCCTAATTAGGGTTCTTGGTTCCGGAAGATTGCTTTGATTCTTGTTCGGGCTAGAATCACAAAGGTACATTTACTATTTAATTATTGATTAATTAATTACATGTTATTCGATCTATTATAATTGCTTCCGCTTATGCTCACTTTGATGTATTTGGTTTATTTATATGAATATCATGATATAATAATTCCAACAGCTAGTTTAGTCTTATTTAGATATACTAATACTGTTAAAAAAAAATGTCTTTTTGTTTTGAGACCAAGAGTCTACTCCTTTCGGCACATATATTTATGTTTGCGCAAGCTAAGTTTTCATACTCCAAGTGTCGTGCAAGTTAAGTATATTTGCAATGCTTACACAAGTCAAATATTGTTCTTGTAACTTGAAATAAACATCATTCAATTCTACCAATACTTCAAAATCAAATGTACAAATCCAAGGTGTTTTAGTATGAGACAAATAAGACACTACGCTGGTTCCTTGGCATCCAAACACCAATAAAGAAGACTAACTTTTAACTTGACAGTCTCAACTAGCAAGAATTAATTGAATAATCAGTAGCCTTGATTACTAAATAGAAAGATCAATTTTCGGTTATAACCGAGAATAGATGACGTTAACAAGATTTTCTTTGAATGAAAATTATCTCATAGTCTATACACCACAAATATGTCTCACATGACTTGAACTAACAATCATTTAATTGAAAAACTTCTCATACAAAATGGGATATCATTACGACACGATACTTTTGTTCAAACCACGTGGATTATTAGTCGGTCAAAAGAAAACTATGGTTACCACAACTAACAACGAGATGGTTTATCTAAAAGATCCAAAATCTACCATAATAAAAAGTGAAAACCATCAAGCTCAATAATGCACAAAAACATTGAATTTTGGTGTCATAAAAGAACAAAGACATTTTACGCGAGACTTTGGATACCACAACTACCAACTATGATCACTAAAGTCTGGAAGGTGGCAATCTTGACTTTACACCACATTGCAAAGTTTGCCTTTTCAAAATCAACACCATTCATAAACTCTCCAAACTCTATGGATTTTTATTATACACAAAAAAGTGAAATCCTTGTTGCAGTTACTTTAGACTATAGAAATCAAGGGAATACTGAAAATTTTTATTATCAGATTAACTAAATAATGAAGTTTACAAGATATTAAATATACTACAAACTAATCAAAACCCTAGCAACTAAACGGGCTAAACCCGACAGGCCGGGCCTTTATTATCTAACATAGACTTCACAATGCAAGCTAGAAACCTGAAAGAGTTAAAAAAGAGAGAATAAAACCATTTTAGTGATGATTTATTGACCAACTCATGTAAAATCAGATTCTGCAAAAGAGAGAACAAAGTACCTTATACATTTTGAAGCACATCCTTGCATTTGGGTAACTCAAGTGTAACCAAACCACCACAGAGCCTATTGTTCCCCAAAACTGAAAATGCACTTGCATTGGAAAACACTCCTACGACCGGCACTTCACCCTCAAAGTCATTAAAAGATAGGTTCAAAAATTTTAAGGAAACCCATTTGTCTAAGAATTGGGGAATTTTGCCAGATACGTTATTTTGAGAAATGTCGAGTACCTGCAATCCTCCTAATGAACTTAATGAAGATGGTATTATGCCTTGAAATAGGTTGCCACTAAGGTTTAACACTGTAAGGCTAATGCACTCACCAAGGCTACTAGTAATGGTGCCTGACAAATTATTATAAGATAAATCAAGCTCGCTTAACATCTTGAGGTCTTTAATTTCTGATGGAATTGAACCAAACAGGTTGTTTTGAGAAAGATTTAATAAGATAGTTAATGATGGAAGTTGAAGAAGTTGCGAGGGTATTTTTCCACTGAGTCTATTGTCAGCAAGGTTTAACACATTAAGTTTTTTACAATTCCCAAGGCTTGATGGAATATGCCCTTCTAATTTGTTGGAATCTAGATTAAGTTCTGTCAACAATGATAAGTTTCCTATGACATTAGGGATTGGCCCTGAAAATTGATTCCTAAATAAACTAAGAACTTGTAGCTTTTGTAGGTTACCAATGGTAGTGGGGATTTTCCCTTTGAATTGATTCAATCCTAAACGTAAAGTGCTCAAGCCAACTAGACTGCCTATACTTGAAGGGAGGCTTCCAAATAATTGATTCTCTGCTAAACTTAGAAATCTAAGTTGATCAGAATGATTACCTATTGATATTGGAAGCACTCCTGCTAAGTTGCAACTAGAAAGATCCAAATATTCTAATCGGGTGCAGTTTTTCAAAGAATCAATAAACCTCATGTCCTCTGCTTCTCCGCGTCCATGGAAGTTGTTTTTAGCTAAGTTAATATAATAAATATTTCTTAGTTTAGAAAAGTCGACAGTCAACTTCCCACTAAAATTGTTTTGACTCATTTCAAGAAATCCTAATTTAGAACAATTAGAAAAAGAAGGTGGAAGAACTCCGGTCAGTTCGTTATCCCTTAACTGAAGCCACTCAAGATTTGGGAGCTGATTACCAATTTGTGAAGGAAGACTACCAGTGAGGTGATTACCGGCTAAAGAAAAAGTTGCTAGGAGTGAGAGGTTGAAAATGGAATGAGGGATGCTTCCATATAAGTTGCACTCACCACAGTAAAATGCAGTCAAGCTTTTCCATAGACCCAAGGTATCAGGAATGCTCCCACCCAACGGGTTCTTGACAGCAGAAAACACTTCCATTGATGTGATATTCCCCAAGAAAGGTGGGATTCCACCTGTTAACTTATTGTCTTGAATTACAAGAGTAGCAAGTTTCGAGAGTAAACTCATCTCCTTGGGTATGCTTCCAGATAAATTATTTCGAGCCAGCCAAAGCTCTTTGAGGTTAGAACAACCAGACAAGTTTGTTGGAATGACTCCACTGAATTTGTTTGCATGAAGATAAAGATGACGTAGCCTAGATAGACGACCAATTTCATGAGGAATGGTTCCTTGAAAGCTGTTGTTCCCGAGATCAAGCTCACGGAGGAAGCTGAGGTCTCCTACATGAGGAGACAAGGAGCCTTCTAAGCCTTTCGAATACAATCGTAAAACAGTCACTCGTTTGTGCCGCTTTCCACATGAAATACCACTCCAGTCACAGAAATGAAAGGAATGGTTCCACGAGGTTAGAACTTTGTATGGATCATGGGTGATCATTGACTTAAATGACAACAACGCGAGATAATCAGTCTCATTACCCCCATAGGAAGCAGAGACGGTGGCGGAAGTTAGACATAATATCCCAAGACCGTAAAAGAGAAAAGAAATAAGAGAGGAAGGTGATAAGTAAATTATTGCTTGTGGTAACTTCATTTTTGAAAACTTACTTAAAATTATAAGAACAAGCATTGGCTTTTTATACTTAGTTTTTGCATGTTAATGGTCGTGACATGCAATTGGTGAAATGAATTCCACAAATTCCTTATCATCTTTGACCAAGATATTTCATTGAGAATATAATAGCCAGTCAAAGTTTTTACAGCCATGATTGGCGGTAGAGATATGTCTACAGTCGTTTATATATAAAACGAACCAATATTACAAATAAAACTGAACGCATTATAAGAATGAAAATTTTAGTATAAGCAATAACAAAATCATCATAAATTCCTTAACTATATATTTTGTTGTTGAGATAGACATTTAGTGCAAGCTTTGAACTCAAAGATTCTGATATTTCTAACTTTAATGTTTAACGTTGGTGATACGCAAATTGTGAAGAGGATGCCATCAACAAATCACCGAAGACTTTTAAGAAGACTTAGGATAGGGAAGACTTATAACATTCAATAATTCACATTCAATAATTCAACCCACGTAGCACGACTGGCCTCACCAATGGTCTATATCATCCACAAATTCTTTAAAAGCTTGGCCAATACCACTTTTAAGAAGACTTGGAATAGGGACGACTACACTTATATTAACTATAATAAAATGAACAGATTTTAATAACGAAAAGTTTATTATAAACTATAACTAATAAGATTATCACAAATTTCTGAATTATATTTTATTATTGAGACAAATATCTGGTACAAGCTTCGAGCACACAGATGCTGATATTTTCTAAGTTTAATGTTTAACGTTAGTGACACGCAGAGCCGTATATGAGGGTGTGCGAGGCGTGCTACCATATAGGGCCTCAAATTATATACCCCGTTATATACTCGGGGCCTCAAAATTCACTTCCAACAAAAAATTGTTACCGTGGTTCAATCTTATGTTGTAAATATTTGTAAAACTTAAGATAGATCTTTAAAATAGTATGTTTTTTGTTTCCATAGTTAGTATGATATATTTTTGATCATCGTATCTAGTTACGGTACGAGTTTTCGCACATGGCCTCTGTTACCTCAGCTACGACAATAGTGACACGCAAATTGTGAAGAGAATGCTGATTGTGCAATAAACCGTACTACCAAGCCTACCGATGGTGAGCGAACGATTAGAGGGTGAGTGTTGTATGTCAAGTTGCTTCGTTACCTGAAAGTAAGAAATAACAAAACACTATGTTAAGTGAAGCACTATGTTAAGTGAAGCACATGGGTTGGACCAGCGAATCACCTCCGGTGTAGTAAGTATGTAATTATGGTGGTATGAGTGCTAAAGTATGAAATGAAGGTGCAAAATTTGAGTACCATGCTATTGACGCAAGACATGTGAAAGCGTATTTCGATAAACTCTAATCCAAAGGTGATAAACAAGGTGCACCTTGCGGGAATTGATGCGTGTTATGGGTCTATAAAATAGATATGTTGTATGAAACTACTCAAATTTCTAAATTCCTTTACCGATTATTAGAAAACGCATACAAGCAAGTATACTTGTTCGCGTGTAGTATGATTTGTGGTAAATAGAGATCGTTCTAAGAGACTTTGACTTTTTCTAGTATATATATAAGAATTTAAAAGAAGCACATATGCTTGTCGCACTCCTAATGCGCCAAGAAATAGAATAAACAAACAAATATGCATCAAATGCCAATTAATCAAAATCAATACTTGTATGGGATTTAGTAACCAATTGTGATAGAGTGTTGAACATGTTTGGGTAAAACAGTAGTAGAATGCACGTATCAAAGTCACACGGTTTTCAAGTCAGTGGGTAATATCAAGAAAAATGCATGTTTAAACTAGTTCAATTCATGATCCCTTTCGGCCAATACTTACAAAAATAAACCAAGTCATTAACGCTCTATATGTGTGAAAAAGATGATTAGTCACATTTGTTCATACGAGCTCTTTCGGACAATACTCGTGATTAAATGGTCTCAAGTTCATTTAAAACTTGAATACTTAATAGGTGTCAATTATCAAGTACCAATCCATTTGTACACAAACTTTTTGGAATTAAACCATAATTAGAAGTTCTTTCGACCCTTAAATCCGATTATATTAAATCAACAAGTTTAAGAACATGATTTATATTTAAACAAACTCATGAGAAAAATCACTTTTTTGAACCATACTAATCATTCAACATTTCACACGATAGTCTACATCATCTCAAACAAGTATCACAAAACTACTCCATAACAAGTTTCATTATCAAACGTAATAGTTCATTCAAATGTAAATGGTTCAACATTATAAATTAAATAAGAAAATTACCCAAACATAAGACTTCAAATGAGTAAGAAATTCATGAAGTTAGAGAACTTCATAGAGCCTCCAATTGACCAATGTATCCTAAACTCTCCACCTAGTAGTACCAAATGTTTTCTTCCTCACTCCTTAGTACTGATATGTCGTTTAGTATAAGTATAATTTTTATCAAGTTTTGCTATTTATATTTTGCCGACTTTACTTATTAACAAATATTAACGGTCAGTGTACCCGATCAATTGTAGGTTCGTTGTTAAGTAGGGTACTGATCACTTAGAATGGATGTTAACACTATATTTATCATTATTTTAATTATCTAACTTAATTAAATTAAATCCTAAACTAAAACAATATGGGGGGTTTTCAGCCTAAGAGACTTGCACAAGTTTGGGTTTAATTAAGCGATAAATAAAACTAATAACACACACAAGTAGACAAACAAATAATAAAGAAGAGGTCAAGCACAAATGTAAGAAAAACATATTAACCAAGTTAATCAAATAAATGTCAAATTTGTCTACATGTGCAATAATTTTACTACATTCGTTGGTGGTTTTCTAATGAAAGCTAGGTGGTACGTCTCCCTAACTCGAGGTTTATAACTAATTAATCCTATCACAATTAACCAAACCCGCATAAAGTATCACCGTTGATTATAATATATCTACAGGGAATCATCAAAAGCATTTAGAAGATACTTTCTGCAATTATATTCGTTTTGATTCCATAGTGTGGCGGCCCTATTATAGTCTGCCACTTATGCCTTTATAGGAACATTCTGTCCTTCCACATACGGATCTTTTGGTTCAGGATTTGTGAGAACATTTAACACATGCTGTGTTGTCAAATAAAACAACATCTTCTGTTGCCAACGACGAAAATCAGACCCTTTAAACTTTTCAGGTTTTTCCATATGCGATTTCAGAATCAATTGATCCATCATGAAAAATTTATGTTTAAGATTGACAGGAAATTTATAAATGAAATACAAATTGTTTTGTACAGAATCATAATATTACAATAACATATTGAGGCCTGCGATTAGCAATGTCCTTAAATAGAAATTCGTCTTATCTAGTACAAAATGTTTAGAGAATACAACATTCAAATCAAGTAGGAAACTTGAATCTAGCGAATCTGATATGTTTTCATGATGGAGATAGATGAGGTTTTTGTGATTTTGATCATTCCAAAGTGGCAAATTCGTCCCCTTTATGTAGGCACATGGCGACCATTCATAACAGTAGCAATGCCCTTTCAAATGGCCTTAGAGACACTTTTATTCGTAACAGTCACAATGGTTCACAAAAAAGTGTCATTAGCGATTCTTTAGCGATGACCTAGCAACAGAAAAACCATCGCTAAATGAAACTGATTCAAAAAGTTGTGATGGTTCGCTCATTGATGCCTTTATAATAGATATAATCATCACCATTGTGATTAAGCACATCTTTACAATAATGATGGTTAATTAGCAACGATTTTGTGACAGAAAACTGTCACTAATAGCCATTTCGTAGGTCACTATAAAAACACAACAAAACTTTTGTTAGTAATGTTCCAACAATACCCCATATTTTCAATTCAAACACCCCCCCCCCCCCCACACACACATTTGAATAGAAAATAAGATAGTATATTACTTATTATTCTATTTCCATTAAATGTAATATGATATGCATCAGATTAGTTGTCTTTTGTACTTGAACCTATCCTAGTGAGTGTTTACCGGATCTACTTTGTGGATAGTGAACATATATCTTGAACTAGCAACATTGTATAGTAAATCAAGACAATAAGTATCACACATATCATATTATGCAATATCAAATTCTTACCATTGTGTTCATTTTGGTCGTGAACATATCCTAATTCATGAGAATTTTAGAGAACTTAGCCATTTAGTTCCTGATGCGTGGGGATCGCACCAGGCTTTACCTCTCGAGGGATCTCGAGAAGCTTACAACCCCCACCAGGCAGTGTACCTGATCGATGTAGTATAGTATAATGACAAGTACCGGAGGATTGATCGTTCAGCTAGGAATAGTGTTGCTAGGATTAGAAAACCTAAAGACTAGGTCTAGAGATGAGGGATGATTCTTTTTGTATTTTTATATTTTTCTAAAAGCAAAGAAAAATCTCGGTTTTGAAGGAGTTGGGCGGAATTAGTTGCTAGTCAACTAACCCAATAACTAAAGATGCAATCAAAATAAAATACTAAAAATGAAAATAAACTAAATTATACTAAAGTTGTGAGCAATATATGGGAGAATTGTGTTTACTTAGGTTTCACTAATCCCTAGATATCTTTTACAGGTTAATTACTTGTTACATTTGCGTGGATGACGGGTTGTATTCCTTAATACCATTAATGGGGTGGCGTACTTACTTGCCCAATCCTATAAGCGCCTACTTCACTCCTATGTCGAGCCGGCTAAGAAGCTCCTAACATGGGATCACTAGAATTTGCTCATGCATTAAATACAACCAATAAAACCTAGTACACATCGGTTCATGTTTCCTAAGACGTTCAAGCATGTTACACAATGGAGATTTGCCAGTTTTCTTAAGCCTAAAATCATTCATCCAATACAACTATGAACAAGTAATCAACATATAATTAACATCTAGGTTTCATTACATCTAAGCAAACACATGATAGATCTAGCCTAGCATGTTGAAATCAAGACAAGCACAAGATATATTCAAACAACACATAGACATATTGAATGAATTAAGAGAAGACTTATCTCAATTGAACATGAAAGGTTTCAAGGGGTGAAAACCCTTGAAAATACTGTAAAATACGACCTAGGGTTTCACAAGTTTGGCCCTAGTATTCTCCACACAAGTTCCTCCCATAATGAATGAAAAATAGAAAAGTATATATAGATTCTGATAGGTGACGGCGTCAAGAACAAATTTCTGACGCCGCCAAATAATTTCTCGGACTGCCTAGATCTGGGTTTAACGCCGTCATGTGTATCCCTTATGCAGGCCATCACCAAAAATACTCTTGACGCCCTTGTTGTGACGCCTTCAGGTTTTTACTGGGTCGTCACGGATTTTACTCTTGACGCCGTCAGGTACTGTTCTCAGCATGGAAAATTAAGTTTTTGCCGTTTTCTTCACTTTTATGCTCCAAAAACGTCCGAATTGCTTCCTTTTCCAGAATTCACTCCCAAAGTACCTAAAATCACAAAAGGAACTATTTAGGGCAATATTTGATCAAATAAATTTTGCTTGTCCTCAAGCAAATGCGCTTTTATTCTAATCAAAATACTAGTTAGGGGTCATTTAACACTAATATAAAAGTAATTACAACAAATAACCGTTCCACTAAAGACCAAAGACAAGCACGGAGGTCATATACTAGCACCTCACAAATAGTGTTTAGATACTCACATCTCTCGGGTGTAATAAAGTATATATCACAATATGGAAATGGAAAACATCTCTCACTACCTGTCATAGCAAAATAGATTACCATAGGCTTGGGAAAGGATCAAACCTCCACCACATGGCGTAAGCACCTAGGATAAACTATCAAAGAGGTCTTTTAAAGGGTTGTAACATTAGGTGTAGGGATATGGAATACACGGTTTTGTTGGATATAGGCAGTCTTTACTGGTGGCGAGTTAACAATCTTGGTTAATTACATGTACAATATGGCTTTGCTAAGCCAAGACTAGACTCGACTTAAGCTAATAAATGAAAAATAACATAAACATAAAACAAACATAGAATGAAAAGGGATGGTAGTCCGTTTTTTTTTTTTTTTTTTTTTTTTTTGCATACACTCTTACCCTACCATCCAAAATAATACATCATAGGGAATGAAAATTCCCCTTACACTTGAATTTTTACATACTTTACAATAAACTAATCTAATGACTCGAATTAAGAAAATCAAAACACTTGGAGTACTTTTAAGATTAATGCACATATGAGGGTATTATATGATGTTCTTCCCTATTACTCCATAAAATAAGTACTTTACCCATGAGTCCCAATCGTCCCAAAACAATATGTACAAGGATATGACTAGACTTAGCAACCATGTAATCAATTAGATAATTAACTAAGGGTTTAACAAATAACAATAATGCACTAAACATGAGTGCATACACAGAAGGCTAAGGCGATTTGGGTGTACATTTAAGTGGGGTGTAACAAATTCTTCCTTTAAGTAAGATGCTTAAAGTTAGAAACGAAAAGATAGGCTCGGAGGGGTGTACTAGGGGTTTCGTGTACTAAAAATGAGTACAACGCTAAGGGTGTGGGAAAAATTAATTGACTTAACTAGCCAAGTACTATGACTTAAATGGTCAAGTAATTATAATACGGGTTTAACACAAGGGTGATCCTAATGCCTCTTATCATGTAGTAAATCCTACTACACGAATGTAGTCTCACTAGCGGTCTCGGGATGCATCACTAACGCAAGTTCTAGAATCTAAATGCTACCGGTACACTCATAAGCACTAATAGTAAATGCTTTTCCTATCAAATCTAAAGGCGAACCTCACATATTTGGGTGGAAAATTTTTCTGAATGGTACGGTTTTGTGCTAGTCATACAATCTCCTATCCATGAGACGCTTGCTATGGCTAAAGTTTCACTCCTAAATGTTGTAAAAAATTTTAAATTTGGCGCTAAAATTACACTAACAAGTATTTCTCATAGTTTTATTACACATCTACTATCAAACAAACAAACTCAAGCGAAAGTGTATCTATAAGGTATCATCATTTTACCCTCCCCTTACACTTAGGATGAACATTGTCCCCAATGTTCAAGTAAAGAATGTAAAAATGAAATAAGTAAAACAAATGAAATCAAATACTCCCCTGATTCGCTCGGTATGGATAATAAGGTGGCCAGGTTAGATCTTCCTCCAAGAAAATGAACAATCAAAGCTTCCCTTCTAGAATGTAAATCATCTTCTTGTCATACATAACCTGTAAAACCTGAGAAAACAGACAAGGCAACCTCGCATAAAATCGGCCGCAATCTATATATGCTAACAAAACCTAGAAAACAAAATAAGATATAATGCTTTTGGAATGATGTTTGCAGATTTCCTGGAGATTATAAAACTAATGATTCAACAAAAACTTTAAGACTCTGTTAGAAAAACAAAACTGGTAAAATTTCCAGAATTTTACACGTGACGCCGTCAGAAGTGACCTGCAGAAATTCTTATGTTAAGTTTCCGGAAAATTTCTGGAAAAACTTCGTCCTACTTCCTGGAAAATCCTGCAAAACATCATTATGACTCGATACAAGCATTTGACTCTAACAAGTACGAATATACATGTTCATTTAATATCGTGGAGAATCATGATCGATTTTTGTTTCTTAAAAACATATTTGGGGTTTCCCCCTACACTTATCTTTTGTGAAATACCTTTGGATGAAGTTAAGACTAAGCCAAACAACAAGGTAAAGTATTTTCACCATTTTAGTTTTGACACATGATCTACCAACAATAAAAATAAAGCATGCATACAGAAGCAAATAACAAACAAACAAAATAAAAATCACACAAAGCATGGGTTGCCTCCCAAGAAGCGCTTGTTTTTGTTCGAGTCACGAGCCTGACTCTACCCTTGTTTAACGGAAATAGGGGAGGTTTTCCCTACACTTAGGATTAAGTGCGGGTGGAAGTAGCGATACACACCCTTAGGGTGGAAATATGCCATGTGAGGAAAGAGTGGTGGATGAATTATATGCTCAAAGGGCTGTGCTCCTATCATTATAACCTTACCTAATTCAATTGGGTTAGTTGGCAGATTAAGATTTTCTCTTAGAAAGGGATCATATTCTATCAACTTCGAGAGACTCCTAGTTGGGAATCCATCTTGACCTAATAAACCTGGTTTAAACCCATAATGTTTCTTATGATCAATCATGAATGGGTGATGTAAGTATGTAAGGTCATGTTCCACTCCTATGTCAGTTTCCTCTCTACAAGGCTTAGAGTCTACTACCTTTGTCCTAAGACTACCCGGACTATATGGTTTGATGGGTGGATCGGAACCTATTTCAATTCCTAAATTTTCATCTAAGGATAGAAGATTAGGTAACGGCTTTGGTTGAGGCTCCGGTTCATCAAAACTAGGAACTTCCCTAGAACTAAGAGTAAGGTTATCATTATAAGTATTCAAACCTATATCCTCTAGTTGTGTTTGGTTCAAAGGTTCTACCTCTATTGGGGTTCCTATAGTCTCTTCTACTTTTTTCGGGTAAGTCAAGGGAGGTGTGTACGCATCAAATGATGGTAGGACTTGTGGGGTACTTTGTGGGCTCATGTTATTTACTTCACCATTCCTTGTGTTAAGATCACCTATATCCTCAACATGTGTTTTATTATAATCTAACCCTAACATTTTCCCAAGCATCTCACGTGCTTCTCTGGGCATCTCAACTTCTATATCCGAATCATAAGGATCATCCTCAATATTCTGACTGCTATATACAAATTGCCCAAAAGATTCATCATCTGTTTCTTGAGATTCATCATTATTGATCATAAAACCTAGGTTTTTTTTATCAATGTGATCATGTTCGGCTACATCCTCCATCACATCAAGGTCACCTATGTGTTCATCCTGTATTATGGTAGTGCCTAACCATGACATGCATATAGGTGGCTCATACGAAACTATCCTAGGTGAAGGCTTATATGGTGCATAGGTTTCACTAAGTGCGGCATTTTGAGGGGTTGATGGAGCTCCTAAGGTGAATTCTTTAAAAGTCTTATGCACTTGGCCTCTTTTCTCAAGGTACTCAATAAAATCAATATAAGATCCTGTCCTCCTCATTTCATTCGTCCATCTTGGTATATCCAAACTGGTGTAATTATTATTTTTCTGGTAAAACTCTAGTATCGGACTTGGTGGATTCACGTTCTCCATAATGGTGAACGGAAGAGTCAATGGAAAGGTTTTTACGAACAAAGACACAAAGAAATAGATAGACTAAAGAAAACCTAAAAATAAAAATAAAATCGTACTAGAAAGGAATCTAGCAAGTAGACCTAATAAAAAGAAATCCTAACCTAGACAATAACTATTCCCCGGGCTGCGGCGCCAAAAACTTGGTGCGTGGGGATCGCACCAGGCTTTACCTCTCGAGGGATCTCGAGAAGCTTACAACCCCCACCAGGCAGTGTACCTGATCGATGTAGTATAGTATAATGACAAGTACCGGGGGATTGATCGTTCAGCTAGGAATAGTGTCGCTAGTATTAGAAAACCTAAAGACTAGGTCTAGAGATGAGGGATGGTTCTTTTTTTATTTTTATATTTTTATAAAAGCAAATAAAAATCTCGGTTTTGAAGGAGTTGGGCGGAATTAGTTGCTAGTCAACTAACCCAATAACTAAAGATGCAATCAAAATAAAATACTAAAAATGAAAATAAACTAAATTATACTAAAGTTGTGAGCAATATATAGGAGAATTGTGTTTACTTAGGTTTCACTACTCCCTAGATATCTTTTACAGGTTAATTACTTGTTACAGTTGCGTGGATGACGGGTTGAATTGCTAATACCATTCATGGGGTGGTGTACTTACTTCCCCAATCCTATAAGCGCCTACTTCACTCCTATGTCGAGCCGGCTAAGAACCTCCTAACATGGGATCACTAGAATTTGCTCATGCATTAAATACAACCAATAAAACCTAGTACACATCGGTTCATGTTTCCTAAGACGTTCAAGCATGTTACACAATGGAGATCTGCCAGTTTTCTTAAGCCTAACATTGAAATCATTCATCCAATATAACTATAAACAAGTAATCAACATATAATTAACATCTAGGTTTCATTACATCTAAGCAAACACATGATAGATCTAGCCTAGCATGTTGAAATCAAGACAAGCACAAGATATATTCAAACAACACATAGACATATTGAATGAATTAAGAGAAGACTTATCTCAATTGAACATGAAAGGTTTCAAGGGGTGAAAACCCTTGAAAATACTGTAAAATACGACCTAGGGTTTCACAAGTTTGGCCCTAGTATTCTCCACACAAGTTTCTCCCATGATGAATGAAAAATAGAAAAGTATATATAGATTCTGATAGGTGACGGCGTCAAGAACAAATTTCGGACGCCGTCATCTCGCCGCCAAATAATTTCTCGGACTGCCTAGATCTGGGTTTGACGCCGTCATGTGTATCCCTTATGCAGGCCGTCACCAAAAATACTCTTGACGCCCTTGTTGTGACGCCTTCAGGTTTTTACTAGGTCGTCACGGATTTTACTCTTGACGCCGTCAGGTTTTTCTTCTTGACGCCGTCAGGTACTGTTCTCAGCATGAAAAATTAAGTTTTTGCCGTTTTCTTCACTTTTATGCTCCAAAAACATCCGAATTGCTTCCTTTTCCAGAATTCACTCCCAAAGTACCTAAAATCACAAAAGGAATGATTTAGGGCAATATTTGATCAAATAAATTCAATTCCGGGCTTAAATGACCCCCTAAAAGTGGTTCATTTTTCGCCTCATCAGTTCCTTATGCTGCGACCCCACATCAATCTCGCATATGTAATGCTAATCAAGAAGATTCCATATTATTCCACTGTAAAAGCCATTAGCATTATTAACAATTAAAATTCAGCCCTCAATCATCAACGAAAAAAACATATAAAAAGCATCTTAGGAATGGGCATACCTATGTGTTAGTACTTTTGATTTTTCCCCAACTAGTTTTCCTATTGAACCTAGACCATGGGATCTCCAATTTACTAGGTTAGGTTTCCATTGTGTAATTACTCATTATGTTGGCTTTAAGCCCATACCCCTCGATGTAAATATGACTTGTTCTCTACAAAGGCATTTTGTCAAAAGATCAACAATATTTTCCTTTGACTTTACGTAGTCAATGGAAATGATACCATTTCTTAACAAGTCCTTTATTGTATTGGGGCAACGTCTTATATTTCTTGACTTGCCATTATAGATATGATTCTTTGCTCTGGTAAAAGCAGCAATACTATCATAACGTATACACACAGCAGTCACAAGTTTTGGCCATAAGGGAATACCCTCTAGAAAGCTTCTAAGCCATTCTGCTTCTTCAGCAGCTTTGTATACGGCTACAAATTCTGCTTCCATAGTTGATCTGGTATTTACAGTTTCCTTAAATGATTTCCATGATACATTAGCCCCTCAAAGTGTAAATACATAGCTACTTGTGGACTTTCCTTCATTATGGTTAGATATCCTATTGGCATCATAAAATCCTTATAATATATAGGAGGATACTTAGTGCAATGTAACACATAAGCCATTGTATGCTTAAGATATTGAAGCACTCTAACTAGTGCATCCCAATGATCTCTCCCAGGGTTATGTGAGTATCGACTAAGTCGACTTACACTATATGCTGAATCTGGTCATGTACAGTTCATTAGATACATCAAGCTTCCTAGTACTTGTGTATATTGTAACTGGGATACACTTTGTCCTTTGTTCTTCTTGAGTTGAACCTCAGGATCAAAGGGAGTTACAACTGGCCTATCATCATAGTGCCTAAATTTCTTAAGGGTCTTCTCAATGTAATGAGATTGGGTAAGGATGTATCCACTGGAATTCTTTTGAATTCTTATACCAAGAATGACATCAGCTTCCCCCATATCTTTTATATCAAATGAATAATGAAGCATTTTCTTGCTTTGGTTAATTACATCCATATTTGTTCCCATAATCAACATATTATCCACATATAAACAAATAATGACAAATGCATTTTTGTGTTGTTTAACATAAATACATTTATCACATTCGTTTTTTTGATAGCCGTTTGATAATAGAATGTTATCAAACTTCTCATGCCATTACTTTGGATCTTGTTTAAGGCCGTAAAGAGATTTAACCAATTTACATACCTTATGCTCTTGATCTTTGACAACAAACCCTTTGGGTTGTTTCATATAGGTTTCTTCATCTAATTCACCATTTAAGAACGCAGTCTTCACATCCATTTTGGTGTATAATCAGGTTGTGAATTGCTTTAGCCATTAACGTTCTTATAGAGGTTATCCTTGTAACCGGTGAATATGTATCAAAGAAATCTTGACCTTCCTTTTGATGGTATCCTTTGGCTACTAAACGAGCCTTATACTTTTCTATGGTACAATCAGGTCTAGTTTCATTTTGAAGATCCACTTATGGCTTATTAGTTTATGTCCTGAAGGTAGATCAACCAATTCCCATATATTGTTATGAACTATTGAGTCTATTTTGCTTTGAATAGCCTCTTTCCAATAAGGTGCTTCTGATGACTCCATAGTAGCCTTATATGTTTGTTTTTCTTCATTCACAATATAGGTCATATAATCAGGTCCAAAGTCTTTAGAGACTTTTTGCTTACTTCTTCTAGGTTCATCACTCTCTTGTGGAACCTCATAATTGTTGTCTCTTTGATCTTGAGACAATTGATAATCTAATACTCTTTTCCTTGAATTTGAGATTTGTTTCTCTTTATCCTTAAAAGAGAAGGTATTCTCAAATAATTTTACTTCAGCATATTCTATAATTGTGTTGTTGCTTATGTCCTCTATATCGGATTTGTAAATCAGGAACCTGTAAGCAACACTATTCTTTGCTGGACCAAGATAAACATAATCAACTATTTTTTGTCCAAGTTTGGTTGTCTTTGGTAAAGGGATTTGAACCTTTGCCAAACAACCCCATACTTTCATCCTTTTATAAGAAGGTTACTTTCCTATCCATAATTGTTTTAGAGATTTGTCACTCTTCTTACGAGGAATTTTATTCAATATTGTGTTTGCAGCAAGACATGCTTCACCCCAAAGATTATAAGGAGCCCCTAAAGTAATTAACATTGAATTTATCTTGTTCATCAATGTTCTATTCTTACGTTCAGCCACTCCATTTTGTTGTGGAGTGTATGGGGCTGTTGTTTGGTGTACAATACCATATAAATAGAACAATATTCAGCATAGTCATTAGATTCATATTCTCCTCCTCTATCAGACCTTAGAATTTTGATCTTTTTGTCTAGTTGATTTTAAACTTCTGATTTATATATCTTAAACATATTTAAAGCTTCATCTTTGGTATTTGTTAAGTACACATAGCTAAATTTGCTGCAATTATCAATGAAAGTAATATAATAATTCTTTCCTTCTCTTGATGGTGTTTCTTTGAAATCAGATAAATCTGTATGGATTAAATCAAGTATTTCATCTGGTTTTTCTACAAATTTATGTGAATAACTTGTGTATTTAGATTCAACACAAATTTCACACTTGGATAATTTAACCATGGAACAACATGCCTAAGTTTATCATTCTTTGCAAGGAACAGATATTAACATGGCCTAATCTAGAATGCCATAAGAAAGAAGGATCAATCATGTACACAGAAGCGGTGCTAGTGCCCATGTAATTATTATAACATAGTCATCAGTTACAACACTTAGTTTGAAGAGTCCCCCATCAAGGTAAATGATGAGGCGAAAAATGATCCGTTTTTAGGGGGTCATTTAAGCCCGAATCCGACTTTATTTGATCAAATATTGCCCTAAATCGTTCCTTTTGTGATTTTAGGTGTTTGGAGAGTGAATTCTGGAAAAGAAGCTATTTTGGACGTTTTTGGAGCATAAAAGTGAAGAAAACGGCTAAGTACCTAATTTGCATGCTGAAAATACAAGGTGACGGCGTCAAGACCATCAGCTTGACGGCGTCAGACATGAAGAATTAAATATCGAAGGTGGTGACGGCGTCAGACGGACTCGTGACGGCGTCAAAGTGGCAAAAATAATATACCGTGGGTGGTGACAGCGTCACATAGGCCGTCATAAGTGGATCAAGGCCGTCCGAGGAAGTATATGGCGGCGAGGTGACGGCTTCAGAAGTTACTCTTGACGCCGTCAAACTGTTTTTCCTATATATAGTTTTCTAGTTTTTTCATTAAAAAAAGAGAAGTTTTGGTGAAACCCTAAAGACGATTTTGGTGCCTCTTTTACAGGTTTTTCAAGGGTTCCAAACCCTTGAGACCTTGCATTGTAATTGAGATAAGTGTACTTTCAATTCAATCAATATGTCTATGTGTTGGTTGTTTATCTCTTGTTCTTGTCTCAATTCTACTATGCTAGGCTAGATCTCTTTTGTGTTTGCTTAGATCTAATGAAACCTAGATGTTGATTATGTGTTGATTACTTGTCTATTCTTGTTTTGAATGAATGATTTATATGTTAGGCTTAAGAAAACTGGCAGATCTCCAAATGGTAACATGCTTGAACGTCTTAAGAAACATGAACCGAGGCGTACTAGGTCTTTATTGGTTGTATTTAATGCATGAGCCACTGTTTACAATCCCTATAGTTGTGCTGGGTCATGGTGTAGGAGGAGATAAGAGCTCATAGAGTTGGGGAGTTATGTATGCCACCCCACGAATGGTATTAAGGAATACAATCCGTCATTCATACAAGTGTAACAAGTAATTAACATGTAAAAGATATCTAGGGAGTAGTGAAGTCTAAGTAAACACAATTTCTCCAATTACTGCTCACAACCTTAGTTTAATTAGTTTATTTTCATTTTCATTATTTTATTTTAATTATATAATAGCTTTGGGTTAGTTGAATAGCAACTAATTCCGCCCACTCTTCCAAAACCCGAGATTTTAATTGCTTTCATAAAAAATTAAAAACACAAAAATAATCATCTCTCATCTCTAGAACTATTAATTAGGTTTTCTAATCCTAGCGACACTATTCCTAAGCTGAACGATCAATCCCCCGGTACTTGTCACTATACTATACTACAACGATCAGGTACACTGCCTGGTGGGGGTTGTAAGCTTCTCGAGATCCCTCGAGAGGTAAAGCAAGGTGCGATTCCCACGCATCAAGTTTTTGGCGCCGTTGCCGGGGAATAGTTATTGTCTAGGTTAGGATTTCTTTTTTATTAGGTCTACTTGCTAGATTCCTTTCTAGTAAGATTTTATTTTTATTTTTAGGTCTTCTTTAGTCTATCTTTTTCTTTGTGTGTTTGTTCGTAATTTCCATTGACTATTCCGTTCACCATTATGGAGTACGCGAATCCACCATACCACCAACCAAAAAGGCCATTCTACCCTGTTGACATCTCGAATTTCAAACAATATCGAGATGAACCCATATATGATGCATGGACTCGTTTTAAAATTTTACTTCGAAAATTCCCTCATCATAGTTTCTCTTTATCATCCCTAACCGAAACCTTTTACTATCGTGTCAGCCAATGTGACCAAATGCGCATCGATGATTTTGCCAATGGGGGCCCCTAGGGAATTAAATGATGAAGAAGCGTGGGATACCATAGAAAACTGTGCCCAATATTATTATAGAGTAGACAACCCAACAAACAACATCACAAATCAATCAAAAACAATTTTGAAGGAGCAAACAGGAAGTTTGTCTGGGGATGAATATACTCATGTTGAGATACCTAGTTGGATGGCACCTAATATCATAGTACAAAACAAACATATAGGTAATCTAGGTACAATGGAGGATGAGGTGGATAATCCAAGCCCACAAAGTACCCCACAAGTCCTACCATCATTTGAGGCACATACACCGCCCGTGACTTGCCCGGAAGAAGTAGAAGAGACTATAGGAACCCCAATTGAGGTAGAACCCTTGGACCAAGCACCACCAGAGGATATAGGTTTGAACACTTGTAGTGATAACCTTACTCCTAGTTCTAGGGAAGTTCCTAGTTTTGATGAACCGGAGCCTCAACCAAAACCATTACCTAATCTTCCATCCTTGGATGAAGATTTAGGAATTGAAATAGGTCCCGATCCACCCATCAAACCATGTAGTCCGGGTAGTTTTACGTTGAAGGTAGTAGACCCCAAGCCTTGTAGAGAAAAAGCCAACATAGGAGTGGAACATGACCTTACATGCTTACATCACCCATTTATGATTGATCACAAGAAACATTATGGGTTTAAACCGGGTTTATTAGGTCAAGATGGATCCCCAACTAGTAATCTCTTGAAGTTGATTGAAAATGATCCCTTTCTAGGAGAAAATCTTAATCCACCCATTAACCCGATTGAATTAGTTAAGGTTATGATGATAGGAGCACACCCCTTTGAGCATATAATTCATCCACCACTCTTACCTCACATGGCATATTTCCACCCTAAGGGTGTGTATCGCTACTTCCACCCGCACTTAATCCTAAGTGTAGGGAAAACTTCCCTTTTATCCGTTAAATAAGGGTAGAGTCAGGCTCGTGACTCGAACAAAAACAAGCGCTTCTTGGGAGGCAACCCATGTTTTGTGTGATTTTATTTGTTTGATTGTTAGTTGCTTCCGTATGCATGTTTTATTTTTATTGTTGGTTGATCATGTTTCTCAATTAAAATGTGGAAATACTTTATTATGTTGTTTGGCCTAGTCTTAACTCCAACCTAAAGGTATTTTTGCAAAAGATAAGTGTAAGGGGAAACCCCAAATATGTTTTCAAGAAACAAACCGATCATGATTCTCCACAATTTTAAATGAACATGTATATTCGTATTTGTTAGAGTCAAATGCTTGTATTGAGTCATAATGAAGTTTTGCAGGATTTTTCAGGAAGTAGGACAAAGTTTTTCCAGAAATTTTCCGGAAACTTAACATAAGAATTTCTGCAGGTCCATTCTGACGGCGTCAGGAGTTAAAAATCTGGAAATTTTACCGGTTTTTTTTTCTAACGGAGTCTTATGGTTTTTGTGAATTATTAAGTTTTATAATCTCCAGGAAATCTGCAAACTTCATTCCACAAGCATTATATCTTACTTTGTTTTCTAGGATTTAGTAACTTATATAGGATGCCGCCGATTTTACGCGAGGTTGCCTTGTCTACTTTTGTCAGGATTTACAGGTTATTTATGACAAGAAGATGATTTATATTCTGGAAGGGAAGCTTTGATTGTTCGTTTTCTTGGAGGATGATTTAACCTGGCCAACTAAAATCCATACCGAGCGAATCAGGGGAGTATTTGATTTCATTCTCTTTACTTTTTTAACTTTTACATTCTTTACTTGAACATTGGGGACAATGTTCATCTTAAGTGTAAGGGGAGGGTAAAAAGATGATACCTTACATATGCACTTTCGCTTGAGTTTGTTTTGTTTAATAGTAGATGAGTAATAAAACTACGAGAAATACTTGTTAGTGTAATTTTAGCGCCAAATTTAAAATTTTTTACAACATTTAGGAGTGAAACTTTAGCCATAGCAAGCGTCTCATGGATAGGAGGTTGTATGACTAGCACATAACCGTATATTCAGAAAAATTTTCCACCCAAAAATGTGAGGTTCGCCTTTAGATTTGATAGGAAAAGCATTTATTATTGGTGCTTATGAGTGTACCGGTAGCATTTAGATTCTAGAACTTGCGTTAGTGATGCATCCCGAGACCGCTAGTGAGACTACATTCGTGTGGTAGGATTTACTACATGATAAGAGGCATTAGGATCACCCTTGTGTTAAACCCGTATTATAATTACTTGACCATTTAAGTCATATTACTTGGCTAGTTAAGTCAACTAATTTTTCCCACACCCTTAGCGTTGTACTCATTTTTAGTACACGAAACCCCTAGTACACCCCTCCGAGCCTATCTTTTCGTTTCTAACTTTAAGCATCTTACTTAAAGGAAGAATTTGTTACACCCCACTTAAATGTACACCTAAATCGCCTTAGCCTTCCGTGTATGCGCTCATTTTTAGTGCATTATTGTTATTTGTTAAACCCTAAGTTAACTTTCTAATTGATTACATGGTTGCTAAGTCGAGTCATATCCTTGTACATATTGTTTTGGGACGATTGGGACTCATGGGTAAGTACTTATTTTATGGAGTAATGGGGAAGAACATAATATATTACCCCCATATGTACGTTAATCTTAAAAGTGCTCCAAGTGTTTTAATTTTCTTAATTCGAGTCATTAGATTAGTTAATGTAAAGTATGTAAAGATTCAAGTGTAAGGGGAATGCTCAAACCCCTATGATGTATTATTGTGGATGGTAGGGTAAGAGTGTATGCAAAAAAAAAAAAAAAAAAAAAAAATAGAAAAGAAAAAGAGAAAAAACATACGGACTACCATCCCGTTTTCATTCTATGTTTATTTTATGTTTTTGTTATTTTTCATTTATTAGCTTAAGTCGAGTCTAGTCTTGGCTTAGCAACGCCATCTTGTACATGTAATTAACCGAGATTGTTAACTCGCCACCAGTAAAACTTCCTTTATCCAACAAAACCGTGTAATTCATATCCCTACACCTAACGTTATAACCCTTTAAAAGACCTCTTTGATAGTTTATCCTAGGTGCTTACGCCATGTGGTGGAGGTTTGATCCTTTCCCAAGCCTATGGTAATCTATTTTGCTATGACAGGTAGTGAGAGATATCTTCCATTTCCATAATGTTATATTATTTTATTACACCCGAGAGATGTGAGTATCTAAACACTATTTGTGAGGTGCTTGTGTGTGACCTCCGTGCTTGTCTATTGGTCTTTAGTGGAACGATTATCTGTTGTAATTACTTTTATATTAGTGTTAAATGACCCCTAACTTGTCTTTTGAGTAGAATAAAAGCTCATTTGCTTGAGGACAAGCAAATCTCAAGTGTAAGGGTATATGATGAGGCGAAAAATGATCCGTTTTTAGGGGGTCATTTAAGCCCGAATCCGACTTTATTTGATCAAATATTGCCCTAAATCGTTCCTTTTGTGATTTTAGGTGTTTGAAGAGTGAATTCTGGAAAAGAAGCTATTTTGGACGTTTTTGGAGCATAAAAGTGAAGAAAACGGCTAAGTACCTAATTTGCATGCTGAAAATACAAGGTGACGGCGTCAAGACCATCAGCTTGACGGCGTCAGACATGAAGAATTAAATATCGAAGGTGGTGACGGCGTCAGACGGACTCGTGACGGCGTCAAAGTGGCAAAAATAATATACCGTGGGTGGTGACGGCGTCACATAGGCCGTCATAAGTGGATCAAGGCCGTCCGAGGAAGTATATGGCGGCGAGGTGACGGCGTCAGAAGTTACTCTTGACGCCGTCAAACTGTTTTTCCTATATATAGTTTTCTAGTTTTTTCATTAAAAAAAGAGAAGTTTTGGTGAAACCCTAAAGACGATTTTGGTGCCTCTTTTACAGGTTTTTCAAGGGTTCCAAACCCTTGAGACCTTGCATTGTAATTGAGATAAGTGTACTTTCAATTCAATCAATATGTCTATGTGTTGGTTGTTTATCTCTTGTTCTTGTCTCAATTCTACTATGCTAGGCTAGATCTCTTTTGTGTTTGCTTAGATCTAATGAAACCTAGATGTTGATTATGTGTTGATTACTTGTCTATTCTTGTTTTGAATGAATGATTTATATGTTAGGCTTAAGAAAACTGGCAGATCTCCAAATGGTAACATGCTTGAACGTCTTAAGAAACATGAACCGAGGCGTACTAGGTCTTTATTGGTTGTATTTAATGCATGAGCCACTGTTTACAATCCCTATAGTTGTGCTGGGTCATGGTGTAGGAGGAGATAAGAGCTCATAGAGTTGGGGAGTTATGTATGCCACCCCACGAATGGTATTAAGGAATACAATCCGTCATTCATACAAGTGTAACAAGTAATTAACATGTAAAAGATATCTAGGGAGTAGTGAAGTCTAAGTAAACACAATTTCTCCAATTACTGCTCACAACCTTAGTTTAATTATTTTATTTTAATTATATAATAGCTTTGGGTTAGTTGAATAGCAACTAATTCCGCCCACTCTTCCAAAACCCGAGATTTTAATTGCTTTCATAAAAAATTAAAAACACAAAAATAATCATCTCTCATCTCTAGAACTATTAATTAGGTTTTCTAATCCTAGCGACACTATTCCTAAGCTGAACGATCAATCCCCCGGTACTTGTCACTATACTATACTACAACGATCAGGTACACTGCCTGGTGGGGGTTGTAAGCTTCTCGAGATCCCTCGAGAGGTAAAGCAAGGTGCGATTCCCACGCATCAGTAAACCTTTCCAACATACACACCACCCTTAGTGATTACAATTTTGCTTGATTCAATTACAAGTTTAAATCCCTTAGTACTAAGAATAGGGCTAGAGATCAGATTCTTAGTGATGTTTGGTACATGCAACATGTTTGAGAGTACAAGATCCATTCCAGAACTCAACTTCGATATAATATGACTTTCCCTTTACCTTCAATCTTTGAAGAAGTTCCATTCCACATGAATATTGGTTCTGTATCATTCACCTTTTGGTAAGATACAAACATCTTTCTTGAGTTACATATGTACTTTGTGGCACCAGTATCAACCCACCAATCAACAACATTTGTAGTAAAAAAGGCTTCAATTACTCCAGCAAATTCTTTTTGAGATTCCACATGGTTTGCTTGGTTAGAATTTCCTCCAGAATGTCCTCCTCCATGTTCTTTCATGTGGCGACAATCCTTGGCTTTATGCCCAGGTTTCCTACAGACCCAACGATCATATACTTTCTTGAAGTTTTTGTTCTTTTGTTGGGTGTAATCCTCCTTTTCATCCTTAGAAGAATTCTTTTTAGAACCATCATCATTTTTGCCTTTGTTTTTGTGGTTGGACTTTGATTTGGAAGAGCTTTCTCCAACCATGTTTGCATTTGGTTCTATTAAATTTGCATCAGCCTTTTCCTGCATCCTGTTATCTTCCTCAACACAAATTTTGAGAACAAGTTGCTCAAAACTAATATCACAGTTTAAGATATAACTTAAAATTTTCCAGGATTGGGGTAATTTTTCAATAATGGAACCAACAAGAAAGTTAGAGTTAATACCCATGCTTTCTAGTTCCAATTCGTGGACTATGATTTGGAATTCTTCCACTTGTTTTACAACAGGCTTTGCATCATTCATCTTGAAGTTCAAGAATTTGCCAACAAGAAAATTCTTGGGATATGCAACTTTAGTCCTGTATTTCTTTTCCAATGATTCCCAAATTTCCCTTGCACTTGTAAACGAAGAATAAATGTCATACAGGGAATCGTCCAAATCATTCAGAAGATAATTTATGCTATTAGATTCGTTATGATTCCATCGTTAGGCGACCCTATTATAGTCTGCCACTTATGCCTCTATATATGTCCTTCCACATACGGATCTGTTGGTTCAGGATCCGTGAGAACATTTGACACATGTAGCATTGTCAAATAAAACAACATCTTCTGTTGCCAATGACAAAAATCAGACCTTTTAAACTTTTCAGGTTTTTTCACGTGCGATTTCAGAATCGATGGATCCATCTTGAAAAAATTCTGTTTAAGATTGATAGGAAATTTATAAAAGTAATACAAATTATTTTTTACAGTCGTAAGATTACAATAACAGATTGAGGCTAGTGATTAGCAGTGTCCTTAAAGAGAAATTCGTCCTATCTAGTACAAACTGTTTAGAAGATAAACAATCAAATCAAGTATGAAACTTCAATCTAGCGATTCTGTTATGTTTTCATGATTGAGATGGATGAGGTTTTTCTGTTTTTGATGATTCCAAAGTGGCAAATTCGCCCCTTTTATATAGCCGCATGGTGACCCTTCAAAGCAGTCACACTATCCCTTCAAATGGCCTTAGAGACACTTCTATTCATAACAGGATGGTTCACAAAAAAGTGCAATTAGCGACGATCTAGCGACAGAAAAACCGTCGGTAACTGAAAATGATTCAAAAAGTCTCGATGGTCCGCTCATTGATGCCTTTTTTATATATATAACCGGAACCATTGCGATTAGGAGCATCTTTACGATAATGATGGTTATTAGCAATGGTTCTGTGACAAAAACTGTCACTAATAGCTCTTTCATGGGTCACTATAAAACCTCAACAAAACTTTTATTAGTAATGTTCCAACAATTACCATACATGACTTTTGCTCAAACTACATGGATTAGTTGGCCAAAAGGTCAGAAATCATGGTTATAGAGAGGAAAAAAAAGCATCAAAATTTCATATTTCCTCAAAGTACAAATTTTGAGTACATAAATACAATCACTTCAAGAACATGTGTTGGAAAATTATGACATTATGAAACTCGGTAATTCCATATTTCACCATCTCTTCTTTGATTTTGATATGCCAAAAATCACAACTCAACATTGTACCATTATGAATAATATGAATAATAAGAAGAAAGGAAACTTCTTTTTCTTACTATCATTCTCCTTGCATTTGGGTAACTCAAGTGTAACCAAACCACCACAGAGCCTATTGTTCCCCCAAACCGAAAATGCACTTGGATTGGCAAACACTCCTACAACCAGCACTTCACCCTCAAAGTCATTAAAAGACATGTTCAATAATTCTAAGGAAAACAATTCGTCTAAGAATTGGGGAAGTTTGCCAGATAAGTAATTTTGAGAAATGTCGAGTGCGTGCAATCCTCTTAATGAACTTAATGAAGATGGTATTATGCCTTGAAATTGGTTGCCACTAAGGTATAACACTGTAAGGCTAATGCACTCTCCAAGGCTACTAGAATGGTACCTGAGAAATTATTGTAAGATAAATCGAGACCACTCAACATCTTGAGGTCTTTAATTTCTGATGGAATTGAACCAAACAGGTTGTTTTGAGAAAGATTTAATAAGATAGTTAATGATGGAAGTTGAAGAAGTTGCGAGGGTATTTTTCCACTGAGTCTATTGTCAGCAAGGTTTAACACATTAAGTTCTTTACAATTCCCAAGGCTTGATCGAATACGGCCTTCTAATTTGTTGGAATCTAGATTAAGTTTTATCAACAATGATAAGTTCCCTATGACATTAGGGATTGGCCCTGAAAATTGATTGCTAAATAAATTTAGAACTTGTAGCTTTTGTAGGTTACCAATGGTAGTGGGGATTTTTCCTTTGAATTGATTAGCTCTTAAATTTAAAAAGGTCAAGCCAAATAGACTACCTATACTTGAAGGGAGGCTTCCAAATATTTGATTTTCTCCTAAACTTAGATAGCTGAGTTGATCAGAAAGATTACCCGTTGATATTGGAAGCACTCCTGTTAAGTTGCAATTAAAAGGATCCAAAGCTACTAATCTCGTGCAGTTTTTCAAAGAATCAATAAACCTCATGTCATCAGCTTCTTCGCGTCCATGGAAGTTGTTACCCTGTAATCTAACTTAATTAATATCTCTTAATTTTGAAAAGTCGATAGTCAACTTCCCACTGAAATTGTTGTCTTCCATTTCAAGAAGTCTTAATTTAGAACAATTGGAAAAAGAAGGTGGAAGAACTCCGGTCAGTTCGTTACCCTATAACTGAAGGAACTCAAGATTTGGGAGCTGATTACCAACTTCTGAAGGAAGACTACCAGTGAGGTGATTTTCAACTATAGAAAAATTAACTAGGAGTGAGAGGTTGAAAATGGAATGAGGGATGCTTCCATATAAGTTGCACTCACCAGAGTAAAAAAACGTCAAGATTTTCAAATGACCCAAGGTATCTGGAATGCTCCCACCCAACGGGTTCCCTTCAACAGAGAATGCTTCCATTGATGGGATTCCACCTGTTAACATATTTCTGTTAATTACAAGACTAGTAAGTTTTGAGAGTAAACTCATCTCCTTGGGTATGTTTCCAGCTAGATTATTTTGAGCAAGCGAAAGCACTTCAAGGTTAAAACAACCAGACAAGTTTGTTGGAATGACTCCACTGAATTTGTTTCCATAAAGATAAAGATGACGTAGCATAGATAGACGATCAAGTTCATGAGGAATGGTTCCTTGAAAGCTGTTGTTCCCGAGATCAAGCTCACGGAGGAAGCTGAGGTTTCCTACATGAGGAGACAAGGAGCCTTCTAAGCCTTTTGAAAACAGTCGTAAAGCAGTCACTCCTTTGTTCGGCTTTCCACATGAAATACCACTCCAGTCACAGAATTGAAAGGAATGGTTCCACGAGGTTAGAACTTTGTTTGGATCTTGAGTGATCATTGATTTAAATGACAACAACGCGAGATAATCAGTCTCATTACCGCCATAGGAAGTGGAGACATTGGCAGAAGTAAGACATATTATCGCAAGACAATAAAAGAGAAAAGAAATACAAGAGCAAGCTGATAAGCAAATCATTGCTTGTGGTGAATTCATTTTTGGTAATTAACTTAAAATCATATGAATAAGTATCGGCTTCTTATAGTCGGGTTGAGCAAGACAATTTGATGGATAATAACTAATTTCTATGCATAATCATATCACTTATATTGCATTATAGCACAACTAGCAACACCTATTGTCTACCATCCACTAATTCCTTGACTAATAATAACTTATTTCTATGTATAATCATATCATAAAAGACTTTGAAGAAAACTTGGGAGTGGGAAGACTAGACTTATATTGCTGCATTATAACTTTACTCATCACCTATAGATGTAAGCAACTTGACACCTTCCTTTTGTATGTAACTTGTAAACATTCAATCATGCATCCATCAATTATTTAATATCTATTAGATAACGTTAAATGCATTTCTTTATTACGAGAACATTTATATATTCCATTTTACAGAAAATACATTCCATTATACATGAATTAACTCTCGCTTCTTAAACAATGGAAGAAACCAAAGACTCAATAGTCCGCCAGTAAGGACCCAAAGCAGCAGTACCTACTATGATAGACCCATGGTGGTAAAGGGGCCGGATTTACCCAGCAAGAATCCTCTGTCATTGTTAACAGGTTCAGAAGCAGTCAGTACAACAAATAACCAATAATAGTACAGATGGCTATTTCGCCCCATTTTTACTTATGAATGTTTCAATATTGGGTCCAAGCAAAAAGTTTAACTTTTTATGAAACTGAATCATACACTGCTCGATACCATTTTTGCTTCCTATCAGAAGAGGAGAAAGCCTTAAGCTTTCTCAATAAAAGATTCAAGAAAAGTCAAATTTATGAAACTAAAGGTCAATACTTGCTGTAAAGATGACAACTGTAAGGACAATACTTGTTGTGGCTTCTATTTCTGACTGGCACATTCACAATTGGACATTAACAATGGCTTCCTCCATGATGATCTCAATGAGGAGGTATACATGTACCTTCCCAGTGGTTACAGCAAAGCTCACCCTCCAAACTCTGTATGCAGACTTAAGAAATCCTTGTATGGATTAAAACAAGCCAACATACAATGGTACATTAAGCTTACCACCTTTCTCCTATCCCTTGGTTTCAAACAAAGTCATTCAGACACATCTCTCTTTACCTACTACACCAGCACAGTTTCCATGGTTCTCTTAATCTATGTGGATGATGTTCTCTTAGCAGGCAACTCATTGTCTTCAATCAACCTCATCAAAGAGAAACTTCACAACCAACTCAGTATCAAAGACCTTGGACATGCAACTGAATTACTACCTTGGGATAGAATTTTGCAGAAGCTCAAAAGGGATTGTTATGACACAAAAGAAATATGCCTTGGACCTCATTAAACATGCTGGGCTAGCTCATGGACACCAAACATGCCAAAACCCCTCTCAGTCCCAATTTTAAACTGACTTGTGATGAAGGTGAACCACTTGCAGATCCATCATTCTACAGAACACTTGTTGGCAAGTTGATTTACCTCACAATTAGTGGGTCTGACATAGCTTTTGCTACTCAGCCAATTTTCTCAATCACCTTATACACCTCACTTAAAAGCCTTGATGAGAGTTATCAGGTACATCAAGTTGAGTCCAGGGCAAGGTCTATTCTTTTCAAGATACACCTCTCCTAATTTGCAGGCCTAATGTGACAATGATTGGGCTAATTGCCCTTCATCTAGAAGATCTATATCAGGTTTTGGAATATTTCCTGGCAAACGCTTAATCTCATGGCACTCTAAAAAGCAAAAAGTGGTTTCTAGATCCTCCATAGAGGTAAAATACAGAGCTTTGGCAGATTGTTCTTGTGATATCACATGGCTTCTATCACTTCTCAAGGATCTACACGTCAAACCTTCTGAACCAGTCAAGGTCTTCTGTGATAATGCTTCAACTATAGCCCTAACATCCAATCCTGTACAACATGCTAGGACTAAACACATAGAAATTGACTTCCATTTTGTGAGGGATAAAATCAAGGAAGGTAAAATTCTTCCTATCTTTGTACCAACAACTGCCCAAATAGCAGACATTCTCACAAAGGAGCTCCATAGTTATCCTTTTCATCGATGCCTTTCCAAGTTTGGCATATGTGATCCTTACACTGTGCCTACTTGTGGGAGGGATAATGGAAACAATGCAAATATGGTCAACTCTACAAGCAAAGTCAATGGAAGTATCTCATCTCATTGTATTAGACATCAGAACCTACGATGGAAAAATGTCTCCCCATTGGGTGGAGGAGCCTGTCCAAACGCGGCTGCCTAGCCACCAGTATCAAAATTCGAGTCACCAAAGTTGAATATGGCGGGAAAATCACACAAGTAGTAGCTTATAGTGGCGTTCATAGGTTGATTTGATAGTAACATGACTAAGAACATCACATAAGGTTTTAGCATAGATGTTTTACAGCCACTGTGCTCCATGGTTATCAGTAATGGACATTTAGAAAACATCTAACAAAATAACAATGACACCAAGATAAGGGGCAATCATGTCTTCAACACAGGTTTTTCCTGATACTGTCATTGATCCTTCTCCTCATACTGGCCTTGAATTCCATTGGGCGTGGCGCAGACCCATTCGGTCTGTTCCATAATTTGATGAGCTAACTGCCCTTTGTAATTTAGTGGCCCAACCTCGCCTTATTGATGACATTGACTCATGGGAATGCATTGTGGACGAGACAAGACTTTTTACGGTTAATTAAAGGGATGAGATCTCACATCATTAATACATCTTCACCTCCACCAACTATGTCATCACCCACAAGATGGAACAACCTGATCCCATTAAAAGGGGATGTTTTCACTTGGAAAACTGCAAACCAAAGACTCCCAACAAGATCTAATCTAGACTTCAGGGGTATCGATCTTCATAGTCTCCTATGCCCCCTTTGTGACGAGGTAACTGAAACTGAAGAACACATCTTCGTCTCATGTAGTATCGCTAAGGAAATTTGGAAGGGTCTCGTAGACCGGTGGAACATCCATACATGCACAATCACATGTCTATCTGATGCAATCAATCTTGGTGATATGGTTCCCCTCCTAGCTGTCACAACAAAGTTTTTTTGACACGGTTGTTCAAGCTACCCTATGGACCTTATGGAGGTTCCGTAATGATATGATTTTCGCATCAAAACGACCCAACAAGCGCCTCATCCTTGATAATATCAAACTATCATCATTTACTTGGTGCTCTAGTAGACAAAAGAAAGTCCCCATTAAGTGGATTGATTGGATATGTAACCCTTGTAATGCTATTTCATCTTGTTTGCAACTTTTCTAGCTTCTTACTTGTTTAGCCTTATTTATTTAGGGAAGGGATCCAATAAGAAGAATAATTAAAATAAGAATGGTAAGAAGTAATTCTAGCCACACATTTTTATGTGGGAGGTAAAATTTGAATGAATATGCATCCATTTTTGTAGGTGCATCTAGAATGTGTGGTTGTGATTACTTCCTATCATTCCTAATTTTATTATTTTTCTTATTTGATCATAACTCTATTTATATATACTAATTCTGTTATAAAAAAATGTCTTTCGTAGTTTTTGTTTTGAGACCAAGAGTCTACTCCTTTCGACACATATATTTATGTTTGCGCAAGTTAAGTTTTCATACACCAAGGCCCAAGCGTCATGCAAGTTAACTATATTTGCAATGCTTACACAAGTCAAATATTATTCTTGTAACTTGAAAGTAAACATCATTCTACCAATACTTCAAAATCAAATGTACAAATCCAAGGTGTTTAAGTATGAGACAAATAAGACACTACGCTGGTTCCTTGGCATCCAAACACCGATAAAGAAGACTAACTTTTATCTTTACAGTCTCAACTAGCAAGAATTAATTGAATAATCAGTAAGCCTTGATTACTAAATAGAAAGATCAATCTTCGGTTATAACCGAGAATAGATGACGTTAACAAGATTTTCTTTGAATGAAAATTATCTCATAGTCTATACACCACAAATTTGTCTCACGTGACTTGAACTAACAACTATTTAGTTGAAAGAGATACTATTACGACACAATAATTTTGTTCAAACCACGTGGATTAGTCGGCTAAAAGGAAACTATGGTTACCACAACTAACAACGAGATGGTTTATCTAAAAGATCCAAAATCTACCATAATAAAAAGTGAAAACCATCAAGCTCAATAATGCACAAAAACATTGAATTTTGGTGTCATAAAAGAACAAAGACATGTTAGGCGAGACTTTGGATAGCACAACTACCAACTATGATCACTAAAGTATTGAAGGTGGCAATCTTGACTTTACACCACATTGCAAAGTTTGCCTTCACAAAATCAACACCATTCATAAACTCTCCAAACTCTATGTTTGGAATACAAATATTCCTGTAAAAGTCTCGGTCACCTAATGATTGTAATAGCATTAAGTTAGCTCGTAGTTAGTTTATTTATTAGTTAATTAGTTTTAGTTTAAGTAACACCGTGGAAGAAGGACGGGTCTTCACCCACTGTATGCCTGATCCACAGCCCGGGTGTGGGCGTTTATGTTGTAACTATATATACCCCTATCCACATGTGGAGAGGGTTGGACCTTCACTTAATCTCAATCTAATATTTCCTTCTTTCTCTCAAGGTTCCTTTCTTCCTCTCCTCCTCACTTCACCAACGCCACACAAATCACAAGGGTTATCATGTTTCTAACATAGTTAGTATTCTACAATTGGTATCAGAGCCAAGGTTTCATCTTAGGACCTTGTAGAATCGAATTTGATGGTATTTTGTGTGGCTTTGTGAGTTTGGTGTAACTTTTTTGTAAAAACTCTTTGTTTGATCTTCTCTAGTGTTGTTATACATGTTAGTGATGTACTTTTATGTTCGTTAGTGTTTGTAGAACATTGTGGTTTAGTTTGTGTTACCATTTTCTTAATCTATTTGAAGTTTGGAGGTGATTTTGGGCGAATTTCTATCTTGCGGTTAAGTCTACTGTTCCATTGCTTCGTTGCGTTTAGTTTCTAAAATCTGTGGTTAGTTTGACTGTGATTACTATTTTGGGTATAAAAACAAAACGCAAGGATAGTGACAGGTTTAGACCATTGTCACTGCGATTAGTTGTCTGCGGTTAGTCAATTGCGTTTAACTATTCTGCGGTTGGGAGTTTTCTGCGGTTTGGTACTTTCTGCGGTTAGTATCCTACGGTTAGTGACCTTGGTTTGCGGTTTACTCAGGTTGCGACTGGATCATTCTGCGGTTGGGATGTTTCTGCGGTTTGGTACTTTCTGCGGTTAGTGTCCTGCGGTTAGTGTTCTGCGATTAGTGTTTACTGTGGTTTACTTGTCTGCGGTTTACTATCTCTGCGGTTAGGTCAAGTTGCGGTTAAACTTTCCTGCGACTAGTACACTACTTTGCGAGTACCTCCTACTTTGTGGTTTGATAGTTTCTATTTTGTGATGTCGACATCTTCTGATGACATTCAAGCTACTGGGTCCACACCCGACCTCCGATGTTGGACAGAACTGACTATGAATCATGGGCACAAAGGATTCGTCTTTATTGTCTGGGTAAGGAAAATGGGGTTAACATCTTGAAATCCATCGATGAGGGACCCTTTCAAATGGGTACTACTAGAGACACGGTTGCAGCAACTAATCAACAACCGGCCGTAATTGGTCCTGATAGACCTCGCACTTACAATGAGCTGTCTGATGAAGAAAAAAAACGCTATGATGCCGACATCAGAGCATCGAATATCGTCATTCAAGGGCTGCCCAAAGATGTCTACAAACTTATCAACTACAACACTGAAGCCAAGGCGGTCTGGGATAATGTCAAAATGCTTTTTGCAGGGTCTGAGTTAACTAAAGAAGATCGTGAGTCTCAGCTATACGATGAATTTGAGCATTTCAAAATGAACCTAGGTGAAAGCATCACTGACTATTACGTCAGATTTCACAAGTTGGTCAATGATATGAGAGCCATCAAGATGACAATGCCCAATATACAGCTTAATTCCAAATTCGTGAATAACATGGCACCTGAATGGGATAGGTTTGTCACAGCTGTTAAGCTCAACAAAGGTCTCAGGCATACCAATCATGAACAACTCTATGCATATCTCCAACAACATGAGAAACATGCTGCTTATGATCGGCTAATGCGAGAAAAGCTCAATCCGTCTGCAACCAATGAATCTCTTGCTTTTGTTTCTAATGTTCAACAACCAAACCAAACCTCAAATGATCAATCTCAACCATCACAACCATCCTCCAGGTCTCCCCCAACCAATTGTCAATCATCAACTTCCTTACCATCTGCTTTGAATACACAACTTGATTCTGGGTATTCTCACACTGACTTGATGATTGATAATCTCTCCAACCAAGTTTCTCTACTGGTCCAATAGTTCAGGGCTGCACTTCCATCTACTAACAACCCACTTAGGATCTCATCTAATCCACGTAATCAGGCAGTCATTGAGGATGGTCGTGTGGTGGTGCAGAATGTGCAGGGAAGACAGAACTTCAACCAAAGAAATGCTGGTAGAGATAATGGACAGTACAGAGTTGGGAATGCTCTTCAAGCACAAGCTAAGCAACCTAAATGCTATAACTGCGGAGGGTTGGGCCATATAGCTAGGAATTGCACTCGTCCAAAACGTCCACAAAAATCTGAGTACTTCAAGGACAAGATGTTGCTGATGCAGGCACAAGAAAATGGGACGGTGTTGGATGAAGAAGCTCTGCTCTTTCTGGCTGGTAATGATGGGAACACCTTTGATGCTGATGTGGATGATCAGCCTGTTCAGGATATGGCACTTAATGACCCGAATATCTTTCAAGTTGAAGAGTGTAATGCATTTGACTCAGACGTAGATGACGAACCTACTGCTCAAACCATTTTCATGGCTAATCTGTCTGCAGCTGCATCCTCTTCACAGCATCCTGATTCATCCATCACATCTGCTATCCCTGAGGTACCAACATCTCCTAATCATGATCTGAATAATCCTACAACTGTACAGGGGGCATGTGACTCGGTACAACTCAAGAATATTATCAATACATACGTCACTGATATGGGTAATACCAATAACATCCCATATGAAATGTATGTGAATGACAATGGACCGCCAGTTGTACCAAGTGACATGCCGTCTATTGACTCTAGTGAACATGAGGTATATGAGCACACAATATACAACCCTGATGATTCCTTGATTACTAGAATTAACACCCTTAAGGATCAAGTGAATATTTATGAGCAGCGTGCAAAGTTTGAGCTGAATGAACGTGAGCAGAAAATGGAATGGCAACTGCGTACTTACATATCTGAAAACAATTCCAAACAAGAAACATTGAAAAGGGAACTAGTTTCTTTAAAAAACCAATTAGATCAAACCGTCAAACAAAAACTAGAGTTTCAAAAAGGTTTGACTTCAATCAAACTCGAATTCAAAGATAAAGAAACTAAACTTCTAAATGACTTCTCAAAACTCAAAATGTTGAAAAATAAATTGGAAGATAAGTTGTAAAAGATGTGTTTTATACTGTTACCGACTCAGCATTATCTGCTCGCCAATTTCATGAAATGTCGGTTACTTTGAATGTCTTCCAGAATCGTGTAATTGAGCTTGAGGGGGAGAATTACAAACTTACTAAAAAAATTCAAAACGACGACCATGATAACATGGTCAGGAGTTTCTCAAAACTAGAAGTTGATAATCTGAACCTACAATTAAAATATCAACATCTAGAAGAAAGCATAAAAATATCAACTGCCAAGACATCTTCGGATGCTCCTGAGTTTGACACATGTTTTGAATTAGCCAAAAAGGATGAAGTAATTCAAGCTCACTCAAACACGATTCGGAAATTGAAGGTCCAAATTGCACAATTAAAATCAAACAAAAGCGATGTGACCAATACCAATTACCAGAAGTCGATAGATTCTCAAAACTTTCAGAAACAGTGTATTATCAATGAATTACAACATGAAAATGAGTGGCTTCGTGCTGAAATGTCTAACGCTAAACAACGTTACAAAGAATTGTTTGAGTCTATTAAAATAACACGTGACCAAAACAATGAAAGAGTCACTTCTTTGTTAAATGAAATTGAGAATCCAAAGACTATGGTGAAGGGTAAAATGCCCGTCGTTTCATGTGATCATGCAATTTCCAATGTACATGCCTGTAAGAAATATGCGTGCGATGCTGTGAATGTCTCTCTTCCCCTTAGGAACAATAAGTTAGTTCATAACAACTATCTTAGAAATCTTAAGGATTTCCTGGCCATACTTAGAGATACCATTGAAGATGAGAGGATATCTAAACCACTTGATGATGTTATTATTGGTGCTTGCTTCCAAACTAATAGAGCCCAGGAATTGTTAGAATATGCTATAGGATCATGCCCCAAGAATGATAACAAGTCAGATAGGTCATTTGCATCGCACCCTAACAGTGACAAAAAACATGTTACATTTGATTATCCCCAAACCATGTCACAATCCACCATCATGATCTCCGGTAAACAAGTAGCAACTAATCATACTAATGTTCCCGTCATTGCTTCTACAGGAGTAAAAGGTGTATCTAATGCTAGCAAGTCACAGCCTAGGTGCAATACAAAGAATGATAGGACTTTGCCGGCTAAGAGTACACTTATGAAGGAAGTAGAAGAACCATCTAGGAACAATAAAGTTATGCTTAATGAGAGGAATCGAGTTGATTCAAACATTTGTGTTAACAATGATGTAATTAATTCGAATTCTGATGCTATCTGTAAGACTTGTAACAAATGCTTATTTTATGGCAATCATGATGCTTGTGTTGTGTCCTTTCTAAAATCCACTTTGAAATCTCCAGTTATGAATGTCTCGAGTGTTAAACATGTAAAACAAGTATGGAATAAAACAGGAAAAGTGTTCACTAATGTTGGTTATCAATGGAGACCTACTGGAAGGAAATTCACTCTAAGGGAAAAGTTCCCAATGACTAGGTTCACTAAATCTAAAGTTGTGCCTGTTAAGATGTGGAGACCTACTGGTAGACTGTTCCCAATAGAAGCACTTAGTACCACTCCTAGTTCTAGTGCATCAAAATGTGAAAATTCCAGTGAGATATCTGTAACATATGATAATTGTAGGACCTTAGATATATCAACTTTAATACCAATATAAGAACTAGAAAGATGGAAAGATGGTGACTTGATGAGATATGTGTGGCGTAATATATGAAGAAATAGAGATAAGAGATGAAGAGAACTTTTATTAAGAAACACACACAATACACACACAAGCATACACCTCAAATGAGCCTTTGGGGTGTTTATATAGTTCTTAACATGAGATGCCCTATGGGCTTTCTATGGGCTTGGGCTTGGGCTTGGGCTTGGGCTTGGACTTGGTTACATGGTAGATAACAAGGCTTATGAAACATTGCACATAACATACTAGCTTGCCAAGTCCAAGGCCCAATGACTAAACTATTACTAATCTTAACAAACGACACAAAGTTACAATATGAGAATGACCATCACTTCTATATATATATTTTTAATGCTAACAATCTCCCCCTAAGGGGTGGTCATTCGAATGATGTTCCACGTGATTAGGTCTTCCGTGTTCTTTGTCTTTAACGTTGTGTGTCGTTGTAGAATAGTCTTTAGTCTTTGTTCCTTCATGCTTTGTGATCTTTGATGACTATCTTTTCATCGTTCTTTGTTCCTTTGTGATGTGGAGTTATCTGCCTTTCGTCACTTCTGCGTCTGTGGTGGTTGTTTGCCATTCCAACATGCTCATACATCTTCAGTCTTTGTGATACATGCATTTGTAGTTCCCGTTCTTTCACACAGATCTTTGTTACTTTACTTCTGTAGATTCTTTCACATTGCGTAGAATCTTTCTTTGAACCTTTCTTTGCTTTGATCTTTGTGAGAACTTTCCTTTGACTTCGAGATGCATGTATGAGCATGTGGAATCTGTCGCCATAGAGATGATGTGTCCATGCAGGTAAACAGTTAGCAATAAAACATCCGGTACTTACATATAAGAATTAGAGATCGTCAACAGCATAGTGTGAAGACTCCTTCTAACCCTTACCAAGGCCGTTCCCATGTCAGATACTCTCGAGAGAGCTTACAAGACCTACTCAGTAGCTCAATGACTGGGTAAGTCGCTGGGGATCACTCCACGACTGTAGACCGTTTGAAACCACCGCGAACACTAAGCGTAACCCATAAGGAATTACCGAAGTGACCTGCTGTCAGGGCTGTTTGATGTTGACCCTGGCAGGAGTTTCCATTCAATCATTGAGAAACACTTGTGTGAATTCTCTCATAAATGTTCTGGCAGATTGCTAAGATCTGCATAGGACTCTTAAGTTTACATCTGGCGTCCTTATTGATGAACAACCAGTGTATAAATATCATGTGTTCCTATGAGATCTTTTGATGAATCTCGGGGGCTCTAGACTCGATAAGTGCACATTTGGTTTCCTATGCGGAGATTAGGGAGAGGTCTCCTGCTTCAATATCAACCATCTCTAAGAGACAGGTCGATAGATTACACCGGTTCCCCGTGAGTATGAAACAAGCTCTTTTAAGAGAACTTGAGTGGTTAAGAAGGTTTAGTGCAGTGCGTCACTGGGTCCATGACGTCTTTGTCTTCAATACCGGTGTCACCTTAGTAACAACCAGTAGCATACGAATTGTACCCGGTGTCTACCCTAAGGTTGAACATATGGAGGGCTATTTCTTTTCACCCTTTTTCATAACTTTTCTTTTTAATTCTTCAACCCCTTCTTTCTCCTTTCTCATTTTCTCCTTTTTTCAATCATACCTAAGGACTTCTAATTCTAATCTATTGGAATTGTCCTTGGGTAGATCCCTCCGGCTCTGGCAGATCATAGGACGGTTTTACCTAACCTTAGTCACCTTATAACTCCATGACTATCCTATAATTGTTGCCATAAAACCATTTATTCGAAAATCTCTCAAAGTGTTTATGATAGTAAAACACATTGTTGTTACCACTTTGAGAGTTTTGCAACTTTTGAAGGACTCCCCCTTCACATGTGCTCATGAATTTTTTTGAAATTTGCACATGCGTGAGGAGTTTGCACTTTTTGAATTGATCCACTTTCAGTGAACATGACCAATTCGAGACACGCTTACATCACTAGTTAGACTAGCTTGAAATTATTACCCATCCTGGTCAAGTCCAAAGAAAGTCTCTCGATACGGTACATTCTACTCAGACAAGTCCTATTCGAGACACGCTTACATCACTAGTTGGACTAGCTTGAAATTATTACCCGTCCAGGACAAGTCTTTTCAATTACTGACATCTAAAGCTTCGTCAATTCATTGGTATTTTCTGAGTCGAGCTCTTTAGAGATTCAGTCACAATCTTTAATCACTTTTAGATCACATTTTAATCATGTCTTCTCCCCCCTCAAAAATAGCATTTCGTGATATTTTTTATATCAACTGATTAAGAAAAAGCATTTGGAGAGATAGACATATTCTATTTTTGCATGAAATCGGAACATTTTTGTTTTTATGAAATACTCCCCCTCAAAACTCGCATATGTTTTTGAGAAATGTTAAACTTTTTAAAGTTTAGAGGGAAGGAGTCTTCTTGAAGCAAAATCCTGAAAGAGAAAGAAGTTTCAGATTTGTTGAATTTTGCATCAAGGTTTTTTGAAAAACAAAGACTTCTCTTTGTTTGACTAGGAATGTCGCACTGAGGCGTACAACAGTGTCCAATTTTAGGATAAGTGCACTTTGTTGATGAAAAACATTTTTGCGTAGCACTTTCCTTTCTTTGAAAACTTGAGTTGTGCACTGTAAGGTGTACACAAGTCATTTTGATGATGAGCACCGATTTTGATGGATTTCGAAAGTCTATTTGAAAAATCTTGAAAATGTGGTGCTCATGATGAAATAGAATTTTTGTTTCTTTGGATAAGTGCTCGAAAGATATTTAAAACCTTGTTTTGGTTAAGCACTTTCCATTCTATGAAGAACGAGTTCTTAGCTGAAATACTAAGAAGTCATCATTTAATTCCGGGTTTCGTACTGAAGTATACGAAAGCCGTTGTGAAGAAAATTTTGAGAAACGACATGTTTTAGAAAAACATTAAAAAGAACTCCCGTTCAAGCATCTGTACATGTCCGTATCATTTTTAATGACATTTCTAGAAACGTACAGAATATTGATTTATACGAGAGACATGTCGTGAGAAGAATATTTTTGGATTTTTTGGATTTTATATTGTTTTTGTATTTTTTGAAAATTTTATATTTTTGTATTTTGTTTTTGTTTTTATAAAAGAAATGGAAAATCAAAAATAGAAGATTGAAAGAATGATTTTATAGAATTTACAGAATTTGAACCCTTTGATGAACTGGGTTCTGAGATAGTTGAAGCACCTGCAACCAAAGACGAAGAGGTTTCACAAATAACAGTGTTAGAAGTACATGAATCATCACTCAGCGGGTGTTGAATATCAATGGTTGTAATGCTTTCTACTTCCTTATCCTGAAGATTATCACTATTATTTGTCTTGGTGCAACTATCAAAAATCTTTCCTGTGGGAATCCATCTAAGACCAACTGTTTTAAAAACTTTCCCTGTAGGAATCCACCTAAGGTAAGATCTAGATGTAGTTTTCTTATCAGATGCAGCGGAAGTCTCAGTCTTGGAAAAACTACATTCTTTAGATATCCACCTATTAGGTTTCTTAACCTCTTGCTTCTTATCAATGGGTTTGTTTCGATTTGGTGTCTTAGTGGATTGTGTCATGACACTTGATTTACCATTCTTGAGAAATTGTTTGTTGTTCGATGAGACTTTGGAATTCTGTGTGTTGCATTCTACGTTCCTAGCATTCTTTTTTGTGCCACTACTTTTAGATGCAAGCCAATCCCTAGTAGTTTGTAGATAGTTCCTAGGTAATGGTTTACTACTACTAGCAGTGCTTTGGAATCTTGTAGAATTCATCACACTAGGTTTTGCACCTAAGATTCCATTTTTTCGAAGTTGTGCCTTTTTCCTAGCTTCTTCTAGATGGTGATTTTGGACCATGTCATTAAAACCAACAGATTCATTTACAGATTTTGTAGTCACATTAGGTGTACTATTCCTAGAAGA
This sequence comes from Artemisia argyi, assembly GCA_030686995.1. Lineage (NCBI taxonomy): Eukaryota > Viridiplantae > Streptophyta > Magnoliopsida > Asterales > Asteraceae > Artemisia > Artemisia argyi. Next base: position 199,555,415 of record CM060682.1, read on the forward strand.
TCCAGGTGCACTCACATTTGTGTTTCTTTCAACAACCAATTTTCGTTTTTCAACACTCTTTTCCATTTCCTTTTTCTTGAGCAAGGGTTGTGGAGTGACTGGTTTTGACAAATCCTTGTTCTCATCGACTTTAGGAGCAAACCGTGAAATTGACATTTTTGGTTTTTCAACCGTTTTTGAAACATTTGGTTTCTCCGAAGTCGATGGTTTTGCAAACTTAGTATCCACACCCTTCCCTTTTATACTTACAAGCTGAGCTCTCAAAAGATCATTTTGCTCTTTCATGTCCTTGTAGGCATGCTCATATGACAATTTGTCATACTTGCATTCCTCTGATTTTCGATCAAGTTGTTTGAAAAATGACATGTTTTCTTTTTCAAGTTTTCCAAGAGCATTTTCATATTTGGAAACAATTTCAGAGGTCTCAGCTCTCAGTCTTTCATCGTCTTGCACATAATATGTTTGTAAAATGATGGACATAATATCAGTAGTCATGACAGCTTCGAAGAGAGAATCATTTAGGTTTTCCAAAACATTTATGTTTTCACGAGTATCATTAGCTTCGTTTACCAGGGATTTGTGGTCCTTGACAAAGTCGGCCATTTCTTTTAAGAAAGCTTGTTCAAAATGGATTACCCTCGCACTGATGTTATTCAGTGGGATAGTAATTTCGTTTTCAAAAACTTTTTTCTGCTCAATATGAAAACTGGAATGCCAGTTGTTAATATTGATTGTAGTTTTAGAAGCAACAATATTTTGAAGTTCTTGAATTCTCTTTTTAACGTCATCCAGAATATCTCTAGCCTCACTTGTATTAAAGGTGTTGTTAGAAGACATTTGTTCTATTTTTGAAAGAGATTTGGAAGCAATTACTTTCTTAGAAAACATTTTTGAAAATGGTCGTTTTATGGAAAACACAGATGGTTCTTTTTGTGGAACAAAAGTTATTCCCGAAAGTTTGTTCAATTTGTTGTAATCAATGGGTTTCAAATCCTTTTGTTTCATTTTATTTATGCTCTCTTCGACATGTTCTATCGTTTGCACAGAATCCCGAACGACGGGAGGATCATGTTTGGTGTAAATCACATTACCATTGTACAAAACATTCTGTTCTTGCTGAGCTTTCTTGAGATTACTGGGGTTGTTGTTACCAAGAGCCACTTTATGTTTCGTATGGTAAATCGGATTAGTTTGATTTGAAATCATTTTCATTGTTTGACTTGACTGACCCGACTTAACCACTAATTCTTCTAAATGTTCAATCATGTATTCTGACTCTACGATTTCGGCCAAAAGTTTGTCTTCTTTCTTTGCAAAGTCCTTTTTCAGCTCGTCCCTTTCTTTTTCAAGATTGGTATAAGCTGACTTTTGTTTAGAAAGTTGGTTTTGTAAATCAGAAATTTCCGCGTTTAAAGATTTTATCTTTTTGAAAGAATTAACATCACGTGTATCAAACTTGAGTTGCAATTGTTTTTCCCTTGAAACGGAATTTTGATAACCAGTTTCTAATTCAGACAATCTTTTGTTATGAAATTCAAAAGCTTTAACGTTTTCTTTGTAACTCTCAAGCTCAGCGGTGAATTTAACATTCGCGGCCTTAACATTGCGATTGACCTTTTTCACATTCTCAATTTCAATACGACAATTATTCAATAATGATTCAAATAAAGCACGTGTTTCCTCATCATTCTCAGCATGCTGCGAAATGAAGCCTCCATTATGATTCACATCTGGAGTTGCTGAAGGAGTATTGCTACTACTTGGCGTGTCCAGGTATGTATCATAAGTGGGTGCTAGCTTCTCAGAATGCTGTTCCTCATGAGGAGACATATCAAATATATCATTATTGTGACATGTGTTGAAATTTGGTACCTCAGATGGTGCATTGGTGTCATAAACAGGAAGTGTGTCAGAATCCGTGTCATACTTAGCTTCCTGAAGATTCGCCATGAATATGCAGTTCGCATCGATATCCTCTCTATCTTCCATGTCATCCATAAGAGCCATAAAATCATTCTCCTATGCGTTCAACTGAAACCCTGCCTCATTCTTTTGTGCCAACAGTAATGCTTTCTGCAAATACACTGTGTCTTTCTTGTTCGGCTTAGTAGGACAGTTCCTTGCCATATGACCTACACCCTGACAGTTGAAACACTTTACCGGATTACCCTGATTCACATTTCCCAAATTCCCAACTACTGGAGCTGCAACATTTCTATTCTGATTACCCATTGCCTGATTACCAACATTCTGACCCCTCTGATTTCCAACAAACTGACCCATCTGATTCCGTGCATACTGACCATGCTGATTCCCTGCATTCTGATTCCCTGATTCCCCATATAAAATCCAGTAGCATAACCTTGCTGATTCCCATAAACTCCAACCATTTGGCCTCCGTTGCCCATATTGAAACTCGGCTGAGCAATCTGCTTGTTGCGAGTGTTCGATGAAATCCTTTGGTTGTTGTTTGTTGGTGTAGAATAACGTCCTTGGAATGCCTTTGACAAAAAAGCAAACGCTTGTGTCAATGCTGCAGTAGCTTCATCATTTTCAGTGAATTCTGGTTCTTGGAATTGTGGGTATTGCTGTTGTGGAATAACATGTTGTTGTTGCTGTGGGTAGAACTGTTGTTGGTAGACCGGTGTTGGTTGTTGAATGTATGATGGTTGCATGTAGTTGTGAGTTGAAGATGACGATGGTTGTTGTGTGTTCACTGGTAGCGGTGTTGGTGTAGTAGCAATTAATGCGAGAGGGTCATGATTCTTTGCCAATCTTTCTTTCCTTACTTCATTAGCCTCAGCTTGGTTTTGCTTCAAAAAGTCATAGAGTTGATCATAATTCACCTTATGTAAATCCTTTGTTTGATTGACAATTGTAACATAACGACCCCATTCTTCTGGAAGGTTATTGATGAATTTGATGTTTGTTGCAATTGTTCGAGGTGTCAACTTGTTTCTGATTAACTCATTCATCAAAGTGCAAAACCGTGTGTAGTAAGATTCAATCTGTTCACCTTTAGTGGATGTAAAGTTCTCCCATTCAGTAAGAAGTTTGTTCTCAACATCTTGTTGTCCAATCTCTGTTCCATGACATATCCTTCTAACACGTTCCCACATAGCATAAGCAGTTTCACAACTGTCGACCGCAGCAAAGATCTCCCTTAGTAATCCAAGTTGGATTAAATGCATTGCCTATCATCAGCGGCGATCTGCTTCTTGTCTTCCTCTGTGTAATCTGCTTCTGTTTGTTCACGCACGAATGGTTGAGTAGGAGGTGTTGTATTTGGATTACCTTCAATTTGAACTTTTCTTGGCTTGAATGGACCATTTGTAATGGAGTTGATCATTAATTTACCATCAGGCTTTGTTTTGATGTAACGAAGCATGCTGCTTGTCCATGGGAGATATCCACCTTTTTCAAGCATTGGAGGTCGGTTTTCCGCACCGGCTGCATGAATATCTTGCTGAGATGCCATTGATGAAGTGTAGATTGATAAAGTTGATTCTTGGATCGATTCAACGAAGTAGGAGTTGTGATTAATGTAAGTTGATGCAAGTTTGGATGGTGAAAAATTGATCTGAAACCTTAAAACCTCAATAACTTCCGTTCAGAGTGGATTTGGGCCTCGAAGCTTGAGTTGATGCAAGTTTGGATGGTGAAAATTGATCTCGGTCTCACGGTCGTTTTGACAGCTGATTCGTCGAAAACGGAGTTACGGTTCAAAAGTTATGGCCGTTTGAAGTTTGGTTGTCAAAAGTCAAAAACTTACGCATAAATCTTTAATCTTATGCGTAAACAGTAATCTTACGTGTAAACTCTGAATCTTATGCGTAACTTGGATCTTATGCGTAAGTTAAAAGTTATGCGTAAAGAATAAGGTTAAGCGTAAACACAAAGTTTATGCGTAAACTTGAACTTTACGCGTAAGTTATAACTTATGCGTAAGATATGGTTTATGCGTAAGGTTAAAGAACCAAACAAATCTCTCAAACTTGTCCAAGCTTGAAAGATATCCCGTGTCGAAGTATTCCACAAACTTATCCAAGTCAGGGAAGTACTGAGTACAACTTCTTCGTAGAACTTCTGCGTAGAAAAACTTATGCGTAGGATCTTAAGCGTAGATCTTATGCGTAGGATATCAGACTTAGGCGTAGGAATTCAATCTAACGCGTAGAAAAGGGGTTTTAGGCCAAACTTACGCGTAGGATCTTCACTTATGCGTAGGAAAAGGGTTTTGAGCCTAAACTTACGCGTAGGAAGTGGTGTTACGCGTAGAAAAAGGGTTTTAGGCAAAAACTTACGCGTAGAAACAGGGTTTTAGGCAAAACTTACGCGTAAACTTGCCAAACAGCTCAAAAATACGATTTTTTCAACCAAAAACACCTTTTTCACTTGTTTCTTTTGATCAAATCTTTCCCAAAACACTTAGAATCAATAAAACTTCAATAAAGCTCACAACTTTAACACTAAAAACACGTAAAAATCAAAACTTTTAAGGAAAACGCCCACGTTTTTAAAGAAAAAAAACGTAAACTTTAAAGAGAAAGCTTGAAGAAAATGATTTCCACACACTCCTAAATCATTGTGAGGCGATTGATACCACTTGTAGGACCTTAGATATATCAACTTTAATACCAATATAAGAACTAGAAAGATGGAAAGATGGTGACTTGATGAGATATGTGTGGCGTAATATATGAAGAAATAGAGATAAGAGATGAAGAGAACTATGGGCTTTCTATGGGCTTGGGCTTAGACTTGGTTACATGGTAGATAACAAGGCTTATGAAACATTGCACATAACATACTAGCTTGCCAAGTCCAAGGCCCAATGACTAAACTATTACTAATCTTAACAAACGACACAAAGTTACAATATGAGAATGACCATCACTTCTATATATATATTTTTAATGCTAACAATAATCCAATGTTTGTGTGTGCTAACCAAATGGACCCCAAATGTTTGTGGGGCTCCGGCTTTTCAGTTATCCACGATTGTCTGGTTTCAAATGCAGGTCGTACAAATCGTCCTTTGGTATTTGGACTCAGGCTGCTCAAAACATATGACTGGAGATCGCTCTCGGCTCAAGAACTTCGTGGAAAAGTTTATTGGTACGGTTAGATTTGGGAATGACCATTTTGGATCTATAATGGGTTATGGTGATTACGTCTTTGGAGACAGTGTGATATCCAGAGTTTACTACGTGGAAGGACTTGGGCACAATCTATTTTCTGTTGGTCAATTCTGTGATTCCGATCTTGAAGTTGCTTTCAGAAAACACACCTGTTTTGTTAGGGAATTAGATGGTGTTGATCTCCTCAAGGGGATTCGGGGCACTAATCTCTATACCATCTCCATCGAAGACATGCTTCGGTCTTCTCCAATTTGCTTACTTTCTAAAGCCTCCAAGAACAAATCATGGTTGTGGCATCGTCGTTTAAACCATTTAAACTTCGGTACCATCAGTGAACTCACACGTAAAGATCTTGTTCGAGGCTTGCCCAGACTTAAGTATGAAAAAGATCATTTGTGTTCCGCATGTCAAATGGGCAAAAGCAAAAAGCACACACATAAACCCAAAACTGTCAATTCCATCATGGAAGTTCTACACACTCTTCACATGGATCTCTATGGACCAATGAGGATTCAAAGTATTAATGGAAAGAAATATGTGCTGGTTATTGTTGATGATTACTCTCGATTCATGTGGGTAAAGTTTCTACGGTCAAAAGATGAAGCTTCGGAAACCATCATCAAACTCATCAAGATGTTGCAAGTTCGCCTCAACAAAACAGTTAGATTCATTCGTACTGATAATGGAACGGAGTTTGTGAACAAAAAACTTACTCAATTTTATGAAGGTGTAGGCATCAGTCATCAAAAGAGCATTCCACGTACTCCTCAACAAAATGGAGTTGTTGAAAGACGCAATCGCACCTTAGTTGAAGCTGCAAGGACTATGCTCATATTCTCTAAAGCTCCTATGTTTCTTTGGGCTGAGGCAATTGCCACCGCATGTTACACACAGAACCGATCCTTGATACATCCTCTCCACTGCAAGACTCCCTATGAACTGGTTCATGGCAGAAAACCCGATCTTTCGTTTCTTCGAGTAATTGGTGCACTTTGCTATCCAACTAATGACAGTGAAGACCTTGGGAAACTCAAGGCCAAAGCCGACATTGGTTTCTTCGTTGGCTATGCTCCAGAGCGAAAGGGGTACCGAATCTACAACAAATGTACCAGAGACATTATGGAAACGATCCACGTTACTTTCGATGAGTTGACTGAGCAACCGGTTCCTGGACAATCAAGTTCTGGACCCGTACCTAACCTTTTGTCTCCTGGACCAATAAGTTCCAGGCTTGTACAGAATCCCACTCCTGCTGCTCCTTTTGTACCTCCTACAAGTGAAGATTGGAAGAAACTGTTTGACCCAATGTTCGATGAATACTTTGAACCTCAACAGATGAACGCTCCTGAAGCTACAGCGGTTCAACCACTCGCTGGGGTAGTGAATGTCCAAGTTGATAATGACAGTCCATCCACTTCGTTGTCATGGGATCCTGAAGCCCCCACCATCAGTCAATCGGTTACCACCTCTAATGTCCAACCTTCACTTGTACAACGAGTGGCAACTGTAGATAATTCATATGAAGTAAATCCTTTTGCTCCACCTGATAATGAGCCATTTGTTAACATCTTTGCCCCTGAATCGTCAAATGATGCCACATCCTCTGACGAATCTAACATGGCTACCTCAGTTCCCTATCCTCAACCCCATGAATACCTTAGAAAATGGACCAATGATCATCCGATAGACAACATTATTGGAAACCCTTCGCGTCCAGTATCTACCCGCAAGCAACTTGCAACCGACGCATTGTGGTGCTTCTTCAATTCTGTCCTCTCTAAAGCTGAACCAAAAAACATCAAGGATGCAATGTCTAAACACTCATGGTTCACTGCAATGGTGGATGAGATTCATGAGTTTGACCGACTTGATGTGTGGGAATTAGTACCACCTCCCGATTGTGCTATGATCATTGCTCTCAAATGGATATTCAAGGTTAAACTTGATGAGCATGGAGATGTATTGAAAAACAAAGCTAGGCTTGTGGCAAAAGGATATCGACAAGAAGAAGGTATAGACTTTGAAGAATCCTTCGCACCTATTGCTAGAATTGAAGCCATAAGAATATTTCTCGCCAATGCTGCAAGTCAAAACATGGTGGTTTATCAAATGGATGTCAAGACTGCATTCTTAAATGGCGATCTAAAAGAGGTGGTGTATGTATCTCAACCCGAAGGATTTGTGGATCTAGAACGCCCTAATCATGTGTATTGGTTAAAGAAGGCTCTATGGGCTTAAGCAAGCACCTAGGGCGTGGTACGACACCTTGTCTAAATTTCTTCTGGCTAACAAATTTTCCAAAGGCGTTGTTGATCCTACACTTTTTACCAGAAAAACGGGCAAGAACCTTCTTCATGTACAAATCTATGTTGTTAACATCATCTTTGCCTCATCTGATCCCACAGAATGTGATCGTTTCTCCCAAGAGATGAGTTCCGAATTCCAGATGTCCATGATGGGTCAAATGTCCTTCTTTCTAGGATTGCAAATTTCTCAAGATCCCAATGGCATCTTCATCAATCAATCCAAATATGCCAATGAAATTTTGAAGAAATTTGGATTCGACTCCTGTGACTCAGTTGATACTCCTATGATTGAAAGATCGAAACTAGATGAAGATGATGAGGGAATTCCGGTCGAACAAACCATGTATCGAAGCATGATTGGCTCCTTAATGTATCTTACCGCTAGCAGACCAGACCTTCTATTTGCAGTTTGCATATGTGCTCGGTATCAATCCAAACCCACCAAGAAACATCTGGAAGCTGTCAAGAGAGTCTTTTGATACCTTAAAGGAACAATCTACATGGGCCTTTGGTACCCTAAGGAAACTTCTATGGCTCTCACAGCATACTCTGATGCTGATCATGCGGGATGTCAAGACACTCGTCGCAGTACATCTGGGGGTGCACAGTTTTTGGGGAATAAGCTAGTCAGTTGGTCGTCAAATAAACAAATGAGTACATCTATCACCTCCACTGAAGCTGAATACATTGCCATATCATCGTGTTGTGCTCAGATCTTATGGATGCGATCTCAACTTTTAGACTATGGCTTCATATGCAACAAGATTCCCATGTACTGTGACAACAAAAGTGCAATTGCACTCTGCTGCAACAATGTCCAGCATTCCAGGACTAAGCACATTGACATTCGACATCACTTCATCAGGGAGCAAGTTGAGAAAGGAATTGTGGAACTTTACTTCGTGAGGACTGAATTCCAGCTAGCTGATATCTTCACCAAAGCACTTTCTAGGGACCGATTTCACTTCATTCTCCCACGCCTTGGTATGAAGAGTCTCACGCCTGAGGATCTCATTTGTCTTCAGGAAGATCAAGAGGAGTAAAGGGGTTGCTTCACATATCCTTTGTATATAATATTAACATCAAAAAGAAAATAGAAAAATATAAAATTACAAAAAATACTCTTCTCTCGACATGTCTCTTGTATAATCAATATTATGTACGTTTCTAGAAATGTCATTCAATAATGACACGGAATCATACAAATGCTTGAGCAAGAGTTTTTCGGTTTCAAATAAAGTTCTTTTCAAAAACATGTTGTATCTCAAAACATTCTTAAATATGGCTTACAGTCACTTCAGGCTGTAACCCGAACTTCAAACTATGGCTTACATTCACTTCAGGCTGTAACCCGAACTTCAAACTATGGCTTGCAGTCATTTCAGGCTGCAACCCAGACTTAAAATTATGGCTTGCAGTCATTTCAGGCTGCAACCCAGACTTAAAATTATGGCTTGCTATTACTTCAGATAGCAACCCGGTTTTCAAAATGAGGAAAACACGTCGCCAAAAAGACGGTTGTTCCTAGCAAAGGGTGCCGTTCATCCGAGCGTGAATTACTTTATATTCATGCACCCTCGATCTAATGTACGCTTCAGTGCATTATTTCTTGATAAAGAAGAGAAATCTTCTTTTTATCGCCAAATACTTTCCCTTCTATGATTTTTCCGGAAAGTGTTTGTGCAAAACTTGGTGGTACCATGAAATTTTGAATGAAAATCAAATTGAACTCAAAAGTTTGATAAAATTTTCACTCAATCAATGACGTTAATAGTTTATGAAAATATTTATGCTTTAACATCCGTCATTAATTGAGGGGGAGAGTGATTTTTCAAAATTTTATGTATCATCAAAACTCCCCACACTTTGTACAAAACTAAAGCAACAATCCGATTTGTGATGGTTATGTGTCAGAATGAGTAAATTTTCAAAGAGTTTTCGTTAAACCTTCGAATCTTTTGCAAACTCTTCAAATCTGACACATAACAACCTCCCCCACAGTTTGAGGGGGAGCAAGAAAAAGTTCCTTTTATCAGAAAACATTAAAAAATTAACCGCATTTCTCTCCCAAAAGTTTTTCTAAATTATTTAAATCAATTGAGATCAAAAATCTCAAAAGATTTGATATTTTTGATCGGGGGAGAGAATGTGATTGAAATATGAAATCTGATAATCAAAAGTGATCTTTTGTACTCAATAATAGGCTCCCACATATGTGCTAAACTCTTTCGTATATCGATGCACATATTGAGGGGGTGCAAAAGCGTTTGCGGAAGTTATACCAAAGACCGACCATTTATCTTTATGCATGGAGTTATAAGGATGGTTAAGGTTAGGTATGAGTTCCCATGATCCACCAGAACCGGAAGGATCTTCCCAGGGACAATCCATAGATAGATTAGAAGTCCTTAGGAATGATATGAAAAAAAAAAAAAAAAAAAAAAAAAAAAAAAAAAAAAAAGTGAGAAAGGGAATAGTGCGGACTGAGATAGAGCTAGGACTGGAACAAACCCAACAAGGTTCTAGTGATGAAGTCTCGGTAAGCACTGAAAGGGTTGAAGAATTAAAAAGAAATGAAAGGAGAAAGGATGAAAAGAAATAGCCCTCCATATATTCAACCTTAGGGCAGAAACCGAGTTCAATTCATAATCAACTGGCGGTTACTAAGGTAACACCGGTATTGAAGACAAGACGTCATGGACCCAGTGACGCACTGCACTAAACTTCCCAACCACTCAAGTTCTCTTAAAAGAGCTTGTTTCAATCTCACGGGGAACCTTGTGCAATGTATCAACCACTCATTGCGAGCTATGTTGATACCTAAAACAGGAGACGCCTCCCCAGTCTCCAGGAGCGGATCAAAACGCACTATTGAGTCTAGAGCCATGAGATCATCCATAAATCTCGATACGACACATTCCTAACATGCTTATTATTTCACACATTGTGGAAAATAAGATAAAATATTTAGAGTCGTACGCATTATCCTTGTGGTATTGCCAGAACATCCGAGTGATATGAAAATATTCACAATGACGATGGAAATCCTTCTAGAGCGAACATCTTTCAAGCTCTTGGTAGGTGACATGTGAGATCCATCTTGGATCAATGATCAAGTGATGACTGGAAAGCAACAATGGTGCGATTCAACGTTGAATCAAATTTGTTCCAGGATATGGATTGACGGATACTTTTGCTAAAACCTTTCAATGTGCTCACAAACTAATTTTTCGAGCACATTGATTGTGTAATATCTTTCAAAAAAAAGTATTTTTGATGGAAATGTGATTCAAAGTATAAAACTCTCGTCGTGTCTCAAAAACGTTTATCATAGGACTCGCGAGTGATTTGTATAAATCTATTTCTCATCAATCCGTGAATATTCATTCACCGATTCACTCTATCGTGCTGTCTGCTTTGAGACATTCCGGTATGAGAACATGCTAAGTATGAAGATTCCAAAGTGGATTCTTTGGAAAATTCATTACTACAAGCTAGAAATTCCTGTCAAGGAGAGTCCTCTTTAAAAGAGACGCTACCTGATCACAGGTCGGTTTTCACAAAACCGGAGGGTAGTCCATCCTCGCAGAACGAATGACAAAGCCATATTCGTTCTCTATCTTTATTGCTAACTATTTTATTTCAGGGACACATATAAAGATGGCGTTGATGGCTGCTGTTTCTAGCTGAATCGGGTCAATCCATACTTCTTGCTCACACATCCTCTACACTATCAATGAAGATGTGAGACTTGCTATAACAAATGTTGAGAGACTACTAACAACGTTTTCGCAACTCTGATGAGAAAGTCTCCTGATTCACTAACTCCAATGCAACATCTCCAGATACAGAAGGGTGTGAGCATGATGATCCTTAGTCACTACATCACATGAAGGCAATACTACTATGGATGAGCTTGGAGATTTACTTTGGCTGATGATCTCAAAGGAAGCTCAAAGATCACATATCACAAAGGAACTCATATCACAAGTTAGCTTGCTTGAAGTACAAAGTGTGAAGAAAAGTGAAGAATCAGATCCTACGAGCTACAAAGACTAAAGAATGCTTAAAGACCAAAGATCTTAATTTCAAAGGTGACCTCGCTTAGGGGGAGATTGTTAGGAATACAAATATTCCTGTAAAAGTCTCGGTCACCTAATGATTGTAATAGCATTAAGTTAGCTCGTAGTTAGTTTATTTATTAGTTAATTAGTTTTAGTTTAAGTAACACCGTGGAAGAAGGACGGGTCTTCACCCACTGTATGCCTGATCCACAGACCGGGTGTGGGCGTTTATGTTGTAACTAGATATACCCCTCTCCACATGTGGAGAGGGTTGGACCTTCACTTAATCTCAATCTAATATTTCCTTCTTTCTCTCAAGGTTCCTTTCTTCCTCTCCTCCTCACTTCACCAACGCCACACAAATCACAAGGGTTATCATGTTTATAACATAGTTAGTATTCTACACTCTATGGATTTTTAGTAGACCTGAAAGAGTTCAAAAAGACAAGAATAAAACCATTTTAGTGATGATTTATTGACCAAATCATGTAAAATCAGATTCTACAAAAGAGAAAACAAAGTACCTTATATATTTTGAAGCACATCGAGGATACGCTGCAGCTCAACATAATACAACGAGCAATGTCTGTGCAATCAAGACGAATATTAAGAAGAAAGGAAACTTCTTTTTCTTACTACCATTCTCCTTGCATTTGGGTAACTCAAGTGTAACCAAACCACCACAGAGCCTATTGTTCCCCAAAACCGAAAATAAACTTGCATTTCGAAACACTCCTACAACTGGTACTTCACCCTCAAAATCATTAAAGGATAGGTTCAAAAATTCTAAAGAATTCCATTTGTCTAAGAATTGGGGAATTTTGCCAGATAAGTAATTTTGAGAAATGTCAAGAACCTGCAATCCTCTTAATGAACTTAATGAAGATGGTATTATGCCTTGAAATAGGTTGCCACCAAGGTTTAACATTGTAAGGCTAATGCAGTCACCAAGGCTACTAGTAATGGTGCCTGACAAATTATAGTAAGATAAATCGAGACCGCTCAACATACTGAGGTCTTTAATTTCTGATGGAATTGAACCAGACAGGTTGTTTTGAGAAAGATTTAATAAGATAGTTAATGATGGAAGTTGAAGAAGTTGCGAGGGTATTTTTCCACTGAGTCTATTGTCAGCAAGGTTTAACACACTAAGTTGTTTACAATTCCCAAGGCTTGATGGAATATGGCCATCTAATTTGTTGGAATCAAGATTAAGCTTTATCATCAATGATAAGTTCCCTATGACATCTGAGATTGGCCCTGAAAATTGATTGCTATTTAGACCAAGAACTTGTAGCTTTTGAAGTTTACCAATGGTGCTGGGAATCTTACCTTTGAATCGGTTAGATTGTAAATCTAAATAGGTCAAGCCAACTAGACTACCTATACTTGAAGGGAGGCTTCCAAATAAATGATTTTCTCCTAAACTTAGATAGCTGAGTTTATCAGAAAGATTACCTATTGATATCGGAAGCACTCCTGTTAAGCTGCAATTTGAAAGAACTAAATATTCTAATCTGGTGCAGTTTTTCAAAGAATCATTAAACCTCATGTCATCACCTTCTTCACGTCCATGGAAGTTGTTACCCTGTAATCTAACTGAATTAATATCTCTTAATTTTGAAAAGTCGATAGTCAACTTCCCACAGAAATTGTTGTCATCCAATTCAAGATGTCTTAATTTAGAACAGTTAGAAAGAGAAGGTGGAAGAACTCCAGTCAGTTCATTATTTCTTAACTAAAGGCGCTCAAGATTAGGGAGCTTCACACCAATTTCTGAAGGAAGACTACCAGTGAGGTGATTTTCAGCTAATGAAAAATTAACTAGGAGTGAGAGGTTGAAAATGGAATGAGGGATGCTTCCATATAAGTTGCACTCACCAGAGTCAAATGCAGTCAAGCTTTTCCATAGACCTAAGGTATTAGGAATGTTCCCGCCAAACGGGTTCCCGACGGCAGAGAACATTTCCATTGATGTGATATTCCCCAAGAAAGGTGAGATTCCACCTGTTAACTTATTGTAGTGAATTGCAAGAGTAGCATCTTTCGAGAGTAAACTCATCTCCTTGGGTATGCTTCCAGATAGATTATTTCGAGCCAGCCAAAGCTCTTTGAGGTTAGAACAACCAGACAAGTTTGTTGGAATGACTCCACTGAATTTGTTTGTATGAAGATAAAGATTACGTAGCCTAGATAGACGACCAAGTTCATGAGGAATGGTTCCTTGAAAGCTGTTGTTCTCGAGATCAAGCTTACGGAGGAAGCTGAGGTTTCCTACATGAGGAGACAAGGAGCCTTCTAAACCTTTCGAATACAGTCGTAAAACAGTCACTCGTTTGTGCTGCTCTCCACATGAAATACCACTCCAGTTACAAAAATGAAAGGAACGGTTCCACGAGGTTAGAACTTTGAATGGATCATGGGTGATCATCGACTTAAATGACAACAACGCGAGATAATCAGTCTCATTACCGCCATTGGAAGCAGAGACGGTGGCGGAAGTAAGACACATAATCGCGAGAACATAAAAGAGAATTGAAATATGAGAGGAAGATGATAAGTAACTTAATGCTTGTGGTGACTTATTTTTGGACTTTTACTTAAAGTTATGAGAACAAGCATTGGTTTTTTATATTTGTTTTGCATGTTAACGTTGGTGACATCCAACTGTTGAAATGAATGGCTTCCACAAATTTCTTATCGTCAGGACCAAGACATTTCATTGAGAATATACCAACTAGTCAAAGTTTTTATAGCAATTATTGGTGATAAATTAGATAAGTCTACGATCGTTTATATATGTATATAGGACAAACCAATATATTAAAGGGCAAATTCTCAAATCAGGACAATTATTTTTCGGGTTTATTTATTCAGTACAATCCCAACCCCATTTCCCAATTTGGTCAAGTGCGATCGTGCGATCGTGCGATTCTCTTAGTTTCTTGACACTTGTCACACCCACTATCTCTTGTCCCCCACTATCACTTGCCACTTGTCCCACCCACTATCTCTTGTCCCCCATGTGTCTAGACAAAATTACTTATTTACCCTTAGTTCTATAAATCAAATAAATGTGCGATTTTTCTACCTATTAAATGTGCGAACGTGCGAATTCAATTTATTTCCAGATTCCGGCAAATTAAATGTGCGATTTTAAATGTGCGAATGTGCGAATTCAATTTATTTCCAGATTCTGGCAAATTAAATGTGCGAATTAAACAATTCCAAAAAAAACTAAACTAGTACACAACTTTTGCACAGATATATCCACTGATAGGAAACTTCCTTATGAAGACTATTATACCACATTCCCATTTCTTAATCAAATCTGAGTTATCCCTTTCCAGACCCACTTAGAGCAAGAATAAGAAACCAGAGTGTAAGAATTTCATCTTCAAGGTACAAGCCATCTGAATCTATACAAGAACATTATACCAAACAGCCCCATAACCAATAGAACTGCAACAGATTCATTCAAGAGGGTATAATTAGCAAAGGCTCTTTGAGATATTAGCAACACCTATGAATCTTGATTTTCGTCAACTCGTGACTCACCACCACCTCTAAATCTCGGCCACCACCACCACCGCAGCTACACCGTCATCACCATCATCAAAACAACCATAAACCCTCCCTTAGATCACCTCCGTTGTCTCAGATCCATGGTGTACGCGCCGTAAACACACCTCACCACCACTTCTTTTCCACCTACGCGCCATAAACAACCATCAACACCACTCCTAGCCGTCTCCATTTTGTAGATCGAGAAGAAAAAGGTAGAAAACACCGACCCACGCGCGGTGTTGACCCAGTGTCAGTCAACTCGTGACTCACGAGTCACGAATCTTGATTTTCGGGCTTAAAACTTATGGGTTTACCAAACAAGATCCGTGGTAATGGTGTCGGATCTGGTATATTAATTTTGTGAAGAAGAAATGATAGAGATGGAGAGATGAAGAAATGATAGAGATGGAGAAAATGAAAACTCTGGTATATAAATTTTGTGAAAGTGGAAAAGAGAGAGAGAAAGGGTATTATAGTCTTTAATACCCACAAGTGGCAAGTGATAGTGGGGGACAAAAAATAGTGGGTGTGACAAGTGTCAAGAAACTAAGAGAATCGCACGATCGCACTTGACCAAATTGGGAAATGGGGTTGGGTTTGTACTGAATAAATAAACCTGAAAAATAATTAACCTGATTTGGGAATTTAATAATAAAATGAATAGATTTTAATAACGAAAAGTTTAGTATAAACAATAACTAATAAGATTTTCACAAATTCCTTAATTATATTTATTGTTGAGACAAATATCTGGTACAAGCTTCGAACACAAAGAGGCTGATATGTTCCAAGTTTTAATGTTTAACGTTAGTGACATGCTGATTGTGCAATAAATCGTAATACGAGGCCTATCGATGGTGATCCAAAGATTAGAGGGTGAGTGTTGTATGCCAAGTTGCTTCGTAACGTGAAAGTAAATACCAAATGACTATGTCAAGAGAAGCGCGGGGTTTGGACCTGGCGTGAGAGTAAGTATGTGATGGTGAAAAGGACTTTTTTAAACCTGAATTAGTGCCATGCTATTTATAGTGGAAGAAAATAGGCTGTGACAAGCTTCTGCACTTAAACCGGTGATCATGGGGGTCCCATGGATTTTTTTGAGTAAAGGGGAGTAATCCTGCATCCTGGTAAAATATATTAACCCAAAAACATTGAAGTACAAAAGACGAGGGTAATTTCCCTCGCCACAGTCTCTTAAGACACTTACAGACTCAAATATAAGAATGACAAAACATTCTTATAACTTACACAAACCACAATATAAGAGTGACAAACCACACTTATAACAAATAATAGAGCATAAACTACAACGCCTAATAAAATAACAAATTAACCGCTATTCAAGTAAACAACTTGAATCTTCAAAAGGTGCCACAGAACTCTAACTTCCAATTAACCAACCCTCGCGGACCTTAGGATCAGAATTGTGTCCAAGAAGTTGATCAATAACAAATAGGGTGAAACACCCTAACGTCCAATATCATAGTGATCGACAACTAATCATAAAAACAATCAGCGATGATCACAAAACCAGAAGTCGACCAATATGCTAACCAAACAGCACTCACGTCGACTAAATAGGATTAATGTTAACCCTAACCATCACGACCACATCCCGTGGATTTCGGTAACTGCTGGGTGTCCCAACGTCTCCTATCTTGACGGCACATTTCATTGATATCGAACGTGATGAGTATCATGTGGATCTGATACATTTCCACATTGTCAAAGCTAATTATCCTACTTTCATGGAAAACTTTTTACGGCATTTAAAGTCAAATCAGAGATTTGGATACCTTAGATTATATATTTATAGCGGTAGAGGTGATTATATATATATATATATATATATATATATATATATATATATATATATATATATATATATATATATATATATATATATAGCGGTAGAGGCAACTTTTCCATTTAATTCGTAAGTTCAAAATTATATGTCGTGGGCTTAAGAGACATTGACGAATTAAATTGGAAAAATCATCTCCATCGCTGTATATATATAATCTAAGGTATCCAAATCTCCTATTAGACCTTATATGCCGTAAAAAAATTAACCATAAAAGTACAATAAATTTTCTGGCCGATGTGGAAGTGCATCAGATCCATGATGCTCATCACATTCTATATCAATGAGCATGTGTTTGTGCATTACGTATTGATGGTGTTACGTCACTAGATTGCAGCTGTTATTGCAAAAATATTTGTACTAACTGTTTTTGTAATATTAAAAAAAAATTTCCGTATAAGCTGCTTTTTTTTACGTATTGGATGATGGCAGCTCATCATTTGATTTAGGGGACGAGGAGGCTTCAGGCTTCTATCGAGAAGAATGAAACACAAGTGCAAAAAAGACCGGTACGTGTAATTTGATTGATGTGCCAAACAGTCACCATGTGCTAATTCTGAAATTATTTATTTTGATTATAACGTAACTATTCGCCTGTCTAAATGTTACCATTTGTGTTTGAATATACAGAGCAAAAAGCTGTGTCAGCAGAGTTCAGATAATGCTCATGGGAGGATCAACAACTTCAGAGATCCGGAGCGGCCGCCGAGGCGCAGATAGAATGTGATGATGACGAAGAACGGAGGGTTAATCTTCTTGTTCATGGTGTACTGCTAATCATGGATGACTTGTATTAAAACTATCACTAAAACATTCGAAGTAGAATTGTATACAATGATCTTGGTCTCATTTCCTAAGACAAGCCATCTGTAATGGGACTAATGGGTCAGAATATGACCCATTTACAACATGATCGAAAACCCATTTATTCGCTGCTTCAGTATAATGTATTCCATCCCATATGATCTTAACCGAAGGATCTTTACACGATCCTACCAGTAACTCTTTCCCGTTGTCGCTTACTCTTCCTCCACATCCAACGTGTATGTTATAGTTGTACTTTCCGCCATAGCCACAACAAGCTCTAAGAGGATGTTCAAATCCTACATTTTCAACAAACCATATAATTATCAAACAATGAAATAAAACATTGTATATCATGATCAACTTTGTATATTTACCATGCTTGCTTGCTTGACTAATGAGTGCATATCTCGCTCTATAGATATCAACATACGTGATGGCAGCCTCACGAAGCTCCTTACGTAGTTGGTCCACTAGGTCTTTTAACTTGCGGTTAAAGAACCTGGCTAGCTCGTTAAACGGGTTAGCACATCCGGTTTCATCCATCTCTTCAGGCTTGGTTGTTAAATGTTCTAATATGTATGGTAGACAACCAATCGGGCCAGTATTGTGTATCCAAAAGTATCTTCCTCCTTTATCATGTACATCCTATCAGAAAAAATCCGAAAATGTAAGAACTACAACTATATATATGCAGAAACTGAGACGCAATTCGCACCTTAACTACTGTTCTGAATTGACCCAGGATATCAGGAATGGACGCTTTGACTTGATCGATTGACAAGTTTAGCAACAACCCACCCGTCAAGTCATTTTGCCCGATATCAAATGTGTATAAACCATGTGAAAAAGCTTCTGGTTTTGGAACTAAATCCTTAAAGACCCCATCAGCTGTTTCAAGATACAAGATTATATGATTATACGGTTTATACCATACAAACCACATACGGAATATTGATTTATATAAATATGAATGATCAATGATGTGTTACCTTTGCGAATAATTTGGGTCCTGACATAAAAATCATTGAACTGATACGACTGAACATTTAAGGAAATGGGGCTCAAACCACTTTGATGGCGAGTCGTATTTTGGGGTCTAATGGTTGAGCCACCCGTGGCGAAGTT
Organism: Artemisia argyi; assembly: GCA_030686995.1. Lineage (NCBI taxonomy): Eukaryota > Viridiplantae > Streptophyta > Magnoliopsida > Asterales > Asteraceae > Artemisia > Artemisia argyi. Next base: position 199,574,289 of record CM060682.1, read on the forward strand.
GGCTCCTTGAGTGAAATTTGAGCCCAAAGCATCAAGGTATGCACTAAGGTAGCGTAACCGGAGACTTTGTGCTGTTAACATCATGATTTTATTAGTTACTCCGCGTTTATATCAATATTTGAGTCCACAGCTCGAACAAGTTAAATTTAATAGTGATGCATCGTGGCAAAAAGAAACGGGCAGGGCAGGTTTGGGGTTTTTTGCTTGAAATCATAATGGTGATGTGTTATTATCAGGTGTTCAAGTCGAATGCTATGCGGCCTCTCTGTTGGAAGCCGAAGCCAAAGCTATTATGTGGGCCATGACTCATGCTCGAAGTAGAAATTTTGAGAATGTAGTTTTTGAATCAGACTCCCTGTCCCTAGTTAATGCACTACGCAATCAATCCACCCTTCGTCAAATAGTGTGCTTGTTTTCGCTAATATTAGATACTTCGCTAGCTTTCAGTACGTGTAATTGGTCGTTTGTTAAAAGAGAGGGGAATATGGTTGCTCATAGCATAGCTACTTGGGGAATATATATAGTCTTAGAGGGTAGAGTTCCAAATTGTATTTTTAATCGAGTGACAAACGATGTACTCTTATCTCATGATTGAATGAAATCTTTACTCTTATATCAAAAAAAAAATAAAAAAAAAAAACAAAATAAATAAATAAATAAATAAAGTAACATTTGTAATGCATATGTTGCATGTCAAGGAGTTGCATACCTATAAAGTCGATGACTAGACGGCCATCAGAGTACCTTCCAACCGGACGATGGAAAAATGTCTCCCCATTGGGTGGAGGAGCCTGCCCAAACGCGGCAGCCAAGCCACCAGTATCAGAATTCGAATCACCAAAGTTGAAAATGGCTGGAAAATTACATGGGTAGTTGCTTATAGTGGCATACATAGGTTGATTTGTTAGTAACATGAGTAAGAATATCACATAAGGTTTTAGCATAGATGTTTTCCAGCCACTGTGCTCCATAGTTATCAGTAATGGACATTTAGAAAACGCACAACAAAATCGCAGAGACACCAAGATAAGGGACTGAGAAAAAAACAACATGCTTGTGACATTTTTTTGTTTTTGTTTTGATTGTTTAGTATTTCTTTTTCCTTTTGTGATCAATTCCACGTGAGGTTATTCAATCCCTTTATGTAACAATTTAACTATCCTGTTTCATGCTTATTATTTTATTAAAGTAGTTTCAATGTATTAGTAATTGATTTGAGCCATTGAGGTGTACAAGTTTCTTAAATTTGCCTTATTACAAAATTACTAATTAAGAAAACTTAAGGGATAAACTAAAGTCATTAGTCACAAGTTTCAACTAATGATATCTATTCCATAAGAAGGCAGACCATAAAGGATGCTACATTTAAGAAAAACTAAAACAAAGTGTTATACTTTGAAAAACAAATAACAACTAGATGATTTATTCAAGACGGGTCACTGTCGTAGGTGAAGGACCATCATCACGTTTAACTTTCACGCATAATTCTCATAAACATTACCAATTATCACGGGATTCGGATATCGGTACCGGTACCAGTACCGGTAAATCGGGTTTTTCTCTTTTTTTTCCCGGAATTTCCCGATTTGGTACCGGTCCCGTACCGAATTAATGGTCCCGATTTTTTACCACCTTATTTCGTAGTCCCGGTACCGTACCGTATATCGGAAATCGGTACCGGTACGGTTCCGGTTCGGTTCCGGGATTCAGTTCGAAATGCTCATCCCTAATTATGAGTATATTTGCATAAAGTGAACTATGTTTATATTTTTAATTTAGTGGTGAAAATAGCACATGTTTACTTGTGAGTTTGATAGCATATTTAATGACGAAATAGGGCTGATGTGAATGTGATTAGTTTGACGCCATAGTATCCGGTGTAAAAGATTCAAAATCTACCATCATAATAGTGAAAACTATCGAGGTCAATAAAGCACAAAAACATTGAATTTGGTGTCATGAAAGAACAAAGCCACTCAACTTAAGACTTTGGACACCACAATTACTATTACTATATATACTAAATAGCGTCAATTTGGTGCGCCGTGCGCTTTCATTGGTTGCCTGCATTCAGCCCACACGGGTCGCTATTATTAGCAGTAGTTCTTCTACATAAATCTCATTCTCTCATTATTTCGCTAAACCGACTTTCTACACAAATCTCACCGCCTCTCTCTTATCTGGAAGCCAGGCTCATGAACTCAAAAAGTATGGTTCAACGATCCAGAGGAACATCGACATCTTTAATTGTTCAGGGTTATCGATCCTCATCTCAAAAAAGCATACGAGTTTGTCGCAAACCAATCACAGCAAAGGTAACATAATTCTTTTCCGGTTCATATAAGGAAATTAAAAAGTCATTGATTGTTAGGGGAGATTACTGATGTTTGTTTTGAATGGTTGTATATTTATCTTATTATTTTTGTCTGTGACTATAAGTGTTTCTTTATACTAACCATCTATTTATGTGGTGCTTTGCTTTTTTTAGTGACAAAGATGAAGTAAAAGAAAAGCATATTTTGTGCATCCTTATACAACTACCATTGTACAAAACGTAAATTAAGCGGGGCTGAAATTGGTGCGTTTGTGTGCTAAAATGGATAGGTTTGGGTATTGAAAATAGATGCGGAAATGGGTGTATTTGCGGGCTGAAGTGGATGGGCTTTTATGCTGAAACGTGAGCTGAGTTGGTTGGGTTTTGGGGCTGAATCCGGCCTTGAAACAGGCTTACTCGGGCTCTGAAATGAGGGTTGAAACAGGTGGGTTTAAGGGATGAGAAGGGTGGGTTCAGGTGCTAAAATGGGGCTAAAATGAAGTGGCTCTTAACAGGTAATTGGCTACTTTCTTATTGTTTTGTAGTGCTTCCTGGAGTAGTATCGATGTTTCTTAATTTATACATTGATGTGAAAAGATAAACAAGGTGGAGCTAAAACTACTAAACAGTTTTATCTGTTTCATATACATTTTTATTTATATGACCATAAACGGAAAATTAAAACAGGTTAATGAACAATCATTGGGTAGCAAAGTTAAACGCGGATGTTTGCTGCGAGATCACTGCCCCGCCGCAACGCAGCGGTTCACAGTCGTCCTCGTATCAACCATGGACCATCAACTATGTATTAAAGCCCTACGTCGGTGCTATTAAAATAGTGCAATAGTGCTAGTAAAAAAAATTAAACTAGGTCGTGTTTGACAGTCCAATAACTTCTCTTACTCAGCCCAACATGATGGTCTGTATATAATTTCTAGAAACCGACTCACCGCTTTTTAGATCATCAAACAGATAATAGTATGCACAACCTTAAAAACTTCATAGTCCCATTATTACCAAGCCCAATTAATTATCTTGTTTCTTGAAAAAGCAAGAAACAACCTACTCTCTGTAAATCCTCTACTGAAGCAGAGTATAGAGCTCTTGCTTCAGTAACCAGTGAAGTGATTTGGATTTTGAAGATTTTAAAGGATTTAAACTTTGAAAGTTTTTTTTTTACATGTTTCACTTTACTGTGACGGTAATTTTGTAATTAAAATTGCAGCCAACCCAGTTTTCCATTAAAGGACTAAACATCTTGAAATTGATTTGTATTTTGTTAGAGAAAAGATTTTGAATGGAGTAGTTAAAACTGTAAAAGTAGATGCTGCAAATCAAATTGCAGATATTCTCACAAAGGGTTTGATATATTGCAACACAAAAAAACTTGTTGAAAAATTGGGCTTAATAGATGTCTACCAGAAATCAGATAAAGGGGGGATGTTGAAAAACAAGGATGTCATCTGATATCTGGTGGTAACCTTAAGGACTAACCTTGTACTTTTATATTCTCAGTTTTAGTCCTAAGGATGCAATTGGAACTCTTGTGTTGGTTATGAAGATTTGTAGAAAGATATATGGTCAGAACAATAATGAAAAGGCACTGAAGGATCTTGAAGGACTCATTTGTGCAATATTTCTAATGTCGATGTCAGACCAAACTTTTTACTCATATACGATATTCTCTCTCTACTCTAAAAAGCCTCTTTTTTCCACAGAAACCCTAGATATGATCATCTTGATCTAAAAGCACTAGGAGTCATAACATGAAATAAAAACAAACTCACAAACACATCATTTCAACACCAAACAACATTAAAAAAAAAAAAAAAAAAAAAAAAAAAAAAAAACTTTATAATAACACCACCTTTTGTGACTCACTTTTTTTAAAAATTACAAATTTATTCATTAAACAATGTAATACTTCATTAATAAAATTAAACATGAAATAAAAACGTTACAACACATATCATCCGAACAACAATTTTAGTCCAAAAGAAATCCTTTAGCCCACATTTTAGTTTTAGCCCAAAAGGTAGCCCTCTAACCCTACATATACACATCATCTCAATACGCCGCCACCATCATTCCCTTTGAATCACCATCATCACCATGGAAGCTCGTTCTTCTCCGAAAGAGGGGGTTTTGGTGGACATACTTTCCGAAGACCATCGCGTGAAGATCATGTACTACGTATTTGGTGAAACAGTTTGGGCAATTTTTATACGAGATTTTATTCAAGAGATTCTAAAAAACCGTTCACAAGGGTTTATCCGACTGGTTGTTAAGCATTATGACGACCCAGAATTTAGTTGGGTTTTTAGCAAAAAAAATGTTTGTCCTATTGGGCTGGTTGATGGGCTAGGCCATGTGTTTGAACTAGGATCTGGGAGCTCTAAAACTCGATATTTAAAACATGCAAAATTAACTAACTATGGAAAAAAGTATAAGGATTTGCTCATAGGTGGGACAATTGTGGGAACTACCTTAAGTGCTAAAATTTTTGAGGAGGCCCAGATGATGGTTAGTAAAACTGCTGGAGAGCCTGAAAGATGGAGGCACAGTATTGGGGTTACGTCTTTGATGATATGTGAGCCGGCACGGTTTGTAGGGTACCGAGATGTGCTCACAAAAAAGTTTGAAGATGGTACCGAGTTGTTTCTTGCGGGGCAAGGTGACGGACCGTATGACTGGTTGGCGTACATCCCGAATAAGTGGGTTGAGTTTTCCAAGTGCGCTAGGAGATTCGTGTCGACAGGACCAGTTAGATATGACCCTCAAACATTGTTGGGTGCGTGTGAGTGTTCGGTAAACCCGACTGCAGCCACCAAGGCCCTTTTAGTGAGATCGTATGACGCTAGGTTTGATGGTTTTGAAACGATATGAGTGTCTTATCATAGTTAGGGATCTAAGCAAGTGAAGTATTACCAAAATTTAGTTATGTAAAGTATGTTGATTAAGCTATGATATTAGTGTTTCTAATTGGTTTTGTTATGTTAACATCATATGAATGAATTTCTGTTTAATCGGATTCATTTTGTGGTTGTATTTGATCGATTTTCGTGTTGTTGATTATCATAGTTAGAGATCTAAGAAAGTGAAATAGCACAATCTAGTTTCTAAAGTTGTTTGATTAAGCAAAGACGATTTTATTATTAAGTAGCTATTGTTGATCTAAGCAATTGATTTATCATGTTTTTTTGTTTGCAGCAATTTCATATTTCTGTTCGGTTTTTAATGGAGTTATGTAACATGAATCTGAATATAACGTTCTGCTAATAAAAAAAATTACGAATATAACATGTTATGAAATTATGTTTTGCTTTTTTTTATGAACACCAGTATCAGAATTCGAGTCACCGAAGTTGAAAATGGCAGGAAAAACATATGGGTAGTTTCCTATACTTTTTCGCGAAACTTTGAAAGCTGCATATCTTGACAAATATTGGTGTACTGCTAATCATGGATGAGTTGTATTGTAATAATCGCACTAAAACATTAGAAGTAGAATTGTGTACAATGATCTTGGTCTCATTTCCTATGACAAGTAATCTGTCATTGGACCGACGGGTCAGAATATGACCCATTTACAACATGATCGAAAACTCATTTATTCGCTGCTTCTGTGTAATGTATTCCATCCCATATATCCTACCAATAACCGTTTCCCGTTGTCGCTTACTTTTCTTCCACATCCAACGTGTATGTGTTAACCGAATGATCAGTGATGTGTTACCTTTGCGAATAATTTGGGTCCTGACATAAAAATCATTGAACTGATATGACTGAACATTTAAGGAAATGGGGCTCAAACCACTTTGATGGCGAGTCGTATTTTGGGGTCTAATGGTTGAACCACCCGTGGCGAAGTTGGCTCCTTGAGTGAAATTTGAACCCAAAGCATCAAGGTATGCACTAAGGTAGCGTAATCCCAGACTTTGTGCTGTTAACATCATGATTTTATTAGTTACTCGCGTTTGAGTCACTTGTAAAAATGTAACATTTGTAACGCATATGTTGCATGTCAAGGAGTTGCATACCTATAAAGTCGATGACTAGACGGCCATCAGAGTACCTTCCAACCGGACGATGGAAAAATGTCTCCCCATTGGGTGGAGGAGCCTGCCCAAACGCGGCTGCTAAGCCACCAGTATCAGTATTCGACTCACCAAAGTTGGAAATGGCTGGAAAATCACATGGGTAGGTGCTTACAGTGGCTTTCATAGGTTGATTTGATAGTAACATGAGTAAGAATATCACATAAGGTTTTAGCATAGTTATCAGTAATGGACATTCAGAAAACACACAACAAAATCGCAGTGACACCAAGATAAGGGGCTGAGAAAAAAACAACATGCTTGTGACATTTTTTTTGTTTTTGTTTTGATTGTTTAGTATTTCTTTTCCCTTTTTGAGACCAATTACACGTGAGGTTAATCAATCCCTTTATGTAACAATGTAACTATTTCATGCTTACTACTCCATCCCTTCCATATAAAATGTCCATCTTTCTATTAATGTAACTAGTGTTTGGATTTGCTTAGTTTATTAGAAACTTTCTGTGTAATCCAGTTATGATGTTTTTTAGGTTAGATATGATGGTAAAAAGTATTTTAGTTTTCATTTCATTAAGCACTCTGAAATTAGCATTCCCTTGGAAATTGCTTATTTCGTCCCAAAATAGGCAGATGAACAGAAGCAGCTTGGAAGATCAAAACTTCAAACTGTGTATCTGCTCAAATAAGCTGATAAGGAGAAAAAATAAGCAAATCCAAGCACTTTCTAAGTTACGTGTAGTACAGTAGCATTTTTGAGAATCGTTAGAGTAACTCAGCAAATCACGCCAATCTAGGTTTCCTCATATTTTAATATGTTTTCTCTTTGAGTTGAAACATTAGTGTTTTTTTTTTTTTTTTTTTTTTTTTTTTTTTTTTGGATTCTGTTACTTGACATGATTGATCAAAAAAGAACAAGGAAAAAAAAGTTCACTAATGGTTAGGAAAGTGCCAAAGAGGAGTATAATTAAGATGATTATTAATGACAAAGATTGTAATTTTTGTGAAGTTTATCATTATTATCTTTTTTAGGGACTCAGAGGGCTAGGGCTGAGCATCGGGCCTCTCCCGACCCGATCCCGAATCCCGACAAGCCGAAAAACTCAAACCGAGTCCCGACCCGTTTGACGTCGGTTTGGTTTCGGGACAAGAATCGGGACTCGGGATCGGGACGGGATTCGGGATCGGGTCGGTTTTGCTCACCCCTAGAGAGGGCTCTATGCTGGCTTTTATCCTGCTGTGCTCGGCTCAACTATCTCTTGGGGTTCATATTTTTACTTGTAAGTCAAATATAATGATTTTGTTTACTTGTCACTAAACATGCTATGAACGTTTCATCATACTCCATCATACTTAGTTTTACCACATTTACCCTATTAATTGAACCCTCTACAATAGGACTTGCATCTGTCTATAGCATTGATGCATGTTTCTCTTTCTCTAAATTGAGAACAAAAACTTCAGTTTTCGTTAAATCTTTGCAAGAGTTGTTCTATCACCAATAAAAACGGGTAAATGGATAGGCTTTTCCCTATTCAAGTTTAGCAATACAACTAGGTATAGTTCTGCATATTAGCGCTTAAAACAATATTTCAGCTGGTTGATGCATCATATCTTTGTGATTCGTTATAGATACTAAACTCATTTGATAGATAGGTTGATGATCCATCCAAGATAATCACATTTTTTATAAAAGTTTACATACAAATCCCATGAACCTGACTTAAGCAACACCTTTGATAACTATGCAGCAAGTCACTCATGGGGATATTCAGTTTACTGCTTATGAGGAGCTTCGTAAGGTTCTAGTCAACTTTAGGTCTGAACAAAGCGTGTTGATCTCTAGCAGTGCTGAACTATTGGTAAGTTCCTCTAAAGAGTCATTTCAAACTTACAGACGATTAATGTATGGATGTGCTTATGAATATTAATTAATGCTTATCTCATGTCAATTACATTACCTTACCTACTAATAGTAAATGACTATCAGATATGATTGTTAAATTGAGGAAGGTAATCAAAAAGCAGTTGATATGTATACATGTTTTTACACCTCTCTGAGCTTCATCTCTATATCTTTTTTTTAGGCTTTTGCTATTATTGTTTCCGACAGACTATTAAGAGACCTGTAAAATTACATTTTGGAATCCAGCAGAGTTTTTTAGTTTTATAATGTTAGTAGCTGAAGTTGTATCCTTTCACAGTACTGTAGCAACGGCCAAGTATAGACGGAGTTCCCAGATATGTGGATAGCTGGCATGTAATGAAGAAAACTGCTCGGTGAGTTTGTAATTGTGTATTCTATTATTAAATTCAAAGATATGTAACTTTTTATGGATATAAAGATTACTTAATGCACATGTATACTCTATCTGTTTCATAACAACTCACTCTTTATAGGTTAGAGGGTCTAAATGGTTTCTACAAAGGAATGACAGCAAATCTTCTGAAAAATCTTCCTTCTGCTTCACTGACCTTCGTTGTGTACGAAAATATTCTCAACATGTTGACATTAGAAAGGGCCAAGGAGTGACATGTTTCCGGCCCTTCTACACTTACTCATTTTGTGTTAAAGGATACCGTATGATCGTCTAGTGAAAGTAGTGTAAACTTTGAAAAACTAGTGTTCCAACAATTTCATTTGTTAATTTCGGCTTTGCCAAATATATCATTGTAATGATAAGCTTCTAGAGGATGTTAAAAGGAAATACATCGATGTAATACTAAAAGAAAAGCCAATGGTAGTTTCGCTTTGCGCTCAAGGCTGGTATATATCTTTTGTTTATCTAATCAAAGATATTGTTTGTGTTTAGAAGCTATATTCTTCAACTCCTCACCTCCTGACTAACGTTATTGTAGTTACAAGTTACGCGCTGCAAAGGAGTATACATAGTGAAGTTATAACTCGAAGAGTTAATCCAGTAGCTACTGCATCTTATGACTAGAGACGAAGGTTACTTATACCCCTTGAGATTGTATGAACATTTTAGTATTTTATGAGATTTACCCACTATTAGGTTACTTGATGAAAATATGAGTTTCAGTAATGGTAGTACACTCTTATTTGACATATAATGACAGTAACATACCATCAGAACTGGTGGGAAACATATTCTGATACATAAAAGACAGACACTTAGAGCCTAATCTAAGCTATTTTTTTGAGGAAAGATATTATCTCATCAGAAACCTCTTGGGGTTTCTCTTGTTGGATATAATGATGGCCATCGAGAATAACAACTTCAATATCAGGAACAAGTTTTTTCATATCATCTCCCTCAGGGTACACCTTTGTAAAACTATCAAATGCAATATCTTTGTCTCCAACAATAAACTTTGATGGAACTGTTATTTTTGACCCTTGCCATGGTGCTTCAAGCTCCCAGGACCTGCAAATCAGTTAATATGGTTATAAAATCAGTTATTCTTCTATGCCCATATCTGCGTTTTGAGTCTTACAGGTCCATAGCACGGTAATAGTTTAAGCCTCCAGTGAATCCAGACTCCTTAAACTTGTCTGCATACACTTGGAGCTCCTCTTCAGTAATCCATGATGGTAACTCTGTAGGTATTTCCAAATGATCAATAATCTCCACGCCAGGTGGCGCTATCAGCAAATCCGGACTATTGATCAACAAGAATTTCTTCACTACTGTCAGGTTATCATACTTTGCAAAAGCTTTCTCTGCTCTTCCTGCTTCCTGTATCATTTCTTAAGGTTTAAACATTCCTAGCACATACTGTAATATTTAAAGGAAATTCTTCAAAATAGCCGTATCACAACATATCTGAAAAATACACCTAAAAAGTCAAATTTTGCAAAAATAATGATTCCAAAAAACTTATATTGCCAAAAATAGGATTTCATAATTCATCGACATTTTGTTAATAGACCATATATATGTTACATCATATGTGTGAAAGAGAACCTGGTACTGGGAGATATTCAAGTCATCTCCAAATGATTTGAAGAATTGAGTAGGCTTCATATCTGGGTTCCTAGGAAAGAATGGAACACCGATAGCAACCATTCCTTTGACTCTATCAGGCCTAAAAAGACTAAGATGCCAAGCTGCATTTGCACCCCAATCATGTCCCACCACAAACACCTACACCATATTTCCCAAAAGTCAACCCCATATCAACAAAAAATTTATATGGCATTTATAGTACTTTGAACACATCAATCTCACACAATCGTCCATGACAGTACTTTGAACCCACAACCTCTTGGTCTTTGGAGCCTTAACTTTCTCACGGGTAGCGCTAGACCATGGCCTCAAAATTAGTCAATATATTTGGGGTCTAAAAGTCCAATATAAATTCTTTCTTTCCTAATAGTGTTTAGTACCTATATACGTATATAACTTAGACACATACACACGGAGACAAATATAGTTAAGAATAGATATGACCTGCTGCTGATTAAAGTGATCAAGAAGACCAATGAGATCACCAACTATATGAAAGTTAGTATATGAAGAGGGAGACACAGGTGAGTCAGATTCACCATACCCTCTGAGATCAGGTGCAACCACATGGTAACCATGGCTAGCCAAGTGAGCCATCTGATGGCGCCATGAAAACCATGTCTCAGGGAACCCATGAAGGAGAAGCACAAATGGTCCTTCTCCTTTTATCTCTGCTACATGCATCCATATTCCATTGGTTTTTATTCTATGGTGGTTCACTTCACCCATCAATTCCATTTTTTTTTTTTTTTTCTCTAAAAGATCTTTGTTTCTGGACAGTTTTGTATACTATATTATCTGTCCATCATCAATATAGATCATCTTAAAATATGCTAGGATCAACACTATATATTTTCCCTTCCAACGCACGCCATATTAGAATAACGAGATGAGGCGGGTCAACAATTTCGCTCGCAAATATCTTTTGCATTTTTTTTTGGCACTTATAGTTTTAAAAATATTTAGGATAATTTTTAAAGTTATTTGAAAAAGGGAAAATCATCCCTGCTGTAAATAGCGGGGAAGTTTTCTGCTGTTGTTACTATAGCGAAGGGTGTATCATGCATAACTTACTATTTTAAAAGGTGAAAAGTGTAAATATTGAAAAAAGAAATACCCCTTACTGCAGGTATCAAAGCTGCTGTCACAGCAGTGATCCTAACCCCTTTGAAAAATGTTAAACTTTGAAAGTTCTTTTATCTAGAATATACTATTAAACTTTGACATTTTTAATAAAAACGTATGTGCGTCAAAAGCATATTAATATTAGGCTTGTTTTGTTCGTCATTAAGAGACCTTTTTACTAGTATTTTTTTTTAAGAAACTGCTAGATATCTATTACATATTTGACAAATAAAGTTTGTTATATAAAAAAACTGAAAATATTAAAAAGTTCAGGGTGTGATTTATTATTATTATTATTATTATTATTATTATATCTTTCACCAATAGTAATGTCCGGTCGTTTTCATTGGCAAAAAAATAACTTTTTAATTGCAAAATAATATTTGTTTATTTGTTTATTAGTATAATGGTTCTTCGCTCGAGACATGTCGCTTTCATATCGCTCCATTATATATATAGAGGTAACGAGCGGGGTAACTCGCGCGTTGCTACGGGAGTGTTTTACGGCACGTTAGTTATATATATATATATATATATATATATATATATATATATATATATATATATATATATATATATATATATATATATATATATATTTACATTTTTATGTGTTTTCATACAAAATACTAACACATATTAAAAACCTATTTGATTCGGTAACATGCCCGTTGCTCCCGGAATTTTGCGTTTGATGTAAACTTGAAATGACATGAAACAAACCGAATTTGCCAAATAAATTGAATTCGATAAAGTTTTGCATTTTTATAGTTGATATTATTGGAAAAATCATTTTGGAAACAATGGCGCAAGTTTCGTAATTTTTCGAGTCCGTTTACTATGTCGTTTGGGCCCCAAAGCGTTTTTGCGAGAAATTTGGCTACGTTGGCAGATTTGGTCCCTCATTGTATTTTCATTACTCACCCTACACTTTAATTTATTCCAAACTTACCTTATACTTTTTCATATATAAACCCCTCTATATTTATTTATTCATTTTTATCATTAATAACACACACCCACCCACATTTTTCTCTCTTTTCTCTCTCTATCCCACTCGCCGGTATCTTCAAAGTTTCCGGCCAAAAACACCAGCAGATTCCGGCCGGTCACCGGAATAATTTTGCAACTTCCGGTCACCAGAAAATTTTCCAGCCACTTTTACTTTTTTACATCAAAAGATAGATCGGGACGTGCTCGTTCCGGAAGTACGTGGCAATTGTTTCAAAACCGCCCGGAGACCACCACCACGCCACCACCGCCGCTGCCACGCCATGCCGCCACCACCTCCCCTTCGTTTTCTTGGTAACCGAGCACACCACCACTATTTTTCTCATCTTTTCTTTAATAAAAATCTTTTTTAACAAAACTCTAATTATTATTTTTGTTAGATCCGAATATATAAATGTTTTGTTAATGAAAATGGTTTTAAAGCTTGTGTAAAAATCTCGTGTGGGCCCCTTTTTCCTCTCTTCTCGTCATGGCAGCCGAGCCACCACCACCCCAAAGTCGACTCGGTGTGGTAGGGAGGTTTATACTATTGTCGTGGTTGTGTTATTTGGTTGTTTGTTTATTTATTTAAAGTTATGTTTGGATTTGGTTGAGTTTGAGATGCTGGCCCAAATTAAAATTTAAGTACAACCCATTATATGAACAGTAAAGTGCAACTCATTGAAGCACAGTTACTGTGCGAAACACTGTTCACACTGTTCATTCAACAGTGTTGTACAACAATCCCATGTGTAGCAAATTCTCATCTTTAGTATAAAGATATAATTTATCCCAAAAAAAGTTTCAAAGTTTTTATTTTTGGATAACATTTATGACTGATTTTCCTATTTTACCCCTATAATCAAAATATGCATTAACTACTCATTCCTAATTTCTATATTAACTATAAGGGTAAAAATGACTTTTTATCTTTTAAAACAAGCATTAATTACACGTATCATAATTTCTCAGTGTTTTGTTTGTGAACACTCTTTTTGGGATAGAGGGAGTATTTTATTAAAGTAATTTCAATGTATTAGTAACTGATTTGAGCTATTGAGTTGTACAAGTTTCTTAAATTTGCCTTATTACAAAATTACTAATTAAGAAAACTTAAGGGATAAAACTAAAGTCATTAGTCTGAAGTTTCAACTAATGATAACTATTACATAAGAAGGCAAACCATAAAGAAAAACGAAAACAAAGTGTCATTCTTTCAAAAACAAATAACAACGAGATGATTCATCTAGGTCACTATCGTGAGTGAACAGAGACAGGCCCAGGATTTAAAGAGGGTGTTGCACAAAAATAATGTTGGGCTAATTAAAGTTACAGTTTAAGAAACGAAAGTAGCAAAAAAATTTTGAGGGTTGCACATACCACAAAAAACAGCAGTTTTGAAATCCTTTTACATTTGGTGACCTAAAATCGAGTGTAGCTCTTACCACACTCGGCATACATGTGAGTCCGTCCATGTGAGTGAAGGACCACCACCACCTTCAACCTTCACGCGAGATTCTCATAGACATCATCAATTATCACGTGCGGTCTCCAGATTTTTGCATTGATTTGACGGTGCAGACCACCTAACTGATGCACATCTTGTTTTGTGTGTTTATGGAGTATATTATAAGTATGTTTGTATAAAGTAGATTATTTTTATATTTTTAATTTGGTAGTGAAAATAGCATGTGTTTACTTGTGAGTTTGATAGTACTAGTGACCCGAGATAAGAGTGTTTATCTAAAGTCAGATAACGCTTACATACAACTATGGTTTAATGTGTGTAAAATGTGTAGAAGATAACTTGGTTCTCATGATAACTTGGTTCTTCTCATGAAATGCATGTGTATTTATAGAGATGCTTTTTGGGTGTGTGTGATCCGTGGATGTGATCTGACAGCTTTAGATGATCCTGATGGAGGTGATCTTATGGAGAAGGCAAGAATGACACGTGGCGTGACATCATTGGCCCTTGGAGATATGAGAATGTTTGACATGGTTTGCACGTACTAATGAAATACCCACAACATTACTTCTGCATGAAAGAGGTAGTTGCACGTTACATTAATACAATAATGCCTTGGAGGATAAGTTATGAGGACAACCGTTTGCCTAAGAGACGATTCTCCAGGTAAAAGATGCTATACTTTTGGTTGATATTTGCTATGTGAGTTGGTTCCTAAACGAAATGTATTGGGCCTTTAGCTTTGTGGGCCGTCTATGGTGATATGGGTTAAAGCTATTTGGGCTAAAACTCATGTACGATATCAAAGTGTATAGCTCGATTAGCTCATTCGACTTATTTAGCTCTGTTAGCCCGTTCGACATGTTTAACTCGGTTAACAAAAAAAGCTTTCAAATGAGCCGAGCCAAATATTAGTTTTAAAAGCTCGAATCGTAAAAATAATCGAGCTTTAATTGTTGTTTGAACTCGAGTTCGAGCTCGAAATGTCAAGCTCGAGTCGAGATAAATGAGCTCAATCTTGAGTAGTTCATTAAAAACTCGAATCCCTGATACCCCTAAAAACCGCTATATCTTTAAGTCTTACTGATATAAAGCTATCTAAACTTGCTATCAGACTATACATAATTTTTATTATTATTATTATTATTATTATTATTATTATTATTATTATTATTATTATTTTTGTTAAATAGTTGCCATCATCTGATTTTTAATGATATATTTATATTCAAATAAGTTATATATGTTGCACATTGTTGTCATATTGATGTGTAGCACATATACATAAACGATGCATAAACATTAAATATGGAGATGAATTATTCATATTTTTTAGTCACGTCATGTTAAAGTACGAGGTGGATCACCCGCACGTTGCCGCGGGATGTTTTGCCAAGGAATGTATTAAAAAAAATTAATAATAAAAAAATAACGGATGAACAGTAGAATGTACAGTAACTTAACGACCGTTAGTTACTGTACATTCTACTGTTCATTGTGAGGTAAATTACTGTAGCTTGCGCTACTGTAGCAATTGCTACAGTAACGCCTGATAAATGTTATATTTATAAATGTTTAATGGTGAAGTAATTAAGGCTAATGATAATGTGATGAGTTTGATTGACTATAGAACCTGGCCTAAAAGATTCAAAATCTACCATCATAAAAGTGAAACCAACAAAATCAAGCACAAAAACATTGAATTTTGGTGTCATGAAAGAACAAATACATTGGACTTAAGACTTTGGACACCACAACTATATATCAACCATGGGCCATAAATATGGTCACTAAAGTCTAAAGTGTTGAGGGTGACAATTTTGACTTTACTGCAAAGTTTGACTTCACAAAATCAACACCATTCATATATCTCTAAACTTATGGATTTTTAGTACACAAAAAAATGAAATCATTTTTGCTCAAAGCTTCTCTTATTCTCTGCTTCTTATCAAGTGTTACTAATGGAGATGTGCTTTTTTCGTCATTGCCACGATCTCTTTTCGTCGATGCCTCTCCTACGGAAGGTCAAGGTATATATTAGCGAACCTAAACGTCTTTTGTTTGTACTTTTTTATGTGTTTTAACGCGTATTTTATGGTTTTGTTGTCTATAACTCAATTTGTTTGTAAATTAACGCGAAATTAGTGAAAACTAGAAACATACTAGTAAGAAGCTTATTGTTATATTTGTGACTTATGAAATGAATATAATGAATATTAAAAGTTAAACGAGCATGAGTGCTAAATGAAATCTTGTTATGTGACGTAAAGTACATAGCCTTTGGTTACCTAAAATATTTGAAATATTTTGTAAAAAAAGTATTTTTAAAAACTTTTGTTTGAAAAGTATTGTTTATAAAATAAAGTCGTTGTTCATTTATACAATTTTAGCAATCATGTTGGTGTCTTGAGAGTGTTTTTCGGTTGACTATGGTTATTAACCTCTGGCTGACTGATCTACGGTTTTTTTCACCCACTCTCACACATACTCAAAACGGGTAAAGTCCTCTTTTGTCAGAAGGTTAGCGTGACCACTTCATGGTTATTTGCACCTAACAGAAATTGAACTTAAGACCTCACACATCTTACAGTAATAGGTACAAGTCATTTTGCCACTATGCCACTCCCTGAGTAATTCTTGAGAGTCTATGTTTAGTACGTGACGAAACAAATTCTTACTACATGTAACTTGCAGTTTTAAAAGCCGGTGAAAACGATATAGTTGTTACATTTGGGTTAAACCAAACCGTCACGAATCAAACCAATGGACTTTACAAGAAAATGGAGGTGAAGCTATGCTACGCACCCATAAGCCAAGTGGACCGAAAATGGAGAAAAACATTCGACAATCTAAAGAAAGACAAAACATGTCAATTCACTATTTACGACAAGCCTTATGAAACGAACGTTGAGAGGTTCACGTGGAAGATCGAGAAAGACACACCTACGGCTACATATTTCGTGAGAGCTTATGCTTATAATTCTAACGGCGAAGAGGTAGCTTATGGGCAAACCACAAACAATAAGAAGACGGAAAACTTGTTTAAGATTCAAGGAATAAGTGGTCGCCATGCTTCAATGGATATTGCATCCATTTGCTTCTCAGCTTTTGCTTTGGTTTCGCTATTTGGGTTTTTCTTGATTGAGAAACGACAGTCGAAAAGTTAAAAAATGTCTCGAGCCATGGTTACACCGAAGATCAAAGGCTAAAAAATCAAGAAATATATCACTTTGGGCATTATATTTGAGTGAATGTAACTATTTAAGTGTCTGGTATCACATGTAAGTTTATATTATAGATTGACTAAAAAAAAAAGTCAATACTCAATAGTCAACAATAACTTTTTTATGCTATTGCATGATTGTAAGCTTATATGGAATTGAAATATCAGTGTTAAAGGGTGCTTAATATTGCTTATTTTAAATTGCTTATCTTAGAAAATAACTAAGTTGAGATTTTGTGCTAATTGGCTACTTTATCTTGTTACTTTGTTAATGGGCTAGGCGGGGTATAATACTTGCCTTGTATGCTTAACAATTGTTTTATTCTTTACTTCTTTGTATTTCAAGGTTACCACCTCTCATTATTATTCATAACTTACACATCATTCACATTTGCTAGTGTAACCATTTCGACTCACCAATGTATCAATCACGCGAGACCAACCCTCATTTTCAGCCCCGAACCCAACAATACGCCCAATCCCATGACCCCGACGATCCAACCGTTCCACTAGCACAATTACCACAAAGGTTTAGACGATCTCCTCCATATCAATCGTCACATCCCGTGGATCAAAATGTACCGCATTCACAAGAACCAAGTGCCCGTTTACCAATATCCTCTCCTTCACCATTACCGACACCAACACCAATACCAACACCAAAACCAAAATCAAAATCTAAACCAAAACTAACACCCGTACTAGTACCTCCAAAGGGCCCATCACATTCAATGCCACCAACCACTGCCCACCATGGTCCGGGCATATCTCCCTACCCGGCCCTACATCCAGGGGGTCTACCACACTTGCGGCCAACACCCAATACCCATCATCACCCGTCCCCGTCTTTGCCACCCCAGCGGAAAACTAAAGGCCTAGCATGGCTAGTGGCAATATGTTGTGCTTTATTTTGGATCATTATAATACTTGGGGCCTTAATTCTTTTAATAATATACCTTGCTTACCGCCCACATTACCCTAAATTCGATATATCTAGTGCAAGCCTTAATGCAGCATATCTTGATCTCGGGTACCTTCTTAACGGGGACATGACTTTACTAGCGAATTTCACAAACCCGAATAAAAAAGTAAATGTGGAATTTCGTTACATGGTCATAAATCTTTACTTCGAAGGTACTCTTATAGCTGCTAAATACGTCGACCCTTTATCCGTGTCACCAAGAGGGTACAAGCTTCGCGATGTGCATATGGTTAGTAGTCAAGTCCCGTTTTCGAGAAAACACGTTGCAGATTTGAACGAGCAAATACGAACGGATCGAATCGTGTTTGAAGCAAGGAGTTTTCTTCGTACAACTTCAAATCTTGGTGGATTTTTTCGGTACTCGTATTGGTTGTATGGGCATTGTAAATTTGAAGTAAGTGCTCCTCCGAGTGGCATATTGGTCGCTAAAAAATGCGTCACTAGAAGGTGACAACGGAAAACAAGATGATTTTGGTCGCTATAAAAGTTGACAGGAAAAGGAGATGGGAAGAGTAGAAATATTTTACACTTTTTTTTATTTAATTTTTCTGAAGTTTTATGTGATCTAATAATTTTAATTTTTTCTTATAGTTTGATTGACTTTTTCCGGGTTATTATTATTATTATTATTATTATTATTATTATTATTATTATTTTGTAGTTTTATAGTTTTTACATATTTTTTCAGGTAAAAAGTAACATTTCGACATATGTGTATGTTTTTCTAAGATCCCATATCAATTCAGAAATGTGTAAAGTACTTTAATGAGCTATATAAATGGGTTGTTGTCATGCATGATCTCGCTGGACCATCTTTTACCCTTTTTGGAGGCTATTGGAATCCATTTTGTCCTTTTGGGGTACCATTCCCATATCAATTGTGACACTCCTAAAAGATACACTATCAACTAGAGGTGGAAAAAAATAAGTCTTTTTCGGTTTTCGGTTTTAGAAAAACAAAACCGGTTTAAAAAAAAAACGGTTTTTCTAATAACCAGTTTCGGTTCGGTTTCGTTTTTCGGAATCGGTTTTCTTCGGTTATAAATGTACGGAATCGGTTTTTTTCAGTTATAAATTTTCGGAATCGGTTTTTTTCGGTTTTTTACCAGTTCTTTTTTTGTGGTTAAAAATGTTCGGGTTCTGATTTGGATTTTTTATCAGTTATTTACCTGTTTATTTTTTTTCGAAATTTTACTAAAAATTTCGAACATTTATTTAATAAACTTGTTAATTATCATACATATTTTTTTTTTTTTTTTAGAAAAGCAACAATTTATAAAAACCAAGAACCATATTACAAACTAAAGGCATCCCACCTCCCTAACAAGAAAGTTAAAGAGGCTAGGACCCAAGAGGACAGAACAAAACCTGCACCCAGAGTGCACAAATTACTCGAAACCAAACACTCATCAGCTACAAAAATATGAGTACAAATCATAAGACCTGACACTAGTCATGTTCCACCATTTAGATGCCAAACAAGGACACACTTGCAAACACACATAGTTGCTATCTCCACTGTATTTTCAGCAATGTCAAAAACTCAAGCAGAAACATATATATTGCAGCAGCATCTGAACTCACGCATAAGCATAAATATTGCAGCAGCACAGGCAGAGAACAACGCCAGAGAGAAGCTGAAGACTGATCCAAAAAACTCGAACACATCCCCAAAAGCTTGCCTCACGGATTACTGTTGATTTGTCGAAATGTTGACCCGACTCTTATTAGGATCTCTTAACCATTCTTGCCAGCACCACGAACCATTTTTAGCACGACGTGAGATCCAATGATAGCTTTTCAATTGAATATCTTGTACTATCTTGTCAACACATGTAACCTTATTGTTGAAAACCCGATTATTACGTTCTTTCCAAATGAAGTATCCGGTTACCCATATCACCACTTGCCACCACTTTCTGTTCTCGTTTGATTGAGAGTGAAACCCATTGTGTTTAAAAATATCTCCTACTGTAAATACGTCCACATTCCCACCCTTCCACCAATCAAATATTTTGACCCATATACTCCATGCCATGTTGCAAAATAACAAGGAATGGTTAATTGTTTCCACGTTATCATCACAACAAGGGCATAAAAGTGTATGCAAGTCAATGCCTCTTTTGTCCAACTCGCTACGAACCGGGAGTCTACCTTTCAACGCGCGCCAAACAAATATGTTTACCTTCTTTGGGACAAGTTTATTCCATATTGTTTCTTGACTTGACCCATTTACTTGAAGCCACTTCTCATCGACTAGTCTTGATAGATCCTTAACCACGAACTTTTCTTCCTTATTGAGTGTCCACCTCCAACGATCGCTGCAATCTTGAGACAAAGTGATAGTATTTAAGATTCTTATCAATTCTTCAAATTCGCTACAACCCCTTCCCCTTGGTTCCCTTACCCAATCCCACTCCCATGACCAAACCCCATCGATCCAAGCGCCCCTCTCCGCCACCTTTGCATCTTTTTTCCTATCTAAGTGATATAGTCTAGCAAATTTATCACATAATCTCCATTCACCAATCCATCTATCTAGCCAAAAATAAGTATTATTCCCACAACCCACTTTTTTTACAATAGATGAAGTAAAGCCTATACCCACTTTATTTATATCAAACCCCACCCGTATTATATCATTCCATATACCCCCGCCCGCCCCATCTTTACGCATCTCTACATCCCTTAGGCCCCCGTCACAACCATGAATACTTCTGATTACCTTAACCCATAACGTGTCCCCCTCCCTCCAAAATCTCCACCACCATTTACCCAATAAAGCCCAATTTTTTGCCCTTAACGACCCAATATTTAACCCCCCTGCCCCATATGAAGAAAGAACACTATCCCATTTAACCCATGACATTTTTTTACTTTCACTTACCCCACCCCAAAAAAAATCTCTCCTAACGCTCTCAATTTGTTTAATCACACACGAAGGCACACGGAACATCGAGAAATAGTACAACGGTAAACTACCCAGGACCGATTTAATCAACGTTAATCTACCACCAAAGGACATCGATCTAGCTCTCCATTCGGACAATCTACTCTTGACTTTTTCCACCACGGGTCTCCAAGTGTGAACTCGTCTCATGCATGCTCCAATAGGCAGCCCCAAGTACACAAATGGTAATTCACCAACACTACATCCCATATTCTCATAACTTTTATTTAAACAATACAATTATACTATCATAATTTTGTTCTTATTAGTTCTATAATTAAACAATTTACTAAAACACGACACCACACGCGTACCGACACCGCATTAATAATAGTTTAAGTTCAATAATTATTTTTCAGAGTCACTAATTTTGTTCTTATTAGTTCTATAAAAACGTTCCCAAAAATGTATTCCTCGCATTTTTGCTAAACCGGTCTTTAAAAAAAAAAAGGTTAAAACCAGTTTTAAAACCGGTAAAAAACCGGTCGGGGCAAAAAAACTCAAAACCGGTCTAACCAGTTCGGTTAAAACAAACCGGACCGGTTTAAAAAAAACCGGTTCCGGTTATTTTTTCGGTTAAAAAAAACCGATTTTCAACTTGCATCTCTACTATCAACAACAATAATATTCAATCTCGTCTGAGCGAGATATGTGATAAGATGAAAACTGAAAAGTCATTATTTTAAATCGTAGTTACTACTTGACTTGACCGTTGGCGCAAATTTATACGATAAAAAGATCAATACTTCTATGTGTAGTGTATAATATTTATTGGTAGGATAAAATTTAGAGATAATTACCTAAAAGTGTATCTAATTTGTTAATTTTTCTAATTGTATTTAGCTTTGTTATTCTTCTTTTTTCTTATATAACAAAACCTTTAAATTTCAACTTTTTAGTTTATCGGTTGACTTGCTTAGTAGGATGCCAATTTTAATTATCACATTAATTTTTTAGATTTTATCTAAAGAACCAATAAAATGCCATGTCATTTTATTATGACACATCACTAACTTAAACCAAAAATCTTATTAAGTTCCACTCTCCATCTCTACCACATTCATAATCTATCAGACATTTTCAAAACCAACAAAATACACATCATCAGGTTATCAAGTTATTCGATACATTAACACTCTGTTCCCGACTATAAAACATAGAGAAGAAAAATGAAGAGATGAAAAAAGAAAGAAAAGAAGAGTGAATTTTTTTTTGATTTTTAATCTTGTGTTCCCGAGTTGAAAATAAAAGAAAAAAGATGTTAGCAAAAAAGGCTTTAAAGGCTATGTTTGGCAAAAGTAGCTGTGAGCGGTAGCAGTGAGCTGTGAGCAGTAGCCAAAAAAGCTCACAGCTTCATAAAGAAGCATTGGAAAAATGAGCTTTCCTAAAAAATAGCAAAACCCACAGCTCTCATGCCAAACGAACACTAAAAATAAAAAAGCTCGTTGTTCACCTCTAATTGCCCAAAAAAGCTCCAAAAAACTTTGTGCCAAACATAACCAAAATCACCTTCTCTCTAAATCATCCCAATTTGGGAAGAAGATTAGGAGAGAAGTTTTGGCATAATTTCCTCATCTCTTCTCTTCTCTTCTTTCCAGAAAAAACTCGGGAATACAATCTTTTCTGAATTTCCTCTCTTCTTTTCTTTTCTCTCCAAATAAAAACTCGGGAACATAGTGTAAAAGGTTGAAATCCGTAAGTGTATATTTAAAAGGCTACACATAACTATTAAAAATTGACAAATTATATACATTCTTTAAATAACTGTCTTTTATATACAAGCATGAATGTCACCATCCTGGCTGAAATAAGACATTTTCCTCAAAATGTGGCTTTACTAAAAATATCTAAAGGGCATATACAAACAATAGAGTAATCCAAATTCATACTTTCTTCAATATAAAGTAAACCAAAAAGAATGTTTGCATATCCCCATCAATTGACGCAACGAATAATGAAACGATTACTTGAAAATATAAGGCAAATTATAATATATTTATCCGACATCATTTACGAATATTACCAATATTTAATTAAAATGCTTCACATATATTTATAGATATCTTAACCAAACATTAATAAAATTTGTGGTATATGATTTGTTCCTCGAGTATCTATTTACTATTCGAAAAAAAAAAAAAAAAAAAAAAAAAACATTCATCCCTATGGTTTGGGCAAAATTCTTACTCTCGCCCTTAATTTTGTTTATTTGCATGATTGATCCTTATCTTGAAATTACGGAGTATATATAACATCACTGGTCCTTCTCGCTAATGTCTGTTAAACTCTTCCGTTAAATCTACCCACATGCTATCCACGCGAGGGTATTTGCTCCACCCATTGATCTTTTTGCGAACTTTTTTTTTCTGGTTTATTTTCGATTTTTTTTTGAACATTTTTTTCCCGAATTTTTTTTGAAATGTTATTTTTTTGAAATGCTTTTTTTTTTCTTTTTTTTTTTTTTTTGCAGAAACAATTTTTTTTTTTTTACATTCAAAATTTTTTTGGCTAAATAAAATTTGTTTTTTTTTTTTTTTCACAATGAAAAGTTTTTTTTTCGCAATGAATAGAATTCTTTTTCTTTTACTATGAAAACTTGTGTTTCACAATGGCAAAAAAAAAAAAAAAAAAAAAAAAAAAAAAGCAAAACTTTTGCTGTAGAAAAACATTTCATTATGAAAAACAAAAGTTTTGTAGAGAAAAGAATTTGATTGTGAAGAAAATAATTTTTTTTCATACAATTGTTTTTGTGAAAAGAAAGCAAATATTTTTTTGGGGAAAAAAATTTGAAAACAAAATTTTAATTGTGAAAAAAAAAATTCATTTTTAAAAATACAAAAATTCAAAAAAAATCAAAAATAAATTTTTCTAAAAAGAAAAAATTTCAAAAAAAAAGTTTTTGTGAAAAAAAGCAAATATTTTTTTTGGGAAAAAAAATTGAAAACAAAATTTTAATTTTGAAAAAAAATATATTCATTTTTAAAAATACAAAAATTCGAAAAAAATAATCAAAAATAATTTTTTTTTAAAAGAAAAATTTTCAAAAAAAAAAATCGTAAAAAAAAAGTTTCGATTTTTTTTTTTCGTAAAAGGTATTTGGAAAAAAAATTCGAAAAAATTAAATAGAGAATTGTGGATGGACGCAAATACCCTCACGTGGTTAGCACGTGGGTAGATTTAACGGAAGAGTTTAACGAACGTTAGCGATAAGGATCAATGATATTAGATAGTTTCAAGGGAAGGATCAATCATGCAAGAAAAAAAAAAGTAAGGACGAGAATAGAGATTTGACCCAAACCACAGGGTCGAACGTTGTAACTTACTCTTGAAAAAAAGACGATATGTTATAATAGTTGACATCGACTTTGGCCTCCAATATAATATCTTGTCGCCGTCGAGACATCATACTTCATGCAAGTTAATCAAAAGGATCGAGTCGAGCAAAACTCTTTCGACAAAGTTTTTAAAAGAAAGAAACTTAGATAGTTTATTTTACTTCTTGATAATCAATTTTGCTATATAAACACAAAAGCTTTTGACGGCCAGAATTATGATCAAATGAGAAGAAATACACATTAAAGTTAGATGCATCTTTAATCTTTTAGATGAATTATAATATACTTTATAGCTAAAACGTATATGAATATACGTATATTAGATGCAGTTCATTAAGTTATGCGATTGATATGTATTTTTCGTCTTCTATGGAACAAAATTGTTGCTAGCTAGTACTACTTTATATCGTCTTCATTTCAAATCAATTTCAAGACTAATTGAGATGCATTTAAATGATTTAAGTCGATGCATCTCAAATATAAGGTTATAGTTGTTTCCCATTTTTCTCATTTTAAGTTTAATTCTCATTGAATTCATACGCATGATTTGAGGTTGGTTCTACTTCTATAGTTGAGAAAATTGGTAAACTTGAAAAGCTACTTATTGATGGGAAATCTACTCTTGTGGATGATGATGGTCATCCTATTAAAAAGGTTGATTATCAGGGTAATAAAAAGGATTCTCCGTCTACTTCTTCTACTAAGAGGGTTAACTCATTCTCTAGGGTGGGAGAGATTGTTGATTCCGACAGTGATGAAGAGGAGGTTGTAAACACTTTTGATGAGTCTATTAACCTATTTGGTGGTGGTCATGATCGTGAAGATGATTATGATGACTATGATTATAATAACTATGCGGATCAGGTCTACGATCTTCTAGGGAATTTGAATGCTTTTTATGACACGTATGGTATCAAGCTCAAAGGCCTTGATAGAAAGTAATATTGTTTTCATAGGACTCTAATGATATCTTTTGAGTAGTGGTCTATTTTCTTATTTAAAGAATTAGAAGTATCTTGTTATGTAAGTTTTTCCGCCTATGTAACGGGCTGTGATATGTGATTCACCCATATCCTTTGTACTTAAACGTTTTTTTGAGTAATATATTTATCGGGTTTTTTTTTTTTTTTTTTTTTTTTTTTTTTTTTTTTTTTTTTTTTTTTGAAAGGTGATTTATCGGGTGTTTTGAACTTTTAAAAAATAATAAATAATAATTATAATAATAATAATAATAATAAATCATACGCATGACATCCATCAATAATCATTAATATAAACAATTCTCAATACAACATTTACATCTAATATATCATTTAAACAAATTCAACTACATATGTTCTAGAAAATTTGTTATTTGTACAAAAATCATTTTCATGACTTAATCAAGGCGATGGTTACATTGTGTGATTCCTAGAATTTATCCATTTAAATTTCCCGGCAATTTCTTTAATTGAAATTCTAAAGTTTGACTTCACATTTCAAAACCATATTAAGCATTTGCCTTTCTAATCCAATTGCAGAGTTTCTCATACATATCACATCTTTCAATTGAAAAAACTTTTGTTTTTGGTTAAATAATGGGAGGCAAGAGTTCAAAAGTCACAACACCGAGCATAAGAACCTATCCCGATTACCAACGATCAAATAGCATTGCTAACACCTCAAGTTCTCATGGTTCCCCGGTTCCTTATAATTACGTGCCTCAACCTCAGCCTCAGCCTCAACCTCAGTTGTCTCAAAGACGGTTGGATAGAAAGTATTCAATAATACCCGATCACTACAATTCACTTGAACAGGTTAGTTGTGTCTTAAGTTACGGTTGTTGCTAAATATATGGTGTGTTTTTTATTTTTTTATTTTACATCTTTATTGATTAATATGTTTGATTTTGTCTAGGTTACTGAGGCTCTAGCTCAAGCTGGACTTGAATCGTCGAATCTTATTGTTGGCATCGATTTCACCAAGAGCAATGAATGGACAGGTTAGTATTTATAATGGCATAAAAACGGTCGCTAATTATTTTTGTCGACCGGTGGACCCATTTTGGTCACTAAAAGTAAATGTTCTTATAAGTTTACGTTTCTTAACCAAATCAGGGAAACATTCATTCAACAACCGAAGCTTACATAGCATTGGAACGTTTCAAAATCCATATGAGCAAGCAATATCCATCATTGGGCAAACGCTATCGGCTTTTGATGAGGACAACTTAATCCCATGCTTCGGGTTCGGAGATGGTACATACTTTGTATCTTATTTAAGCAAGCTAGCTATTTCATTGCGCTTAAACCTGGGTCACATCAACTATTTTTTTTTTTTTTTTTTTTTTTTTTTTAAGTGGCACCTTTTTGTTACAACTAGTAAAGATTAAAGATTGACACACTAGTAAAGATACACTACTTTAGGCACAGAATTAAGTTTAAACCGAGGCACATGCATTGATTGGCATGCTTAACTCGTATTCTTAGGGCCCGTTTAGTATGTAGGTGGGTTTATGATTAGGATTAGGATTTGAATATAAAGTTAAAAATTTGAATTTGGATTTCGGTTTAAATTAAATGAGAATAGAGAAAAATATGTATTTTAAAAGTTTAAAATAAGCTATTTTTGAAAATAAAAAACATTTAAAAGGTTAAAATTAAAAAAGCAAGTGGATGAAAATAATAGAGGGCCCACAATTTAGTAAGATTAAATGAAAAGGTGGTCATCAAGTCGTGATTTGAAGATCCCTATTTTTTTGCTATAAGTCATTATATTTTCTTTTCAAAAAGAAACCAAACATTAGTATTCACGGTAAAAGTCATATTTTTTCTTTAAAAGCACTAACCAAACGGGCCTTAATTATATGTCTAAACCTATGTGTCAACATCATGTTGGTAACAGCAAGGGGACCCATTTTTCATAAACCAATAACTTATTGACACATCTATTTAGGCATATAATTAGTCACATTTTTAGGTCTCTTAATCATTTTTCTTTTTCTATTAATTACTATCTCGTAACTAATTTAATTATTGTGTTATTGGCTTCATGAACGTGTTTTGTAGCCTCCACACATGATCAAAGTGTATTCAGTTTTTATTCGGATTCGAGTTTTTGTCAAGGATTTGAGGATGTATTGAGACGATATAGAGAGATAGTTCCTGAACTTCGACTTTCTGGTAAGTGATATGTCACTAATTAATATCCCTAGCTAATTATGTAGATTTTTCGCAACACTTGCATAGTTGCATATAGCATTTATCAAATTATCAACTCTATATATCTTTTACAGGACCTACATCTTTTGGGCCTATAATTGAAATGGCGACGACAATTGTTGAAAAAAGTGGTGGCCAGTACCATGTACTGCTGATTATTGCCGACGGTCAGGTGATCAATTAAAAATGCTTCTTACCAACGACCCAAACAGTCAGTAGAGCCCTACGTTAGCCATCGTAAAGAAAAACTAATGTCTTTTGATTTGTTTTGTAGGTAACTAGAAGTGTGGATACTGAGAACGGCCAGTTCAGTTCGCAAGAACGAAGCACAATCGACGCCATTGTGAAAGCAAGGTATATTTCGATCAGCGTCCTTATAGTGACCATTTTGACATGAAAGGTTCTCACTTTATTTTTTCTTTTTATCATTGCAGTAATTACCCATTGTCGATAATAGTGGTCGGGGTTGGCGACGGTCCATGGGACATGATGAAGGAATTCGATGACAACATACCTTCTCGTATCTTCGACAATATTCAGGTTCGCAACAAAAACCGTCAAGAAAAAACATTATATACTTATCTTTCTTGTGTTCTTGTAACCAATTTGTTCTTGTTTGTTGCTAGTTTGTGAATTTTACAGAAATTATGTCGAAAAATATGGATCCTCTGAAGAAACAAACAGAATTTGCTTTGACCGCGTTGATGGAAATACCTTCCCAGTACAAAGCAACCCTGGAGCTCGGCTTACTCGGGTAAAATTAGACGTTTGTTAGCATTGATATACACATAAAACAAGTAAATAAATAAGTCTATGGTATGATGTTTCACAAATCACAGTTTTACCTGGTTTGAGTTTGTAATTGGCTCAAACAGTGTGATTAATTGGTCAAAAGGTAACAAACAATTGTTACCAAAATAATAATAATAATAATAATAATAATAATAATAATAATAATAATAATAAGTTCATACCATTTGCTTTTTCTACGTTCGGGGAATTCGATACGGAAGCTTTGGACATACTCGCACGTATTAAGTCTATTTCTATTAGCCATTCGAATAATGCTAAGAGTGGTGCTTTTATTTTTCATCGAATAAGCTTTTGTATTCAAAAAGGAGTGAAAGCACAACTTGTGTCTAGACTCCCATTCAACTTTATGAAAAGTTTTTATGGTTCCAATAAAGTGATGGTTTTAATAAATAATAATAATAATAATAATAATAATAATAATAAGTATAAGAGGTTGTTTGGATTTTACCTTCAAAGTTTTTAACCACTTAAAAATAAGCAATCTCAAACAGCCTCTCAGTAATGTAAAAATCATCATATATACTTTCATTTGTTAAGTTCCAAATTACATATACCAAATATATTTTTTTGGGTAAAAGGGTTAATTCACCCGGTAAAATAACATATACCAAATATAGTATCCACTCGCAGCGATATGGGTTGTGATCTACTAATAGTTTGTACTTATCTTTATTTTCTCGACAGGGTCAGAACAGGTTATGCACCTAACACGGTTCCTCTTCCTCCACCTTGTGGCGTAAATTCCATGTTAAGGAATCCAAGTGTTCGTCGCTATGAGATGCCATCTCCATCTTCCAATTCGACTTATGACCATAAGGTAAGTGGTCACTGTATGTCGGTTATTAACTAATAAATAGATCTTTACATATGCATAATGCATCGATAGTGAGTGTAAAGATTGGTATGTTTTAGGTTTGCCCGGTGTGTCGTAGGAACCCGAAGGACATGGCTTTTAATTGTGGGCATCAGGTGAGCTTTAACACAACTAGCTCAACCATCATTTTGCCACCCTATATATAGTAAGTTTCTAATTATTTCCATGTTTGTTGGTGATTTGCAGACATGTTGCGAGTGTGGAGTTGATCTTATGTTGTGTCCAACATGCCGGATTCTAATTGAGAACAAATTAGTGTTGTATTAATAAGTCCGGAACTGCAAAAATTGTTGTGCTTGTTGCTCTAGCTATAGTTTGATAAACCATACTTCAGAATTCAGATTGAATGGTTAATGTATCTGTTACAATATTGTGAAGTTATATGGTGTAATTTTGGTATTATAAAGATCCAATGGTGACATATCATCATGTAAATTGACTCTTCTTTATACAATATTTTATTTTTTTGAGTTGTATGTACTATCATTTGAATTATACTCCGCTCGTCTCATATTAAATGTCTATTTTTGAATTTTCAAGTATTTCTTTATCAACTTTGACTTTAGATATTTTTGCTTGGGTTATATAGTACTTGAAAAAATGATACGCAATGAAAATACATTTAAAATTTAATTCATTCATATATTTTATATCAAGTATTATATTACACAAACACAAATATTTAAGGTCAAATTGAGAAAAAAAACAACTTTGAAAAATCAAACATGACATTTAATATGGGACGGAGGGAATACAATTTTTTTTAACTACTTGTTAATAGTTAGTGGATAAGGTTCAGAGAGACATCCAATTGAACAGTAGTGACTGACGTATTTTTAGAATTTGAGATATCGAATCAAGTATTTTTGGGAATTGAATCACGTATTTTTTAAAATTAATATACAAAATAATCAAAATTTAAAAAGTTAGTTATTAAATAGTACGATTCTATCGATTGTATATACAACTCAAAAAAATAACTATTAAAATACATTTTCAGACAATAAGTCTTTCATTAAAAAACATCGATAACCATCTCAGATCTAAAACAGAAAAATAAAGTTTAGTGACAAACATAAAAAAAAAAAAAAAAAAAAAAAAAAAAAAAAAAAAAATTAGTCGTATACAGTATTATCAAAATAACTTTCCACTATCAACAAAAGGTACTACTCAAACAACTCATTAATTAATATTGCAACTTCAAGCGAACATTAACAAATTCAAACACTTTAACTTGCAATAATATTTTTATAGTAAACCATCTAGTTATGATTACTTTAATATTGCATAAGCACTTTCAAAACAATAAACACCTTCGAAAAATCAATTAAATCGCATGCGCATTATATGTCATCATTGAAACATTCTCAAGTTGAAGAGTTTCAAATATAGATTTTTCATTGCATAAGAAAACCATATAGTATATAGTGACTAAGCAAATTCATTTTGACCAAAAAATCAAAACATCTTCTTCTAGTGACGGTTAAAAGGTATATTTCCTAGTTTTGAACCTCTCATTTCCAGGCAATTTCTTCATTGAAAATTTGAGTTTAACTAATCAAATAGTCAACGTTTTTATGTGTCTTTAAAACCAAAGTTATTAAGCGTTTGTATTTTATTCCGCTTGTGTGTATATACGCACACATTTACTGACAACAAAACGTGCGGTTTGTTTGTCGAGGGGTTGGGTTCTTATTTGCATACAATCATAGACGGAGCCAAGGGTTCCCGCTGGTGCTCAAGCACCCCATGAATTTTTTCGAAATAGTGTTAATTTTTGAAAAAGGCATCGATTTTTCTTAAAGTCATCTTAAATGCACCCGGTTCATCGAAATGTGTTTCTAGTATTATTGTTCAATTTTTTTTGTGCACCCGGTCATATTTGGTTCTGGCTCCGTTCCTGCATACAATTAAAGTAGAATATTAGTGGAAACCGCCAAGATATAATAATTATTTGGTGTTTGGTCATGATGATAACATATGCCCTAAATATGCGGTTTCTGAAGCTGAAGCTGGTGCGACCTTAGATGCTGATTTGAGGAGGCAAAGTGGGCCAAGTCATGTGAAGAATGTTGCTGCCCAAAATGATGGTTTCAAAGTGGTACAAAGCCGTAATTCTAAAGGTAAACAACAAACTAGGCCAACGGGTTTTAAACCTAAGACATTTGTGTATCGTCCTGTTTCTATTCCTAGTGGGTCTAGATCGTCTAAAAAGCATGCAAGTGAGGGAAAAGATAGAGCCACGAGCTCAGAAAAAGATACCACTGATATGGCCACGTTTCTAATAATAAGGGTGTTGAGTCAAAATTTGACTAAATTATCCCTCACAAGTATTTGAAATATTAAATCTGCCTAAGTTAAGAATAGCTGAATACATCAGAGATCCAACTTTCTCTCTCTCTGATATAGTCAACAGGTAACCAAAGAGCAAAGCTTACATGTGACTAAATGATCCGCACAGCTGATCATCATCAGATATCCAAAATACTCATATGGTAAAACACCTATGAGTGAACCTCACAGAAGTCAAAGTCACAAACCACTAAATGGAAGAACAACGGTTCAAGGGACTCTCTGAGCGTTCACATATATGAGGTGAAAACCCTTGGGAAGATAAGGATTCATCGAGAGCAGGCAAAGCAACTTGCATGCACCAGAGCTGTCACAACAGTAATGCATCCCTAGCCACACAAGTGCACGTGTACCTTACTACCAGTTTGCTTCTAGTTTAGTTATTACTATTCTTGTAATTACTAACAGTGTATCTCCCTTTGTCTATAAAAGGGAGGTTAGTAGTATTGATTGTCAACAGATTCTACCTCTAGAAAACACTTCCTCTTCTAATTGGGATCTTACCTCTTCATAACTTGAAGAGAAGCATTTGTCATTGCTAGGGATAGTATTCCACAACTATCCCTCGTAATAACCTTCACCTTCAATCACTAGTGTGAATATGATAAGGTAGTAATGACCAAATGGGTATTATTAGTTTATCATGGCGAATATCGTGTAACCGTTCCTTCATCAATAATGAATATAAGTTATTTTCATTTGCTCAAGCTTTTATTCATTCTATTATGGTGTTGCACGAGTCTGCAAGGGGACCAACAAAAGGATTGATAAACACGGATGATATAAACCTGGTACTCTGAAGAATTCGTTTGAAGCGTTTAAAGAAAATGACAAGATTTTTTAGAGTGTCGGTAACACCAGTTTGGATGCGGAAAAGGCTTTGGAACAGAGTGATAGTGACGTTGATGTGGTTTTCAATGAGACTACTCAATCATAGCTAGTGGATGTGTAAATAATGCAAGTCTATATGAAGATGAAGATTATGATATCTATTAGACATATAATCTTCAAGGTTTAACTAAATAACAATTGTCATTTTGTGAGACGAAGGATATTAATCTTCGTAGGTGAATTAGAAGACAGTTTATGTTTGGTGTCTTTATTAGTCAAATGTAAGCTAGTGTTTATTGGTTTTTTTCTTTGATATGAGTAGTTTATCTTGTTATATAAGCTTTATCGCTTATGTAACGAGATGAGATGTGAGATTCACTTATATCCATTGTACTTGACTGGGTTTTGGAGTAATATATTTACCGGATGAAATCGCTTTATATAAAAAAAACGCTTTTACAAGGTGTCGCTAAAATGGGTGGTAACTGCTGAAGAGAAGCAACACCAAGAACAGATGTTGAATTTGGTTCTGGGAGAAAGTATTGGAGAATCGGCAACGACTGCAAGTCGCTTGAAGAGGTTACTTGTTCTGTTTTATTTGTAAATTCACTAGGTTATAAACTCGTGAACGTCAAGGTGATGCGTGGGAATCGCAACAGGCTTTACCTCTCGAGGGATCTCGAGAAGCTTACAACCCCCACCAGGCAGTGTACCTGATCGTTGTAGTATAGTATAATGACAAGTACCGGGGGATTGATCGTTCAGCTTAGGAATAGTGTCGCTAGGATTAGAAAGCCTAATTTACTAGTTCTAAAGGTGAGGGATGATTATTTTTGTGTTTTTATATTTTTTAGAAAGCAAGTAAAATCTCGGGTTTTGAAGGAGTGGGCGGAATTAGTTGCTATTCAACTAACCCAAAACTAAGATGCAATCAAAATAAAATAATAAAAATGAAAATAAACTAATTATACTAAGGTTGTGAGCAGTGATTGGAGAAAATGTGTTTACTTAGACTTCATTACTCCCTAGATATCTTTTACACGTTAATTACTTGTTATAATTGCATGGATGACGGATCGTATTCCTTAATACCATTCATGGGGTGGCATACATAACTCCCTAATTCTATGAGCTCTTATCTCCTCCCACACCATGACCCAGCACAACTATAGGGATTGTAAACAGTGGCTCATGCATTAAATACAACCAATAAAGACCTAGTACGCCTTGGTTCATGTTTCTTAAGACGTTCAAGCATGTTACCATTTGGAGATCTGCCAGTTTTCTTAAGCCTAACATATAAAATCATTCATCCAAGAACAAGAATAAACAAGTAATCAACACATAATCAATATCTAGGTTTCATTAGATCTAAGCAAACACAAAGGAGATCTAGCCTAGCATAATGGAATTGAGACAAGAACAAGATATAAACACCCAACACATAGACATATTGATTGAATTAGAAGAACACTTATCTCAATTACCATGCAAGGTATCAAGGGTTTGGAACCCTTGAAAAACCTGTAAAAGTTGCACCAAATTCGTCTTTAGGGTTTCTCCAAAACTTCTCTCTCTTTTAATGAAAAAAACTAGAAAACTATATATAGGAAAACTGGGCTGACGGCGTCAAGACAACCATGTGACGCCGTCACCTCGCCGCCAAATACTTCCTCGGACGGCCTTGATCTACTTATGACGGCCTGTGTGACGCCGTCACCACCTACGGTATTTTATTCTTGGCCTTTTGACGCCGTCAGGATGACTTTTGACGCCGTCATCAACTACGGTATTTAATTCATGATGTTTGACGCCGTCAGGGTGTAACTCTTGATGCCGTCACCTAGTGTTTCCAGCATGGAAAATTGATACTTTGCCGTTTTCTTCACTTTTATGCTCCAAAAACGTCCAAAATGGCTTATTTTCCAAAATTCACTCTTCAAGTACCTAAAATCACAAAAGGAACGATTTAGGGCAATATTTGATCAAATAAAGTCGGATTCGGGCTTAAATGACCCCCTAAAAACGGATCATTTTTCGCCTCATCATATACCCTTACACTTGAGATTTGCTTGTCCTCAAGCAAATGCGTTTTTATTCTACTCAAAAGACAAGTTAGGGGTCATTTAACACTAATATAAAAGTAATTACAACAAATAATCGTTCCACTAAAGACCAATAGACAAGCACGGAGGTTATACACAAGCACCTCACAAATAGTGTTTAGATACTCACATCTCTCGGGTGTAATAAAGTAATATAACATTATGGAAATGGAAGATATCTCTCACTACCTGTCATAGCAAAATAGATTACCATAGGCTTGGGAAAGGATCAAACCTCCACCACATGGCGTAAGCACCTAGGATAAACTATCAAAGAGGTCTTTTAAAGGGTTGTAACGTTAGGTATAGGGATATGAATTACACGGTTTTGTTAGATAAAGGAAGTTTTACTGGTGGCGAGTTAACAATCTTGGTCAATTACATGTACAATATGGCGTTGCTAAGCCAAGACTAGACTCGACTTAAGCTAATAAATGAAAAATAACAAAAACATAAAATGAACATAGAATGAAAAACGGGATGGTAGTCCGTATGTTTTTTCTTTTTCTATTTTTTTTTTCTTTTTCTTGATTTTTTCGATTTTTTTTTTTTTTTTTTTTTTTTTTTTTTTTTTTTGCATACACTCTTACCCTACCATCCAAAATAATACATCATAGGGAATGAACATTTCCCTTACACTTGAATCTTTACATACTTTACATTAAACTAATCTAATGACTCGATTTAAGAAAATCAAAACACTTGGAGCACTTTTAAGATTAACGTACATATGGGGGTAATAAGTGATGTTCTTCCCCATTACTTCATAAAATAAGTACTTACCCATGAGTCCCAATCGTCCCAAAACAATATGTACAAGGATATGACTCGACTTAGCAACCATGTAATCAATTAGAAAGTTAACTTAGGGTTAAACAAATAACAATAATGCACTAAAGATGAGCGCATACACGGAAGGATAAGGCGATTTGATTGTACATTTAAGTGGGGTGTAACAAATTCTTCCTTTAAGTAAGATGCTTAAAGTTAGAAACGAAAAGATAGGCTCGGAAGGGTGTACTAGGGGTTTCGTGTACTAAAAATGAGTACAACGCTAAGGGTGTGGGAAAAATTAGTTGACTTAACTAGCCAAGTAATATGACTTAAATGGTCAAGTAATTATAATACAGGTTTAACACAAGGGTGATCCTAATGCCTCTTATCATGTAGTAAATCCTACCACACGAATGTAGTCTCACTAGCGGTCTCGGGATGCATCACTAACGCAAGTTCTAGAATCTAAATGCTACCGGTACACTCATAAGCACTAATAATAAATGCTTTTCCTATCAAATCTAAAGGCGAACCTCACATATTTGGGTGGAAAAATTTTCTGAATATACGGTTTTGTGCTAGTCATACAATCTCCTATCCATGAGACGCTTGCTATGGCTAAAGTTTCACTCCTAAATGTTGTAAAAAATTTTAAATTTGGCGCTAAAATTACACTAACAAGTATTTCTCATAGTTTTATTACACATCTACCATCAAACAAAACAAACTCAAGTGAAAGTGCATATGTAAGGTATCATCTTTTTACCCTCCCCTTACACTTAAGATCAACATTGTCCTCAATGTTCAAGTAAAGAATGTAAAAGTGAAAAAGTAAAGAGAATGAAATCAAATACTCCCCTGATTCGCTCGGTATGGATTTTAGGTTGGCCAGGTTAAATCTTCTTCCAAGAAAACGAACAATCAAAGCTTCCCTTCCAGAATATAAATCATCTCCTTGTCGAACATAACCTGTAAATCCTGACAAAATAGACAAGACAACCTCGCGTAAAATCGGCGGCATCCTATATAAGTTACTAAATCCTATAAAACAAAGTAAGATATAATGCTTGTGGAATGAAGTTTGCAGATTTCCTGGAGATTATAAAACTTAATAATTCACAAAAACCATAAGACTCCGTTAGAAAAACAAAACCGGTAAAATTTCCAGATTTTTAACTCCTGACGCCGTCAAGAGTAAACCCCTGACGCCGTCAGAATGGACCTGCAGAAATTCTTATGTTAAGTTTCCAGAAAATTTCTGGAAAAACTTGGTCCTACTTCCTGGAAAATCCTGCAAAACTTCATTATGACTCAATACAAGCATTTGACTCTAACAAATACGAATATACATGCTCATTTATTATTGTGGAGAATCATGATCGGTTTGTTTCTTAAAAACATATTTGGGGTTTCCCCTTACACTTATCTTTTGCAAAAATACTTCTAGGTGGAGTTAAGACTAGGCCAAAACAACATAGTAAAGTATTTCCACATTTTAAATTGAGAAACATGATCAACCAACAATAAAAATAAAACATGCATACAGAAGCAAATAACAATCAAACAAATAAAAATCACACAAAACATGGGTTGCCTCCCAATAAGCGCTTTTCTTTATTTACGAGTCTTGTAGCTAGACTCAAGGCTATGGGTTACAACGTGATCTCATCATCAAACATCACATCCTCCTCATTAATCATTTCATTGTTATTTTCTTGGTAATGTTTTACACGTTGTATGTTAACTGTGAATTCCCTACCTTCATCATCAATTAACACTACCGCTCCAAATTTAGAAGAATTCTTTACCGTGAACGGCCCATACTGTAACACCTAAAATCTGAAAGCAAGTGAAATGACCAAAATGCCCCTACATGTTTAAAAATTTATTAAAAGCTTATTAAAGTACCAAATAAATCCTAAAACTTCAA
The DNA here is from genome assembly GCA_030686995.1 of Artemisia argyi. NCBI lineage: Eukaryota > Viridiplantae > Streptophyta > Magnoliopsida > Asterales > Asteraceae > Artemisia > Artemisia argyi. The sequence goes on from CM060682.1 coordinate 199,611,581, forward strand.
ACAATGCACAAGTTGTGTATCCAAATAATTTTAACCACTTCATTTAACATTTATACAAGTTGCAAAATTACTAAAATACCCCTACAAGGGCCGAATAAAATAAAATGAATTTTAAAGAGATTTTAAATGGTTTAAATATTGATAAATAAGGAAGATAATCACAAGAATATTTTGTCAACCCATAATTTCGAAAATTCTGGTCCTCCCCCCCCCCCCCCCTCATCACACGGTTTTCCCTTTTAAAAAGTCAATCCATATCTTTTCTCCACAAAACCCTAATTTGCCGATTTTCATAACACACACAACAATTCTCATAGCCTCCATTCGACATTCACAACACTCCTAAGCAATTTTATGTGATCTATCATCATCCTAAGAAGCCAAGAAAAATACCCTTTTGAATTGTTGAAGCTTGGTTCGATCGTGGCACAATTTTCTTTTGTCGAGCCCTAAAAACAAGGTAAGATCGATTCTGATTTGTTCGACCTCCCTAAAATTCGTTTATGATTTTTCTTATAATCCTCATATCATGTATACTCTGGAAAAAAATATTGGAAAGGTCGTGGAGAAGCTTTTGGAGTCGTGGTCATTTTTGGTTCGATTTGGATCATACGCGTACACAACAAATCGTACAGCCCTCTCCACACGTTCAAATCTTGGTTTGGTATTTTTCTCAGGTCCCTTACATCCTATAAACATCAAATAAAATGGTTGAATCGATCCATGCATGCTCTATATCATATTCGTAAATAAAACCCTAAAAACGTATACAAAACCTAAATAAATGAATCCGAATTTTTGAGGCTTGAAACCTATTTTATTTAGACTCTATACCATCATAATAACCTGGGAAAAATGTTGGTTCGAATTGTTAAGGCCTAAAACAATTATTTTGGAACCATGTAAATAATCGGCTATAATAAAAGAAAAAAGAGAAATAAAAGTCGTGTGCCCTAGGGTTTTGGTTTAGGGCTGGAAATGGTATTAATTAATGATATTAATTATGAGATGATGATTGAGAATTGATTAGAAGGATTAGGGTTTCTAAAATCTATGTTTTTGGTTTATACGATTTGGCTAAAAAGGTTTTGGGTGAGTTTTGTGAACTTTAAAACTAAAGGGTTATTTTTGAAACTTATTCTGGGCTGTATACTGTTCGACAAAAATATAAGATGAGGGTGTTAAGTGTAAGTTTTGCATTTAAATGGATTAAAATGTATTTAATGATTAATTAGGGTTTGTTTTGAAAATAACTAAAGGAGAGGGACTAAAAATGTAATTTTCAGAAACTTGGAGCTGTTTTGAGTAATTAAAAGTATTCAAGGGGTTTTGTGCTAATTTGGTAAGTTAATGGCTTAATATGTAATTATTGATAATTAAAAGTTGAAATTGTAAATGAAAGGGTTAAATATGTAACTTTTATAACTTGAGGGACTTAAGGTGTAAATTATGAAAGTTTGAGTATCCATTCGTATAACATCTTAAAATAAGTGCTCATTATGTAAAATGGATAAGTTAAGGGTTTAATGTGTAACTTTGAATACTAAAAGGTTTAAAGTGTAATTTTGGAAAGTAAAGGGTATAAAATGCAAAGTTATGAAACCCCAAGGACCAAAGGTGTAATTATGTTAAAAGATATCTTATTACCAATAATAATGATTTAACTTTCTAAATATGGAAACTTTCTAAAAGTGGAAACTACTATTTATAGAAACCTGCTAAAAAGGGAAAGTTACTTAAAATGGAAAGGCATGAATTTGAGAATGAATTATGATTCCCCCTCTTCTCCTCTAGGTGTGAAGAAGAAAAGATCTTGAGCTATTCCTTATTCTGTGCTTGTTTCTATTTGTGCTTTCGTAATAAGGTACGGATACTCTGCCTTTTCAGTAAAGGCTCCTATATTCCTATTATGATTTTGAGCTACGATTCAGTTAAGATTCCCCAAGCCATTGCTATGTTTCCTTCTGTTGTGAACTTCCTCTAATTTCTGTTAAACTTTGATATGTTAGCTTCTGATCTGATTTCGTTGCTATGATTTCTGACCCTTGAATATCCGATATCTCTGGTTCATCTGTTATGATAATTTGATATGAAAACATTTTGAAAATATAACTTGATGTTATGGAAGGAAACTGTTTTGAAATGACACTTTATGATTTTGAAACGAAACCATTTTTAAGGAAGGATTAATTGGCTTTTATGAAGAATGTTTAAAGAGGGAGATCTTTGAGATGAAATGGGTAAATAACTATTAAAGTTTTAAATCTATTTTCTCTTAACTCTTTCACATTTTATTTTGAACTTACGAAACTTAATAACGAATCTTTTGAAATGAACCTTTGGGAATGAACCTTGGATATTCTGAACCATTGATATGACTTCTGATATTATGATTTTGAGATGACCTTGAGACATGACCTTGAGATAAACCTTTGCTATATGACCTTTTGTATGACTTTGAGACCTGACTCTTAGTTTGATACCCGAGCAATTTATGTTTCCCTACCTATGGAGGTACCATAGGCATGTCTGTGATGCACCGCTGGCATGACTCATGTGTGGGTGAGTGATTTCTCACGCCGTCCCTTTTATGATTATCTGCCGGCTATTATGACTTTGAGTATATGACTTTGAGATTGACTTTGAGTAGGGGGCGTATGGATTGCAATCCTAGATCTGTTTTGTTTAGTGGATTTAACTATGACTTTGAGTTGACTTTGAGGTAACTGGTGCTGTGTGCAATACACGCCTTTCACAATTTCTGGGAGCTAGCTACTCCACTATTATGATACATGAGGACACCCCTCATATTATCTGGTTGCCTGAGAGGTATCCCCTCTGATTGTGTGATTATGACTTTGAGATTATGATGTTGAGATTGACTTTGAGTTTCTGGGCTCGTGGTAGATGACTATCCTTTCTTCTTTCTATTCTATTACTCTTTTATCTATTCCTTATTCTATTTCCCCAATGCACTATATTTCAGTTCTGTTTCATTTTCATTGCTTTGTATATGTATCTGTTCACTGGGCTTTTTAAGCTCAGCCGCATTTCCTTTTCCTGCGGCAGGTTTTAGTAGGAAGCTGGGTTATGGAAAGAGTGTACCCTTGGATTAGAAGACTTGATAGCAAATCTGGACTTGATAACCTGGTAGATCCTAAATCTTATTTGAAACTTTTGTATTACTGTAATTGTATGCTTTATTATGATCTGATGTGAAACCATTGTTGTGATATCTTTACCCTTGCCAGGTTGGGGTGTTACAATTATGGTATCAGAGCCCAGGCTGCGATTCGTAATACATTTACCCTTGACCTGTGTAAGTTAGGACCACTAAGTTTCCACTGTAGGCGCTCGTAGGACAACCTTTGAGGAATTGCCTTAGGATTTTCCCTATAGGAACTAAATTTCTAACCAGTGAGGAATGGGTAGACTATAATACATCTGCTTACGTATATTCGTTTCCGCATCACTCTGATCCATGTTTTTCTTTTGATTTAAGCCTGTTGGAATTACTCTTAGAGATTCAAAACGTATGTTTTGCACCACCTAAGGTTTGAAACCTTGAGAGCATTGAGACTTGCACGGTGACTTCCTGACACAAATTGATCCTTGTCTCCAGACTCCGACTCTAACCTCTGAATCTTCTGCTAACCATTTTGATCTTTTCGGACATTCCCATATTTCCCATGAAGACGATATATCTGATACAATCTGTTACTTGTTTCTTCCTTCTAATGAATTATCTATACCCCTTCAATCATTTTTCCAAGATCGTCAGGCGCTGGCATTATACGTGTTTAAATTTTTCTAAAGTTATGAGTAATTGAGACGTTTATTAGATTCTAGTACTTATTATCGTTTGTGTCATCCTCAGCATGGCACCTCCAACAAACAGCAACTACCGTCGGACGATGGTTTTGCCGACTGGCCAAAGACGAATTGGTAACTGGAAGAGGACAAGCTGGAGAATATGGGTCCCAGCAGGCATGTGGCCATGCCTAATTGAAGAAAATTTGACTGTGGTAAAGATGTTTGGAAAAGAGGTACATGTGTATGAAACAGAGGTCACTGACAGGAATGGCATCGTGACAAGGTACCAGGGAAAGTGTCCCCAGTTTGTGGAAGTAGGAAGAAGAGTGCGGGCTGTAGAGAGGAATCATGACAATGATTTTGCAAGACGACCACAGCTACAACCAGAGGGGAACAGAAACGGTTGGCTCAGCGAAGAAGAGGAAGCAGACTCAGATTTGGAATCCACCGCAAGTAACTCTATTTAGACAGGGAAATGGAGCTCAAGCCATGCGTGTTTGTATTATTTGTTTAGGTTTCTTTTGAACGATGATGATGTATGGATTGTGTTAAACCATGGGCTTTTTCCGAATGTGAAATAATAAGGCTTGAGAGAATTTTTGGGAATTATTTTGATATGTGCCTATCTTGATTCTTCTTCCTTTTTAGTCTGTCAAACATTTTGGCTATGAAAGCCCGAATTTTGGTTTTTCTCATGATTATCCTGATTTCTGACACCAATTACAAATACCTCCTTAGATTTTCAAGTATTGAAGTCTTTTAGAATCTTTTCGTGCATCAAAGAATGAACTTCACTTTGAGAATGATTGAAAATTTTAAGTTTTCGGAAGAAGATTTCTGATTAACCCACCAGTATGTTTAATTTCATCCAACTCAGGAACGATCACATGTTTGCTCAAAATTAAGCGTGAAGTTTTCCCTTTCGGGAGTGAATTTTAGAATCACCATCCAAATTTATAGACACCTGTAATAATGATTAGTTACGCAAATGGTACTAGCTAAACCTCTGACTGCTTAGGAGGTTGAAAATTTGAGTTTTGCACGACTACTAGGGTAATGGTCATTGTATGACTTAGTAGTAAGATCGGAAACGAAAGAAGAACATAGAGATTATTGGTGAGATGACCTTTTGTTCTGGAAGAGAAATTTGATTGACGTTCAGAATTCATAGTAGACAACACTACCCTGTATAATGTGAAGACAGAGCTTTCACAAGAGGGACCAAGATCGAAGACCGTTATCGGAGGTAGAAACCAGGTGGAAGAGTAGGAGGAGATGGTTGTGACAAGCATTATCATGGAAGAAGCATACAAGAAGAAGAGAGGAACTGGGATAGTGCTCAATCATACATCATGCAACACGTGAAGATTTCAGTTTGGGCACCAAAACAACCAGACCAAAGAAGACGAACCATTCAACACACAACCTGGAGTAGACAACAACATCATGTACCCTAAAACCTGGAACTATGTTAGAAGACCTGTCGAAGACACGCAGTTTTGTTTCTCTATTCATTCTAGTTGTACTAAGATGAATTGAGAGCAGAAGCAGACCTGCGGATGGAGGGATGCACCGTGATCGCGTCAGAGACTGCCGCTACGATGCCACACTACCAAGAGGAGCTGCTGAAGACCGGAGGAACCCGACTCGAGTTTTAAATTATTTTAATCATGAGGTAAGATGGACAAGAGTAAACAGACTACCCCAACTTGTAAGAAATTTTGAAATTCGTATTTGAGTGGACGGATTCTGAAACGGACATTGTGTTTAAACGAGATGATGCTGTAAAGGATTGACGCTATTGATGACGTACCTTAATTTTGAATGACATTCCCGGATTTCTGTTACTCTTCGAGTAATTTCGTTCTCCTAGTTATGTTGTTTGATTCTGATGATCTTTGAGACTGTAGAAGTACTAGGTGGATTAAGATAAGTGGTTTTGACTCACGACTTGAGATAGAGGATGACCACCATGAGGGCATGTTATGTGAGGCTAGTATTATGACGCCTGATCAACGTGATAATACTGACGTCATATAAAGTGCACTTGTTGTGGGCATAGGATATCTTGAGGAGTGCCTTATAGAAGCCTTGGATTTCTTTCCGTTGGCGACTATCCGCGATATAGTGAGACTTTAGGTTCATTCTACCTATACGTTTGATCTGCTGACCATGATATACGATTCGATACGTTTGGACTCTCGACACGTGTTTTGCTGATCTTGCAACTTTTGATAAGAATCTTAGGTTCCATTATGAAATTTCTGCCGTTGATGATATCTAACCATATGCTTTCTGCCCGTATACGATTCGCATTCATGAAGTTGTTCATTATGATCTGCTATGAGTAAAATATGTGATTGTGGACTTTGAGGAAATGAGACCTGTTTGTTTATGAGAATACCTTTGGAAAGTTATCTAAAAGCCGAGACTATCTGTGAAGCTGAAGAGTTAAACCTTATATCACCTCATGTCTACTACAATTCAATGTATTCTCATCTGATTCACCGATTCAATCCCTATGTATTTTTATACCTCTTCCTAGAGAATTCGATTATCATCCGTTATGTTTGATACATTATCCTTTTGATTCAAATTCAGTATGATATGCCTTTCTGAGAAATCTGAAACTATTTTGACAATATTTACGAGTCATGAGAAACTATCTGGTCTGAAGCTCTTTTGGAAGAACCTCCCCGAGCGTGAGAATGTTTGTAATGACCTTTTGCGGTTTACTACGACTTCGTCTAACTTTGCGATTTCAAATTTCGAGGACGAAATTTTTCTTTTTAGAGGGGAAGAAGTTGTAACACCTAAAATCTGAAAGCAAGTGAAATGACCAAAATGCCCCTACATGTTTAAAAATTTATTAAAAGCTTATTAAAGTACCAAATAAATCCTAAAACTTCAAACAATGCACAAGTTGTGTATCCAAATAATTTTAACCACTTCATTTAACATTTATACAAGTTGCAAAATTACTAAAATACCCCTACAAGGGCCGAATAAAATAAAATGAATTTTAAAGAGATTTTAAATGGTTTAAATATTGATAAATAAGGAAGATAATCACAAGAATATTTTGTCAACCCATAATTTCGAAAATTCTGGTCCTCCCCCCCCCCCCCCCTCATCACACGGTTTTCCCTTTTAAAAAGTCAATCCATATCTTTTCTCCACAAAACCCTAATTTGCCGATTTTCATAACACACACAACAATTCTCATAGCCTCCATTCGACATTCACAACACTCCTAAGCAATTTTATGTGATCTATCATCATCCTAAGAAGCCAAGAAAAATACCCTTTTGAATTGTTGAAGCTTGGTTCGATCGTGGCACAATTTTCTTTTGTCGAGCCCTAAAAACAAGGTAAGATCGATTCTGATTTGTTCGACCTCCCTAAAATTCGTTTATGATTTTTCTTATAATCCTCATATCATGTATACTCTGGAAAAAAATATTGGAAAGGTCGTGGAGAAGCTTTTGGAGTCGTGGTCATTTTTGGTTCGATTTGGATCATACGCGTACACAACAAATCGTACAGCCCTCTCCACACGTTCAAATCTTGGTTTGGTATTTTTCTCAGGTCCCTTACATCCTATAAACATCAAATAAAATGGTTGAATCGATCCATGCATGCTCTATATCATATTCGTAAATAAAACCCTAAAAACGTATACAAAACCTAAATAAATGAATCCGAATTTTTGAGGCTTGAAACCTATTTTATTTAGACTCTATACCATCATAATAACCTGGGAAAAATGTTGGTTCGAATTGTTAAGGCCTAAAACAATTATTTTGGAACCATGTAAATAATCGGCTATAATAAAAGAAAAAAGAGAAATAAAAGTCGTGTGCCCTAGGGTTTTGGTTTAGGGCTGGAAATGGTATTAATTAATGATATTAATTATGAGATGATGATTGAGAATTGATTAGAAGGATTAGGGTTTCTAAAATCTATGTTTTTGGTTTATACGATTTGGCTAAAAAGGTTTTGGGTGAGTTTTGTGAACTTTAAAACTAAAGGGTTATTTTTGAAACTTATTCTGGGCTGTATACTGTTCGACAAAAATATAAGATGAGGGTGTTAAGTGTAAGTTTTGCATTTAAATGGATTAAAATGTATTTAATGATTAATTAGGGTTTGTTTTGAAAATAACTAAAGGAGAGGGACTAAAAATGTAATTTTCAGAAACTTGGAGCTGTTTTGAGTAATTAAAAGTATTCAAGGGGTTTTGTGCTAATTTGGTAAGTTAATGGCTTAATATGTAATTATTGATAATTAAAAGTTGAAATTGTAAATGAAAGGGTTAAATATGTAACTTTTATAACTTGAGGGACTTAAGGTGTAAATTATGAAAGTTTGAGTATCCATTCGTATAACATCTTAAAATAAGTGCTCATTATGTAAAATGGATAAGTTAAGGGTTTAATGTGTAACTTTGAATACTAAAAGGTTTAAAGTGTAATTTTGGAAAGTAAAGGGTATAAAATGCAAAGTTATGAAACCCCAAGGACCAAAGGTGTAATTATGTTAAAAGATATCTTATTACCAATAATAATGATTTAACTTTCTAAATATGGAAACTTTCTAAAAGTGGAAACTACTATTTATAGAAACCTGCTAAAAAGGGAAAGTTACTTAAAATGGAAAGGCATGAATTTGAGAATGAATTATGATTCCCCCTCTTCTCCTCTAGGTGTGAAGAAGAAAAGATCTTGAGTTATTCCTTATTCTGTGCTTGTTTCTATTTGTGCTTTCGTAATAAGGTACGGATACTCTGCCTTTTCAGTAAAGGCTCCTATATTCCTATTATGATTTTGAGCTACGATTCAGTTAAGATTCCCCAAGCCATTGCTATGTTTCCTTCTGTTGTGAACTTCCTCTGATTTCTGTTAAACTTTGATATGTTAGCTTCTGATCTGATTTCGTTGCTATGATTTCTGACCCTTGAATATCCGATATCTCTGGTTCATCTGTTATGATAATTTGATATGAAAACATTTTGAAAATATAACTTGAGGTTATGGAAGGAAACTGTTTTGAAATGACACTTTATGATTTTGAAACGAAACCATTTTTAAGGAAGGATTAATTGGCTTTTATGAAGAATGTTTAAAGAGGGAGATCTTTGAGATGAAATGGGTAAATAACTATTAAAGTTTTAAATCTATTTTCTCTTAACTCTTTCACATTTTATTTTGAACTTACGAAACTTAATAACGAATCTTTTGAAATGAACCTTTGGGAATGAACCTTGGATATTCTGAACCATTGATATGACTTCTGATATTATGATTTTGAGATGACCTTGAGACATGACCTTGAGATAAACCTTTGCTATATGACCTTTTGTATGACTTTGAGACCTGACTCTTAGTTTGATACCCGAGCCATTTATGTTTCCCTACCTATGGAGGTACCATAGGCATGTCTGTGATGCACCGCTGGCATGACTCATGTGTGGGTGAGTGATTTCTCACGCCGTCCCTTTTATGATTATCTGCCGGCTATTATGACTTTGAGTATATGACTTTGAGTATATGACTTTGAGATTGACTTTGAGTAAGGGGCGTGTGGATTGCAATCCTAGATCTGTTCTGTTTAGTGGATTTAACTATGACTTTGAGTTGACTTTGAGGTAACTGGTGCTGTGTGCAATACACGCCTTTCACAATTTCTGGGAGCTAGCTACTCCACTATTATGATACATGAGGACACCCCTCATATTATCTGGTTGCCTGAGAGGTATCCCCTCTGATTGTGTGATTATGACTTTGAGATTATGATGTTGAGATTGACTTTGAGTTTCTGGGCTCGTGGTAGATGACTATCCTTTCTTCTTTCTATTCTATTACTCTTTTATCTATTCCTTATTCTATTTCCCCAATGCACTATATTTCAGTTCTGTTTCATTTTCATTGCTTTGTATATGTATCTGTTCACTGGGCTTTTTAAGCTCAGCCGCATTTCCTTTTCCTGCGGCAGGTTTTAGTAGGAAGCTGGGTTATGGAAAGAGTGTACCCTTGGATTTGAAGACTTGATAGCAAATCTGGACTTGATAACCTGGTAGATCCTAAATCTTATTTGAAACTTTTGTATTACTGTAATTGTATGCTTTATTATGATCTGATGTGAAACCATTGTTGTGATATCTTTACCCTTGCCGGGTTGGGGTGTTACACATACCATCTAGACTTAAGTTTTCCCGGAAATAATCTCAACCGAGAATTGTATAATAGGACCTTGTCTCCTTCTGAAAATTCTTTGGGTTTCTTAATTCTTTGATCATGCCATCTTTTAGCTCTCTCTTTATATGTGATGGAGGATTCGTAGGCTTCTAGTCTAAGCTCATCAAGCTCGTGTAATTGCAAAAACCTATTATTCCCAGCAGTTGTGTAATCTAAGTTGCATGCCTTAAGCGCCCAATAAGCCTTGTGTTCTAACTCTACCGGTAAGTGACATGCCTTACCATACACCATGCGGAATGGGGTCGTTCCAATAGGTGTTTTGTAAGCAGTTCGGAATGCCCATAAGGCTTCGTCGAGTTTGAATTACCAGTCCTTTCTGTTTTGACTAACCGTTTTTTCAAGTATTCTTTTAATAGCTCTATTGGTATTTTCGACTTGGCCATTGGTTTGTGGATGATAGGCGGTTGAGAATCGATGGGGTACTCCATACCTCTTCATGACCTTTTCCATTTGTGCATTGCAAAAATGTGTCCCCCTATCACTGATGAGAGCTTTCGGAATCCCGAATCTTGCGAAAAGCTTTTTCAGGAAATGAATGACTACTCTGGCATCATTAGTCCTAAGGGCTTGTGCCTCAACCCATTTTGAAACATAGTCAATGGCGACTAAGATGTACTCGTTTCCCCCTGAGGTTGGAAAGGGTCCCATGAAGTCAATCCCCCAAACATCAAATACTTCACAAACTTGTATAAAGTTCTGAGGTGCTTCATCCCTATGTGATATATTTCCGGCTCGTTGACATGCATCGCATGCCTACACCATTTCTTTTACATCACGGAAAATTGTGGGCCAATAGAATCCCGCATCGAGAATCTTTCTGGCGGTAACGTTTATCCCATGATGCCCGCCAGAGGGACCAGAGTGACATTCCCTCATAATCTTAACTGCCTCATTTCCCGAAACACAACGCCTTATAATGTGGTCAGGACACCTTCGGAATAAAAAGGGTTCATCCCAGTAGTATTTTAGTTGGGAAAAGAACCTCTTCCTCTCGTACTTAGTCAGGTGTTCTGGAACAAGCCTACATCTACTTGCGAAGTAATTAGCAAAGTCGGCGTACCATGGCTCCGAATCCATCATTGACATTAGTTGTTCGTCAGGAAACGAATTCCTAATCTCACTCCTATCGTGCTTATCCAAGGGGTTTTCAAGGCGAGATAGATGATCTGCGGCTAGATTCTCTGCCCCCCTCTTATCGCGAATCTCAACATCGAATTCTTGTAACAACAAGATCCACCGAATTAGTCGTGACTTGGCATCCTGCTTCGCAAACAGATATCGAAGAGCTGAGTGATCAGTGAAGACGACTGTCTTTGAAAGGACAAGATATTGTCGTAATTTGTCGAATGCAAATACTACGGCTAATAATTCTTTTTCGGTGGTGGAGTAGTTCTCTTGAGCGGGATTCATGGTTTTGCTAGCATAGTAAATAGGTTGGAAAAGCTTGTCACGTCGTTGACCTAATACAGCCCCGACAGCGAAGTCGCTAGCGTCACACATGATTTCGAATGGTAACTCCCAGTTGGGTGTGATCATGATTGGAGCTTGAGTGAGTTCCCTTTTTAAGAGATCGAAAGCATCTTTGCATTCTTGGGAAAAATCGAATGGAGCATCCTTCACAAGCAATTGAGTCATTGGCCGGGCAATTTTTGAGAAGTCTTTGATGAATCTCCGATAAAATCCGGCGTGCCCCAAAAAACTGCGTATTGCCTTAACAGTCGTGGGGTATGGTAACTTAGATATAGCTTCAACTTTAGCTTGGTCCACCTCTATTCCGTTCCCTGAGATCTTATGCCCTAACACAATCCCTTCCTTTACCATGAAATGACACTTTTCCCAGTTTAACACCAGGTTGGTTTCCTCACAACGTTTAAGCATCTTTTCTAAATTAGCAAGACAGCGGTCGAAGGAGTTTCCGAAGACTGAAAAGTCATCCATGAACACTTCCATGATGTCTTCCATGAGTTCGTGAAAGATTGCGGTCATGCAACGTTGGAAAGTGGCGGGAGCATTACATAGCCCAAAAGGCATCCTTTTGTAAGCAAATGTTCCATAGGGGCAAGTAAACGTGGTCTTTTCTTGGTCCTCGGGTGCTATGGGGATTTGAAAATATCCAGAGAATCCATCCAAGAAGCAATAGTACTCGTGTCCAGATAATCTCTCTAACATCTGATCAATGAATGGTAAGGGAAAGTGATATTTCCTCGTGGCATCATTGAGCTTTCGATAGTCGATGCACACCCGCCATCCAGTGACAGTTCTCTGGGGCACCATCTCACCCTTGTCATTCTTTACTACAGTCATTCCACCCTTTTTAGGTACAACCTGCACAGGACTGACCCATGGGCTATCCGAGATCGGGTAAATCAGTCCTGCATCCAAAAGTTTGATAACTTCTTTCTTTACTACTTCCTTAATGTTAGGGTTCACTCGCCTCTGGGGTTGCACAGTAGGTTTATAATCTTCCTCCATAAGAATCTTATGTGTGCAAAAAGTTGAGTCAATCCCCTTAATGTCGGCCACACTCCATGCGAGTACCCCCTTGTAATTTTTTAGGACCTCTAAGAGTTTAACTTTTTGTTCTTTTTCCAAGGAAGAGTTTATGATTACCGGGAGTTGGTCCTCCCCCTGCAGGAATGCATACTCCAAATGGTTAGGAAGCTCTTTGAGATCAACGTTAGGAGGTTCGATAATAGAAGGTTTGAGCTTGTTTTCGGGCTTTCGAAGCTCGAGATGCTCTGTTGCCTCTTGTCTGGGGTAGAAGGAGACTGCATTAACGTCCTCCGTCTTTTCCACCTCTAGCAAAGGCAGAAAACTCTCGTCCCGTAGCCAACCTTCATCGATTTGTTCATCGACGCAACTATCAATGACATCTGTGAGTTCATCTACTTCCCCGATAAAGTAGAGCCGGTTGGCTGCTTCGAGGGAAAGGTCCATAGAATCCTTAATGTCGAAGGTTGTGCTGTCGTCTCCCACTCGTAAGGTCAATTTGCCATCGTAGACATCGATGACTGCACGAGCGGTAGCAAGAAATGGTCTACCTAAGATGATAGGTACCAAGTCATCCTCCTCCATATCCAGGATTACGAAGTCGACCGGGAATTTGAATTTCCCAACTTTGACTAGCACATTCTCGCATATCCCTACGGGGTACTTGACTGATCTATCGGCTAGTTGGATGCTCATACGGGTAGACTTCAATCCAGAATATCCTAGTTTACGGAACATAGAGTGAGGCATGAGATTGATACTCGCTCCCAAATCGGCAAGAGCATTCTTGATTGATAGAGGTCCTATGGAGCAAGGCAAGGTGAAACTGCCCGGATCGTCTACCTTCTTTGGTAGCCCTCGATGGGTTACCACTGAGCATTCTTCCCCCAGGGTTACAAGACCCTCGAGTTTCTTCCTGTTAGCGAGCAGCTTTTTGAAGTATGTGCTATACTTTGGCATGTGATAGCAAGCATCAAGGAGAGGTATGGTGACAACTGAGTCTTTTAGGTATGACAAGAACCTCTTGTTATCATTCTCAGTTTTCTGGTTCCTTAATCGGGATGGGTATGGAATTCTCACAGGTGGGTTAGGAAGGGCTGATGGGGAAGGGGTCGTCACGGGCGGTTGGTCTGGGGTGATAATGCCGACATCCTCCTCCTCCTCCCTTGGTTTGTCTGGATCGAGGGTGATGGGGGACGAGTCTGGGTAAGGAGGGTCTTTGGTTGTCGTTCCAGCTCGTGTGGTTATCGCGAGCATGAGGTCTTTTTTTCTCACTAATGGCGTTTGGAGATTATCTAGGGCCGAGTTAAGCTTGTTGAAAAATTCTCCAATACCCTCCTGCTGCTCGTCGAAAAGCTCGTTAAGCCCTTTCATTTGCAAGTCTTTTTCTTGAGTGAAGTGACCAAGGTCATCTTCGAAAGTGCTCCTGATTTTGAATTCAGGGCCTTCCTCCCCTTCTCTTCTCTTTACCAGATTTCCCCAAAGGGTGTAATCGTCATTTTGGTAGAAAGGCAAAAGGGAGGGATCAGCATAAATGTCCCCTCCTGACAAGCACACATGTTCAGTTGTGGCTGCTCCTCCGCATTCCTCTACCTCATGCGGGCCTCCACAGTAATCGCAGATCAAGTAAGGATTAGACAGCAGTTTAGGTAATTGCGATCCAGCTAGGTAATCCACTCTTTTGTGAATTTTGCTCAACCGATCCGAGGTGATCTCAGAAATGTTGACAGTCGACTCAGGTTCATCCCAAGTGTCATCCTGATCTTGAGCATATTCTTCAATCCTATCCCATCCTTCCTCGGCACTAAGATTGGCCAATCTTCCTTTCCTAGATTAGTTAATTCCGTTTCGATCATTAGAGGAGATATTTTCATAAAAGATTTGGACCAAGAGCCAAAGTTCAATGCCATGATGTGGAACTTGTCTTATTAAATCTTTGAATCTAGTCCACGATTTATGGAAGGGTTCATCCTTCCCCTTCCGGAAACGAAGGATCCTATCTCTAAATGCTGAGGTTTTTCCAGGTGGAAAGAACTTCTCATAGAACTTGGATATGAGTTGCTCCCATGTGAAAATAGATTCGGAAGGGAGTTTGTCATACCATTCTTGGGCTTTTTCGTATAAGGTGAAAGGAAAGAATCGCAATCGGGATGTGTTTCTAGTAGCCCCATCCGTATGGATGGTGTCCACTATTTTCAGGAAGTCCTTGATGTGTTGGATTGGATTTTCCTCATCAAGTCCGCGGAACTTACACACACTTTTGACAAGCCAAACATCGTTTGCATGCAAGACCTCGTTGGTGTGTTCGTTTGGGTAAACAATGGCATTTGAAAAGCCACGAGGAGTTGGGGAGGAGTAGTCCTTGAGACGCTTAGGAGGAGGTATTATAGGGGTACTAATCTCGTTGTGGGAGCTAGGGGTTGTGATGTGATTCTCTGAATTTTCCTCAGAAAGAGGTGCATCAAAGTCGATAGCAATGCTGGATGGTTCAGGAGTTGAGTGAGTTCGTCTTAACCTACACATTTCTCTTTCGGGTTCTGCATAAGTCAAGACAAGGTCTCTAGTGGTACTACGACTCCTAGTGATCCTAAGGTTGGAGAATTCGTTGGTTGCCATGATGGCCGACGGTGAAGAGTTACGAACAAAGACACGAAGAAATAAGATAGACTAAAGAAGACCTAAAAGTAAAAATAAAATCTTGCTAGAAAGGAATCTAGCAAGTAGACCTAATAAAAAGAAATCCTAACCTAGACAATAACTATTCCCCGGCAACGGCGCCAAAAACTTGATGCGTGGGAATCGCAACAGGCTTTACCTCTCGAGGGATCTCGAGAAGCTTACAACCCCCACCAGGCAGTGTACCTGATCGTTGTAGTATAGTATAATGACAAGTACCGGGGGATTGATCGTTCAGCTTAGGAATAGTGTCGCTAGGATTAGAAAGCCTAATTTACTAGTTCTAAAGGTGAGGGATGATTATTTTTGTGTTTTTATATTTTTTAGAAAGCAAGTAAAATCTCGGGTTTTGAAGGAGTGGGCGGAATTAGTTGCTATTCAACTAACCCAAAACTAAGATGCAATCAAAATAAAATAATAAAAATGAAAATAAACTAATTATACTAAGGTTGTGAGCAGTGATTGGAGAAAATGTGTTTACTTAGACTTCATTACTCCCTAGATATCTTTTACACGTTAATTACTTGTTATAATTGCATGGATGACGGATCGTATTCCTTAATACCATTCATGGGGTGGCATACATAACTCCCCAATTCTATGAGCTCTTATCTCCTCCTACACCATGACCCAGCACAACTATAGGGATTGTAAACAGTGGCTCATACATTAAATACAACCAATAAAGACCTAGTACGCCTCGGTTCATGTTTCTTAAGACGTTCAAGCATGTTACCATTTGGAGATCTGCCAGTTTTCTTAAGCCTAACATATAAAATCATTCATCCAAGAACAAGAATAAACAAGTAATCAACACATAATCAATATTTAGGTTTCATTAGATCTAAGCAAACACAAAGGAGATCTAGCCTAGCATAATGGAATTGAGACAAGAACAAGATATAAACAACCAACACATAGACATATTGATTGAATTAGAAGAACACTTATCTCAATTACAATGCAAGGTATCAAGGGTTTGGAACCCTTGAAAAACCTGTAAAAGTTGCACCAAATTCGTCTTTAGGGTTTCTCCAAAACTTCTCTCTCTTTTAATGAAAAAAAACTAGAAAACTATATATAGGAAAACTGGGCTGACGGCGTCAAGACAACCATGTGACGCCGTCACCTCGCCGCCAAATACTTCCTCGGACGGCCTTGATCTACTTATGACGGCCTGTGTGATGCCGTCACCACCTACGGTATTTTATTCTTGGCCTTTTGACGCCGTCAGGATGACTTTTGACGCCGTCATCAACTACGGCATTTAATTCATGATGTTTGACGCCGTCAGGGTGTAACTCTTGACGCCGTCACCTAGTGTTTCCAGCATGGAAAATTGATACTTTGCCGTTTTCTTCACTTTTATGCTCCAAAAACGTCCAAAATTGCTTCTTTTCCAGAATTCACTCTCCAAGTACCTAAAATCACAAAAGGAACGATTTAGGGCAATATTTGATCAAATAAAGTCGGATTCGGGCTTAAATGACCCCCTAAAAACGGATCATCTTTCGCCTCATCACAAGGGTATTTAATAAAAACTTAATAAAGAAATATGACATGTTAATATCATTCTAATATCGATTTGAAATGTATTTTGTTTGTTATGATATGGTATGATAAATTTATATTGCCGCTCAGGTGGTTTAATGGCAAAAATCTTATAACTGTCATCATTAAAATGTGAGAGGACTCGAGCTCAATATGTGTTAGATTCGACCAACCTTGAAATGATCACACAAACTCATGAAAAAGGGTAGCTTTATGCGATTTGATAGAGACCTTTGTTGCCAAAAAAACTTACAACCAAATGGCCTAGTAGTAAGACACACAACTTTATCACAAGAGGTTTAAGGTTCAAACCTCATTATCTACAACTTTGGGGTGGCAATAGAAAGAAAGGGATGGAAATGGTCTTCAAAATATCTCGGTTACATCACGTAACCAAAGTTATAGAAATACTTGTCTCGAGAAACTGAAGAGGGAAAGCCTTTTTTGTTTACTACCATTTTGTCATTTATGATATGATATGATACCTCTAGTGATAATATTCGCTCTTCATCGATTAGGTTACTTTGGCTCTTACTAAAGCAGGACTTGAATCATTGAATATTTGATGCGTAGGGATTGCACCAGGCTTTACCTCTCAAGGGATCTTAAGAAGCTTACAACCCCTACCAGGCAGTGTACCTGATCGATGTAGTATAGTATAATGACAAGTACCGGGGGATTGATCGTTCAGCTAGGAATAGTGTCGCTAGGATTAGAAAACCTAAATACTAGTTCTAAAGATGAGAGATAATTTTTTTTTGTATTTTTATATTTTTATGAAAACAAGTAAAAATCTCGGGTTTTGAAGGATATGGGCGGAATTAGTTGCTAGTCAACTAACCCAATACTAAGATGCAATCAAAATAAAATACTAAAAATGAAAATAAAACTAAATTAAACTAAGGTTGTGAGCAATAAGTGGAGAAATGTATTTACTTAGATTTCACTACTCCCTAGATATCTTTTACACGTTAATTACTTGTTATAGTTGCATGGATGACGGATTGTATTCCTTAATACCATTCATGGGGTGGCGTACTTAACTCCCCAATCCTATGAGTGCCTACTTCACTCCTATGTCGAGCCGGCTAAGAAGCTCCTAACATGGGATCATTAGAATTTACTCATGCATCAAATACAACCAATAAAACCTAGTACACATCGGTTCATGTTTTCTAAGACGTTCAAGCATGTTACCAATTGGAGATCTGCCAGTTTTCTTAAGCCTAACATTGAAATCATTCATCCAATACAACTATAAACAAGTAATCAACACATAATTAACATCTAGGTTTCATTAGATCTAAGCAAACACAAGATAAATCTAGCCTAACATGGTGGAACCAAGACAAGCACAAGATATAGACAACCAACACATAGACATATTGATTGAATTAAAAGAATACTTATCTCAATAGCACATGTAAGGGTTCAAGGGCTGAAAACCCTTGAAAAAGCTGTAAAATACGTATATGGTTCGGCCTTAGGGTTTCTCCAAACTTGTTCCTCCTAATGAATGAAAATTAGAAAACTATATATAGATATTAGAGGCTGATGGCGTCAAGAACAAATGGGTGACGCCGTCATCTCGCCGCCAAAATAATTCTCGGACTGCCTTGATCTACATCTGACGCCGTCATGTTATCCACTTTTGCAGGCCGTCACACATTTAACTCTTGACGCTCTACTTTGTGACGCCTTCATTTCTGTACTGGGTCATCATGATCTTTACTCTTGACGCCGTCAGAAAAGTACTCTTGACGCCGTCACACACTGTTCCGAGCTTGGAAAATTAATTCTTTGGCGTTTTCTTCACTTTTATGCTCCAAAAACGTCCGAATTGCTTCTTTTTCCAGATTTCACTCCCAAAGTACCTAAAATCACAAAAGGAACGATTTAGAGCAATATTTGATCAAATAAATTCAATTCCGGGCTTAAATGACCCCTTAAAAGTGGTTCATTTTTCGCCTCATCATATACCCTTACACTTGAGATTTGTTTGTCCTCAAGTAAATGCGCTTTTATTCTAGTCAAAATACAAGTTTGGGGTCATTTAACACTAATATAAAAGTAATTACAACAAATAATCGTTCCACTAAAGACCAAAGACAAGCGCGGAGGTCATATACTAGCACCTCATAAATAGTGTTTAGATACTCACATCTCTCGGGTGTAATAAAGTATAAATTACAATATGGAAACGGAAGATATCTCTCACTACCTGTCATAGCAAAATAGATTACCATAGGCTTGGGAAAGGATCAAACCTCCACCACATGGCGTAAGTACCTAGGATAAACTATCAAAGAGGTCTTTTAAAGGGTTGTAACGTTAGGTGTAGGGAAATGAAATACACGGTTTTGTTGGATATAGGCAGTCTTTACTGGTGGCGAGTTAACAATCTTGGTTAATTACATGTACAATATGGCGTTGCTAAGCCAAGACTAGACTCGACTTAAGCTAATAAATTAAAAATAACAAAAACATAAAATAAACATAGAATGAAACGGGATGATAGTCCGTATGTTTTTCTCTTTTCTTTTTCTATTTATTTTTTATTTTATTTTTTATTTTTTTGCATACACTCTTACCCTACCATCCAAAATAATACATCATAGGGAATAAACATTCCCCTTACACTTGAATCTTTAAATACTTTACAATAAACTAATTTAATGACTCGAATTAAGAAAATCAAAACACTTGGAGTACTTTTAATATTAACGCACATACGGGGGTAATATATGATGTTCTTCCCCATTACTCCATAAAATAAGTACTTTACCCATGAGTCCCAATCGTCCCAAAACAATATGTACAAGGATATGACTCGACTTAGCAACCATGTAATCAATTAGATAATTAACTTAGGGTTTAACAAATAACAATAATGCACTAAAAATGAGCGCATACACGGAAGGCTAAGGCGATTTGGGTGTACATTTTAAGTGGGGTGTAACAAATTCTTCCTTTAAGTAACATGCTTAAAGTTAGAAACGAAAAGATAGGCTCGGAGGGGTGTACTAGGGGTTTCTTGTACTAAAAATGAGTACAACGCTAAGGGTGTGGGAAAAATTAGTTGACTTAACTATCCAAGTAATATGACTTAAATGGTCAAGTAATTATGATACGGGTTTAACACAAGGGTGATCCTAATGCCTCTTATCATGTAGTAAATCCTACCACACGAATGTAGTCTCACTAGCGGTCGCCGGATGCATCACTAACGCAAGTTCTAGAATCTAAATGCTACCGGTACACTCATAAGCACTAATAGTAAATGCTTTTCCTATCAAATCTAAAGGCGAACCTCACAAATTTTGGTGGAAAATTTTTCTAAATAGTACGGTTTTGTGCTAGTCATACAATCTTCTATCCATGAGACGCTTGCTATGGCTAAAGTTTCACTCCTAAATGTTGTAAAAAATTTTAAATTTGGCGCTAAAATTACACTAACAAGTATTTCTCATACTTTTATTACATATCTACTATCAAACAAACAAACTCAAGCGAAAGTGTATTTGTAAGGTATCATCATTTTACCCTCCCCTTACACTTAAGATGAACATTGTCCCCAATGTTCAAGTAAAGAATGTAAAAGTGAAATAAGTAAAACAAATGAAATCAAATACTTCCCTTATTCGCTCGGTATAGATAATAAGGTGGCCAGGTTAGATCTTCCTCCAAGAAAATGAACAATCAAAGCTTCCCTTCCAGAATATAAATCATCTTCTTGTCATACATAACCTGTAAATCCTGAGAAAACAGACAAAGCAACCTCGCATAAAATCGGCGGCAATCTACATAAGTTACTAAATCCTAGAAAACAAAATAAGATATAATGCTTGTGGAATGAAGTTTGCAGATTTCCTGGAGATTATAAAACTTAATAATTCAGCAAAAACTTTAAAACTTCGTTAGAAAAACAAAACTAGTAAAATTTCCAAAATTTTACACGTGATGCCTTCAAGAGCAAGCTCATAACGCCATCAGAAGTGACCTGCAGAAATTCTTGTGTTAAGTTTCCGGAAAATTTCTGGAAAAACTTGATCCTACTTCCTGAAAAATCCTGCAAAACTTCATTATGACTCAATACAAGCATTTGACTCTAACAAATACGAATATACATGTTCACTTAATATTGTGGAGAATCATGATCGGGTTGTTTCTTAAAAACATATTTGGGGTTTCCCCTTACACTTATCTTTTTGCAAAAATACCTTTAGGTGGAGTTAAGACTAAGCCAAAACAACAAAGTAAAGTATTTCCAATTTTTAGTTTAGAAACATGATCTACCAACAATAAAAATAAAGCATGCATACGGAAACAAGTAACAAACAAACAAAATAAAATCACACAAAGCATGGGTTGCCTCCCAAGAAGCGCTTTTCTTTATTTACGAGTCTTGTAGCTAGACTCAAGGTCATGGGTTACCATGTATCGCTTATGCTCACATAACCAAGTGTGAGCCATCTAATAGTCGCCTCATCTTTCTTATAATCATCTCCTAACTCTAAACATCCGCGATAGTATCTTTTATTTTTTTCATGAGTATATTTAAGTCCTTTTCTCTTATCGTTCTCACTTAGCATTTCTATGGGCGGATACCTACTACACTTTTCCATGGAAAAATCCTTGAACCTAGGGTGTGTGCGGGGCATTTGGTAGACAAAATCTTCTCCCCCATCCGAGAATGTAATTAACCCTTCTATAAGTTTTTCATCGAGGTTGGTCAACCATTTGAAAGGTCTTCCAAACACAACTTGGGTCAACTTACTATCAACAAATTCTCCTAGACTCTCCATAACCATGAACTCAACAAGATAAACCAAACTTCCTACAAACACATGCAATGTTATTGTCCTAGCAATAATATTTTCCCCTTTGTATTCTAACTCATCTATCATGATTTTATTATATTCATTACGCGAGATTATGTTCATTGGGAGAGATGAGTTAAGATAGGCGTTAAAGCTCCTAAATCCGATCTTACAAGGAAATTGCATGTTGAATGAACTATCACACCCAATCCTTGTTCTAGGGTCGACATACCTAAGAGGGTTCACCTCCTCTTCCATCCTATTCTCATTAATCACATCACCATCATCAAGATCCTCATCGGAGTCTGAATAGTAAAAAGGACTAGCCCTACGGTCATCATCATGATCAGACTCCTCTAACTCAGAATTATTGTCAAAGTGGTGGTTGGGCGAGAGGTTAGGTGGGTTATCATTCTCGACTAAAGGGAGTGGGGCGGGCATTTGGAAAATCCTACGACGAAAAACACGAATAACAGGAATCAAACGATCAATGTTATTGTTATCCATCGAAATAGTTTACGAACAAAGGAAACAAAGAAATAAGATAGACTAAAGAGAACCTAAAAATAAAAATAAAACCTTACTAGAAAGGAATCTAGCAAGTAGACCTAATAAAAAGGGATTCTAACCTAGAAAATAACTATTCCCCGGCAACGGTGCCAAAAACTTGATGCGTAGGGATTGCACCAGGCTTTACCTCTCAAGGGATCTTAAGAAGCTTACAACCCCCACCAGGTAGTGTACCTGATCGATGTAGTATAGTATAATGACAAGTACCGGGGGATTGATCGTTCAACTAGGAATAGTGTCGCTAGGATTAGAAAACCTAAATACTAGTTCTAAAGATGAGAGATGATTCTTTTTTGTATTTTTATATTTATATGAAAGCAAGTAAAAATCTCGGGTTTTGAAGGATATGGGCGGAATTAGTTGCTAGTCAACTAACCCAATACTAAGATGCAATCAAAATAAAATACTAAAAATGAAAATAAAACTAAATTAAACTAAGGTTGTGAGCAATAAGTGGAGAAATGTGTTTACTTAGATTTCACTACTCCCTAGATATCTTTTACACGTTAATTACTTGTTATAGTTGCGTGGATGACGGATTGTATTCCTTAATACCATTCATGGGGTGGCGTACTTAACTCCCCAATCCTATGAGTGCCTACTTCACTCCTATGTCGAGCCGGCTAAGAAGCTCCTAACATGGGATCATTAGAATTTACTCATGCATTAAATACAACCAATAAAACCTAGTACACATCGGTTCATGTTTCCTAAGACGTTCAAGCATGTTACCAATTGGAGATCTGCCAGTTTTCTTAAGCCTAACATTGAAATCATTCATCCAATACAACCATAAACAAGTAATCAACACATAATTAACATCTAGGTTTCATTAGATCTAAGCAAATACAAGATAAATCTAGCCTAACATGGTGGAATCAAGACAAGCACAAGATATAGACAACCAATACATAGACATATTGATTGAATTAAAAGAATACTTATCTCAATAGCACATGTAAGGGTTCAAGGGCTGAAAGCCCTTGAAAAGCTGTAAAATACGTATATGGTTCGGCCTTAGGGTTTCTCCAAACTTGTTCCTCCTAATGAATGAAAATTAGAAAACTATATATAGATATTAGAGGCTGACGGCGTCAAGAACAAATGGGTGACGCCGTCATCTCACCGCCAAAATAATCCTCGGACTGCCTTGATCTACTTCTGACGCCGTCATGTTGTCCACTTTTGCAGGCCGTCACACATTTAACTCTTGACGCTCTACTTTGTGACGCCTTCATTTCTGTACTGGGTCGTCATGATC
Source organism: Artemisia argyi (assembly GCA_030686995.1). Taxonomy (NCBI): domain Eukaryota; kingdom Viridiplantae; phylum Streptophyta; class Magnoliopsida; order Asterales; family Asteraceae; genus Artemisia; species Artemisia argyi. Next base: position 199,635,019 of record CM060682.1, read on the forward strand.
TTTACTCTTGACGCCATCAGGAAAGTACTCTTGACGCCGTCACACACTGTTCCCAGCTTGGAAAATTAAGTCTCTGGCGTTTTCTTCACTTTTATGCTCCAAAAACGTCCGAATTGCTTCCTTTTCCAGATTTCACTCCCAAAGTACATAAAATCACAAAAGGAACGATTTAGGGCAATATTTGATCAAATAAATTCAATTTCGGGCTTAAATGACCCCTTAAAAGTGGTTCATTTTTCGCCTCATCAATCTTATTGTTGGTATCGATTTCACCAAAAGCAATGAATGGAAAGGTTAGTCATGTGACAAAAACCGTTGCTACTTCTTAATTATTTGTCGAAAAGTTCACTTGTATCGTTTGTGACACAATACGTATTGTGACACTTGTGCCGCTAGAGGTAACATCATTTCTTCATTAAAAATTAGAGAAAAGGTCATTCGTAAATAATCTTAATCTTGATGCGGTTTTTGGTATTTGTGATTGTGTTACGGTCGTCGTAAATAATCTTAATCTTGATGCATTGATCTTGTTGGCATGACGTACTTCTTTTGCACCTATAATAGAAATGGGCATGAAAATTGTTGAAGAAAGTGGTGGCCAATATCATATTTTGCTAAGTATCGCCGATTGCCATGTGAATTTTTATATACTTTACAACAACACAAGCAACCACTAGAAGTTTAATTCTGTCACTGGGAATTGCAAACTGAGATTTCTATTTGCACTTCTGTAGGTAACAAGAAGTGGCGATACCAAGCGCGGTCAGCTCAGTGCACAAGAGAAAAGCACCATTGACGCCATTGTGAAAGCAAGGTAACATTCAATGTTTCAGACATTTTCCCTCCATTACAAAAATATTGTCATTTAATGGAACAAAATAAAAGTGTCACTAACGGGGTGTTTGGTACGAATGAATCACGCAGAATGGAATTGTATAATGGAATGGAATTAAATAGGATGAGAATAGATGTAAAGAATGCAACTCAATTTTAGTGTTTGGTACTAATAAAGAATCAAATAGATCAGTATGTTATTTGTGATTTTATTGTTTGGTACAATCACGGATTTTTTTTCTTTTTTTTTTGTAAAAGGTCAAAACGACCCGGCAAATGTATTACTTCAAAAAACATTTAAGTACATAGGATATGGGTGAAGTCCCATATCTCAGCCGGTTACATAGGCGATAAAGTATACATAACAAGGTGGACAGCTAAGCAGCTTAAAAATAACTAAAAACTAGAACTTATGACATGTCATAAGAACTTAATCAAGAAACAAAACAAACTAGCTAACCAACAGCTACCATGAAAGATGAACTTTCACCTGTAATTGAGTTAGCCGATTCTTCATTTACATGTGCAACATGTTCTGCATCTTCATCTTCATCATTCACCAATGCAACATACGAATTAGATGTAGCAATATTACCATCCTTAGAGGTAGGGCGAGTAGACTTCAACATAGAAGACGATGTAGGTGCATTAGCCATAGTATTAGCTCCTTTCGTAGCTTCACTAGCTGCCGCCTTCGGCGCATATCTGACATTCTGAGTAACAAATGGACCAACAAACTGATTACCATTCTTAGACTTGGCTTTACCCTTCTTCTTCTTCTTTTTCTTACCCACCGTTTGGAATCCATCATTGTTCAGAACCACAGTAGGATTTACAACATGTGAATTGGATACAACAGGAGAACTCACCGCCTTTTTTGGACATTGATCAAGAATATGACTAAATATTTTGCATATACCACACCTGGGTGGCCTCCATTCATATTCAACACGGATATTCTCTTTAGTAAAACCCTCCCCATAAAGTGAAGGAAAACTAATAGTAGCAACCTCCACAAGATCAGCATCAGAATTGACTTCAATAAGACATCTAGCAAAACTACTTCTACCCCACGATTCCTTACACATAGAGATTGTGTACGGAATGAATTTATAGCGCAATCAAAATGTAACTATACACATTGCATTTGATTAAAACTTTTTTAATTACCAAAGTAAGAAAAAGAATCAGGGACTCACAGAAAGAAGTTAGTGACTCACAAAAAGATTCAAGGACCCACAATTTGTAACACAAATTGTAAGGAGTTGGCTACAATGAATTGTAGCTAATATATTCCCTTATTTAAATTATTTCCCAGCATTACAATTTAATAGAGGTACAAATCTAAAATATTAGTAGCATGTGTACGGAATCAGAGGTGGAGACAGGAGGGGGCAGGGTGGGCACGTGCCCCCCTAGCGAAAAAAATTGTAGTGTAATTTTTTAAAAAATATGTGGCTATTTTTGTAATTTACCCCTCTAACGAACCGATTTGTAATATAGTTCTAAAAATTATAAATGTTTTCACCCTTGATCATAACTTTCTGACTCCGCCCTTTGTATGGAATCAATATGAAATTGAAATATAAGTAATAATCTCATGCACATCAAAAGCAGGTAATAATCTCAAGATAGATTGATACGATGGTTCCAATGTGGCCACAAGAAATTGGAATTTGACACTATTTAATTCACGAAATTCACGAAAGCAACAAGAATTTTAATGATGATATTAGTCTGAGAAGAAGATGAGGTGGTGAAAAAAAAATGTATTGTATAGGGTTTATGCATAAACTCAAAAAATACACAACATGTGCCACACACATGCTTTTTAGTTTTGAAATCTCACATTTGCTTATGGCCTTATGATTCTTGAATGGAACACTCATTCTCGCCATTCTTTTCCTTTTTTAAAGAATCAGTATAACGGAAAGAGAATGCCATTTTTATTCTCTGATTCCATTTTCGGTATGAGACAAACATGGGAAAACACCCCATTCTATTTTTCTCATTTCCAATTCATCGTACCAAACATCCCGAGAGAGAGAGAGAGAATATATATATATATATATATATATATATATATATATATATATATATATATATATATATATATATATATATATATATATATATATATATATATATATATATATATATATATATATATATCAAAATGTCAATAATGGTGTATGGGACACAATGAAACAATTTGATGATAATATACCATCTCGAGCCTTCGACAATTTTTAAGTTTGCAACATTACATGTCATGTTTCTTGCTATCTAGTTTGTGAATTTTACAAAGATTATGTCAGAGGACATGAAATCTACTGGAAAAACAAACACAGTTTGCGTTTACTGCGTTGATGGAAATACCATTGCATTATAAGGCAACCCTTAAGCTCGGTCTAGTAGGGTAAACAGGTTGTAAAAATCGCTAGGCGTTAGTGAGGCGGTCGGGTAGGGCCTAGCGATTAATCGGTTAGGCGGGGATTAATCGGGGATTAATCGGATTGGAATTTTTATGCACAAAATTATAATTTTAGATATTATATTATATTATATGTATGAGATAAGCATAATACATCAAAGTTTAAATATTTCAAGTGTTCAAATATAGACATAATACATAATTCTAGAAAATTCAAAGTCAAACATAGATATTACTTGGTTTGTTGACTATTTTTAAGCGATCTTTGACTGACTTTGTCCGATTAATCGGTTTGTTGACCGATTCTTAAGCGATTTTGGCTGATTTTTAAGCGATTTTGTTGACCATTTTTAAGCGATTTTGTTCGATTAGACCGATTTTCTCTGATTAATCGGTTTGTTGACTGATTTTTAAACAATCTTTGACCAAAGCGATTAAATAGGCCGATTATGATAAATCAAGGCGCTTAGTGAGCGATCAGCGATTATGCGGGGATTAATCGGCCGCCTGGACCGATTTTTACAACAGATCGTAAACTCAAATATCTGTCTACATAAATGATGAAAGAGTTTTACATGTATTTTTAAGAAAAGGTTATGTTGTTGATCAGTGCTTGAACGGGTTGTGCTCCAAACGTCGTTCCCTTCCACCAGCTTCACTTTGGGGTGCCACTTCTGAGTTCACGAGTCCAAGTGCTACAGAATATCGTGGGAATGAGATGGCATCTCGACCTTCGGATTTTATGTATGGCAATAAGGTAAGAAGTCGTCATATATGAGCAACTCAAGTTTGTGATAGTTTATGTTCGAATAACAGGAATATATACAAGATATCAACTGACAGTGAAAAGAATTGGTGTTTTTTAGGCCTGCCCAGTGTGTCTGGTTAACCCGAAAGATATGGCTTTCGGTTGTGGACACCAGGTGAGCTTTAACAATACATGTAATTTACAACCAACATATAAATTTTATACATGATTCTTAATTTCTTATCATTGTCAAGTTCTGACATGACAGAAGTGTAGCAACTGTGGGTTCAATCTTACATTATGCCCAATCTGCCAGAATCTGATCAAGACCAAAATAAGGTTATTCGAGTAGTACTAAATGGCGCGGCAAGAACAGGATCTCTGTACAGAAAAAGAAATCTATAGTAATATAGTGTCATGGTGTATGACTACGAAAAAAGTACTATTCTGGATTATATTTTTTGAATGCTGTGACCAACAATTAAATTTACTCAGAAATTCCAAAGTCTTTTTCGAGATTCCAGAATCCACCTAAATTAAGATATTGAACAAAAGCGTAACCAAAATTGATTTAACAAAATACAGCACAACTTAAAGTATTATAAGGATACCCCAAATTGGTTCCCAGTTGGATCAGACTAACGGCAAAGAAGTGTTGTTTAGCTTGTTCCATTTCCGTGTCTCTTATAACATGATCTTGGGTCTGTTTAATTTAAGTGGGTGGTGGTGGTTGATGTATGGGATCACGAGAGATGTAAAGGGTGGATTGCAACACCATGCCGAGCAGTAGGAAGGGATCCCCATCGACCTAATCGGGGTTCCTGAGTGAAAAATGTGACCACAAGATTAGGTTAACGTCATCTAAAAACAACAAAATAGTCATTTTCATAAAACTAAAATAAGATTAAAAAAAACCATATTGAATGTAGAAAAATAAAAGAGAAGTGTAAAAAAGATTACCTTGCCAACACCAGCAACCAAAAACTTCCCCGACTTAGCAAATGCCAAAGAATTTACGTATCCAACCTATATACATGTTGATCATTGTCAGAACTAAAAGAGATAAGACTTTTTTTTTATACAATTAGAGGGTAATAACAACCAAGTTTGTCCTAAACTAACAACCCTTGGACTTACCAATGGTAGCTCGAAGAGTGGCTTAACACCTTTAGTATCATTTTCTATTTCCCAAAGACGAACCATGCCATTACCAGCTCCTGATGCTGCAAGATCAGTGCCTCTACATACCGCCACTGAACCAACCCATGAATGTGCAGATGAGCATACGCTTTCAGGAGCATGATTTAGATCACCTGAAAGAACGGGATGTAATAAAGTTTTAGTTAAATTATAACAATTAAACTAAGATGTTTGTACGAAATTTAGAGGTGATTGTGCGTTTACAACCATTTGGTAAATCATCATTCTGTCCATTGTTTTCAAGGTTATTTGGGGTCAATAAAGGATGTGCATTTTTCACAATATGAAGGGGCTTCTTCCGCATTACGCTCCAATGCTCGACACTACCATCATCTGAGCCCGATAAAAATTCATCATCACTGATAAAACAGCAGCACTCCAATGATGCAGCAGGAGCACGGAAGACTAGCTGCGACTCCTCAGGAACCTGTTTTGAATCCAAAAAATTATGGGTTGCGTACCAAAATATTAAATCAAACTGAAAAAAGTTATGCAAGAACAGTTACCTTCCATAAGTGCATTGTCCGGTCACGACCAACAGTCAGAAGACGTTCTTTTCTTAAGCAATCGATTGTTAAAACATCACTTTGATGACCAAATAATGTGTGTACGAACGCTCTGTCTTCTGCATTCCATAGTTTGATGGTTCGATCGTATGAACCAGAAAATAACTCTGAAGTCCCTTGTCTAAAAGTCAAACAGGAGACAGGTCCTTTGTGGCCCGTAAAAGCCTGAAAATACGCCCCCACAGGTATATAAGATCCCCAGTGTAAAAAAATAACCCCATTAAACACAAACTAATCCTGAAATTATAAATTGGCACCTGAATATGCTCCCTTGTTCGTGTATCCCATAAATGAATATGTCGATCAAATCCTCCACTTGCCAAATACCGACCATCAGAACTTACAGCAAGAGCTAAAACATGCTTGCTACGCTTTTTAGCTTTACCTTGTAGCACATTTGCACCATGAGACCTCAATACTTCCTCACTAGGCCAAACATATGGTTGTGTTTTCCCGGTTTCAACATCCCATTGGATAATATATCCATCTTTTGAAGCTGAAAAACCTTTAGAGTCGTCTTCGGATAAAACTACAGCGGTTACAGACTGTCGATGTTTGACTAAAAATCGAAATTCATCTGTTGTTTCTGGTTTCTGAACACTGTATATTCAAATAAATAAGAAAATTATCAGGCCATTCATGCAATCATGTCAGCGGAGATGCAATGTATCAAATGTCCTACTATACACCATCTGACCAAGATATGTATTATCAATTCTGGCTACAAGCAGTTCACATTATAATCAATTATAACAATCAGGGGTGTTTGAGATTGCTTATTTTTATGTTTATCTGCTTACTTTCTTAGCAGAAGCAGTTTAATGTCATCCAAACTGCTTTTAATTATGCACTTGGAGAAATAGTGTTTAAATTTGCTTATTTTTCATTAAATCCACTTATAAAAGCTCTAAGGTTAAGAATTATGCATTATGGTAGAGAAAGTAAATTTAATTTCATACGATACAAGCACCTTGAAATAAGCAACATCGTACCTCCTACCTGTTTATCAGATACTGCTTATTTTACCATAAAAGCAGCTACGCATAAGCACTCTGGAACCCTGGATAACTCAAACTGCCTTTGCTCATTTTTAAGCAAATAGGTCGATAACATAAGCAATCCTAAACACCCCGCTAGTTCACAATTTTCAATTTTAACACAATCATATTGAATCAATCAAACAATTACTACAATTACATAACAATCACTTACCACCAACTCACTATAAATTCACTCCTTAGAATGACACTTTTTATACCAAAGTGCGTCTACGTTTTACCTCCCCGTGCCTATAGATACAATTATATAGCATATAACTTTACACAGTACCTTTTAGCAATAAATTTCTTTGAACACTCCAATAAAACATGTGTTTAGCTTTTATGTCACTTTGCATTCTATAACTACAGCTACTTTACGAAAGGCATTTATAAAACAAACAGAAACCGCTAACTGGTACAACCAGCTACTACTACTTTTGCATATAGTCAAACTATTAGTTTCAACACTTCTATAAAAGAGGCATTTAGCGTTAGCGTTTAGCTTTTAAGCAATTTTGCATTCTATAAATACAGCTTTTTTACCACACTTTTATAAAACATAAAAGTTAGTACTAACTGCTACCTACAACAATCACTGTCTATACAATTATACTTGATTAAACAGAACAAGTCTTTAGCTAATAAAAGAAAAACCAACAAAAGAAGCACTTGCCGTAATTGTTTAGCTTTTACCTTGATTTTGCATTTTATAACTTCATATACATCTACTTTATCAAACGCTTTTATAAAAAAAAATAATAGGGGCATATCTCTCCGGAGAGAGGATAGTCTAGATCTTGATTCACTATTTCCATTTTTTTCTGTTTAGTTTGAGTGAACACCCGGTAGCCAATCGATCAGGACTAGGAGCTGCACCAAGACGGATTAGTTCGCCTTCGGGTTCTTAAGAAGAAAAAGAAGATCCCGGAGTTCTCTTTCTAGGTTGAGGAGATTGCTTTGACTTTCTTGTTAACCCTACCCGAAAGAGAGTGAGTGGCGGATTCAGAGAAAAGCTATTCTTCTTAGCATAAATAAATAAATAATAATAAAATAAAATAAAAAATTAAAAAAATACTAACTGCTACTGCTTGCAGCTAGCCAGCTACCACTAGTTTTGCTGAACATGGTCAAGCTATTAGTTCGACGCGTCTACCCACAACAATCAATATGAACACAATTATATTCAATCAATCTGATGCGTGTTTGGCAACGAGAGATTAGCTTTCAGATTTTGCTTAAACACTCAAATCAAATAAGTGTTTGGCGATATCTTTTAGCTTTTACATCATTTTGCATTCTATAACTACACGTACATCTACTTTACCAAACACTAATACTCCAGCTACTTCACAAAACGCAAGCTAAAGCCAACACATACACTAGCCACGACTACTTTTGCCAAACATAATCAAACTAACTTCAATAAAAGAAGCGTTTACGTCATTTTGCATTTTATAACTACAACTACTTTACCATACACTTTTATTAAGCTTAGCTAATAACAGAAATGTGTTCGTTAGCATTTATCTTTTACTGTCATTTTGCATTCTATAATCACATAACCATAGTTACTATACCAAACGCTTTTCTAAAACAATACGAGAAACAAACAACTACCGCTTGCAGCTAATCAATATCAATACAAATATATTCTATCAATGTCATTTTGCATTCTATAACTACAAGTACATCTACTTTACCAAACACTAATACTCCAGCTACTTTACAAAACGCAAGCTAAAGCTAACACATACGCAAGCCACGACTATTTTTGCCAAAAATAGTCAAACTAACTTCTATAAAAGAAGCGTTTAGCATTAGAGTTAGCGTTTACGTCATTTTGCATTTTATAACTACAACTACTTTACCATACCCTTTTATAAAATAAACATTTAGCTAATAAAAGAAAAGAAACGGGTCATTTTGCATTTTATAACTACAAGTCTACAACTACTTTACCATACCCTTTTATAAAATAAAAGTTTAGCTAATAAAAGAAAAGAAACGGGTCATTTTGCATTCTATAATCACATAACCATAGTTACTTTACAAAACGCTTTTATAAAACAATACGAGAAACAAAACAGCTACCGCTAACTGCTACCACTTGCAACTAATCAATATAAATACAAATATATTCTATCAAAATATCATTTTGCATTCTATAACTACAGATACTATTATTTTACCGGGGTAAACCCCTTTACCCAGAAAAAAACTACTGATACTATACCAAACGCTTTTATAAAACAATACAGTGATACCGCTTGCAGCTGGAGTATCAAATAGAATCATTCTGCATTCTATAACTACAGCTACTTTACTAAACGCTTTTATAAAACAAACAACTACCGCTTACTACCGCTCGTAGCTAATCAATATCAATACAAATATATTCTATCAAATATCATTTTGCATTCTCTTACCAAACGCTTTTATAAAACAAACAGCTACTGCTAACTACTACCGCTCTATCAAATAGTATCATTTTGCATTCTATAACTACAGCTACTTTACCAAACGCTTTTATAAAACAAACTACCACTCGCTCGATAACTACCTTTTCGCAATCAACCGCCGCGCACGACCACTATCCTCCATCTGCTGCTTATGCAACATCCTCCCAACTCTCTCCTCCACATCCTCATCCTCATCATCACCATCACCTTCCTCAATCTCTCTCCTCGCCATCTCCCTCATCTTCTCCAAATACGCCTCCGCCACTCTCTTCCTCTTCTCCCCCGCCGTCTCCTCAATATCCACCTCATCACCATCAACAACCGCCACGTCAGCAACATACTCTTCGTCTTCAGAGTCACTGCTCTTGATACTGTCGTTGTCGGAGGCGTATGAGGGTTTACTGTTGGTGTTGTTTTGCTTCCGGCGAGGCTTGTCGCCGGAGAAAAACGGGTCGGGTTTGTGTTTCTTGGTGGATTTGATGCGCTTGTTGTTCATTGTGAATGGTGAATTCAGAAATTAGGGTTTAGGGTTTTGTTTGTTTAAATGAAGATGGTTTGTTATATTTGATTGGGCCTATGTAAATGAAGCCCAGTAGTTTTTTTTGATTTTGGGGCTTAGAAACATTGTGTATTATTGTGTGTATTATTGTATGAGTCGAGTTATTGTACAAACCAAATATTCCTCACATACAAAGGGACTTATCCTCACCATCCATCTAAAAAGGAAATCAATGGTTGAGATTAAAAGCATTTTAATATTTCACACATTTTTTATAATTTAAATATCTTTTAAACCGTTAATCGTTAAGCGAAAATAATTACACCATCGCGACGGGCATTTAATTATCTTTCTATAGACGGGCACTTTGATATACTTTCGAAAAAAAAATCATTTTTTTCACGTTTTTTTTCCGTGGCCGAAAAAAAATCATATATGATATTATATGTAATATCATATATGATTTTTTCGGGCACGAAAAAAAAACGTGAAAAAAACGAAAAAAAAAATTTTGTCGAAAATATGTCAAAGTGTCTATCTATAGAAAGATAATTAAATGCCCGTCGTAACGGTATAATTTTTTTCGCTTAACGATTAACGGATTGAAAGATATTAATATTTGAAAAAAAGAGATGAAAGTGGGTTTTTTAAATTATTGGGATTAATCTCATCCATTAGATCAAATAAAGATGGAGGGAAGATGGAGGGTGGAGATTAGTCCCTTGGTATGTAAAAGAAGTTCGGTCCTCAAATGATCTTTGCTCTTATTGTATTTGGCTATTTTTAGGGTCATTGCGTAATACTGAGAACCGAACCGAATCGAATTAAATATTTAGTTTTCGGTTTGAATATAAGTTTTGAAAAATACAACCGACTTCACATAAATATATATATTTCTTATATGCAAAAAAGAAAAACCTTTAAAACTCTTTCATAATATAGATATAACATTTTTTAAGCTTGAAATCTTTTTATGATGCTGAAAATATAAATAATTAAATAAAAAATAATATATAAAGTATGTAATTTAGGTTATTCGGTTTTCTGTTTTATCGAGAAAAAATTAACCGAACCGAATAATCTGTACAACCCGATAACCGAACCGATGAACACCCCTAGATAAAACGAAAAAATGATGTGTTTTGCTAATAATAGCATGTGGTAGGGGTCGGGTGAAAACCGACCCAAATCAAAAGTCGATTTGTGGAAGGACATAAACCGAGAATCGAATCGAAGTGACTTTATGGATCTCTACACGCAATTCGCTCACTTAGCTTCGGGAAGATCGTACAGAAAGAGGAGGTCGGTTTGGCTCAGTTTAGATAATTTAGGTGTGGTTTTTTCGGTTTTGAGCCGAACCGAACACCGTATATATATAAAACCGAACTGAATAGGGTCAGTTCGGTTCAGTTGGACCGGCCCGATTCGATTTTTCATTTCGGCTCGGTTTTCGATCGGTTTTCCTCAGCCCTTGTATGTGGTTATAGAGTTAAACGTGTTTCATTAGCCCTTGTATGTGGTTATAGAGTTAAACGTGGTTCATTACAATTGTTTGTAAGAAAATAATTCATCTAGTTATAATCAAGCATTACTTGTGTATTCACTTGTTTCGAGACCTTTTCTACCGCTTTCTGAAGTTCTTTTATTAGATAGATGAATATTTATTTAGTTAATCATAGTTCTAAAAGTTATCATTTGCAAAGTTCACATAACATATATAAAAAGTCAAGACTTTGTAGCTCAAGTTTATTCATTTGTTCATTTAAATACTCATTCATGAGTATTGTTCTTCTTTTTCAATCCACGATTCTAAACATTCATGTTAGCATTCACTTGCACTGCTGTCTCATTTGCTTTTGAAAAAGAAAAGACTTTTTGGTTTAGAGGTTTCAGAGATTAGAAATTAAGTAGAGAATACTGTCAAGATCACGATCCCGCGCAAGTTCGTTTTTGTCTTTGTTAGATCGAGATCGTAAGATTGGATCGCGATCCTACGATCCTACCAATTTGTCATATTTTGTAAACAAATGATATACTCCCTCCGTCCCAAATTTATTGTCCAGTATTGACTTTTTTAGTCTTTCTTCTTCAACTTTGACCTTAAATATTTTTGTAGGTGTTATATAATATTTGATGCAAAATATATAAATGGATTGGGTTTTAAGTCTACTTTTCAATGGTATAATTTTTCATCAAGTATTATATAATAAAAAAATATATTTGTGGTCAAAGTTATACCATTTTGACTTTTAAAATTCAAAGTGGACAATAATTTTGGGACGGAGGGAGTACGAGTCAAACTGTTTTACATTTCTACTCAACGTCAAAGATAAATTTATATAATATTCTCTTGAAAATGACAAAGTTCAAATTTCAAACACCAAAGTAATAGTAAAACACAAAAAAAATCAATTTTCAATCGTTGTTGTGAAACAACGGCCTAATAGCACAATAAGAACAATAATCAAAGGAATATAAAAGAGTATGAGAGAGAAAGATAGAGCTTGTTATTGGTGTGTTATCACATTACATTAGGTGCCTCTATTTATAGGGACATTAACATGAATGGTATTAAGTACATATTGGGTGTTACAAGACTAATCATAAAGGTCATGAATATGATGATTAATGTGTACAATCAATATAATAAATATATTCATAACATTCCCCCTTGATTGTACATCATTCAAAATACGCTTTGGATACCGCCTCATTAAAAACCTTGCTAGGAAAAACCCAGTGGGAGAAAAACCATAGCTAAGGGAAAAAGAGTGCAGTGCGTATTATTCCCCCTCATAATCACTTCACTGCCATTCTTTTGTAAGTCATGAGTAAAAAAGAACTTTGGTGAAATGTGTTTGGTTCTGTCACCTTTAATAAACCCCTCCTTCAATTGAGAAATGCATGTTGCATTGTCCTCGTGTAAAATTGTTGGTCCCTCATTTCTAACATAAATACCACAAGATTCACCAATATGTAGTATAACATTTCTTAACCAAACACATTCTCGGCTTGCTTCATGGATCGCCAAAATTTCTGCTTGATTAGATGAAGTGGCTGCGGAACGCCATGAAATTGCAGTACAGCCAGTGTAAATACATAACCAGTTTGAGACCGACCAATATGAGGGTCAGACCTATATCCTGCATCTACATATCCAACTAAATTTGTTTTTGATGGGTTAGTGAAATATAAACCCATATCCTTTGTACCTTGAAGATACCGAAATATTTGTTTTACTTCATTTGAGGATTATGCCTCGTTAGAACCTTACTAGATAAAACCCAGTGGGACAAAATTCTAGTGAAGGAAAAAAAAAGTACATAACTCCTTTATACGCTCGGGGATGTTGCCTCATTAAAAACCTTGCCGGAAAACCCTATGGGGACAAAACCATGGTCAAGGGAAAAGAGTGCAACGCGTATCTTCTCTCCCCCTGATGATCACATCACTTATGCTCATTGAATCAGTGAAATGCACCTTAAAGTATTTTGATAGAATCACATGAATAAATATTCTCTACATTTTGTTCACATATCCAATTTAAGGATTAAGATACATCATACATCTCATTCAAGTTCATCCTTGTACTTCACATATACACAATCTAGTATGGCGCATTTAAATCGATATTGTGATCATCATCTTTATAAATCAAATGGAGTCTTTTCAACATCATGTGACCTCATAAACATAAGTGTCGTTTATCCATATAAAGATAGTTAGCATCTTTCTATAGTTTTCATGATGCATAAAATTTTCAATCCTTAAGATGTTCAATTTGCAATAAAGACAAACTTTGTCTGTTGTTTCAAATTCAATTTCCATGCATTTAATCACCTTTACAAACAATATGAAACGTAAACCATATGCAAATCAAGATCTCATAATAAAGTTTCATATGCGAACATGGCACAACACTATACGTTTAGGTGATTATTATACATATGCCGAAAACATGATTAGTTCAATCCAATCAACTATTATTCTTAAGAACTTTTCTTATATGCTCCAACATAAAAATCACTAGCATGCTCCATGCGTTTTATATGCTACAATGAAATCTCAAAATCACATGAGCTATATTCATTAAATTTTAGATCCATATCAATTACTTATTATATTGCCAGACTTATAAATATTATATACATTATTGGATCCACCACATGAGAAAATATCTCCTTATGATCATTTACATGTCTTTACAAAAGTATTGCGTTCCATTAGTTGTGCCTTATATATGAACATTTCAATACTTTAATTTCACTTTCTCATAAAGATCAATGCATATCCAATAATCTTACACATTCATATATACGAACTTCAAGTCCCAGTAACCATTTCACAACAGACTTTAATCTTTCATTAGATCTTTGCGTCTTTACTTCATTTGGCCATTCTTTTATACATCTGCACCTCTTACAGATATTTAATATCCTCACCTTTTATTTTAGCGCTATATTATTTACTTCATAATCATTATCATATATAATAGTACTATCAATGTCGATTCATTTCTTTTCGATCCACACTTTACTAGACATTATATATTATTTACTGAGATCTCATAGTTTTTCATGTACCCGGGGTTTTTCAATAATCTTCATGTCTAGTGTTTATTATTATGGGGTCTTATTACCTCGATTTGACCATCTTCATATTCTTGCTCCATTTCATTTATTCATTCGAGGACTTTTACTTGGAATCGATTAGTCTATCATGTTGCAGCCATGCCATAGACTTACTACCAATCATTTATTTTCATGTTTGGACATACATTATAATTGGAGCAATAGCAACGTAATATGATCTAGTCACTTTCTTTAGGTCACTAAACATGTTTGGCATTTACTAGATCTGGAATGTTATTTGTCCCTTGAACTTTAAGTTCATATTTATTAATGTGATGATCAACATTTATATCATAATTCATTCCATATCCCTCGCTGCTCACTCTCTCCCCCTGATTGAATTATATATTTCAACATCCCATCATTGTGCGTTGTGGTGGATTTACAAGAAATATATATTGCACATTTACAAAATTCTTATATGGGCAACATATGGTTCGTGACCAAAACCATTCTAATGGAGAGGATTCATTATATATTGCTGGCAAGATGCGAATTCATATGTATAACATGCCCCATAAACTAAGACTTTTGTTCTCACAATATTATTGGTTTTGAAATCAACTGAAGATGTTTTATAAACGTTTCAACAAAAGCAATTCGCGTATGAACATGAGTTACTTTTATGTTCAACACTTATTCCAATAATCGCCCAACATATGGAAGTATTTACCACCAATTCCAAAGCTACAATCCCATGCCCGCATTTTATAAACCGAGCCATTAATCACGCTAACCTTAAGTTGTGTCTTTAATGATCATTTTGACGATGCATCGATTTTAAAACTCAAAATGATCCACATGGCGGATGTATAGGCCTATATACATCCCCTTTATATTTTTTCCAAAATTTTATAACTTATAGGACAAAGTCCTTACTTATATGGAGGTGATATATGAACAATTACCTTTCATTCCATTGAGAACAATCAAATTTATATTTGAAGAAACTTATGGTTCTTTTATACATTTCGCATCATCATTGACCCGGGATGGTCTAACCGGTCATGCCACTCAGTATAATAATCCTGGCTCATAAACTCTAGTTTATGACCACATGTGCTTAGATTGCACTTTCTATGTAAACCTCAAATAATATGGAGATTTTAATACAACATCACATTTCTCCAATCAAAATCTTATAAACTCTTTTATGGCTTTCACATAGTTTAATATAATATTACATTACCTTATAACATTATCAAATAATAAAGCATAATTTATACCATTAAAGTATGCCATTCATCAATTAATCAAGTATCTCACAAGCAAATAAAAGCACATGATACGATAAATCAAAACATACATTCCATATCTAAAGTTAATGGCATAATATGAGTTAACTAAGTCATCATATTCTCATATTTTGATATTTTCATTGCTCTTATGCGACATTGTTACATCAAAATGATTCTCATACTTATAACTATAATTTAATGACACATTTGTCTCATTTATCGTGTCAAGCAGCAGGGAATGAAACTCGTTAATTTATGCGATCATAAACAATTAAAGTCTTATTGATGCAAAACACAAACATACTTTTTACTGTTGAGTGGTATTATTTTCACATAATATTAACCAATAGACAAAAGCCTATTTCCTTTCACATCTATATCTGCCCGTATTAGTTTATAGCCAATTGTATATATACTCCAAGTTTGGTTTTCCTTAACCGATATACAATTCATATTACTGTATGGCAATCTTGTTATACACTATTTTCCGACGTATGCTTAATAATACCAACAAGATTTTATGATATTCATCAAAATTTACAATGTGTGTGGTTAAAGGCTGCGACTAAAATTGTGTAAGTTAATGTAACACATTACATATTTGAATCACATCTATAATAGTGAAGTTGCACAGCCATCTAAATACACATATACATTTAACCATATTTAGCAAGCTCAATGACATAATTTACACTTAATTCGTATTATGTATTTGCCTTGCTAATAATGTCATCAAGAAAATTAGTAACATCTTAAACAAAAACAAATCATTATTATTGCTGGCAATCTCTAGATTTGTGTTTCAATAAGCTATGATCAATGCATATATAAATCCTACTAATAACCAAACTCGTAAATAGAAATCAACCCAAATATTACTCGCATGCATATGCATCAAGATCTATCTATAACGGCATTTTAGCAATTATCTTCAATTTTCTATAATTTCTTTCATGATATTATGGAAAATCAATGCACTAGAGCAAACATTGAGAGGTATTCATGCTAAGAATTAATATTGTAATAACTAAGGTTTAGGTTACATAACAATCTCAAGATATCTAATGCACCATAATACTAGAACATATATAATTAATTACACACCTATATGTGTTTATAAGATGCATATCTTCACTTGCTACACAAATTTCTTTCATGATATTATTTTATAACATATAAAATAAATGGAGCATGCTTTGGCTAAATGCCTAAATTATCTATTGTTAAAATATCTTTATTTCGATTACATAACTCTAAGAGTAACATAAGATAATTTGTTTAACTAGTATGTATCAACTGTCAAGTTTAAACATATACTCCTTATAACGTAGTTACCATTAGTACTAGAATTAATAATGATGACAAGATATAAATGTCACTCAACGTGAATAACAACATTAAGTTATTAACAACCCAACTTGCTTTATGCAATGCATACTTATAACAGTTTAGTTTTCCTTTGTCAACAAAAACGCTGAGTATCAATCATGCATGGTAATATTCATATAATAATAAAGATTATGCTAAACTATATTTGCAATAAAATCAGACAAGTTGTATTGTTCTTTTATAAAATCATTGAAATAACACAATATAATTAAATTAACTAAAGTTGTTCAACATACGCAATGATTATGAAGATAATATATTTAGCCTTATTTTCATTATCAAATATTCTTAAACAACGATTGATCCGTATAAAAACTTTAGCAATCAATTGATAAGCAATCAAAACTATAAAAGATTATATCACACAAAATATGATAGGATGTCACTAGCAAAGTTATAGCATGCCGTCATCATCATATTACATATACTCCTCTTCTTTTTAAACTATCATGCATATATGCGATCATCTATGATGCTGATTGAGTTAAATTATATATGATGTTATGTAACAACTATATATCATATTATTAAATTATTTACGTTATCTAGTAAATTAATCTATCACAGATTCATAGTGTACGTAATTCTAATTATTAACAATAAAAATAGAGAATACTTATCTTAGTAATGGTTGGTTGAACGATGATCTAAAACGTATAGCTAGGTCCTCGATGAACTTTAATAAGGTTTGAATCGTCTTCTATTTTCATGGTCCGTATCGATCTCGATCACTTTTTTAATCTTTCGTGCTCTAGCGGTTTAAACACAAATCACATATAGATCGTGCTGATAACGTGTTGTGAAACAACGGCCTAATAGCACAATAAGAACAATAATCAAAGGAATATAAAAGAGTATGGGTATGTTTGGCGACAAGTAGCAGTAAGCAGTATCAGTAAGCAGTAAGCAGTAGTAGTAAGCAGTAAGCAGTAGTTGTTTGTTTAAAAAACGTGTTTGGTAACATAGCAGTAGCTGTAACTATAAAGTGTAAAATTACGAAAAAGAACATATACACATTAAAACAAAACTTTGATTAAACAAATAATAAAGTTATTATTTATAAAGTACTCATCACTTTTACATGTTTGATATTACATAAACACCATTAAACGCTAGCTTTTATCTACGATGTGCATTCCATATTGTGATTTATGATATATTGTCATTGGATATGAAACCAACCCATAAAATACATTTTTTTAATATATTATGTACTCTTATCTATAACCATTTATTAAGAAGTTTGATAAATTTTTATATATTATTGTTTTAAAAGGTAGTATGTACTGCTATCAATAAGTCTATAACCGATTCATATATTTTTTTTCTTTCGAAAAAGGCAATATAGGGACAAAAGCCCAACACACCCACTTGGCACAAATTGACCACAACTCAAGATAAACCATTCATATTTGCAGGTCGCGTAGTGGTTTTACTGGTAACATTTTTCAAAAATAAACCATTCATATTTGTACCTATTAATATTTGAGGGTAAAGATGTAAATTTGTTAACAAATGTTAGGAGCAGTAAGCAGAATGCTTCTTCATGAAGCAGTAGAATTCGGAGCAGTTGAGCTCCTTTTAAACGCTCTTGGAGGTGTTGCCAAACAAGCTTTTCATTTAAATGCTTACCACTTACCGCTTGTCGCTCCTAAATGCTTCCTTAACGCTTGTTGCCAAACATGACCTATGAGAGAGAAAGATAGAGTTTGTTATTGGTGTGTTATCACATTACATTAGGTGCCTCTATTTATAGGGACATTAACATGAATGGTATTAAGTACATATTGGGTGTTACAAGACTAATCATAAAGGTCATGAATATGATGATTAATGTGTACAATCAATATACTAAATATATTCATAACAATCGTTACATTAACGATTTAGTGGAATAATATTATATAACATAGGTCATAAATGTCTCAAAATATACGAGTCATCAACATGATTTCAAGAAAACAAACGTTTCATTAGTGGCATTCCAAAACATACCCTTTGATTAGTTTAATCACAGTGAAGTAAAGTAAATCAAACTATTGAACACTTTTATACTATAATCTATTTAGAAAAGTAGAAAACTATATATAAACTATAATCTATTTAGAAACTGAAACAATAGTGGTTTACTCATTAGACATTAGTAAAATACACGTTTTTTTTTTTTTTAAAAAAAGGTGAACTCGGATCACGTGTCGATCCTACGATCTTGCGTGCGATCCTACGATCTTACTTACGATCCTTCAGATGCGATCCTACCACGATCCTACACGATTTTGACTGGTGTGCACGTAAGATCGTACGATTTTACGTGTAAACTCGCGAGTTTGACAGACTTGATTTAGAGAATAAAAATCAGTAGAGGATTTTGTTCAATTCTATTGTTTAGTAATAATTGAGACTTGACTCGAGAAATGAAAAAAAAATAATAAATAAATAAATAAATAACATTGTGTCATATGACTCACATTTATTTGTTTTTGATTTTTTTTTAAATTATTTTTTCTAAATAACAATTATAAAAATATATTTCTTTTAAATTATTTTTTTGTTTTATTTTATTTAAAAAAAAAAAACTTATTAACAAAATAAGTTTATCATTAACATTAATAATGATCTTATTAACAAAAATCTACTAAATTTGAATATTCGATGTTCATGATATAACTATGTCTATATATAGTTTTGTTTTACACAAATTATATTTTGCTTCAATAATTTATACTGTACTACTTATAAATTAAAAACACTTAAAATAAAAGGTTGAGTTTTTCAACAATGGTCAAATGTGACAGAAAAAATGTTGAAAATTAAAATCTTATATTATATAAAGCTTAAGTAGCATTATAAATATAAAAGGGGTTATAATAAATATCACAAGAATTAAAAGTGAAATGTGGAGGCTTCATGTGTTAGTACATTGATTTAATAGTCATGCATAAGGGTAAGTACATAAGATTAGTGATTCAAGTAATTGAAAAAATTTGTACGGTACAAGGTAGTGTAAGCAACATCAAAAGTATATTAATTACAAAATATTGGGTGACTTAATTTAATGTGCAAGAGGATTTGTGCACAAATTGTAGTACGGTATAAGGTAGTTTAAACAACATAAAAAATATATCTTCTATACTATCTAAAGATTGGAGTGCTTAATTTAATGCGCAAGAGGCATTGTGCACAAAAGTTGTACGGTACAATATGTTTTGCATGAGGAATCGTGAACAAAAGTTTGTACGATACAACATGTTTCAAGCCATCTCTAAACATCAAATAATACAAACCAAAAATGTCATGAATGCATAAATTAAACACACCAATTAGTTGTTAGTCTTTTTACCTTCCCGTCTATGAGTTACAAATATTTTATCAACTATATAATGTGTCAAAAATCACACACAGCAAACCATAACTTCCTACACACCGCGTGAACATTGGGCTACAACTTATTATGGTGGTAAAGTAAGCATCATATCGTCTTACTTATTTAGCATATTGATTTATGTTATTTTATGTAAATTTCATGTGTGTTTTGTGTGTGTCAGAATGTATGACATAAAGATGGTGCTTAGGAGGTTTGGTAGTAACATCATCTTCTCTAATGGTTTAAGAGATCCTACACATCGTTGTCTTATCAATTAAGTGGAACATGCATGAATATTTTTACTTTGATCGAAAATGTAATATATTGATTAATTATATTTAAGTTACTAATGATCAACTATATCTAATTATTTTTTGTAGCGCGTCAAGAAGCATTAAAGAAAAAGATCGAGAAGTCACAAAATTGTATCAAGAACAAAACATGCAAAAGACCAATGAACAACAACAACAACAACAACGAGAACAATGCCACGGCCACCGGTGTGATGAATACTTAGCATTCATATTAATAGTACGTTACAAATTAAACATGCAATTTGTTGGTGCATTTCAATTTTTAGTCAAAAATTATTACTACACTTTGTTGGTGCATTTCAATATTTTTGCTCTTAATGTAGTTTTTTTGTCTTGCTGTGTGTTAATGTCACTTTCTTAATTAAATGTCTTGGAATATTGCGTGACTTTGATATTTGGTATGACTGTGTAAATAATGTCGATGTTACATATTAAAAATGGTAGTATATAATAAAAATATCTTCACACGCTCATCTTAACAATAAGTATCTTCTAAATCGAAAAAGTATATAAATGAGAAGAAAATTGTATTTCAAATGTTATCCTACACCTATCACGAGGTAAACATTATTCATTTGAGTTTGATATCATGTGATTCATGTCGTCATACTGTAAATACTTAGAGTGAGTTACTAATGAATGCTCCAAATTCGATATTATAGTTTATGGAAAAATGTTGTAATAATGCATTAATTAAAAAATTATTTATGTAATTACTCATTGTAGGACCTTAGATATATCAACTTTAACACAAATGTAAGAACTAGATGAAGTAAAGATGGTGACTTGATGCAATATGTGTGGCGTTAATATGAGAGAAAAAGAGTATAAAGATGAAGAGAACTTTTATTAAAAACACACACATTACACACACAAGTACACACCTCAAATGAGCCTTTGAGGTGTTTAAATAGTTAGATACAAGAGATGCCTTAAAAGGCTTTCCATGGGTTTGGTCTTGGGCTTGGCTTTCTTTTAGATAAAAAGGCTTATATTACTTAACCTATGACATATTAGCTTAGCAAGTCCAAAGCCCAATGACTAAACTATTACTAATCTTAACAAACGACACAAAGTTACAATATGAGAATGATCATCACTTCTATATATATATTTTTAATGCTAACAATCTCCCCCTAAGGGATGGTCATTCGAATGATGCTCCACTTGAGTGGGTCTTTCGTGTTCTTTGTCTTTAACTTGGTGTGTCGTTGTAGAATAGTCTTTAGTCTTTGTTCCTTCATGCTTTGTGATCTTTGATGACTGATTTTTCATCGTTCTTTGTTCCTTAGTGATGTGGAGTTATCTGCCTTTCGTCACTTCTGCGTCTGTGGTGGTTGTTTGCCATTCCAACATGCTCATACATCTTTGGACTTTGATATTCATATGCACGTAGTTCCCTTTATTTCACTTTGATCCTTAGTCTTTATACTTTGTAGATTCTTCTTTTTGGCGTAGAATCTTTCTTTGAACTTTGTGTTGTATAGATCTTTGAGGGAGCTTTCTTTAACTTCCAGATGTATGTATGAGCACGTGGAATCTGTCGCCATGGAGATGAAGTGTCCCTGCATATAAACAGTTAGCAATAAAACATCCGGTACTTACAGATAAGAATTAGAGATCGTCAACAGCATAGTGTGAAGACTCCTTCTAACCCTTACCAAGGCCGTTCCCATGTCAGATACTCTCGAGAGAGCTTACGAGACCTACTAAGTAGCTCAATGACTGGGTGAGTCACTGGGGATCACTCCACGACTGTAGACCGTTTGAAACCACCGCGAACACTAAGCGTAACCCATAAAGAATTACCGAAGTGACCTGCTGTCAGGGCTGCTTGATGTTGACCCTGGCAGGAATTTCCATTCAATCATTGAGAATCACAAAGGTGAATCCTCTCATAAATGTTCTGGCAGATTGCTAAGATCTGCGTAGGACTCTTAAGTTTACATCTGGCGTCCTTAATGATGAACAACCAGTGTAGAAATAGCATGTGTTCCTATAAGATCTTTTGATGAATCTCGGGGCTCTAGACTCGATAAGTGCATACTTAGGTTTCCTATGCGGAGACTAGGGAGGGGTCTCCTGCTTCAATATCAACCATCTCTAAGAGACAGGTCGATAGATTATGCCAGTTCCCCGTGAGAATGAAACAAGCTCTTTTAAGAGAACTTGAGTGGTTAAGAAGGTTTAGTGCAGTGCGTCACTGGGTCCATGACGTCTTTGTCTTCAATACCGGTGTCACCTTAGTAACAACCAGTAGAATATGAAATGTACCCGGTGTCTGCCCTAAGGTTGAACATCTGGTGGGCTATTTCTTTTCACCCTTTTTCATAACTTTTCTTTTTAATTCTTCAACCCCTTCTTTCTCCTTTCTCATTTTCTCCTTTTTTCAATCATACCTAAGGACTTCTAATTCTAATCTATTGGATTTGTCCTTGGGTAGATCCCTCCGGCTCTGGCGGATCATAGGACGGTTTTTCCTAACCTTAGTCACCTTATAACTCCATGACTATCCTATAATGGATCACATGCCGTAAAACCTTTTTTGTGAAAAATCTCTCAAAGTGTTTATGATAATAAAACACATTGTTGTTACCACTTTGAGAGTTTTGCAATTTTGAAGGACTCCCCCTTCACATGTGTTCATGTAATTTTTAAGAAATTTACACATGCGGGAGGAGTTTGCACTTTTGAATTGATCCACTTTCAGTGAACATGACCGATTCGAGACACGCTTACATCACTAGTTAGACTAGCTTGAAATTATTACCCGTCCTGGTCAAGTCCAAAGAAAGTCTCTCGATACGGTACACTCTACTCAGACAAGTCCTATTCGAGACACGCTTACATCACTAGTTAGACTAGCTTGAAATTATTACCCGTCCAGGACAAGTCTTTTCGATTACTGACATTTTAAGCTTCGTCAATTCATTGGTACATTCTGAGTCGAGCTCTTTCGAGATTCAGTCACAAACTTTAAACATCTTTGATCACATTTTAATCATGTCTTCTCCCCCTCAAAAATAGCATATCGTGATATTTTTGATATCAACAGATTAAGAAAAAGCTTTTGGAGAGAAAGACAGATTCTGCATGAATTTGGAACATTTTTCTTTTTGTACTCCCCCTTAATGATAGCATATTTAAAATTAATTAAGGGTTTTGAGGGAGTTATCTTGAGCACTGATTTTGAGAGATTTTGAGAAATCTTTTGAACAATCTTGAAAAAGTGCTCAAGAATTCTATTTTGAAAACGAGTTTTTGCTTGAAATCTTTTTCGTTTGTTTAGACTCGAACTTTTTGAAAAAGAGTTCGTCATTGAACGTACGAGTCCTTGATTTGAAAATAATCAGAAGTCAACGTTTAAGTACGGGTTTCGTACTGATGTATATGAAAGCCATTGTGAAGAAACTTTTGAGAAACGACATGTTTTAGAAAAACATTTTAAAAAAGAACTCCCGCTCAAGCATCTGTACATGTCCGTATCATTGTTGAATGACATTTCTAGAAACGTACAGAATATTGATTTATACGAGAGACATGTCGTAAGAAGAATATCTTTGGATTTTTTGATTTTATATTGTTTTTGTATTTTTTGAAATTTTATATATATTTTTTTTTGTATTTTGTTTTTGTTGGTTTTTCAAATTTTGTATTTTGTTTTTTCAAAAATATTTACAGCGAAGCGATTTTGAAAACTTTTTCAAGAAGATTCGAGAAGACGCTCTAGCTCCTCAGGAGTTAGGCTTCGCATGCCAATTCGTCGAACTAAATAGTCAAACCTTTCTTTTGGAAGGGCTTTAGTAAATAGATCAGCGAGTTGGTAATCAGTCTTAACGAAAAATAATTCAACAGTACCCTCTTCCACGTGTTCTTTGATGAAATGGTAGCGGACTTTGATATGCTTCGTCTTAGAGTGATGTACGGGATTGCACGAGATGGCTATGGCACTTTTTGAGTCACAATACATAGGTATTCTGTCAAAAGTAAAGCCATAATCTGTGAGCTGTGTCCTCATCCAAAGAACTTGGGCACAACACGCAGATAGAGACACATACTCGGCTTCGGCGGTTGATAGCGCAGTACAATCCTGTTTCTTTGACGACCAGCATACTAGCTTTTCACCCAAAAATTGTGCTCCACCTGATGTACTCTTTGCTGTAACTTGATCACCGGCATGGTCTGCATCTGAAAATGCTGTTAGATTAAATTACGAATCCTTCGGATACCAAAGTCCCATGTTAATGGTGCTAAGTAGGTACCGAAAGATCCGTTTAACCTCTTTGAGGTGAAGTTCGGTAGGCTTAGCCTGAAACCGTGCTAACAAACAAACAGCAAATTGAATATCGGGTCGGCTAGCAGTTAGGTACATGAGAGAACCGATCATGCTCCGATATTTTTTCGGATCGATGGGTTTCCCAAACAAATCAGCACCTATTTTTGGTGAAGTGACCATTGGAGTACCAACAGAATCACAGTTTTCCATACCATGTTTTTTCAAAATCTCTATAGTATATTTAGCTTGATTGATAAAAATACCACGAGGGGATTGATGTATTTGTAAACCAAGAAAGAATTTTAGTTCCCCCATCATGGACATTTCAAATTTGCTTTTCATGAGATTTTCAAAATGTTTTGAATGATTCGGATTAGTGGACCCAAAGATAATGTCGTCCACGTAAATCTGAACAATCAAAATGTCATCTTTGAATTTTTTGATAAACAAGGTGTCATCAACTGTTCCTTTGGTGAAATTGTTATTGAGCAAGAAAGATGAGAGTTCGTCATACCACGCTCTTGGAGCTTGTTTTAAACCATAAATGGCCTTTTTAAGCTTGTAGACGTAGTCTGGATGTTCTTTATCAACGAATCCTTCTGGCTGACTCACATACACTTCTTCTTTCAGAGTTCCATTCAAGAAAGCTGTTTTAATGTCCATCTGATAGACTGTGATGTTTTTGTGAGCTGCATAGGCTAAGAAAATCCGGACTGCTTCAAGTCTAGCTACAGGCGCGAATGATTCTTCGAAATCTATCCCTTCTTCTTGTGGATATCCTTTAGCCACGAGACGAGCTTTGTTGCGAATAACAGTCATTTCCTCATCCAGTTTGTTCTTCCACAACCACTTGAGATCAAGAACTCGTTTATCAAGTGGTCGTTCAACAAGTTCCCAACTATCATGTAACAAGTATTGAAGAAATTCCTCCTGCATCGCTTCAATCCAAGGGTTTTCTGCCATTGCTTCCCGAATGTTCTTTGGTACTTTGGTGCTTATTGAGCAAATGTAAATGCACAATTCGAGATCGGTGGCAAGTTGTCTCCTCGTCTGAACTAGCATTGAAGGATCACCAATAACATGTACTAACGGATGGTCTTTTGTCCATTGAAACGTAGAAGGGTACCTTTGGTTGAACGAATGTGTGTTAGATGGTTCTTGTAACCTTGAAGAAGATTCAGCAGAGTCTGAGGCAAACGGGTTTTCAAATACTTCTTCTCCTTCTTCTAACGCAACATCGTTTGAATTATTTGTTGGTTCTTCTTGAAAATTTGTGTTTTGATTTTGCTCATCAACTCTTGGTAGTTCAGTTTCAAGTACTGGAGTGGCTTGAGTAGATGTAGATGATGTTGAGGTAGTTGGTGCTTCAGCTTCGATTGTTGTAGATGCATCCAGTGGTGGTTGTGGTGGTTGATGGTTGTGAGCGGGTGCAGCGGAATGTTGTTGAGATGCATTTGTCGAAGTTCCACCATAATATTCATCAAACATTAACTCGAAGAAATTTTCCAGTTCTTGTTCTGAAGGTTTGTCCGTGTTTGGTGACTGAGCTCCTTGAGGCACGAGTCCTGAACTGATGTGTCCAGAAGTCTGACTGTTTGGTGCGGGTCCTAATCTGGTTTGATTAGAAGCCATTGGATTAAGCGCGGGTTCTAGAGCGTATCTCTCAGAAGCCATATGTGAAATCTCGTCAAACTTCACATTCATCGTCTCCATTATCTTTTTTGTTCTTCTATTATACACCCTGAATGCCCTCGAGTTTTCTGAATATCCAATGAAGATTCCAATATCACCCTTAGCTTTTAACTTCCCTAGATCTTCTCTGTCATTCGTCAGATAGCACAAAGCGCCAAACACGTGAAGGTAAGAGATGTTAGGTTTCCGGTTATTCACAAGCTCATATGGGGTTTTATTGAATCTCGGATGGACTAGGGATCGGTTTTGAGTAAAGCAAGCAGTGGCTACAGCATCAGCCCATAGGAATAGTGGTGCACTAGAAAAAATCAGCATTGTGCGAGCAGCTTCCACAAGAGTTCGGTTTCTTCTTTCAACTACCCCATTCTGCTGTGGAGTTCTAACAACTGATGTTTGATGTGTAATTCCAACATCTTCGAGGTACGTTCTTAACTCCTGATTTGTGAATTCTGTGCCATTATCTGTTCTTATAATCCTTACTGGAGCTTGAAGTAGAACTTGAATACGCTTCAGAAAGGTGATGATGATGCCTGGTGCTTCGTCTTTTGATCTCAAAAACTTTACCCAAGTATATCTTGAATAATCATCAACAATAACAAGAATATACTTCTTCCCATTAATGCTTTCAACTCTCATTGGGCCACATAAGTCCATGTGCAACATATGTAACCTTGCTTCCGAACTAGGTACGGTTTTGGATTTATATGATGCTCTTTTACTTTTTCCTTGTTCGCATGATGGACATAGGTGTTCCTTGGTGTATTTGAACTTAGGAAGTCCGGTGATGATGTTGTCTTTGGCTAACTTGTTGATCGTGTCGAAATTGAGATAGGATAATCTTCTATGCCACAGCCAGGACTTAGTTTCGGTTGCCCTTGTCATAAGACAAATTGGTGATGTAGAAGCCATTTGGTTGATGTCGATAGCATACAAGTTTGTACCACGATTACCGGTTAAAAGATCATCACCAACCAAATTTCTTATAAAAACCGTGTTTCTCCTGAATGCAACTTCTAAATCTGCATCACAAAACTGCCCAACTGAAAACAAGTTGTGTCCCAACCCTTCGACGTAGTAAACTCGAGTGATTAAAAAATTCTTAAACCGAAGATCTCCATAACCCTGAATAGCTGCTACATGATCATTTCCAAAGCGTACAGTTCTCATGAATTTCCAGACAAAATTGATCAGCAGCTTTAAATTCCCGGTCATGTGCTTGGAGCAACCCGAGTCGACGATCCAAAGACATATTTCGATAACCTGCCAAGAACAGAAGAGTTTGTATTTGGAAACCATTTTGAATTTGGTTCCATGAGGTTAGGAGTTAAATCTAAATCACACTCATAGACATTTGCTACTTGTTTAGCTTGAGCTATTTCTAATTTGCCGTTCTGAAGAGTGAACTCTCTACCCGTTGGAATCCACATACAAAACTTAAGGTAGTTCCTAGGCATTCGACTACTAGTGGTAGACCTAAAGCGTGAAACTAATCTTTCTATAGATCTAGATCTGGCCCTAGTTCCCTTTGGAACATACTTCTGTTTAGGCGTAACATTCACATTCTTAGAAACACATTCATCATGAACATCAATAATTAAACATTTCTTGCATATTAAACAAACAGAGTCATTACATGCAATAGAAACAGTACTTGTGACATTACATTCAGATGAAACATGTCTCTTATTACAAAGCGATAAATTCCTAGGGTGTTCTTCTACTTCTTCAACTTTATTCTTGCTACTACTCGTAGAGGCAGACGAGACTCTATTGTTCCTTGTATTGCTCCTAGGCTTTAGTCTGCTGCTCCTAGAGGTGCTTTCTAATCCTGTAGAAGGTAAGGCACACACATTAGGATTTATATTGTTGTCTGTTTTAGCATTCCTAGTTTCTTTAGAATTAGCCTTTATGCACTTGTCATTTCTCTTAGATGTTGAGGCAGACGCATTAGTGGGACTAATCCTAAAAAGGCCAGGTGCTATCACTTTTGGTGTTTCGACAACCGCTTTTCCTTTATCAACAATCTTAACATTTTCACTTTTCTTGGGCAAGGGTGTTGGAGTGACTGGTTTTGTCAAATTCTTTTTCTCATCGACTTTTGGAGCAAACCTTGAAATTGACATCTTTGGTTTTTGAACTGTGTTTGAAACATTTGGTTTTTCTGAAGTCGACGGTTTTGCAAACTTAGTTTCCTCACCCTTTCCTTTTTGACTTTCAAGCTGAGCCCTCAAAAGATCATTTTGCTCTTTCATATTCTTTAAGGCACGCTCATACGACAATTTATCATACTTGCATTCTTCCTTTTTTCGATCAAGTTGTTTAAAATATGACACATTTTCTTTTTCAAGCTTTATAAGAGCATTTTCATATTTTGAAACAATTTCGGAGGTCTCAGCTCTCAGTCTTTCATCGTCTTGAACAGAATATGTTTGTAAAATGATGGACATAATGTCAGTGGTCATAACAGCTTTGAAGAGAGAATCATTCAGGTTTTTCAAAACATTTATGTTTTCACGAGTATCATTAGCTTCGTTTACCAGGGATTTGTGGTCCTTGACAAAGTCGGCCATTTCTTTTAAGAAAGCTTGTTCAAAATGGATTACCCTCGCACTGATGTTATTCAGTGGGATAGTAATTTCGTTTTCAAAAACTTTTTTCTGCTCAATATGAAAACTGGAATGCCAGTTGTTAATATTGATTGTAGTTTTAGAAGCAACAATATTTTGAAGTTCTTGAATTCTCTTTTTAACGTCATTCAAAATTTCTCTAGCCTCACTTGTATTAAAAGTGTTGTTAGAAGAAATTTGTTCCATTTTTGAAAGAGATTTGGAAACAATTACTTTCTTAGAAAACATTTTTGAGAATGGTCGTTTTATGGAAAACACAGATGGTTCTTTTTGTGGAACAAAAGTAATTCCCGAAAGTTTGTTCAATTTGTTGTAATCAATGGGTTTCAAATCCTTTTGTTTCATTTTAATTATGCTCTCTTCGACATGTTCTATCGTTTGCACAGAATCCCGAACGACGGGAGGATCATGTTTGGTGTAAATCATATTACCATTATACAAAACATTCTGTTCTTGCTGAGCTTTCTTGAGATTACTGGGGGTGTTGTTACCAAGAGCCACTTTATGTTTTGTATGGTAAACCGGATTAGTTTGATTTGAAATCATTTTCATTGTTTGACTTGACTGACCCGACTTAACCACTAATTCTTCTAAATGTGCAATCATGTGTTCTGACTCTACGATTTCGGCCAAAAGTTTGTCTTCTTTCTTTGCAAAGTCCTTTTTCAGCTCGTCCCTTTCTTTTTCAAGATTGGTATAAGCTGTCTTTTGTTTAGAAAGTTGGTTTTGTAAATCAGAAATTTCCGCGTTTAAAGCTTTTATCTTTTTGAAAGAATTAACATCAAGTGTATCAAACTTGAGTTGCAATTGTTTTTCCCTTGACACGGAATTTTGATAACCAGTTTCTAATACAGACAATCTTTTGTTATGAAATTCAAAAGCTTTAACGTTTTCTTTGTAACTCTCAAGCTCAACGGTCAATTTAACATTCGCGGCCTTAACATCGCGATTGACCTTTTTCACATTCTCAATTTCAATACGACAATTATTCAATAATGATTCAAATAAAGCATGTGTTTCCTCATCATTCTCAGCATGCTGTGAAACGAAGCCTCCATTATAATTCACATCTGGAGTTACTGAAGGAGTATTGCTACTACTTGGCGTGTCCAGGTATGTATCATAAGTGGGTGCTAGCTTCTCGGAATGTTGTTCCTCATGAGGAGACATATCAAATATATCATTATTGTGACATGTGTTGAAGTTTGATACCTCAGATGGTGCATTGGTGTCATAAACAGGAAGTGTATCAGAATCCGTGTCATACTTAGCTTCCTGAAGATTCGCCATGAATATGCAGTTCGCATCGATATCCTCTCTATCTTCCATGTCATCCATAAGAGCCATAAAATCATTCTCCTCGGCATTCAACTGAAATCCTGCCTCTGCCTTTTGTGCCAACATCACTGCTTTCTGCAAGTACGCTAGATCTTTCTTGTTCGGCTTAGTAGGACAGTTCCTTGCCATATGACCTACACCCTGACAGTTGAAACACTTAATCGGATTACCCTGATTCACATTTCCAAAATTTCCAACTACTGGAGTTGCAACATTTCTATTCTGATTACCCATTGCCTGATTACCAACATTCTGACCCCTCTGATTTCCAACAAACTGACCCAACTGATTCCCTGCATACTGACCATACTGATTTCCTGCATTCTGATTCCCTGTATTCAGCATATTCTGATTCCCCATGTTAATTCCAGTGGCATATCCTTGCTGATTCCCATAAATTCCAACCATTTGGCCTCCATTGCCCATATTGAAATTCGGCTGAGCAATCTGCTTGTTGCGAGTGTTCGATGAAATCCTATGGTTGTTGTTAGTTGGTGTAGAATAGCGTCCTTGGAATGCCTTTGACAGAAAAGCAAACGCTTGGGTCAATGCTGCAGTAGCTTCATCATTTTCAGTGAATTCTGGTTCTTGGAATTGTTGGTATTGTTGTTGTGGAATAACATGTTGTTGTTGCTGTGGGTAGAACTGTTGTTGGTAGACCGGTGTTGTTTGTTGAATGTATGATGGTTGCATGTAGTTGTGAGTGGAAGATGATGATGGTTGTTGTGTGTTCACTGGTAGCGGCGTTGGTGTAGTAGCAATTAATGCGAGAGGATCATGATTCTTTGCCAATCTTTCTTTCCTTACTTCATTAGCCTCAGCTTGGTTTTGCTTCAAAAAGTCATAGAGTTGATCGTAATTCACCTTATGTAAATCCTTTGTTTGATTGACAATTGTAACATAACGACCCCATTCTTCTGGAAGGTTATTGATGAATTTGATGTTTGTTGCAATTGTTCGAGGTGTCAACTTGTTTCTGATTAACTCATTCATCAAAGTGCGAAACCTTGTGTAGTAAGATTCAATCTGTTCACCTTTAGTGGATGTAAAGTTCTCCCATTCCGTAAGAAGTTTGTTCTCAACGTCCTGTTGTCCAATCTCTGTTCCATGACATATCCTTCTGACACGTTCCCACATAGCATAAGCAGTTTCACAACTGTCGACCGCAGCAAAGATCTCCCGTGGTAATCCAAGTTGGATTAAATGCATTGCCATATCATCAGCGGCGATCTGCTTCTTGTCTTCCTCTGTGTAATCTGCTTCTGTTTGTTCACGCACGAATGGTTGAGTAGGAGGTGTTGTATTTGGATTGCCTTCAATTTGAACTTGTCTTGGCTTGAATGGACCATTTGTGATGGAGTTGATCATTAATTTACCATCAGGCTTTGTTTTGATGTAACGAAGCATGCGGCTTGTCCATGGGAGATATCCACCTTTTCAAGCATTGGAGGTCGGTTTTCCGCACCTGCTGCATGAATATCTTGCTGAGTAGCCATTGATGAAGTGTAGATTGATAAAGTTGATTCTTGGATCGTTCCAACGAAATAGGAGTTGTGTTTAGTGTAAGTTGATGCAAGTTTTTATGGTGAAAAATTTGATTTGGAACCTTAAAACCTCAATAACTTCCGTTCGGAGTGGATTTGGGCCTCGAAGCTTGGCTTGAATGATCTCTAGATAATTCAATGTGTCCTTCTTCTCGGTCTCGCGGTCGTTTTGACAGCTGATTCGTCGAAAACGGAGTTACGGTTCAAAAGTTATGGCCGTTTGAAGTTTGGTTGTCAAAAGTCAAAAACTTACGCGTAAAGCTTGATTTTACGCGTAAACCTTGAATAATCTTACGCGTAAGATGTTATGCGTAACCTTTAAGTTATGCGTAAGATCTAAAGTTATGCGTAAACAAGATTGTTTATGCGTAGACTTTGAATTTACGCGTAAACTTAGAGTTTATGCGTAGAATGTTACGCGTAAGGTTTTTTTTTCAACCAAATTGATCTCTCAAACTTATCCAAGCTTGAAAGATATCCCGTGTCGAAGTATTCCACAAACTTATCCAAGTCAGGGAAGTACTGAGTAATCTCTGATCGTTGAAGAAAACTTATACGTAGGATCTTATGCGTAGAAAAACTTATGCGTAGAATCTTACGCGTAGAACTTATGCGTAGGAACTTAAGCGTAGGATCTTCACTTATGCGTAGGATTTAGGCGTAGACTTCCAACTAACGCGTAAAAACAGGGTTTTGACCGGAGTTACGCGTAAGAAAAGGGTTTTGACCTTAGTTACGCGTAAGAAAAGGGTTTTAGGCCAAAATTTATGCGTAAAAAGGACAGAAAGTACTGTTCACAGCTGTAGATTCGTACTATTCACCCAAGTTACGCGTAAAGTGATCAGAAAGCTTGAAAAATCCGAGTTTTTCAACCAAAAACACTTTTTCCACTTGTTTCTTTTGATCAAATCTTTCCCAAAACACTTAGAAACACTAAAACTTCAATAAAGACAACAACTTTAACACCAAAACTTGTAAAAATCAAACATTTTTTGAAGAAAAAGTACACAAATGAATGAAAAGTGTAACTTTTTAACAAAAAACTTGATAAAAACACTCCTAAATCATTGTTAGGCGATTGATACCACTTGTAGGACCTTAGATATATCAACTTTAACACAAATGTAAGAACTAGATGAAGTAAAGATGGTGACTTGATGCAATATGTGTGGCGTTAATATGAGAGAAAAAGAGTATAAAGATGAAGAGAACTTTTATTAAAAACACACACATTACACACACAAGCACACACCTCAAATGAGCCTTTGAGGTGTTTAAATAGTTAGATACAAGAGATGCCTTAAAAGGCTTTCCATGGGCTTGGTCTTGGGCTTGGCTTTCTTTTAGATAAAAAGGCTTATATTACTTAACCTATGACATATTAGCTTACAAAGTCCAAAGCCCAATGACTAAACTATTACTAATCTTAACAAACGACACAAAGTTACAATATGAGAATGACCATCACTTCTATATATATATTTTTAATGCTAACACTTATATTAAAAGATTACATATGAAAAGCCTCATTTAAATATAACATTTTACAAAAAAACCTCTTCATATTAAAGAAAGAGATCGAGAAGTAACGAAAATTGTATCAAGAACAAAACATGCAAAATACTAATGAACAACAACAAGAACAATGCCATGGCTATCGGTGTCAATATAGATAAGCACTTAACATTCATATTAATAATACGTTACAAATTAAACATGCAATATTTTACTATACGAACTATACTTTATTATACGAATTATAATTTATACTCTTGAATATACTAATTACTTTAATGTTTTTTGTTTTTATAGTTTTGTTAAAAAGGAAATTTGTTTTATAGTTCGCTTTTAATAATGTAATTTATTTGAACAACGAAGTACGTCTTTCACAAAAAATGAGAGTTTCAAACACGAACTGAAAATTAGTACCGAACATTACAAAAAAAACAATTAGATCCAACATGTGTGCATCGCATGGGTCCTGAGGCAGTCCAAACCTGTGTGCATCGCATGGGGATAAATATAAAAGGTCTCCAACATTAATGTCATCGCTTAATATTTAAAATAATTTATGTAACTTATACATATTAAAATATTACATGTGAAGAGACTCTTTTCAATGTAATATTTTGAAAAAATATCTTCACATATACTATTTTAATGTCAATAAACTATTTTAAATGTGTGACATGCTTGGAAATGTGATACCATCACAACTTAGATATATAATGACGAAAATAAGTGTCGAAAATTACGCTATAAAAACTTATATACAGCCAATGTGCAACTCAATAAAGTATTTTAAATACGTGTAAAGCTTAGCAAATGTGTGACACCATGACAACTTAAATATAAAATGACGAAAATAAATGCCGAATATTACGATATGAAAACTTCTATACAGCCCATGTACATCGCACGTATTTTAAATTTATGAAAACTTCTATACAGCCCATGTGCATCGCACGAGCATTGTTGACTATCATAAGAAATAGTTATAACTTAGCCGGATGTATTAATATTAGTTAGTTCAAATAAAAAACGATAGAGTCAATACCAAAATAAATAGACAAAAAATATTACGTAAAAAAATACATCTTAAAAGATTACATGTCAATAAACTATTTTAAATACATATAATGCTTACAAAATGTATGCTACCACGACAACTTATATATATAATGACAAAAATACGTCTCGAATATAAAATGACGAAAATAAAATACGGGAATTAAACTTTGAAAACTTCTATACAGCCCATGTGCATCGCACGGGCTTTCATGACTATGAACATTTAGATCGAGCCCGTGTGCATCACACGGGTCTGAATGCCTAGTAAATAAGAAAATATTGAAATTAAAGTTAACTGCCTAATTTACCCCCTTTAATACCCCTTATACTTTCAAATGAAAACTATAAAAACTAAGTAAGCCGGTAGAAAATTCCTTTGCTATGCACCGGTACAACCGTTTGCAAATTATATTTTGATCTTTTAACGTTTTATTTTGAACGTTATACGAAATACTTACCACAATATCGGATATCGTTAATTGTCTGTCGCTAGAAACTTCCGTTACTATGCACGGATACCCGTCTAGTTATAATAAAATAAAAATTAGTCTATCACAACTTGAAACTTCAAAATTGAGATAGCCCGTGTCTTTATTGCTGTAGCTCAACCTATTTTTCTCGTGTACCACACAATTCCACTCAAATTATAAAGAATTAGAGAATTCAAAATACAAATAGAAAGATTCCTTGGGACTTTGATATTCTCCGCTTTTTTTTTCTTTGGTCTACCAAACAAAAGAAATAAAGGCATTTCCATTTCTCCACCTTTATTTCTGCCTACCAAACACACTCTTAGAGAATTCAAAACACAAATAGAAAGATTCCCTGGGACTTTGATATATATATATATATATATATATTTTTTTTTTATTTTTTATTTTTTTTTCTTTGGTCTACCAAACAAGAAAAATAAAGGCATTTCCATTTCTCCACCTTTATTTCTGCCTACCAAACACACTCTTAAGAGAATTCAAAACACAAATAAAAAGATTCCCTGGGACTTTGATATTCTCCGTTTTTTTTTCTTTGGTCTACCAAACAAGAGAAATAAAGGCATTTCAATTTCTCCACCTTTATTTCTCCCTACCAAATACACTCTTAGGGCACGTTTGGTAGAGAGAATTTCAGATAATAGAAATGAAATAGAGAATATAAGTTCAAAGAATAGAAATCAGTAGAGAATTTTGTTCAATTCTAATGTTGGGTAACAATAGAGGCTTGACCTGAGAAATGAAAAAAAAAATCTTTGTTGATTTAAAATAAAATTCTAAATAACAATTCTAAAAAAATATATTTAGAAAAAAAATTCTATAAATTATATTATTTTTAATATATATTTTTTAAAATTATTTTGTTAAAAAACTTATTTTTTTAAAAATTTATTCAAAAAAATTATTTTTTTTTAAATTTATTTTTTATAAAAATTATTTTAAAATTTTTATTTTTTCTAAATAACAATTCTAAAAAAATGTATTTTAAAAAAAATATTTATTTTTCATTTATTTCAAAAAAAAACTTATTTTAAAAAAAAATTATTTAAAAAAAATCAAATTATTTTTTTTAAAATTTATTTTTATGAACATTATTAAAAAAATTATTTTTTCAAAATAACAATTATAAAAAAATATATCTAAAAAAAATATTTTTTTTTAAAAATTATTTTTGTATAAAAAATATTTTTAAAAGAAAAATATTTAAAAAAAACCTACCTATTTTGTTAAAAAAAAAAAAAAATAACAAAAACAAAAAACTTCAATTCTCCAAATTCTCTAACAAAATTATGGAAATGAGAGTAACCAAATTATACTACTCAATTCTCTCTAATTCTCCACTAATTTCTCTTCAATTCTCCATTTTTTTTATTCTCTCTAGAAAACAAAAGAATTTGATCAAATTACATTTCTCTTATTTCTTTTCTCTCTACCAAACACACCCTTAGGGCACGTTTGGTAGAGAGAATTCTCCAAATTCTCCACCAAAAAAATGGAAATAGAGGTTAACCAAATTACACTACCATTTCTCTCCAACTCTCCATCAATTTCCCTTGAATTCTCCACTTTTTCATTTCTCTCTACCAAACAAGAGAATTCAATCCAATTCCATTTCTCCTCTTTCTTTTCTCTCTACCAAACACACCCTTAGTGTTACAAAGTTAGCGGGCATTCTCCGAAGCAGTTCATTTCAATCCCTGACTGAGTAGGACAGGAAAGGACATAGGGTGTTATCTATGAAGCGTTTCGATAGCCCTTTCTTAATCAATTTGAACATTATCTTTCACATGTTATTAATGGACATCGTTGTCATCTATCATGTTTTCGTGTGTACGTATTGACACCGAGGTGGTAATTCGTCATTTGTAACACGAATAAAAAGGGTTGTGGTTAAGCTAGTCGGGTTTAAATAATTGACAAACTAACTCAATTAATGAACAAGATAGGTTTTGTTCACCTCAAAGTCATCGATGATATTGATATCAATAGGTTCATTATGTCTCAACAATTTCTTTGGTTCCTAAGAAACTGTATGGGCACATAGACACATCAACGTGTAGAGAATGGCTACTTAATTTCACGACATAAGTGTCACTCATCAAAGTGTAGACAAGTGTTAAGTATGAGAAATTGAGAATCAGTATTCTTAATAAATAATCTTGAACCTTGCAAAAGTGAGTGCTTAGTGTAATTTTCTATTCTGTTAACTAAAAAAACGATCGAACATTACTATATTCCGATTCAAAAGTTGTCATTGAACATAGCAGTCTATAGATTCTTTTTAATCAATCATGTTTTCCTCGTCGACTCGTCATAACTTTACGTAATTTGTTGCTTCAAGTTTTCTGCTTACATCCGCGTATATACCGTCTTAAGCAATAACTAACACTCGTATCTACTTCTTAACTCTTCATCACGACTTACCCACTAGGCACAGAAATATGATGGTTTTATAGGTTCTGGTTGCGGTTTCAATGCTTAATATCAACATCTATGTTTCTTTTTCATTAATGTTTAGGGTATATAGATTTGTGTGGTGTTGGTTCACCTTGATCATCTTTCCTGAAGTGCAACAGGTGAACACATACACAAGTCTACATAATGCGCACATATCGTATGCTCACATCTGGAATTATTCTTGCTTCTTCTGGGTACAATACTCAAAGACAGTTCAACAAAATGTTGTTGATACTTGATACATTAGATACAATATATAACTTGATCATCTAGTGGAGACCATACCGAAAATAATATAATCAGCCAAACCAAAATAACTAAAAATGTAAGATATAAAATCAATTGACTTGGAAAGATTATTGTGAATAAGTTTCACCAAAATAAAAGTGATGTTCGTTATATAAAACGTCGAAAACAATAATTAGACTCCTAAAACAAGCATTAATCGATATGTAACTCATAAAATTTCTTAGTAATTCCTTAACTAATCTAAATATACTTGCACTTCAATCTCCATACCTTACTTAAGGTGCTTCAAACGTCACTTGTTTCAAGCTCCACACTTAGCATGCCATTATCTTTGTCCTCAGTCCATGTGGAAGTAGATACCACCATCTCAGTGATCAAGCAAAAGTAGAGTCTCGATGTGGGAATTCACAGAGCAAAATTGACATGCTCCAAGAATCCCAATAGAACTGATGTGTTTTGAATCGGGAACATAAGCAAAAAGACCCCTTTCCGTTTTAACTATAGGTTCACCACTCTTTCTGAATCCATATACGTCTTTTATCACATCTGTTGTGTTGATGGCGTATAGCTTTTGTGAATGAGTTTGAAACACCATGTTCCATCATCTTCCATACACTATAAATTTGTTTCTCGGCCTCTGTTTTATTTTGAACCACACCAAGAGACTCCCTAATGTTATATATTCTGATTTGATTGGCTTGTAAACTATCGGGAAGGTTTATTTCTGTAAATTCTTCACTTGTCATATCAAATGACATAATCAAATTCCGCTCAGGCCACCACTGATCATATACATCATCCGCATAATATCCATCATCCTCATAATATCCATCTTCCTCATCATATCCATCTTCCTCATCAACCGGTTCATAAGCATGCCGGCCAATACATAAACCTGTCTATTGCTACCTGATTGCGGTGTTCAAATATAATACATTCACGAGGTAGATTCTTGGATAGTCTTTCTCCAAGCATTTGTACTTAATGTAAAAACTTCAAATGTAGGGTCCTGATTACATGAATACCCATTATATGGACGCTTGATGACTATCATAGGGTCACAAGTGTCGGGACAAACCCCAAAACCAAAAGAATCCGGAGAACGCCCACCATACATATCAATATAAACCGATTTTCTAATACTAGGATTCCAAATAAGGGAATTCCATGTTCCTGAACATCTATCATAACCATGCACGAATAACAAACCTTGAGATATAACTATTTCTGTTTGGTGAAGTAGTTTAAGAGACGTGGGGACATTAATTGAAAACTTGTGTTGAGGGAAAGTATCATCATCTAGGATTGAAACAAATTCTCTGTCAGAATATCCAAATTCTTTATAACTTACAAGAAGATGATTTATACGTTTTTGATGAGTGTTGTACTCAGCAATAAATTTAGAGCTATTGATAAGTGACTTCCATTGTTTAGAAGCCAATCTGAATCGAAGAAGTGATTTGATAGGAAGATTTTTGATGATTTCTTCTTGGATATCGTATGATATCTTCTCCAAATACGCCTCCACTGCCGTCTCCTCAACATCCTCAACGGTCACGTCACCACCATCAACTGCCACGTCAGCAAGGGCTTTTTCATCGTATGAAGGTTTGTTGTTTTGCTTCCGGCGAGTTTTGTCGCTGGAAAAAAACGGGTCCGGTTTATCCGATTTGTGTTTTTTGTTTTTGTGACGGGTTTTGGTGTGTTTGTTGTTCATTGTGAGTGGTGAATTGAGAAATTAGGGTTTAGGGTTTTGTTTGTTAATAAAATTAGGGTTTATGCAAATAAAAAATATGAAGATGGTTTGTTATATTTGATTGTGCCTATGAAAATGAAGCCCAATATTTTTTTCCTTTAATTTTTGGGCTTAGAAACATCGTGTGTTCGGCTCATTTTTAGAGCCTACCATGTTAATTTTTTTCAGTTTTTATATTTTAAAACTCGGGTAATACTGAATCGATTTTGTGGAAGAACTTAAATTGGGAACCGAAGCGAATTGAAGTGACCTTACGGAAACAAGAGGTCGGTTTGGTTCAGTTTAGACGTTTTGGGTGATTTTTTTTTTCAGTTTTGACCCGAATAGGGGTCAATTCGGTTCACTTTAGACGATTTAGGTGTTTGTTTTTTTTGTTTTGACCTGAACTGATAATCGGTTTTGTGGAAGAACATAAATCGAGAATTGAAAAGAAGTGACCTTACGAAAATAGGTCAGTTTGGCTAAGTTTAGACGATTTAGGTGTTGTCTATCAGTTTTGACCCAAACCGAACACCAAAAAGATATAAAACTGAACCGAATAGGGGTCAATTCGGTTGACTTTAGATGATTTAGGTGTTGGTTTTTTGGTTTTGACCCGAACCGAACACCATAAATATGTAAAACCGAACCAAATTAAGGTAGGTTCAGTTCAATTTAGACGATTTAGGTGTTGTTTTTTTCGGTTTCGACAGAAACCGAACACCATAAATAAATAAGACCGAACCAAGCAAGGGTCGGTTCGTTTGAGTTGGACTGGTCCGGTTTGGTTTTTCATTGCGGCTCTATTTTCAGTCGGTTTTCCTCATCCCTACTATGTGGTTGTAGAGTTATACGTTTTATATTACAATTGTTTGTAAGATAATCAAGCATTACTTGTGAACTCACCTTTCTATGGCTTTCTAAATTTCTTATTATATAAATGAAATTTTATTTTGTTAATCATAGTTCTAAAAGTTGTCATTTGCAAAGTTCACATAACATATATCAAAAATCAAGTTGATTCATTTGTTCATTTTAAATACTCATTCATGAGTATTTTTCTTCTTTTACCAATCCACGATTCTAAACATTCATGTTAGCATTCGCTTGCACTGTCTCATTTGCTTTTGAAAAAGAAAAGACTTTTAGTGTTACAAAGTTAGCGGACATTCTCCTAAGCAGGTCACTTCGATCTCGGAGTGAGTTAGTTGGTGAGAAATGACATAGGGTGTTATCTTTGAAGCATTTGAATTGCCCCTTCTTAATCAGTTTCAACATTATCATTCACATGTTGTTATCAGACATCGTTGTCATCTATCAACGTTTTAAAGAAATTTCGTTGACAGCAACTGGAACGTGATTATCATGTGGATTGTTGACTAGATCAGTACAAGATAGGTTTTGGTTCACCTCAAAGTCATCGATGATAAATGTCTGGTTCTTAAGAAACTGTATGGGCACATAAACACATCAAAGTGTAGAGAATGGCTACTTATTTCATGACATAAGTGTCACTCATCAAAGTGTAGACAAGTGTTAAGTATGAGAAATTGAGAATCAGTTTTCTTAATAAATAATCTTGAACCTTGCAAAAGTGAATGTGCTTAGTGTAATTTTCTATTCTGTTAACTAAAAAACGATCGAACATTAATATATTCTGATTCAAAATTTGTCATTGAACATAGCAGTCTACAGATTATTTTCAATCAATCATGTTTTTCCTCGTCGATTCATCATAACTCTGTATAATTTGTTGCTTCAAGTTATTTCAACTTACATCCACATAGGATGTATATGCCATCTTAAGCAATAACTAGCACTCGAATCTTCTTAACTCTTCATCACGACTTACCCGGCCACCACTGAATTAAAATAATGGTTTCATAGGTTGCTTAATATCAACATCCATGTTTCTTTCCTGCAAGAGAGCCAATATTTTTACCAATGGCTAAGAAGTTGTTTATTAATGTTGAGGGTATAGATTTGTGTGGTGTTGGTTCACCATGATCATCTTTGCTGAAGTGCAACTGGTGAACACAAACACAAGTCTACATGATGCGCACATATCTTATGATCACACTTTGTCTAGAATTATTCTTGCTTCTCTGGGTACAATACTCAAAGACAGTTCAGCAAAATGTTATTGATACTTGATACATTAGATTCAATATATATAACTTGATCATCTAGTGGAGACCATACCGAAAATAATATAATCAGCCAAACCAAAATAACTAAAAATGTAAGATATAAAATCAATTGACTTGGAAAGATTATTGTGAATAAGTTTCACCAAAATAAAAAGTGATGTTCGTTATATAAAACGTCGAAAACAATAATTAGACTCCTAAAACAAGCATTAATCGATATGTAACGCATAAAATTTCTTAGTAATTCCCTAACTAATCTAAACTATACTTGCACTTCAATCTCAATACCTTACTTAAGCTGCTTCAAACGTCACTTGTTTCAAGCTCCACACTTAGCATGCCATTATCTTTGTCCTCAGTCCATGTGGAAGTAGATACCACCATCTCAGTGATCAAGCAAAAGTAGAGTCTCGATGTAGGAATTAACAGAGTAATAACCTCGTGTTCCAGGTATCGCGATATAATTGATGTGATTTGAATCGGGATCATAAGCAAAAAGATCTATCTGATCAGGATTATTTTCCGTTTCAGCTATAGGTTCGCCACTCTTTCTAAATCCATGTATGTTTTTTATCACATGTGTTGTGTTGATGGTGTATAGCTCTGTGAACGAGTTTGAAACACCATGTTCCATCATCTTCCATACACTATAAATTTGTTTCTCGGCCTCTCTTTTAATTTGAACCACACCAAGAGACTCCCTAATGTTATATATTCTGATTTGACTGGCTTGTAAACTACCGGGAAGGTTTATTTCTGTAAATTCTTCACTTGTCATATCAAATGACACAATCAAATTCCGCTCATACCACGACTGATATACATCATCCTCATAATATCCATCTTCCTCGTAATATCCATCTTCCTCATCATATCCATCTTCCTCGTAATATCCATCTTCCTCATCATATACATCATCCTCATAATATCCATCTTCCTCATCATATCCATGATCCTCGTAAACCGGTTCATAAGCAAGCCAATACATAAACCTGTCTATTGCTACCTGATTGCGGTGTTCAAATGAAATACATTCACGAGGTAGATTCTTGGATAGTCTTCTCCAAGCATTTGTACTTAATGTAAAAACCTCAAATCCAGTGTCCCGGTTATTCGAATATCGATTATATGGAAACCTGACTATCTTAGGGTTAAAAGTGTCGGGACAAACCCCAAAACCAAAAAAATCAGGAGAACGCCCACCATACGTATCAATATGAACCGATTTTCTAATACTAGGATTCCAAATAAGGGAATTCCAGGTTGCTGAACATCTATCATAACCATGCACGAATAACAAACCTTGAGAGGTAACTATTTCTGTTTGGTGAAGTAGTTTAAGAGACGTGGGGACATTAATTGAAAACTTGTGTTGAGGGAAAGTATCATCATCTAGGATTGAAACAAATTCTCTGTCAGAATATCCAAATTCTTTATAACTTACAAGAAGATAATGTATACGTTTTTGATGAGTGTTGTACTCAGCAATAAACTTAGGGCTATCGATAAGTGGCTTCCATTTTTTCGAAGCCAATCTGAATCGAAGAAGTGACTTGATAGGAAGATTTTTGATGATTTCTTCTTGGATATCGTATGGTATCTTCTCCAAATACGCCTCCCCTGCCGTCTCCTCAACATCCTCAACTGCCACGTCAGCAAGGGCTTTTTCATCGTATGAAGGTTTGTTGTTTTGCTTCCTGCGATATTTGTCGCTGGAAAAAAACGGGTCCGGTTTATCCGATTTGTGTTTTTTGTTTTTGTGACTGGTTTTGGTGCGTTTGTTGTTCATTGTGAGTGGTGGTGAATTGAAAAATTAGGGTTTAGGGTTTTGTTTGTTAATAAAATTAGGGTTTATGAGTTGTGTTGTTGGGGCTGGTGCCTGTCATAGAGTGATGCAAATAAAAAATATGAAGATGGTTATGAAAATGAAGCCCAGTGTTTTTTTTCTTTGATTTTTGGGCTTAGAAACATCATGTGTTCGGCTCATTTTGAGGGCCTACATACCATGTTATTTTTTTCGGTTTTTATATT
This sequence comes from Artemisia argyi, assembly GCA_030686995.1. Taxonomy (NCBI): domain Eukaryota; kingdom Viridiplantae; phylum Streptophyta; class Magnoliopsida; order Asterales; family Asteraceae; genus Artemisia; species Artemisia argyi. Next base: position 199,678,896 of record CM060682.1, read on the forward strand.
TTAAAATTCGTGTAATACTAAGACCGAACCAATATGGGTTTGGAAAACTAAAAACGAAACCGAAAACCGAATTCACATAAATATATTTCTTTTATAAATTTATATACGAAAAAACTATTAAAAGTCTTTCCAAGTAAAATACTAAGTATAACATTTTTTTTAAGCTTGAAAATTTTTTGGTGTCAAAATCTATATAATTAAATGAAGAAAAACATACTACCTTCGTTACAAAATAAGTGTCCAGTTTGACTTTTCAGACTCAAACTGTTTCAACTTTGACCTTATCTATTTTTGCGGGTGTTATATTATACTTGATACAAAATATATGAATTGATTTGGTTTTAAGTGTATTTATCATTGGATCAAGATAATCTAACGGATCATATACAAATCAATGGCTATCAAGATCTACAGTTGATTGCCAAACATGAACAAATTTAAAAGTGGGCCGCAATTTCACTAGGTCGCGTTTTACTAATTTATTAAATAGATCGCGATTTGTGTCAAAGTTTGCTAAATAGGTTGCGATTTCATTGGGTTGCGTTTTAGTCGGTCGCGATTTACTTTGTTAAACTTTGGTCGCTTTTTATTATAGGAAGCATACTGAAAATAATATAATCATCAGTTTAGCATCTTATACAATATAAATGGAAGCATATTATAAGAGTAGAGTAACAAGCTTTCAGCTAAATCAAAATAACTAAAAAAATAAGATATAAAATGAATCGATTTTGAAAGATTTTTGTGAATTAGTTTCACGAAAAGAGAAAGTGAGGTTCGTTATGTAAAACGTCGTAAACAATAACTAGACAGTCTAGACTTCTAAAACGAGCATTAATCTGGATGTAATGCATAAAATTTCTTGTTAACTCTTTAACGAGTACTCCAATCTCCATACCTTAGTTAATTGCCTGCTTTAAGAGTCAGTTCTTCTAAGCTCCATGTAAACTTACCATGCCATTATATCTTTGTCCACGTCAAAGTAGATGCTATATTCTCACTGATCATGCAAAAGTAGAGTTTCGAAGTAGGAACCCACAGATAATCGTGTTCCAGAAATCCCAATATAATTGAGTAGTTCTGAATCGGGATCATAAGCATAAAGATAAATATCATCGTTATTATCATCAGCAGCTAGAGGTTCGCCACTCTTTCTAAATCCATACACGTCTGTTATCACATCTACTCTTGTGTTGATGGTGTATAGCTTTGCGAACAATTTTGAAACACCATGTTCCATCATCTTCCATATGCTATAAACTTGATCCATACCAAGAGACTCCCAAATCTTATATATTTGAACCACACCGAGAGACTCCCCAATGTTATATATTCTGAGTGTATTGGCTTCTAAACTATCGGGAAGGTTTATTTCGGTAAATTCTTCACCTGTCATATCAAATGACACAATCAAATTCCGCTCATACCACGACTGATATCTATCATCCTCATAATATCCATCTTCCTCATAATATCCATCATCCTCATAAATCGGTTCTTGAGCAAGCCAATACATAAACCTATGTATTGCAACCTGATTGTGTGTAAATGAAATACATTCACGAGGTAATTTATTGGATAGTCTTCTCCAAGAATTTGTGCTTAATGTAAAAGCTTCAAATGTAGTGTCCCGTTTAATCGAATCTCGATTATATGGAAGCTTAACTATCTTAGGGTCACAAGTGTCGGGACAAACCCCAAAACCAAAAAAAGCAGAACACACACCACTCATATCAATATTAACAGATTGTCTGATAGTAGGATTCCATATAATAACGTCTTTTGTGCAATCTAAGTATGCATGATAACGATGCAAGAAAAACAAACTTTGAGAGCTAACTATAATTGGTCCCCTGAGTATTTTAACAGACTCCGGGATAGTAAGTGATAACTTGTGTTGAGGGAAAGATTCATCATCTACGATCGAAACATATTTATCATCAGAATATCGGTCAAATGTTTGATAACTTACAAGTAGATGATGTTTATGTTTTTGCTGAGTGTGGTACTCAGCAATGAATTTAGAGATATCAATAAGAGACTTCCAGTGTTTCGAAACCGATTTCAATCGAAGAAGTGATTTGATAGGCAGAATTTTGATGATCTCTTCTTGGATATCCAGTGGTATGTTATCTGACATAATTATTTCGACAATGCTTATTAGTGTTTTATGAGATTTCCATGAAACAGAAGATTATAATGAAACTCGACACTAGTTTTTGGGGTAAAACTTAACCTTTGAAAAGGCAAAATTTAACGGCCCAGTTTTTGGCCCTTTGGGCTATGGATCCATTCATTGTCCAACATATGCGATTGGTTTTGTTTTAGAGAAATTTCAAATCTAGAATTCTAGACCTTTTGATCCTTGTAAGATTTTGTGGGATGCCGTGGATTTGAGTGCCAAGTAATCAAATTTTTACAAGGTTTGACGACTAAAGATACTTGGTCCTCATATTTTGTTACAAGGAGTATGTGCACGGAGAGTCAGTTTCGAGCCAATACCATTGGTCCTCATATTTTGTTGCTTCAAGTTGTTTCTACTTACATCCATGGATACCATCTTAAGCAATAACTGGCACTCGTATATTCTTAACTCTTCATCACGACTTACTCGGCCACCACTGAAATATAATGGTTTTATAGGTTCTAGTTGCGGTTTCAATGCTTAATATAAACATCTATGTTTCTTTCCTGCAAGAGAGCCTGTGTTTTTACCAAAGGCTAACAAGTTGTTTATTTTTCATTAATGTTGAGGGTATAGATTTGTGTGGTGTTGTTTCACCTTGATCATCTTTGCTGAAGTGCAACTGGTGAACACATACACAAGTCTACATGATGCGCGCATATCTTATGGGTTATGATCACGCTTTTTCTGAAAGTTTTGCTTCTTCTTCTTCTTGGTATAATACTTAGAAAGTTTAGCAAAATGTTGTTGATACTTGATACATTAGATACATTAAAATATAACTTGATCATCTAGTGGAGACCATACACAAAATAATATAATCAGCCAAACCAAAATAACTAAAAATGTAAGATATAAAATCAATCAACTTCGAAAGATTTTTGTGCATAAGTTTCACCAAAATAAAAAGTGATGTTCGTTATATAAAACATCAAAAACAATAATTAGACTCCTAAAAGGAGCATTAATCTCCATACCTTTCTTAAGCTGCTTCAAACGTCACTTGTTTTAAGCTCCACACTTAGCATGCCATTATCTTTGTCCTCAGTCCATGTCGAAGAAGATACCACCATCTCAGTGATCAAGCAAAAGTAGAGTCTCGATGTAGGAATTCACAGAGAATAAATATCTTCCAGAAATCCCAATATAATTGATGTGTTTTGAGTCAGGATCATAAGCAAAGAGATCCCTCTTGATGATCATTTTCCATTACAACTATAGGTTTGCCACTCTTTCTGAATCCATATACGTCTTGTATGGCATCTGTTGTGCTGATGGTGTATAGTTTGGTGAACGATTTTGAAACACCATGTTCCATCATCTTCCATACACTATGAACTTGTTTCCCAGCCTCTCTTTTAATTTGAGCCACACCAAGAGACTCCCTAATGTTAAATATTCTGAAATTCCTTGGTGGATCGGCTTCTAAACTATCGGGAAGGTTTATTTCAGTAAATTCTTCACTTGTCATATCAAATGACACAATCAAATTCCGCTTATACCTTGACCGATCTTCAAGATATCTCGCTTCACGAGCAAACCAATAAATAAACCTATCTATTGCTACCCCATAATCTGTAAATTTAATACATTCACCAGGTAAATTCTTGGTTAGTCTTCTCCAAGCATTTGTGCTTACTGTAAAAAACTCAAAAAAAGATCCCCAATTTTGATACCATGTAATCTTGACTATCTTAGGGTCACAAGTGTCGGGACAAACCCCAAAACCAAAAGTAAGAATATCTGGTCTTGGCTCACAACACACATCAATATCAACCGATTTTCTAATAATAGGATTCCAAATAATGCCTTTCACAGTTCCTGAGCATACCGGATCATAACAATGCACGAATAACAAGCCTTGAGAGCTAATTATATGTGGTCTGTCAAGCAGTTCAAAAGACGGGGGGACGGTAAGTGAAAACTTGTGTTGAGGGAAAGTATCATCATCTACGATCGAAACATATTTTTCGTCAAAATTATGAGATGATAATCTTACAAGTAGATGATGTCTACGTTTTTGGTGAGTGTGGTAGTCAGCAATAAACTTAGAGCTACCGATAAAAGAATTCCATTGTTTCGAAACCAGTCTGAATCGAATCAATGATTTGACAGGAAGACTTTTGATGATTTTTGCTTGGATGTTGAATGGTATGTTGTCTGACATTATTATATCGACATACGATGCTTATTAGGGTTTTATAACGAGAGATATGCATGTAGCAGAAGATTATATAATGAAACTCGACATTAGGTTTTGGGTTAAAACCTTGGAAAAGTCCATATCGTATGGCCCATTTTTTGGCCCTTTGGGTTTGATATGCTATGGATCCATTGATGGTCCAACATATGTAATTGGTTTTGTTTTAGAGGAATTTCTAATATAGACTTTTGATCCTTGTAAGATTTTGTGGGATGCGGTCGATTTGAGTGCCAAGTCCAAACACACCAAGTAATCAAAATTTTATCAGTTTGACATATAAAGATACTTGGTCCTCATATTTTGTTACAAGGAGTGCGCGGAGAGATATTTTCGAGCTAATACCATTGTGTCACCTAGCTAGATACGTGGCATCCCAACAAGAAATACCTGGACAAAAAGTGATTTGTTTACCAATTAGTTTGGTTTTCTATTTTGTACTAACTTGCTGCGCAAAATTAACAGGGTGAGTTGAGGTTGACCTAATCAACCTGTTAACTATTTGACAATCCATTGGCCTGATCAATCCGTTTAACTTTCACCTTTAAGTAATTCATGATCGCTATAGATTCAATTTGTTTCTAACAATTTTTTGGTTCCTAAGGTATTTGCCCATAGCACATGATGCATATCTTTTGAACATTATCTGTAAGTCTTGCTTCTTCTTGGTAAAGTACTTAAAAGACGATTTATAACATTGTTGTAGATACACTCGATAAATAATATAACTTGATCATCTATCAGAGACGATACAGAAAATAATCATTACTTTACGAGATAACAAACGAAAGCACACACACATTTTATCAAACTAAATCATAATATTTACAGATTTACTACATGGTCGTCCATCATTGTAAATACAAGTATATGTTATAGAATTCAAAAGGGTATGAAAGATGAGGAACTTCTAATGACATTCCTTCTCAGTTCTCACTGTCAGTAGTCTCCTATTAATCGTTTATGTACCTTCCTCGTGAGATATCATATTCCATGAATAGAGTACCAGAATTGCAGCAACACCAAAATAACTAAAGATATTAGATATAAAGTGATGGACTTTAAACAAGATTTTTGTGCATAAGTTTCACCAAAGAAAAAGTCATATTCATTATATAAAACATCGAAAAACGGTAACCTGCAGACTCCTAACACAACCTATAAAAAATAACTTGACATCTATTAACTTTAAAACATCTAAAACAGTAACCTCACTCCTAACACTTCAATCGGCATACCTTCCTTTCCTGCTCCAAAAGCCACTCCTAACACTTCAGTCCATGTAGATGTAGGTACTACCATCTCAGTGATCAAGCAAAAGTAGTGTTTCAATGTAGGAAATCACAGAGATGTTCGTATATCTTTTTCCAGAAATCCCAATATAATTGATGTGTTTTGAGTCAGGATCATAAGCAAAGAAATCATTTTGATGATCATTTTCCATTACAAGTATAGGTTCGCCACTCTTTGTAAATCCACATACGTCTTGTATCGCATCTTTTGTGTTGATGGTGTATAGCTTGGTGAACCATTTTGGAACACCATGATCCATCATCTTCCATACACTATAAACTTGTTTCTTAACCTCTCTGTGAACCACAACAAGAGACTCCCTAATGCTAGATACAGACACATCAATACTAATTGGACAGACTGCTAAACCTGTGGGAAAGGAAATTTCCGTAAATTCTTCACTTGTCATATCAAATGACACAATCAGATTCTGCGTATACCCCAAGTGATTTCCATTCTAATCATAATATTCATCATCCGCATAATATCCATCATCCTCTAAAATCGGTTCATGAGCAAGCCAATACATAAACCTATCTATTGCTACCTGATCATCTGTAAATGAAATACATTCATGAGGTAAATTCTTGGATAGTCTTCTCCAAGCATTTGTGCTTAATGTAAAAACCTCAAATACAGGGTCCCGTTTATTCGAAAATTGATTACATGTAAACTTGAATATCTTAGGGTCACAAGTGTCGGGACAAACCCCAAAACAAAAATAAGATAATCTGGATTTAGAGCGCAACTCAAATCTATATTAACCGATTTTCTAATTGTATGATTCCAAATAAGGGCTTTCCTGGTTAATGAGCATCTATCATAACCATGCATGAATAACAAACCTTGAGAGCTAACTATATCTAGTCCGATAAGTAGGTTAAGAGAAGTGAGGACAGTAAGTGAAAACTTGTGTTGAGGGAAAGTATCATCATCTACTATCGAAACATACTTATAATCAGATCTTCCAAAAGATCGATTATGAAGTGTAACTGCAGGGTGAACACATACACAAGTCTACATGATGCGCACATATCTTATGATCACACTTTGTCTGGAATTATTCTTGCTTCTTCTGGGTACAATACTCAAAGACAGTTCAACAAAATGTTGTTGATACTTGATACATTAGATACAATATATAACTTGATCTTCTAGTGGAGACCATACCGAAAATAATATAATCAGCCAAACCAAAATAACTAAAAATGTAAGATTTAAAGTCAATTGACTTGGAAAGATTATTGTGAATAAGTTTCACCAAAATAAAAAGTGATGTTCGTTATATAAAACGTCGAAAACAATAATTAGACTCCTAAAACGAGCATTAATCTATATGTAATGCATAAAATTTCTTAGTAATTCCTTAACTAATCTAAACTATACTTGCACTTCAATCTTCCATACCTTACTTAATTGCCTGCTTCAAAAGTCACTTGTTTTAAGCTCCACACTTAGCCTGCCATTATTATCTTTGTCCTCAGTTCATGTGGAAGTAGATACTACAGTCTCAGCGATCAAGCAAAAGTAGAGTCTCGATATAGGAATTCACAGAGCAAAATCCATACGCTCCAAGAATATAACTGATGTGTTTTGAATCGGGATCATAAGCAAAAAGATCTATCTGATCAGGATTATTTTCCGTTTCAAGTTCAACTATAGGTTCGCCACTCTTTCTAAATTCATATAAGTCTATCACATCTCTGGTGTTTATGGTGTATAGCTTTGTGAACAAGTTTGAAACACCATGTTCCATCTTCTTCCATACCATACAAATTTGTTTCTCGGACTCTCTTTTAATTTGAACCACACCAAGAGACTCCCTAATGTTATATATTCTGAGATTCCTTTGTGGATTGGCTTGTAAACTATTGGGAAGGTTTATTTTCGTAAATTCTTCACTTGTCATATCAAATGACACAATCAAATTCCGCTCATCATCAGCCTCATAATATCCATCATCCTCATAATATCTATCATCCCCATAAATCGGTTCATCAGCAAGCCAATACATAAACCTATCTATTGCTACTTGATTATCTGTAAATGAAATTCCTTTACGAGGTAGATTGTTGGAAAGTCTTCTCCAAGCATTTGTGCTTAATGTAAAGACCTCATATATAGTTTCCCGTGTATGCGAATTATATTTATCTGTAATCTTGACTATCTTAGGGTCAAGAGTGTCAGGACAAACCCCAAAACCAAAAAAATCATAAGAACCCATACCACACATATCAATAATAACCGATTTACTAATACTAGGATTCCAAATAAGGGCTTTCTTACCATAATCATGCATGAAAAACAAGCCTTGAGAGCTAACTAAAACTTGTCCGTAAAGTCGTTCAAGAGACGTGGGGACAGTAACTGAAAACTTGGGTTGAGGGAAAGTATCATCATCTACGATCGAAACATATTCAACAGAATAATGTAATGCTTTGTAACTTAAAAGTAGACAATGTTTATGTTTTTGATGAGTGTGGTACTCAGCGATAAACTTAGAGCTATCGATAAGAGACTTCCATTGTTTCGAAACCAATCTGAATCGAAGAAGTGATTTGATAGGCAGAATTTTGATGATTTCTTCTTGGATACCGTATGGTATCTTCTCCAAAAACTCCTCCGCTACTCTCTTCCTCCTTTCCTCAACATCCGCCACGTCATTACCATCAACTGCCACGTCAACACGAGCTTTTTCATCGTTGTCGAAGGTGTATGAAGGCTTGTTATTTTGCTTCCGGCGAGGCTTGTCGCCGGAGAAAAAGGGGTCCGGTTTGTGTTTTTTTGGTGGATTTGATACATTTGTTGTTCATTGTGAAGGGTGAATTGAGAAATTAGGGTTTAGGGTTTTGTTGTTAATAAAATAGTTATAATGCCCGCGCGCCCGCGCATGCGCGGGTTTTTTAAAATTTTTGTTTTTATTAAAAAATAAATAATTAAATATTTGTTTTGTTTGATTTATTATGTTTAATTATAGTTTTTTATTATTAAAGATAATTATTTAAAAATTCTAATCATATTATTAATTGCATCTTATATATCTATATTTATTGATAAATATAAAATGTTACCTAATAAGAAAATAATCATTTTTTTAAATAAAATTATTACTAAATAAGGTATGAATGCATTTTTTTGAACTGAAAAATTCCCAATAAAGGTTTTATTTTATTATATAAAAGATTAGGCTTTATGAGATTGTGTTTGGTGACGGTAGAAAAAAAGAAGAAGATGTTACACTAATATGAGATTGGGCTCATAAAAAAACTTTTTTTTTTTTTTTTTTTTTTTTTTTTTTTTTTTTTTTGTTTTTTCATTAAGGCCCAATATGTAATATCTTTTCATTTTTGCATTTTTTGATAAACAAAAAATAATAATGTGTTTTTGCTAATAATTGTATGTGGTAGGGCCGAGTATCGGGTCAAAACTGACATGACCTGATAATCGATTTTGTGGAAGAACATAAATTTTGGTGTTGTTTCTACGGTTTTGGCCCAAACCGAATACCGTAAATACTGTATATAAAACTGAACCGGATAAGGGTCGGTTTGGTTCAGTTAGACCGGTTCGGTTCTTCATTTCGGCTTGGTTTTCAGTAACCCTAGTATGTGGTTATAGAGTTATACGTGTTTCGTTACAATTGTTTGTAAGAAAATAATTTATCTACTTATAATCAAGCATCGCTTGTGTATAAGCTTATGTCGAGACATTATCTATCGCTTGCTGGATTTCTTTTATTATATAAATACAAATGAAAATTTATTTAGTTGATCATAGTTTAAAAGTTGTCATTTGCAAAGTTCACATAACATATAGGGAGTATCAAAAATCAAGACTTTGTAGCTCAAGTTGATTCATTTGTTCATTTTAAATACTCATTCATGAGTATTTTTCTTCTTTTTTCAACTCACTATTCTAAACATTCATGTTAATTAGCATTCACCTGCACTGTCTCATTTGCTTTTAAAAAAGAGAAGGCTTTTAGTGTTACATACAAAGTTAGCGGACATTCTCCTAAGCAGGTCACTAATATGAGATTGGGTTCATAAAAAAATCTTCTTTTTCTTAGCAATTAAGGCTCAATATGTATAATACTCCGTATCTTTCATTTGAGGATAACATGGGTCAAAATGGCTCGAACTAATATTCGATTTTGTGGAACAACATAAATCGAAAACTGAACTAAAGTGACCCTACATTAAGGCCAAATATGTATTTTTCATTTTTGCATTTTTAGATTAACGAAGAAAAAAAAAAAAAAAAAAACAAAAAAACCAAAAAACAAAAAAACAAAAAAACAAAAACAAAAAACAAAAAACAAAAAACAATGTGCTTTTGCTAACAATGGTATGTGCCTATGTGGTAGGGCTAGTATCGGGTCAAAACTGACATGACCTGATAATCAATTTTGTGGAAGAACATTTTGGGAACCGAACCGAATTGAAGTGACCCTACGGAAACAAGAGGTCGGTTTGGTTCAGTTTAGAAGATTTGGGTGATTTTTTTATTTTTATTATTATTTTTTTAATTTTAAATTTCAGATTTGACCCGTATAGGGTCGGTTCACTTGACGATTTAGGTGTTTGTTTTTTGGTTTTGACATGAACTGATAATCGGTTTTGTGGAAGAACATAAATCGAGAATTGAAAAGAAGTGACCTTACGAAAATAGGAGGTCAGTTTGGCTAAGTTTAGACGATTTAGGTGTTGTCTATCAGTTTTGACCCAAACCGAACACCATAAAGATATAAAACTGAACCGAATAGGGGTCACTTCGGTTGACTTTAGATGATTTAGGTGTTGGTTTTTTGGTTTTGACCCGAACCGAACACCATAAATATGTAAAACCGAACCGAATTGGGGTAGGTTCAGTTCAATTTAGACGATTTAGGTGTTGTTTTTTGCAGTTTCGACAGAAACCGAACACCATAAATAAATAAGACCGAACCAAGCAAGGGTCGGTTCGTTTGAGTTAGACTTGTCTGGTTTGGTTTTTCATTGCGGCTCTATTATCAGTCGGTTTTCCTCATCCCTACTATGTAGTTGTAGAGTTATACGTTTTATATTACAATTGTTTGTAAGATAATCAAGGGCAAATGACTTTAAAATACATCTAAGTTGACACTTTTTGTTGTTCTGTGTAGGCAATTTTTTTTTTCTTATTATATAACAAACCTTTCCAAATCCGTCTTTTGTGTGTACTCGTTTACTTGGTAACCTGGTCTAGCAGGTTAAGTTAACGGTCGTTTGCTGTATTATTGCAACGTTAGTCCTTTATACTAACGATCGTTTATAATTAACTAAATGGAGCCTGTTAAGTTAACGATCGTTTGTTTTATTATTCCAACGTTAGTCCTTTACACGTTTTCGTCTGTTTTTACACGTTTTCGTCCGTTTTAACACGTTTTCGTCCATTTTCGCACGTTATTGTCCATTTTAACACGCTTTAGTTCGTTTTTTCCACGTTTTCGTCCGTTTTAACACATTTTCGTTCGTTTTTACACGTTTTTGTTCGTTTTGACACATTTTCGTCCGTTTTTACACGTTTCCGCACCTTTTTTCGTCTGTTTTCGCACGTTTTCGTTCGTTTTAACACGTTTTTGTCCATTTTAACACGTTTTAGTTCGTTTTAACCCGTTTTAGTTCATTTTTTCACGTTTGCAACCGTTTTTACACGTTATCGCACATTTTCGTTCGTTTTCACACATTTTTGCACCTTTTTTTACACGTTTTCGCATGTTTTCGTCCGTTTTCGCACGTTTTTACACGTTTTCGTCCGTTTTTACACGTTTTTACTTGTTTTTGTCCGTTTTTAAATGTTTTCATCAATTTTAACAGGTTTTCATCTGTTTTCACACATTTTCGTACCTCTTTTACACGTTTTCGTCCGTTTTAACACGTTTTCGCACGTTATCGTCCGTTTTAACACGTTTTAGTTCGTTTTAACACGTTTTCGTTCGTTTTAACACGTTTTAGTTTGTTTTAACACGTTTTCGTCCGTTTTTACACGTTTTCGCACCTTTTTTCGTCCGTTTTCGCACTTTTTCGTTCGTTTTAACACGTTTTTGTCCATTTTATAAGCTAGTCGGGTTTAACTAATTGACAAACTAACTCGATTAATGAACAAGATAGGTTTTGGTTCACCTCAAAGTCATCGATGATAAATGTCTGGTTCTTAAGAAACTGTATGGGCACATAAACACATGCATCAAAGTGTAGAGAATGGCTACTTATTTCATGACATAAGTGTCACTCATCAAAGTGTAGACAAGTGTTAAGTATGAGAAATTGAGAATCAGTTTTCTTAATAAATAATCTTGAACCTTGCAAAAGTGAATGTGCTTAGTGTAATTTTCTATTCTGTTAACTAAAAAACGATCGAACATTAATATATTCCGATTCAAAATTTGTCATTGAACATAGCAGTCTATAGAATATTTTCAATCAATCATGTTTTTCCTCGTCGACGTCAAAACTCTACGTAATTTGTTGCTTCAAGTTATTTCTACTTACATCCACATAGGACGTATATGCCATCTTAAGCAATAACTAGCACTCGAATCTTCTTAACTCTTCATCACGACTTACCCGGCCACCACTGAATTAATATAATGGTTTCATAGGTTGCTTAATATCAACATCCAAGTTTCTTTCCTGCAAGAGAGCCAATATTTTTACCAATGGCTAACAAGTTGTTTATTAATGTTGAGGGTATAGATTTGTATGGTGTTGGTTCACCATGATCATCTTTGCTGAAGTGCAACTGGTGAACACATACACAAGTCTACATGATGCGCACATATCTTATGATCACACTTTGTCTAGAATTATTCTTGCTTCTTCTGGGTACAATACTCAAAGACAGTTCAGCAAAATGTTGTTGATACTTGATACATTAGATACATTAAAATACAACTTGATCATCTAGTGGAGACCATACCGAAAATAATATAATCAGCCAAACCACAATAACTAAAAATGTAAGATATAAAATCAATTGACTTGGAAAGATTATTGTGAATAAGTTTCACCAAAATAAAAAGTGATGTTCGTTATATAAAACGTCGAAAACAATAATTAGACTCCTAAAACAAGCATTAATCGATATGTAACGCATAAAATTTCTTAGTAATTCCCTAACTAATCTAAACTATACTTGCACTTCAATCTCAATACCTTACTTAAGCTGCTTCAAACGTCTCTTGTTTCAAGCTCCACACTTAGCATGCCATTATCTTTGTCCTCAGTCCATGTGGAAGTAGATACCACCATCTCAGTGATCAAGCAAAAGTAGAGTCTCGATGTAGGAATTAACAGAGTAATAACCTCGTGTTCCATGTATCGCGATATAATTGATGTGATTTGAATCGGGATCATAAGCAAAAAGATCCATCTGATCAGGATTATTTTCCGTTTCAGCTATAGGTTCGCCACTCTTTCTAAATCCATGTATGTTTTTTTATCACATGTGTTGTGTTGATGGTGTATAGCTCTGTGAACGAGTTTGAAACACCATGTTACATCATCTTCCATACACTATAAATTTGTTTCTCGGCCTCTCTTTTAATTTGAACCACACCAAGAGACTCCCTAATGTTATATATTCTGATTTGACTGGCTTGTAAACTACCGGGAAGGTTTATTTCTGTAAATTCTTCACTTGTCATATCAAATGACACAATCAAATTCCGCTCATACCCCGACTGATATACATCATCCTCATAATATCCGTCTTCCTCATAATATCCATCTTCCTCATCATATCCATCTTCCTCATCATATCCATGATCCTCGTAAACCGGTTCATAAGCAAGCCAATACATAAACCTGTCTATTGCTACCTGATTGCGGTGTTCAAATGAAATACATTCACGAGGTATATTCTTGGATAGTCTTCTCCAAGCATTTGTACTTAATGTAAAAACCTCAAATCCAGTGTCCCGGTTATTCGAATATCGATTATATGGAAACCTGACTATCTTAGGGTCAAAAGTGTCGGGACAAACCCCGAAAACGAAAAAAATCAGGAGAACGCCCACCATACATATCAATATAAACCGATTTTCTAATACTAGGATCCCAAATAAGCGAATTCCAGGTTCCTGAACATCTATCATAACCATGCACGAATAACAAACCTTGAGAGGTAACTATTTCTGTTTGGTGAAGTAGTTTTAGAAACGTGGGGACATTAATTGAAAACTTGTGTTGAGGGAAAGTATCATCATCTAGGATTGAAACAAATTCTCTGTCAGAATATCCAAATTCTTTATAACTTACAAGAAGATAATGTATACGTTTTTGATGAGTGTTGTACTCAGCAATAAACTTAGGGCTATCGATAAGTGACTTCCATTTTTTCGAAGCCAATCTGAATCGAAGAAGTGACTTGATAGGAAGATTTTTGATGATTTCTTCTTGGATATCGTATGGTATCTTCTCCAAATACGCCTCCCCTGCCGTCTCCTCAACATCCTCAACTACCACGTCAGCAAGGGCTTTTTCATCGTATGAAGGTTTGTTGTTTTGCTTCCTGCGATATTTGTCGCTTGAAAAAAACGGGTCCGGTTTATCCGATTTGTGTTTTTTGTTTTTGTGACTGGTTTTGGTGCGTTTGTTGTTCATTGTGAGTGGTGAATTGAGAAATTAGGGTTTAGGGTTTTGTTTGTTAATAAAATTAGGGTTTATGAGTTGTGTTGTTGGGGCTGGTGCCTGTCATAGAGTGATGCAAATAAAAAATATGAAGATGGTTATGAAAATGAAGCCCAGTGTTTTTTTTCTTTGATTTTTGGGCTTAGAAACATCATGTATTCGGCTCATTTTTAGGGCCTACATACCATGTTATTTTTTTCGGTTTTTATATTTTAAAACTCGTGTAATACTGAGACCGAACCAAATCGAATTAAATATTCAATTTTGATTTAGATATGGGTTTGGAAAACTAAAAACCAAACCGAAAACCGAATTCACATAAATATATTTCTTTTATAAATTTATATACGAAAAAACTATTAAAAGTCTTTCCAAGTAAAATACTAAGTATAACATTTTTTTTAAGCTTGAAAATTTTTTGGTGTCAAAATCTATATAATTAAATGAAGAAAAACATACTACCTTCGTTACAAAATAAGTGTCCAGTTTGACTTTTCAAACTCAAACTGTTTCAACTTTGACCTTATCTATTTTTGCCAGTGGCGAAGCTTGGATTTTGTAAGTGGGGGATCGGTATCTAATTTTTTTTTTCCTAAGGCTATATTTCAGGTATACCGAAATTTTTGGGGGGTCGAAACCGAATATACCGAAATTTTTCTACACGAAAACTATATACCCCCTACATCGCAAAAAAAATTTCGGGAGGTCGGGCGCCCCCCCCCCCCCCCCCCCCCCCCCCGGCCCCTATGAAGCTTCGCCCCTGATTTTTGCGGGTGTTATATAATACTTGATGCAAAATATATGAATTGATTTGGTTTTAAATGTATTTTTCATTGGATCAAGATAATCTAACGGATCATATACAAATCAATGGCTATCAAGATCTACAGTTGATTGCCAAACATGAACAAATTTAAAAGTGGGCCGCAATTTCACTAGGTCGCGTTTTACTAATTTATTAAATAGATCGCGATTTGTGTCAAAGTTTGCTAAATAGGTTGCGATTTCATTGGGTTGCGTTTTAGTCGGTCGCGATTTACTTTGTTAAACTTTGGTCGCTTTTTATTATAGGAAGCATGCTGAAGATAATATAATCATCAGTTTAGCATCTTATACAATGAATCGATTTTGAAAGATTTTTCTGAATTAGTTTCACGAAGAGAGAAAGTGAGGTTCGTTATGTAAAACGTCGTAAACAATAACTAGACAGTCTAGACTTCTAAAACGAGCATTAATCTGGATGTAATGCATAATATTTCTTGTTAACTCTTTAACGAGTACTCCAATCTCCATACCTTAGTTAATTGCCTGCTTTAAGAGTCAGTTCTTCTAAGCTCCATGTAAACTTACCATGCCATTATATCTTTGTCCACGTCAAAGTAGATGCTATATTCTCACTGATCATGCAAAAGTAGAGTTTCGAAGTAGGAACCCACAGATAATCGTGTTCCAGAAATCCCAATATAATTGAGTAGTTCTGAATCGGGATCATAAGCATAAAGATAAATATCATCGTTATTATCATCAGCAGCTAGAGGTTCGCCACTCTTTCTAAATCCATACACGTCTGTTATCACATCTACTCTTGTGTTGATGGTGTATAGCTTTGTGAACAATTTTGAAACACCATGTTCCATCATCTTCCATATGCTATAAACTTGATCCATACCAAGAGACTCCCAAATCGTATATATTTGAACCACACCGAGAGACTCCCCAATGTTATATATTCTGAGTGTATTGGCTTCTAAACTATCGGGAAGGTTTATTTCGGTAAATTCTTCACCTGTCATATCAAATGACACAATCAAATTCCGCTCATACCACGACTGATATCTATCATCCTCATAATATCCATCTTCCTCATAATATCCATCATCCTCATAAATCGGTTCTTGAGCAAGCCAATACATAAACCTATGTATTGCAACCTGATTGTGTGTAAATGAAATACATTCACGAGGTAATTTATTGGATAGTCTTCTCCAAGAATTTGTGCTTAATGTAAAAACTTCAAATGTAGTGTCCCGTTTAATCGAATCTCGATTATATGGAAGCTTAACTATCTTAGGGTCACAAGTGTCGGGACAAACCCCAAAACCAAAAAAAGCAGAACACACACCACTCATATCAATATTAACAGATTGTCTGATAGTAGGATTCCATATAATAACGTCTTTTGTGCAATCTAAGTATGCATGATAACGATGCAAGAAAAACAAACTTTGAGAGCTAACTATAACTGGTCCCCTGAGTATTTTAACAGACTCTGGGATAGTAAGTGATAACTTGTGTTGAGGGAAAGATTCATCATCTACGATCGAAACATATTTATCATCAGAATATCGGTCAAATGTTTGATAACTTACAAGTAGATGATGTTTATGTTTTTGCTGAGTGTGGTACTCAGCAATGAATTTAGAGATATCAATAAGAGACTTCCAGTGTTTCGAAACCGATTTCAATCGAAGAAGTGATTTGATAGGCAGAATTTTGATGATCTCTTCTTGGATATCCAGTGGTATGTTATCTGACATAATTATTTCGACAATGCTTATTAGTGTTTTATGAGATTTCCATGAAACAGAAGATTATAATGAAACTCGACACTAGTTTTTGGGGTAAAACTTAACCTTTGAAAAGGCAAAATTTAACGGCCCAGTTTTTGGCCCTTTGGGCTATGGATCCATTCATTGTCCAACATATGCGATTGGTTTTGTTTTAGAGAAATTTCAAATCTAGAATTCTAGACCTTTTGATCCTTGTAAGATTTTGTGGGATGCCGTGGATTTGAGTGCCAAGTAATCAAATTTTTACAAGGTTTGACGACTAAAGATACTTGGTCCTCATATTTTGTTACAAGGAGTATGTGCACGGAGAGTCAGTTTCGAGCCAATACCATTGGTCCTCATATTTTGTTGCTTCAAGTTGTTTCTACTTACATCCATGGATACCATCTTAAGCAATAACTGGCACTCGTATATTCTTAACTCTTCATCACGACTTACTCGGCCACCACTGAAATATAATGGTTTTATAGGTTCTAGTTGCGGTTTCAATGCTTAATATAAACATCTATGTTTCTTTCCTGCAAGAGAGCCTGTGTTTTTACCAAAGGCTAACAAGTTGTTTATTTTTCATTAATGTTGAGGGTATAGATTTGTGTGGTGTTGTTTCACCTTGATCATCTTTGCTGAAGTGCAACTGGTGAACACATACACAAGTCTACATGATGCGCGCATATCTTATGGGTTATGATCACGCTTTTTCTGAAAGTTTTGCTTCTTCTTCTTCTTGGTATAATACTTAGAAAGTTTAGCAAAATGTTGTTGATACTTGATACATTAGATACATTAAAATATAACTTGATCATCTAGTGGAGACCATACACAAAATAATATAATCAGCCAAACCAAAATAACTAAAAATGTAAGATATAAAGTCAATCAACTTCGAAAGATTTTTGTGCATAAGTTTCACCAAAATAAAAAGTGATGTTCGTTTTATAAAACATCAAAAACAATAATTAGACTCCTAAAAGGAGCATTAATCTCCATACCTTTCTTAAGCTGCTTCAAACGTCACTTGTTTTAAGCTCCACACTTAGCATGCCATTATCTTTGTCCTCAGTCCATGTCGAAGAAGATACCACCATCTCAGTGATCAAGCAAAAGTAGAGTCTCGATGTAGGAATTCACAGAGAATAAATATCTTCCAGAAATCCCAATATAATTGATGTGTTTTGAGTCAGGATCATAAGCAAAGAGATCCTCTTGATGATCATTTTCCATTACAACTATAGGTTCGCCACTCTTTCTGAATCCATATACGTCTTTTATGGCATCTGTTGTGCTGATGGTGTAGAGTTTGGTGAACGATTTTGAAACACCATGTTCCATCATCTTCCATACACTATGAACTTGTTTCCCAGCCTCTCTTTTAATTTGAGCCACACCAAGAGACCCCCTAATGTTAAATATTCTGAAATTCCTTGGTGGATCGGCTTCTAAACTATCCGGAAGGTTTATTTCAGTAAATTCTTCACTTGTCATATCAAATGACACAATCAAATTCCGCTTATACCTTGACCGATCTTCAAGATATCTCGCTTCACGAGCAAACCAATAAATTAACCTATCTATTGCTACCCCATAATCTGTAAATTTAATACATTCACCAGGTAAATTCTTGGTTAGTCTTCTCCAAGCATTTGTGCTTACTGTAAAAAACTCAAAAAAAGATCCCCAATTTTGATACCATGTAATCTTGACTATCTTAGGGTCACAAGTGTCGGGACAAACCCCAAAACCAAAAGTAAGAATATCTGGTCTTGGCTCACAACACACATCAATATCAACCGATTTTCTAATAATAGGATTCCAAATAATGCCTTTCACAGTTCCTGAGCATACCGGATCATAACAATGCACGAATAACAAGCCTTGAGAGCTAATTATATGTGGTCTGTCAAGCAGTTCAAAAGACGGGGGGACGGTAAGTGAAAACTTGTGTTGAGGGAAAGTATCATCATCTACGATCGAAACATATTTTTCGTCAAAATTATGAGATGATAATCTTACAAGTAGATGATGTCTACGTTTTTGGTGAGTGTGGTACTCAGCAATAAACTTAGAGCTACCGATAAAAGAATTCCATTGTTTCGAAACCAGTCTGAATCGAATCAATGATTTGACAGGAAGACTTTTGATGATTTTTGCTTGGATGTTGAATGGTATGTTGTCTGACATTATTATATCGACATACGATGCTTATTAGGGTTTTATAACGAGAGATATGCATGTAGCAGAAGATTATATAATGAAACTCGACATTAGGTTTTGGGTTAAAACCTTGGAAAAGTCCATATCGTATGGCCCATTTTTTGGCCCTTTGGGTTTGATTGCTATGGATCCATTGATGGTCCAACATATGTAATTGGTTTTGTTTTAGAGGAATTTCTAATATAGACTTTTGATCCTTGTAAGATTTTGTGGGACGCGGTCGATTTGAGTGCCAAGTCCAAACACACCAAGTAATCAAAATTTTATCAGTTTGACATGTAAAGATACTTGGTCCTCATATTTTGTTACAAGGAGTGCGCGGAGAGATATTTTCGAGCTAATACCATTGTGTCACCTAGCTAGATACGTGGCATCCCAACAAGAAATACCTGGACAAAAAGTGATTTGTTTACCAATTAGTTTGGTTTTCTATTTTGTACTAACTTGCTGCGCAAAATTAACAGGGTGAGTTGAGGTTGACCTAATCAACCTGTTAACTATTTGACAATCCATTGGCCTGATCAATCCGTTTAACTTTCACCTTTAAGTAATTCATGATCGCTATAGATTCAGTTTGTTTCTAACAATTTTTTGGTTCCTAAGGTATTTGCCCATAGCACATGATGCATATCTTTTGAACATTATCTGTAAGTCTTGCTTCTTCTTGGTAAAGTACTTAAAAGACGATTTATAACATTGTTGTAGATACACTCGATAAATAATATAACTTGATCATCTATCAGAGACGATACAGAAAATAATCATTACTTTACGAGATAACAAACGAAAGCACACACACATTTTATCTAACTAAATCATAATATTTACAGATTTACTACATGGTCGTCCATCATTGTAAATACAAGTATATGTTATAGAATTCAAAAGGGTATGAAAGATGAGGAACTTCTAACGACATTCCTTCTCAGTTCTCACTGTCAGTAGTCTCCTATTAATCGTTTTTGTACCTTCCTCGTGAGATACCTTAGTTAATTGCCTGCTTTAAGAGTCAGTTCTTCTAAGCTCCATGTAAACTTACCATGCCATTATATCTTTGTCCACGTCAAAGTAGATGCTATATTCTCACTGATCATGCAAAAGTAGAGTTTCGAAGTAGGAACCCACAGATAATCGTGTTCCAGAAATCCCAATATAATTGAGTAGTTCTGAATCGGGATCATAAGCATAAAGATAAATATCATCGTTACTATCATCAGCAGCTATAGGTTTGCCACTCTTTCTAAATCCATACACGTCTGTTATCACATCTACTCTTGTGTTGATGGTGTATAGCTTTGTGAACAATTTTGAAACACCATGTTCCATCATCTTCCATACGCTATAAACTTGATCCATACCAAGAGACTCCCAAATCGTATATATTTGAACCACACCAAGAGACTCCCTAATGTTATATATTCTTAGTGTATTGGCTTCTAAACTATCGGGAAGATTTATTTCTGTAAATTCTTCACTTGTCATATCAAATGACACAATTAAATTCCGCTCATACCACGACTGATATCTATCATCCTCATAATACCCATCATCCTCATAATATCCATCTTCCTCATAATATCCATCATCCTCATAAATCGGTTCTCGAGCAAGCCAAAACATAAACCTATGTATTGCAACCTGATTACTTGTAAATGAAATACACTCACGAGGTAAATTCCTGGATAGTCTTCTCCAAGCATTTGTGCTTAATGTAAAAACTTCAAATGTAGTGTCCCGTTTATATGGAAGCTTGACTATCTTAGGGTCACAAGTGTCGGGACAAACCCCAAAACAAAAAAAAGCCGAACACACACCACTCAAATCAATATTAACAGATTTTCTGATAGTAGGATTCCATATAATAACGTCTTTTGTGCAATCTAAGTATGCATGATAACGATGCAAGAAAAACAAACCTTGAGAGCTAACTATAACTGGTCCCCTGAGTATTTTAACAGACTCCGGGATAGTAAGTGATAACTTGTGTTGAGGGAAAGATTCATCATCTACAATCGAAACATATTTATCATCAGAATATCGGTCAAATGTTTGATAACTTACAAGTAGATGATGTTTATGTTTTTGCTGAGTGTGGTACTCAGCAATGAATTTAGAGCTATCAATAAGAGACTTCCAGTGTTTCGAAACCAATTTGAATCGAAGAAGTGATTTGATAGGCAGAATTTTGATGATCTCTTCTTGGATATCCAGTGGTATGTTGTCTCACATAATTATTTCGAAGATGCTTATTAGGGTTTTATGAGATTTGCATGAAACAGAAGATTATATATAATGAAACTCGACATTAGTTTTTGGGGTAAAACTTAACCTTTGAAAAGGCAAAATTTAACGGCCCAGTTTTTGGCCCTTTGGGCTATGGATCCATTCATTGTCCAACATATGCGATTGGTTTTGTTTTAGAGAAATTTCTAATCTAGAATTCTAGACCTTTTGATCCTCGTAAGATTTTGACGACTAAAGATACTTGGTCCTCATATTTTGTTACAAGGAGTATGTGCACGGAGAGTCAGTTTCGAGCCAATACCATTGGTCCTCACATTTTGTTGCTTCAAGTTGTTTCTACTTACATCCATGGATACCATCTTAAGTAATAACTGGCACTCGTATATTCTTAACTCTTCATCACGACTTACTCGGCCACCACTGAAATATAATGGTTTTATAGGTTCTAGTTGCGGTTTCAATGCTTAATATCAACATCTATGTTTCTTTCCTGCAAGAGAGCCTGTGTTTTACCAAAGGCTAACAAATTGTTTATTTTTCATTAATGTTGAGGGTATAGATTTGTGTGGTGTTGTTTCACCTTGATCATCTTTGCTGAAGTGCAACTGGTGAACACATACACAAGTCTACATGATGCACACATATCTTATGATCACACTTTGTCTATAGTATTATTCTTGCTTCTTCTGGGTACAATACTCAAAGACAGTTCAGCAAAATGTTGTTGATACTTGATACATTAGATACAGCGAGCGGGAAACCCGCGCGTTGCTGCGGGGTTTTTGGATGTTTTTTTTTCCATCCAAGAATTTGTACTCATGCGTAGAAAAACAAAAATTAGAAAGAAACATCACCTTTGCAGCAAACCCTATTCAAACCATAAAATTTTTTACTAGTAGTAATTAACAAAACACGAATATGCAATACGAATACAAAGCATACAATGACAGTTTCATGTTACAACTCTAGTAAAAACTCAAAGCTCTACATTAATTGTGTCTGTATCCCCGGCCATTGGCAGTGTGCTATCTAGCTGCCTAAGACCAGGACCTAAATTCGAAATCCAGTTCAGCCCGAAAAATGACCCATGTCACTCCCACTTCAGCCCCGAAACACACCAGAATTGTAGTTGTAGTTTCTTATGCTAAAGTACTAACTTCCAGCATCCACATTCCAGAATTGTATCTATCTTTATGTTACTAACACCATTAATTGGTTGTTTTAGAAAGGTGTAGAATTGTTACCTCACCTTGAGTTTCTCATGTGTCCTTTTCTACCGCTTTCTGAAGTTCTTTTATTAGATAGATGAATATTTATTTAGTTAATCATAGTTCTAAAAGTTATCATTTGCAAAGTTCACATAACATATATAAAAAGTCAAGACTTTGTAGCTCAAGTTTATTCATTTGTTCATTTAAATACTCATTCATGAGTTGTGGACGTATAGTCTGGACTGGACCCTACATGGGCCAGACCCGGCAGACAGCGGCCCACTCTACGCCTAAACCCTAATCCATGCCCTACAAATATAGGGTTGGGATTCTCTTCTTGACACAATACAACAGGTTATCCTAAACCTAACTCTTATATGCTATATCGCATGGAGACTAACTTGACCGTCGGAGGTGGATCCTGGGGCTACGGCCTCGGGTTCACTCCTAACGGGTTCTCTTTGTTGACAGGTCTACTCAGGGCTCGAGAAGACGACTAACGGCCCAAAGAGAGTCGTTGAATCATTCCGCGCCAGATTATGCATCAACAAGTGGCGCCATCCGTGGGACATGACTACAACAAGTTTCATGCTCTCACATCACCGGAAAGCAACCATCGAGTTCAAAAGCCGGTAACTCTAAAACTGTGTTTTTTTTTTTAAATTCGTTAACAAAACAGTGCACGCTATCTTTTGTTAACAAAACAAATAAAGTCTTAAACTACTTTATATAAATGCTTGCATATACCGTTTTGTTTTAAGATGTCAGCTTACTCAAACAACCTCAACAATATGCAATGATACGTCATATGTATTATCACTTTGTTCTAATATGTTTTGAACAAGCTACTGGTTGCGCATGTCTTTTTTGCGCATGTCTTTTCAAAAGGTAAGATATCTAGTTATACCATATTAACGGGTTCTCTAGTTATACCCAGATATTCCAATATTTTTTGCATGTCTTTTCAAAAGATATGTTATCTTTTAAATATTCATAAGATCTTATGTAAATCTTTTAACTTGGTAAATACGATTTTACCTATAACCGCACTAAATCCGCACGATCGGACCTACTTTATCTTTTCACCGCTAATTAATCCGCGCACATCTTTTAGCCGCGAACAACGCAGTCACGATAAATCTACCCGCGTTAGGCCATGCGTCCGAACATCTTCGCAGATTGGCGCCATGTGAGCACTGTCACGTACAGGCACCACGATGCTAGTCAATCGCCATGAGCGCACGAGACAAAAAGCCGTGGTCATCTGCGATCATCCACAAACGTTAGAGTCTATGCAGTTACGATACATCCATCTGCGTCTGTACGTGCGATTGAAACCATTAGTCGCGGTCATGGTGTGTCCATCCGCGCCATTGGTTTTATTATAATAAAAAAGAAAAAAGATCAATTAATCGCCATGAGCGCATTGCGTTCGTAGATTAGCTACGTGCTACTTTTCTTATATAGTTTGTAAAACCTCACGATAGGTGTAATTCGCACTGCTACTTCTCTTATGTGTTAATTTCATATGCTATGTGCTATATATTGTTTCACGCTAATCTTTTACCTCATTAGGTTTTATATGTTGCGATTCGCGGCATATACTTTTAATATTTGCATTAAGTGTTTTTCAGAATTTGAATAACTAAGTTTAATGCTCCTACACGAGTACCACCATCAAACTTGGGGGGCTACTAGGGTATATAGTACCATTGTTTCCGTACAAGTCACGCAGGCATATTTGGAGACAAATACGTACGTAAGAGGTATTGCAAGCCCGGTACAAAGACGGATTTAAATATTTGCACCATCTTGCCGCAGGGGAGACGTCCTCTGTTAGTTGTAAAGACGAATGTAATGTTCGCGCGCAGCGCGCACCTCTATCGTGAACAGCGCGCATCCTTGTCGCGTACAGCGCGCATCCTTATCGCGCACGGCGCACACTTCTGCCATAGAAGCACGTCTTCTGTCGCACCATGTTGCATCGCTACTGGTACAAAAGGTACGCCCTTACCGAGGATGCAACATACGAGATCCACCTTCACAATTGTGAGACAATCACAATCGCAATCCCAGTGCGCACTGTCGTATTTGGGCTGCGCAGTATAGTCCGTCCTATGAGCACACCTGAGTTGCGCACACATGGGCCATGCCGTCATGGTTGATTGGGCCTACGCGGCCATGAACAGAACTTAAGTCTAGCATAACATAGCCACGCACCATGTCATACTAAACTTGGGGGGCTTGTGGACGTATAGTCTGGACTGGACCCTACATGGGCCAGGCCCGGCACGACAGATAGCGACCCACTCTACGCCTAAACCCTAATCCATGCCCTATAAATATAGGGTTGGGATTCTCTTCTTGACACAATACAACAGGTTATCCTAAACCTAACTCTTATATGCTATATCGCATGGAGACTAACTTGACCGTCGGAGGTGGATCCCGGGGCTATGGCCTCGGGTCCACTCCTAACGGGTTCTCTTTGTTGACAGGTCTACTCAGGGCTCGAGAAGACGACTAACGGTCCAAAGAGAGTCGTTGAATCATTCCGCGCCAGATTATGCATCAACATGAGTATTGTTCTTCTTTTTCAATCCACGATTCTAAACATTCATGTTAGCATTCACTTGCACTGCTGTCTCATTTGCTTTTGAAAAAGAAAAGACTTTTTGGTCGAGAGGTTTCAGATATTAGAAATGAAGTAGAGAATAGAAATTTAGAGAATAGAAATCAGTATAGAATTTTGTACAATTTTATTGTTTAGTAATAATTGAGACTTGACTCGAGAAATGAAAAAAAATAAATAA
This sequence comes from Artemisia argyi, assembly GCA_030686995.1. Lineage (NCBI taxonomy): Eukaryota > Viridiplantae > Streptophyta > Magnoliopsida > Asterales > Asteraceae > Artemisia > Artemisia argyi. The sequence goes on from CM060682.1 coordinate 199,704,274, forward strand.
ATAAATAAATAACATTTTGTCATATGACACATGTATTTGTTTTTTATTTTTTTTTAAATTATTTTTTCTAAATAACAATTATAAAAAATATATATTTAAAAAAAATATTTTTTTTTAAATTATTTTTTTGTTTTATTTTTTTTATTTTATTTAAAAAAAAAACTTATTAACAAAATAAGTTTATCATTAACATTAATAATGATCTTATTAACAAAAATCTACTAAATTTGAATATTCGATGTTCATGATATAACTATGTCTATATATAGTTTTGTTTTACACAAATACAATTATCAAATATTTTGCTTCAATAATCTATACTATCTATATTCTATATATATATATATATATATATATATATATATATATATATATAATAAAAGAAGCTTTTTTTGAAATTATGTCCACCTCATTAAAGCCACGATGGCACTAAAAGCCACGTCACAAATGCCAGGTCATATATTACACTGCCTTCAACTGTATTCTGTTTCAACCTTTATTCGGCCTTTGACTTTCCCAAACTCGCCTTCAATGGCAACCGAAAATCAATCAACCCCTTACCATCTATTCCACCTTATACATATCAAATCGACTATATCAACCATTCAATCTACAATGTTGGACTTTTCACCCTTCTTCAATCACGCCGGAAATTATGCAAGGTTTCCATCTATGATATCTATTAACATCCAATCAAATTGGTACAAGGTATGTTTACAATCATAATATTAATATGAAACGAATTTTTAATTAAAGGTTTACATCTTTCTGGTTACTCATGAAAAGAACTATGAAATTTAGTGAATACTCAATTTGGTCTTTTTCTGGGAACCACATGTTTCATCTTTTTTATTTGGTTGTGTATTGAAAAACGAATTACTTAATTTGATTATTAGTTGATGGTTTTGTGTTTGCTTTAACCTTATTTCGACTCTGTTTACAACCCACTGACCTCTTTGTTCTATTATATTTTGTTTTGTTGATTATATGTACTAATTGTAACTGATGTCGATATGATACTTAAAGAAATTGCTCGAAAAAAGGGTACTTGATGAAGTGTTCACATGTGTTTAATCAAATGCCTCAAAGAGACATGTATCAAATGTTTCATGTAAGGGCCAATTCTTAATAATAATTGCTCATAAATTTAACCTTGTGAGTATACACACCAAATAAATGGTACGTTAACTTAGTCTTCTATCCTTACATGGTTTTATACCCACATGGCCACAAATCAACAATAGAAGTCTACTAATATAGTGATGCAAATTGAATCTGAGTTTAAATACTGAATAATATCAGTTTTCTTGAACTTAAATGCTCAATAAAATCATAACTGAAGTTAAAAGAACTTGAATTATCTAGGAGTCCCAAATACTGAATAATATCATAGTTTAAATACCGAATATGATAATTAACTGAAGTTAAAACTTATGCTTCTGCTTTTATTTGCAGGTTTTCCTAACTTTACTTGAGAAGGGCACGCCATTTACTGCATTGTACCAGATGATTAGTATCTTGAATATAACTTGATGTTCAATGATCTTACATGGTTTGGTTAGTAGATGATCTCCTTACAAGATAAATATAATGTGCACGTTGTATTACATGTTACAACTCTTTAGTTGAATATGTTTTAGCCTTTTAGATGACTTTTAACTCGGTTTGACCCATTTCTTTTAATTAATAATTTTAGCTTAATTTGACATGCTTAACCCATTAGAGATACAACCCAACCGGATTGAGTCCTTTGTATTTGAACCTGTCAAACTTGTATCATATAGAGTTTCTCCTTTATACTGGACAACTTAAGACTATGAACTGAACAACTGAACAAATAAAAAAGAGTCCTAAATGTGTCAGTTGTAAGGTAATCTATTTGCTTCATTGGGAAATGGAGATTGTGTAGCCTCTATATGAGATTAGCCATAATATTGTTTTGAGGGTGAGAATCCACTCTGCTAAGTGCTAAAGATAGCTATAGGTAATATACGCAATTTTCATTTGTTTCGTGATATAAATTATATCTTCCAGTCGAGAGTTGAGAACTACTAATCTGATGTTTAAGAGAGACTTGTGTATAAAATGCTTGTGCATTGACAGTATTAATGAATTAAAACATCATGTTTTTTTTTAATATGAGTTCTACGTCTATACTTTTAGATGTCTATTTGATTTTTTGTTTTTGTTTTCGAATTTTATTTTTTAGTATGAATTTGATGTGTAAATCATGTAGGTTTTAGTGTAGGACTATGCAAAGGTTAAATACAAATTCTAGTGGTGATGTATAATTTTATAATGTTATGACATACTACATAGGCTAATTGATCTCAAAGAACTGTTTACTTAAATTTTATTTTTGAAAAGGTATAAGATGTATTTTTGCAAACCTTTGATTGTCGGACTTTATTTTATTTATCAAATGGTAGAGATAAATTACTTTATGTGATTCCAGGTTATGTCATGTGTTGTCGTAGCAACTATTAAGAAGATCGAGCGTGAATTTGATTGGTGGTATCTCGCTTGTGTAAAATGTAACCATTTTGCCAAACAACAAAGTGTGCCTGAAAAAGATGCGTATTGTGTGGTTGTTAAAAAGATGTTTGTATTCCTGTATACCAACAAGGAGTGCGGTCAAGCTGCAGATGTCGAGTATAAGTAAGTTGTTAACTATATTCAAATTACACGTATGCTCGATGTAACAACCTTACTTATCCGTTTTACATGACATGGAAGGTACAAAATTCCATTGCGAGTGATGGACTCAACTGGATCAGTTTCACTCACTTTGTTTGACAGACAAGCACACCCGATACTTGACAAGAGTGCAACTGAACTTGTGTTGGAATTGAGGAAGGTATGACATAAAACCCAAAGTGTTCAATTTTGTGTTTTCTCAGTTATATATGTATTGGTTTTAACTATTTATTTCATTCACAAAAATTGCTTGAAGGGAGAAATGGACATTCTCTCTCAAGACTTTAACAAACTCTTTGAAAATACTAATGCTTTCAAAGTTGACATAGATACTTATATAATAACAGGAACAAATGTCTGGAATACCTAACCACATATTAGCTCTAAAAGTTGGTGCACCGGTTATGCTTCTTCAAAACATTCATCAAACTGATGGGTTATGCAATTGGACAAGATTAAGGATTCTAAAATTTGGTGAACGTTTTATGGAGGCACAAATACTAACAGGAACAAATGTCGGTCACACTACTATCATTCCTTGGTTGAATCTCAGTCCTTCAGACAAGAGGCTTCCGAATTGAAGATTAATCTTCTAACAATACTTTGAACGTTGTTTGCCATGAAGTGGTAAAAGATTTGATCCGTACAACTAAATAGCTATTTCTGTTTCAGCCCTCTTATACAAACTTATGTTTCACATTATCCGTTTTTCATTTCTTGGTTTATTGTTCTTTTTTAATTTGCACAAACTAAATGTTCTCTTACTTTTTTTTATGAGACTGGAAAATATTGTTTGACAATTAATATTTGTTAGCTTTTTTACTTCGTATTTTCTAACTTTCTATAAGCCACCCGTGTTTTATCACGGGTTTATAGGCTAGTACTAGTTATAAAGTAAAAACAGTTAAAATAAAAAGTTGAGTTTTTTAACAATGGTCAAATGTGAGAGAAAAAATGTTAAAAATTAAAATAAATAAGGAAATGTTGAAATTAAAGTTAATTGTCTAATTTACCCCTTTTAATACCTCTTATACTTTCAAATGAAAACTATAAAAACTAAGTAAGCCGGTAGAAAATTCCTTTGCTATGCACCGGTACAACCGTTTGCAAATTATATTTTGATCTTTTCATGTTTTATTTTGAACGTTATACGAAATACTTATCATAATATCGGATATCGTTAATTGTCTGTCGCTAGAAACTTCTGTTGCTATGCACGGGTACCCGTCTAGTTATAATAAAATAAAAATTAGTCCATCACAACTTGAAACTTCAAAATTGAGATGGCCCGTGTCTTTATTACTGTAGCTCAACCTAATTTTCTCGTGTACCACATAATTCCACTCAAATTATAAAGAAATTAGAGAATTCAAAATACAAATAGAAAGATTCCATGTGACTTTGATATTCTCCGCTTTTTTTTCTTTGGTCTACCAAACAAGAGAAATAAAGGCATTTCTATTTCTCCACCTTTATTTCTGCCTACCAAACACACTCTTAAGAGAATTCAAAACACAAATAGAAAGATTCCCTGGGACTTTGATATTCTCCGCTTTTTTTTTCTTTAGTCTACCAAACAAGAGAAATAAAGGCATTTCAATTTCTCCACCTTTATTTCTCCCTACCAAATACACTTTTAGTGTTACAAAGTTAGCGGGCATTCTCCGAAGCAGTTCATTTCGATCCCCGACTGAGTAGGACAGGAAAGGACATAGGGTGTTATCTATGAAGCATTTCGATAGCCCATTCTTAATCAATTTGAATATTATCTTTCACATGTTGTTAATGGACATCGTTGTCATCTATCATGTTTCCGTGTGTACGTATTGACTAGATCGAGGTGGCAATTCGTCATTTGTAACACGAATAAAAAGGGTTGTGGTTAAGCTAGTCGGGTTTAAATAATTGACAAACTAACTCAATTAATGAACAAGATAGGTTTTGTTCACCTCAAAGTCATCGATGATATTGATATCAATAGGTTCATTATGTCTCAACAATTTCTTTGGTTCCTAAGAAACTGTATGGGCACATAGACACATCAACGTGTAGAGAATGGCTACTTAATTTCACGACATAAGTGTCACTCATCAAAGTGTAGACAAGTGTTAAGTATGAGAAATTGAGAATCAGTATTCTTAATAAATAATCTTGAACCTTGCAAAAGTGAATGTGCTTAGCGTAATTTTCTATTCTGTTAACTAAAAAAATAATCGAACATTACTATATTCCGATTCAAAAGTTGTCATTGAACATAGCAGTCTATAGATTCTTTTTAATCAATCATGTTTTCCTCGTCGACTCGTCATAACTTTACGTAATTTGTTGCTTCAAGTTTTCTGCTTACATCCGTGTATATACCGTCTTAAGCAATAACTAACACTCGTATCTTCTTAACTCTTCATCACGACTTACCCACTAGGCACAGAAATATGATGGTTTTATAGGTTCTGGTTGCGGTTTCAATGCTTAATATCAACATCTATGTTTCTTTTTCATTAATGTTTAGGGTATATAGATTTGTGTGGTGTTGGTTCACCTTGATCATCTTTCCTGAAGTGCAACAGGTGAACACATACACAAGTCTACATAATGCGCACATATCGTATGCTCACATCTGGAATTATTCTTGCTTCTTCTGGGTACAATACTCAAAGACAGTTCAACAAAATGTTGTTGATACTTGATACATTAGATACAATATATAACTTGATCATCTAGTGGAGACCATTCCGAAAATAATATAATCAGCCAAACCAAAATAACTAAAAATGTAAGATATAAAATCAATTGACTTGGAAAGATTATTGTGAATAAGTTTCACCAAAATAAAAAGTGATGTTCGTTATATAAAACGTCGAAAACAATAATTAGACTCCTAAAACAAGCATTAATCGATATGTAACGCATAAAATTTCTTAGTAATTCTGTGACAACCGGCAGTTTAGGGAGCTATTTTAAAACCCGCATTACAACTTAAGTTCGTTTATAATTTTTATTTGAAATTTTCATTTCACAACGAACTTGTAAGACCTATTTTATGGAAATTTTATTTAATGACGTTATGGAATTCGTGAATTATGTTCATAATTCATTTTTGGTTATATGATTGGTGATGTATATTTGAATTCTCACTTGGTACTACGTTGACTTTGGCACTAGGATTACCTAACATAGTTTTATGATTCGTCTTAACGAGTCCGTTATATATTTTAATTAATTACGAGAGGTTCTCGTGTAATATGGAAATTTTAAAATGAGTTCGGGTTCGGGCCACGTGTTTTTACATCTACCCACATTACCCGCTCAACCGTAATAATATCTTTATTATTACTATTATTATTATTATTCTTATTATTATTATTACATTTAAAAAAAAAAAAAAAAAAAAAAAGAAAAGAAAAAGTTAGTATAAGGGTGTGTTTGCCCGGTTTTGACCCACACACACCAACACAAACCCTCACAACTCTCTCTCTCTAACTTATCCCCATTTCCCCTCTTTGAAAACCCTAGCCGCCGAGTACTATTCCAGCCAGCCGCCGCCACACCGCCGGTCACCCAACAAAACCACCACCACCATCTTAACCCTCATCTTCTCCTCTTTCTTTTGAGCTAGAACACGCGCCTATAACCCCGTTATTTCACTTCGAATCACCATCTTCTTCACCACTTTTCGTTGATTCTTGAAGAGTTATCACGGTTTTGAGTTTTTAGTTCGAAGGTGAGCGAGTTTCCACTCGTATTGTAAATAAAATCGTGACCTAGAGTCACGACATGATGAGATCCGAATGGGGTTTTAATTAAAAACGAGTATTACAAATGGATCTTGGATGGAAAAACGTTTTCTTGATAGTTTGGTATCCGGGTTTGGTTTATCTTCGTCGGGTCGAGGTGTACCCGAGGGTGTAACCCTCGGTTTGTGCTTGTTCTTTCGGCTATTCGAGCTTGTTGATCTTGGTGTTCGAATGAGGTGTTTGGAACCTCATTTATGTTATTTGACCGATTATTGATGGTCATGGTTAACCATGGTTGTCGATGGTTTCTTGGCCGACCACCCATGTGGGTCGTGTAGTTTGATGGCTCGATGCCATCTTGAATCGACTCTTGTGAGTCGCGGCCTCTCGGCCATATATGGTTATTGAAGCCGAGACCCAAGTGGTCGAATGGCTAGTTGGAGTGTGGCTCTTGGAGCTTATTTTGATGACTTGAGGTTGTTGATTCGAGTCCTCGCGACTCGTGGTTTTGAGCCGTGACTCAAGTGAGTCGAGGGCTCGGGTTTGGCTTGGTAAACCGACCCAAACATTAACATGGTTAATGTTATATTTGTTTTTGTGATAATTGTGATCTAAGTGTTATATTATTATTGGTTATAATTGTCGTTGGTATATATTGTTGTGGTAATTATTTCTCGGCCGAATACTTTGGGTCGAATTGGATTGGTTATTGGTTATGGTTTTGGTAATTGAGAAGTTGTTGGCGATTGGTAAATGTGATATGAGGACCGGTTATGAGACGGTCGATAGATGACGGAGATAGGTTAGTCGGGTACCATAGTCGGACCTTATTGTTGTAGCCCGTGGTTGAGATTGTGATTTGGACGGAGATTTATTATTTATGACTTTGGTTTATTATTGGACTTGGACAATGAGCCGAGAGTCATGACTCGGACATATGACCATTTCGTGTAACTCAATAAATATTAAAAGTGAAACGAGAATAATAAAACTCGTAATAATAATTATTAATAATATGAACGTTTATACGAAAGTATATACGTGAATAACGTATATATAACTATATAAACGCGTATATTAATAATAATAATAATCATGAGTCGTATTATAAATAATACGATTAGATATATATTAGGCTACGAGCGTGGCGTAATATTATTAAACGTATTGTTATTATAAAAATAATGTTATATAACGGGAAACTCCCGACAATTATGAAACATTAATAAAAATGTCGTTTTGGACATATAACGGATAAACTTATTGAGTTAGGCAAAATTGTTGTCACTCGGGTCCAGGTAAGCTATTATTTGCGACGTTCGTGTTGTCACGGATATATGACGACTAATATCGACGTTTTCTATAAGTAAATAACCACTTAACCGTAAGGTTGAGTCGGGTTGTTTGGTTATATGAAACGAATATATTAGTGGGCATCGTATCCTACGACGCCCATAGGTTGTAGTATATGTAAAGGGTAATAGATTGCGAGTGTATATATCGGGAAATCTGGCCAATTTGACGATATATACGCGGAATTTATTAAACTGAGATATATACTATATAGTAATTATGTGCTATGTGCTTTATATGTGCTTTAGATTGGGTGTAATCTTGGAACGGTATATTACGTAAATAAATATGAGGATTATCAAATCGACGGATTTGGTAAACTTTGGCGATTTATTTAAATGATATATTGGACTAATATTAGATCTATAGTTTATTATATCTTCTACATGTGATCTTGTTGGTTTGTTTTGAGTCGACCCACCACCCGTATGGATACCAAACGAAAATACACCAAACTAATACGAAATGGATTTTCGGTAATAAAACGGATTCTCGTCCGGGTTTGGGAATATTATATATTGGAGGAAATGATTTCTGAAAGAGTTAATATTGTTAGGTCGTGCCAAGTCCGTAGTTGCTGTTTCGTGAGTTATCATACATCTTATTGCTACCTACCTCGTCTTGCTATTTTTACTGGACTTGAGGTGAGTCATAGCCCCACTTTTTACTCTTGAACTATGTTTTCAACGATTGGGGTGAGAAACGTGCAAATTATTTTACGTGGACTATTATCGCTTTTATATGCTTTCTAAACTTGCTATGCGTATGGACTAGGATCTATTGTCAGCTTTAGTCACACATGTCGTGTGTACTATTCAAGGTTGGCTTATTTGGTTATTGGTGGATTGTCAGCTTTAGTCACATATATGTTGTGTGTACTATTCAAGGTTGGCTTATTTGGTTATTTGGAATTGTCAGCTTTAGTCACATATATGTTGTGTGTACTATTCAAGGTTGACTTATTTAGATACTATAGTGTGCACCTATAGGTTATTAATACTTCAGAGGTTATCCGAGTATTTATTGGTATTGCGGGGGTTACCCGAATATCTATGTTGTTACGGAAGGGTATCCGTATGTTTTGGTTATTGCGGAAGGGTTTCCGTGTGTTATGTTGAGAGCGGAGGGTATCCGCAGGCTTTTAGCGAATCCTTAGTCTAGCTAGCAAGCGTTTTGCGTATATGTCCACTATATTATTAGTTGAATTTAAACCTATGATCTCACCAGCGAAAGCTGACTTTTAGCACGTTTTCTCAGGTAATTAAGTGTTGAGGTGCATGCTTGGATTGGAAGGTTCGGCTGAGGCACACGGTTATGGATCTATATTTTCTGAACTCTGATAATTAAATTTGGACCTATTGTTATTTATTTTGGGCCTGACTCTGAATGATGTTGGATAAATGTAAACCTTAAAACCCCGTTTTGGTTGTGTTTTTACTATGTTTACTTTATCTCGTTCTATATTGTCTTGTGTCAGATACCAATCCCCGTAGCACCCCGAAAGCTTGTTGAGTCTTCCGCTGTATCAAATTTTGGGGGTGTTACAAATTCCCTAACTAATCTAAACTATACTTGCACTTCAATCTCAATACCTTACTTAAGCTGCTTCAAACGTCACTTGTTTCAAGCTCCACACTTAGCATGCCATTATCTTTGTCCTCAGTCCATGTGGAAGTAGATACCACCATCTCAGTGATCAAGCAAAAGTAGAGTCTCGATGTAGGAATTAACAGAGTAATAACCTCGTGTTCCAGGTATCGCGATATAATTGATGTGATTTGAATCGGGATCATAAGCAAAAAGATCTATCTGATCAGGATTATTTTCCGTTTCAGCTATAGGTTCGCCACTCTTTCTAAATCCATGTATGTTTTTTATCACATGTGTTGTGTTGATGGTGTATAGCTCTGTGAACGAGTTTGAAACACCATGTTCCATCATCTTCCATACACTATAAATTTGTTTCTCGGCCTCTCTTTTAATTTGAACCACACCAAGAGACTCCCTAATGTTATATATTCTGATTTGACTGGCTTGTAAACTACCGGGAAGGTTTATTTCTGTAAATTCTTCACTTGTCATATCAAATGACACAATCAAATTCCGCTCATACCACGACTGATATACATCATCCTCATAATATCCATCTTCCTCGTAATATCCATCTTCCTCATCATATCCATCTTCCTCATAATATCCATCTTCCTCATCATATACATCATCCTCATAATATCCATCTTCCTCATCATATCCATGATCCTCGTTAACCGGTTCATAAGCAAGCCAATACATAAACCTGTCTATTGCTACCTGATTGCGGTGTTCAAATGAAATACATTCACGAGGTAGATTCTTGGATAGTCTTCTCCAAGCATTTGTACTTAATGTAAAAACCTCAAATCCAGTGTCCCGGTTATTCGAATATCGATTATATGGAAACCTGACTATCTTAGGGTAAAAAGTGTCGGGACAAACCCCAAAACCAAAAAAATCAGGAGAATGCCCACCATACGTATCAATATGAACCGATTTTCTAATACTAGGATTCCAAATAAGGGAATTCCAGGTTGCTGAACATCTATCATAACCATGCACGAATAACAAACCTTGAGAGGTAACTATTTCTGTTTGGTGAAGTAGTTTAAGAGACGTGGGGACATTAATTGAAAACTTGTGTTGAGGGAAAGTATCATCATATAGGATTGAAACAAATTTTCTGTCAGAGTATCCAAATTCTTTATAACTTACAAGAAGATGATGTATGCGTTTTTGATGAGTGTTGTACTCAGCAATAAACTTAGGGCTATCGATAAGTGACTTCCATTTTTTCGAAGTCAATCTGAATCGAAGAAGTGACTTGATAGGAAGATTTTTGATGATTTCTTCTTGGATACCGTATGGTATCTTCTCCAAATACGCCTCCCCTGCCGTCTCCTCAACATCCTCAACTGCCACGTCAGCAAGGGCTTTTTCATCGTATGAAGGTTTGTTGTTTTGCTTCCTGCGATATTTGTCGCTGGAAAAAAACGGGTCCGGTTTATCCGATTTGTGTTTTTTGTTTTTGTGACTGGTTTTGGTGCGTTTGTTGTTCATTGTGAGTGGTGGTGAATTGAAAAATTAGGGTTTAGGGTTTTGTTTGTTAATAAAATTAGGGTTTATGAGTTGTGTTGTTGGGGCTGGTGCCTGTCATAGAGTGATGCAAATAAAAAATATGAAGATGGTTATGAAAATGAAGCCCAGTGTTTTTTTTCTTTGATTTTTGGGCTTAGAAACATCATGTGTTCGGCTCATTTTGAGGGCCTACATACCATGTTATTTTTTTCGGTTTTTATATTTTAAAATTCGTGTAATACTAAGACCGAACCAATATGGGTTTGGAAAACTAAAAACCAAACCGAAAACCGAATTCACATAAATATATTTCTTTTATAAATTTATATACGAAAAAACTATTAAAAGTCTTTCCAAGTAAAATACTAAGTATTACATTTTTTTTAAGCTTGAAAATTTTTTGGTGTCAAAATCTATATAATTAAATGAAGAAAAACATACTACCTTCGTTACAAAATAAGTGTTCAGTTTGACTTTTCAGACTCAAACTCTTTCAACTTTGTTCTTATTTATTTTTGCGGGTGTTATATAATACTTGATGCAAAATATATGAATTGATTTGGTTTTAAGTGTATTTTTCATTGGATCAAGATAATCTAACGGATCATATACAAATCAATGGCTATCAAGATCTACAGTTGATTGCCAAACATGAACAAATTTAAAAGTGGGCCGCAATTTCACTAGGTCGCGTTTTACTAATTTATTAAATAGATCGCGATTTGTGTCAAAGTTTGCTAAATAGGTCGCGATTTCATTGGGTCGCGATTTACTCGGTCGCGATTTACTTTGTTAAACTTTGGTTGCTTTTTATTATAGGAAGCATACTGAAAATAATATAATCATCAGTTTAGCATCTTATACAATATAAATGGAAGCATATTATAAGAGTAGAGTAACAAGCTTTCAGCTAAATCAAAATCAGATATAAAATGAATCGATTTTGAAAGATTTTTGTGAATTAGTTAATTTCACGAAAAGAGAAAGTGAGGTTCATTATGTAAAACGTCGTAAACAATAACTAGACAGTCTAGACTTCTAAAACGAGCATTAATCTGTATGTAATGCATAAAATTTATTGTTAACTCTTTAACGAGCACTCCAATCTCCATACCTTAGTTAATTGCCTGCTTTAAGAGTCAGTTCTTCTAATTAAGCTCCATGTAAACTTACCATGCCATTATATCTTTGTCCACGTCAAAGTAGATGCTATATTCTCACTGATCATGCAAAAGTAGAGTTTCGAAGTTGGAACCCACAGATAATCGTGTTCCATAAATCCCAATATAATTGAGTAGTTCTGAATCGGGATCATAAGCATAAAGATAAATATCATCGTTATTATCATCAGCAGCTATAGGTTCGCCACTCTTTCTAAATCCGTACACGTCTGTTATCACATCTACTCTTGTGTTGATGGTGTATAGCTTTGTGAACAATTTTGAAACACCATGTTCCATCATCTTCCATACGCTATAAACTTGATCCATACCAAGAGACTCCCAAATCTTATATATTTGAACCACGCCGAGAGACTCCCCAATGTTATATATTCTGAGTGTATTGGCTTCTAAACTATCGGGAAGGTTTATTTCGGTAAATTCTTCACTTGTCATATCAAATGACACAATCAAATTCCGCTCATACCACGACTGATATCTATCATCCTCATAATATCCATCTTCCTCATAATATCCATCATCCTCATAAATCGGTTCTTGAGCAAGCCAATACATAAACCTATGTATTGCAACCTGATTGTGTGTAAATGAAATACATTCACGAGGTAATTTATTGGATAGTCTTCTCCAAGAATTTGTGCTTAATGTAAAAACTTCAAATGTAGTGTCCCGTTTAATCGAATCTCGATTATATGGAAGCTTAACTATCTTAGGGTCACAAGTGTCGGGACAAACCCCAAAACCAAAAAAAGCAGAACACACACCACTCATATCAATATTAACAGATTGTCTGATAGTAGGATTCCATATAATAACGTCTTTTGTGCAATCTAAGTATGCATGATAACGATGCAAGAAAAACAAACTTTGAGAGCTAACTATAACTGGTCCCCTGAGTATTTTAACAGACTCCGGGATAGTAAGTGATAACTTGTGTTGAGGGAAAGATTCATCATCTACGATCGAAACATATTTATCATCAGAATATCGGTCAAATGTTTGATAACTTACAAGTAGATGATGTTTATGTTTTTGCTGAGTGTGGTACTCAGCAATGAATTTAGAGATATCAATAAGAGACTTCCAGTGTTTCGAAACCGATTTCAATCGAAGAAGTGATTTGATAGGCAGAATTTTGATGATCTCTTCTTGGATATCCAGTGGTATGTTATCTGACATAATTATTTCGACAATGCTTATTAGGGTTTTATGAGATTTCCATGAAACAGAAGATTATAATGAAACTCGACACTAGTTTTTGGGGTAAAACTTAACCTTTGAAAAGGCAAAATTTAACGGCCCAGTTTTTGGCCCTTTGGGCTATGGATCCATTCATTGTCCAACATATGCGATTGGTTTTGTTTTAGAGAAATTTCTAATCTAGAATTCTAGACCTTTTGATCCTTGTAAGATTTTGTGGGATGCCGTGGATTTGAGTGCCAAGTAATCAAATTTTTACAAGGTTTGACGACTAACGATACTTGGTCCTCATATTTTGTTACAAGGAGTATGTGCACGGAGAGTCAGTTTCGAGCCAATACCATTGGTCCTCATATTTTGTTGCTTCAAGTTGTTTCTACTTACATCCATGGATACCATCTTAAGCAATAACTGGCACTCGTATATTCTTAACTCTTCATCACGACTTACTCGGCCACCACTGAAATATAATGGTTTTATAGGTTCTAGTTGCGGTTTCAATGCTTAATATAAACATCTATGTTTCTTTCCTGCAAGAGAGCCTGTGTTTTTACCAAAGGCTAACAAGTTGTTTATTTTTCATTAATATTGAGGGTATAGATTTGTGTGGTGTTGTTTCACCTTGATCATCTTTGCTGAAGTGCAACTGGTGAACACATACACAAGTCTACATGATGCGCGCATATCTTATGGGTTATGATCACGCTTTTTCTGAAAGTTTTGCTTCTTCTTCTTCTTGGTATAATACTTAGAAAGTTTAGCAAAATGTTGTTGATACTTGATACATTAGATACATTAAAATATAACTTGATCATCTAGTGGAGACCATACACAAAATAATATAATCAGCCAAACCTAAATAACTAAAAATGTAAGATATAAAATCAATCAACTTCGAAAGATTTTTGTGCATAAGTTTCACCAAAATAAAAAGTGATGTTCGTTATATAAAACATCAAAAACAATAATTAGACTCCTAAAAGGAGCATTAATCTCCATACCTTTCTTAAGCTGCTTCAAACGTCACTTGTTTTAAGCTCCACACTTAGCATGCCATTATCTTTGTCCTTAGTCCATGTCGAAGAAGATACCACCATCTCAGTGATCAAGCAAAAGTAGAGTCTCGATGTAGGAATTCACAGAGATTAAATATCTTCCAGAAATCCCAATATAATTGATGTGTTTTGAGTCAGGATCATAAGCAAAGAGATCCTCTTGATGATCATTTTCCATTACAACTATAGGTTCGCCACTCTTTCTGAATCCATATACGTCTTGTATGGCATCTGTTGTGCTGATGGTGTAGAGTTTGGTGAACGATTTTGAAACACCATGTTCCATCATCTTCCATACACTATGAACTTGTTTCCCAGCCTCTCTTTTAATTTGAGCCACACCAAGAGACTCCCTAATGTTAAATATTCTGAAATTCCTTGGTGGATCGGCTTCTAAACTATCGGGAAGGTTTATTTCAGTAAATTCTTCACTTGTCATATCAAATGACACAATCAAATTCCGCTTATACCTTGACCGATCTTCAAGATATCTCGCTTCACGAGCAAACCAATAAATAAACCTATCTATTGCTACCCCATAATCTGTAAATTTAATACATTCACCAGGTAAATTCTTGGTTAGTCTTCTCCAAGCATTTGTGCTTACTGTAAAAAACTCAAAAAAAGATCCCCAATTTTGATACCATGTAATCTTGACTATCTTAGGGTCACAAGTGTCGGGACAAACCCCAAAACCAAAAGTAAGAATATCTGGTCTTGGCTCACAACACACATCAATATCAACCGATTTTCTAATAATAGGATTCCAAATAATGCCTTTCACAGTTCCTGAGCATACCGGATCATAACAATGCACGAATAACAAGCCTTGAGAGCTAATTATATGAGGTCTGTCAAGCAGTTCAAAAGACGGGGGGACGGTAAGTGAAAACTTGTGTTGAGGGAAAGTATCATCATCTACGATCGAAACATATTTTTCGTCAAAATTATGAGATGATAATCTTACAAGTAGATGATGTCTATGTTTTTGGTGAGTGTGGTACTCAGCAATAAACTTAGAGCTACCGATAAAAGAATTCCATTGTTTCGAAACCAGTCTGAATCGAATCAATGATTTGACAGGAAGACTTTTGATGATTTTTGCTTGGATGTTGAATGGTATGTTGTCTGACATTATTATATCGACATACGATGCTTATTAGGGTTTTATAACGAGAGATATGCATGTAGCAGAAGATTATATAATGAAACTCGACATTAGGTTTTGGGTTAAAACCTTGGAAAAGTCCATATCGTATGGCCCATTTTTTGGCCCTTTGGGTTTGATATGCTATGGATCCATTGATGGTCCAACATATGTAATTGGTTTTGTTTTAGAGGAATTTCTAATATAGACTTTTGATCCTTTTGTGGGATGCGGTCGATTTGAGTGCCAAGTCCAAACACACCAAGTAATCAAAATTTTATCAGTTTGACATATAAAGATACTTGGTCCTCATATTTTGTTACAAGGAGTGCGCGGAGAGATATTTTCGAGCTAATACCATTGTGTCACCTAGCTAGATACGTGGCATCCCAACAAGAAATACCTGGACAAAAAGTGGTTTGTTTACCAATTAGTTTGGTTTTCTATTTTGTACTAACTTGCTGCGCAAAATTAACAGGGTGAGTTGAGGTTGACCTAATAAACCTGTTAACTATTTGACAATCCATTGGCCTGATCAATCCGTTTAACTTTCACCTTTAAGTAATTCATGATCGCTATAGATTCAGTTTGTTTCTAACAATTTTTTGGTTCCTAAGGTATTTGCCCATAGCACATGATGCATATCTTTTGAACATTATCTGTAAGTCTTGCTTCTTCTTGGTAAAGTACTTAAAAGACGATTTATAACATTGTTGTAGATACACTCGATAAATAATATAACTTGATCATCTATCAGAGACGATACAGAAAATAATCATTACTTTACGAGATAACAAACGAAAGCACACACACATTTTATCAAACTAAATCATACTCCGTAATATTTACAGATTTACTACATGGTCGTCCATCATTGTAAATACAAGTATATGTTATAGAATTCAAAAGGGTATGAAAGATGAGGAACTTCTAACGACATTCCTTCTCAGTTCTCACTGTCAGTAGTCTCCTATTAATCGTTTTTGTACCTTCCTCGTGAGATACCTTAGTTAATTGCCTGCTTTAAGAGTCAGTTCTTCTAAGCTCCATGTAAACTTACCATGCCATTATATCTTTGTCCACGTCAAAGTAGATGTTATATTCTCACTGATCATGCAAAAGTAGAGTTTCGAAGTAGGAACCCACAGATAATCGTGTTCCAGAAATCCCAATATAATTGAGTAGTTCTGAATCGGGATCATAAGCATAAAGATAAATATCATCGTTACTATCATCAGCAGCTATAGGTTTTGACGACTAAAGATACTTGGTCCTCATATTTTGTTACAAGGAGTATGTGCACGGAGAGTCAGTTTCGAGCCAATACCATTGGTCCTCACATTTTGTTGCTTCAAGTTGTTTTTACTTACATCCATGGATACCATCTTAAGTAATAACTGGCACTCGTATATTCTTAACTCTTCATCACGACTTACTCGGCCACCACTGAAATATAATGGTTTTATAGGTTCTAGTTGCGGTTTCAATGCTTAATATCAACATCTATGTTTCTTTCCTGCAAGAGAGCCTGTGTTTTACCAAAGGCTAACAAATTGTTTATTTTTCATTAATGTTGAGGGTATAGATTTGTGTGGTGTTGTTTCACCTTGATCATCTTTGCTGAAGTGCAACTGGTGAACACATACACAAGTCTACATGATGCACACATATCTTATGATCACACTTTGTCTATAGTATTATTCTTGCTTCTTCTGGGTACAATACTCAAAGACAGTTCAGCAAAATGTTGTTGATACTTGATACATTAGATACAGCGAGCGGGAAACCCGCGCGTTGCTGCGGGGTTTTTGGATGTTTTTTTTTCCATCCAAGAATTTGTACTCATGCGTAGAAAAACAAAAATTAGAAAGAAACATCACCTTTGCAGCAAACCCTATTCAAACCATAAAATTTTTTAGTAATTAACAAAACACGAATATGCAATACGAATACAAAGCATACAATGACAGTTTCATGTTACAACTCTAGTAAAAACTCAAAGCTCTACATTAATTGTGTCTGTATCCCCGGCCATTGGCAGTGTGCTATCTAGCTGCCTAAGACCAGGACCTAAATTCGAAATCCAGTTCAGCCCGAAAAATGACCCATGTCACTCCCACTTCAGCCCCGAAACACACCAGAATTGTAGTTGTAGTTTCTTATGCTAAAGTACTAACTTCCAGCATCCACATTCCAGAATTGTATCTATCTTTATGTTACTAACACCATTAATTGGTTGTTTTAGAAAGGTGTAGAATTGTTACCTCACCTTGAGTTTCTCATGTGTCCTTTTCTACCGCTTTCTGAAGTTCTTTTATTAGATAGATGAATATTTATTTAGTTAATCATAGTTCTAAAAGTTATCATTTGCAAAGTTCACATAACATATATAAAAAGTCAAGACTTTGTAGCTCAAGTTTATTCATTTGTTCATTTAAATACTCATTCATGAGTTGTGGACGTATAGTCTGGACTGGACCCTACATGGGCCAGACCCGGCAGACAGCGGCCCACTCTACGCCTAAACCCTAATCCATGCCCTACAAATATAGGGTTGGGATTCTCTTCTTGACACAATACAACAGGTTATCCTAAACCTAACTCTTATATGCTATATCGCATGGAGACTAACTTGACCGTCGGAGGTGGATCCTGGGGCTACGGCCTCGGGTTCACTCCTAACGGGTTCTCTTTGTTGACAGGTCTACTCAGGGCTCGAGAAGACGACTAACGGCCCAAAGAGAGTCGTTGAATCATTCCGCGCCAGATTATGCATCAACAAGTGGCGCCATCCGTGGGACATGACTACAACAAGTTTCATGCTCTCACATCACCGGAAAGCAACCATCGAGTTCAAAAGCCGGTAACTCTAAAACTGTGTTTTTTTTTTTTTAAATTCGTTAACAAAACAGTGCACGCTATCTTTTGTTAACAAAACAAATAAAGTCTTAAACTACTTTATATAAATGCTTGCATATACCGTTTTGTTTTAAGATGTCAGCTTACTCAAACAACCTCAACAATATGCAATGATACGTCATATGTATTATCACTTTGTTCTAATATGTTTTGAACAAGCTACTGGTTGCGCATGTCTTTTTTGCGCATGTCTTTTCAAAAGGTAAGATATCTAGTTATACCATATTAACGGGTTCTCTAGTTATACCCAGATATTCCAATATTTTTTGCATGTCTTTTTAAAAGATATGTTATCTTTTAAATATTCATAAGATCTTATGTAAATCTTTTAACTTGGTAAATACAATTTTACCTATAACCGCACTAAATCCGCACGATCGGACCTACTTTATCTTTTCACCGCTAATTAATCCGCGCACATCTTTTAGCCGCGAACAACGCAGTCACGATAAATCTACCCGCGTTAGGCCATGCGTCCGAACATCTTCGCAGATTGGCGCCATGTGAGCACTGTCACGTACAGGCACCACGATGCTAGTCAATCGCCATGAGCGCACGAGACAAAAAGCCGTGGTCATCTGCGATCATCCACAAACGTTAGAGTCTATGCAGTCACGATACATCCATCTGCGTCTGTACGTGCGATTGAAACCATTAGTCGCGGTCATGGTGTGTCCATCCGCGCCATTGGTTTTATTATAATAAAAAAGAAAAAAGATCAATTAATCGCCATGAGCGCATTGCGTTCGTAGATTAGCTACGTGCTACTTTTCTTATATAGTTTGTAAAACCTCACGATAGGTGTAATTCGCACTGCTACTTCTCTTATGTGTTAATTTCATATGCTATGTGCTATATATTGTTTCACGCTAATCTTTTACCTCATTAGGTTTTATATGTTGCGATTCGCGGCATATACTTTTAATATTTGCATTAAGTGTTTTTCAGGATTTGAATAACTAAGTTTAATGCTCCTACACGAGTAGCACCATCAAACTTGGGGGGCTACTAGGGTATATAGTACCATTGTTTCCGTACAAGTCACGCAGGCATATTTGGAGACAAATACATACGTAAGAGGTATTGCAAGCCCGGTACAAAGACGGATTTAAATATTTGCACCATCTTGCCGCAGGGGAGACGTCCTCTGTTGGTTGTAAAGACGAATGTAATGTTCGCGCGCAGCGCGCACCTCTGTCGTGAACAACGCGCATCCTTGTCGCGTACAGCGCGCATCCTTATCGCGCACGGCGCACACTTCTGCCATAGAAGCACGTCTTCTGTCGCACCATGTTGCATCGCTACTGGTACAAAAGGTACGCCCTTACCGAGGATGCAACATACGAGATCCACCTTCACAATTGTGAGACAATCACAATCGCAATCCCAGTGCGCACTGTCGTATTTGGGCTGCGCAGTATAGTCCGTCCTATGAGCACACCTGAGTTGCGCACACATGGGCCATGCCGTCATGGTTGATTGGGCCTACGCGGCCATGAACAGAACTTAAGTCTAGCATAACATAGCCACGCACCATGTCATACTAAACTTGGGGGGCTTGTGGACGTATAGTCTGGACTGGACCCTACATGGGCCAGGCCCGGCACGGCAGACAGCGGCCCACTCTACGCCTAAACCCTAATCCATGCCCTATAAATATAGGGTTGGGATTCTCTTCTTGACACAATACAACAGGTTATCCTAAACCTAACTCTTATATGCTATATCGCATGGAGACTAACTTGACCGTCGGAGGTGGATCCCGGGGCTATGGCCTCGGGTCCACTCCTAACGGGTTCTCTTTGTTGACAGGTCTACTCAGGGCTCGAGAAGACGACTAACGGCCCAAAGAGAGTCGTTGAATCATTTCGCGCCAGATTATGCATCAACATGAGTATTGTTCTTCTTTTTCAATCCACGATTCTAAACATTCATGTTAGCATTTGTAACAATTCGCAATTTCAGGTTAATTACCATTCCCGGAAAATTTCACTATTCACTTTTACTATTCATTTTTTTTCCCGAAACTTTCCCGAAAGTTGATTTTTATTTGATTTTATCGAGTGATAAATCATTTCCATGGCAAATTAAAAGTTTGACATTCATAAGCTCATTTTCGTGAAAGTTATTAAGGAATTACACGTTTTAGGGTAAAACGTCAATCAGAAATTCTACGCACAAGGAAATTCAACCCCGTCAGGTGACCCCACATCGGAAAAATGTTTGACACACTCATGATTTATTTGAGAATTAATCGTGACTGAGAAAAACATGACCAAAAACTTCCCAGCAGGTCACCCATGCCTGTACTACTCTCGCATGAGCACGCTTAACCATTTGGGCGATTAACCGTGAGACCACAAAACGCGTTTCTAAGACTTTTTGAGTTTTCAACTTATTATAAAAAGTCAACATATTTTTCCCTCCTCCATTGACCAAAAATCATCCCTTGATGTTATAAGTCATTCCTTGATTTTTAGGCTTACGGTTTGATGTCTAAAAGACATTTAATACCAACCGACACTAGACTGAGCCCAGTCTAGACATTATAAGTCATTTTAAATCATTTTTATAACATTAGAAAAGTAACATTTTACTTTTCTCAATTTTACGCAATATTCAGCGTTTTACGCGAATTACGCGTTTTAGACCCGTGTTTCCAGTTTTTAGCAGGGTTTTACACCCAAATGGAACCTACCACTCATTTTATATTTTATTATGGAACTTATTGACATGTTTATCAATACTTTCAAATTCCATAATTTTACGACACCCGGTTTTACGTTTTGAGGCTTAATCATTTACGGTTAGCTTTTTACGGAGTCAAAATGCACAAACTAAGCAAGATAACACCAAGACTCATCATCTAGTCATCTTATCCATGCCAAACCGCCATTTAGGGGGGGGAGTCACCTTGGTGTGGCTTGATCTTGTCCATTGATTCTTTAGATCATTACAAGTGTCTAAATTAACCATGGTTAAACTCTAACCCAATATATGGTTAACTATTTTTCCTACCCTATAAATACCAAGCTAAACACATGATATTTCTTGCACCACACCTTCTTATAACCTTCAAGTCCTAAAACCTAAGGCACTTTTCTTATATTTTGTAAGAAAGTTAACTAGTTTTTGAAAGAAAACTAGTGTTTGATCTTTATTCTTGGAAATTTTCTAAGAAAAGTTGTTATAACTTTAAAGTCTCCAAAAAGACGTCGTTATAATCTTCAAATAGCTTTGGACTTCAAGAAGGCGTCGTTATAATCTTCAAATAACCTCGGTTTATCATAGATTGCAAAGGGTGAAGCTAAAAGTCTATCAATGTCCTATCCTTACATGTTAACTTCCTTTCATCTTTGAAAGCCAAAAGTTGTAAGCCAAACCCTAACATGCTTCTTGTTGAATAATTATGTTCATGTTATTTACATATTATTCATGCTATATTATGTCTTGTATGCATGTCCATGATGTATAAAAGTGAGTAAAACAAGTATTGATACATATATGTAACTTATGTTATTCAAACAAGTAAACTAGTGACTTTCTTGGAAAACCACGACCAAAATGGTAAAATTTTGATATTGGATCATTACATATTATAGTAGAGGACTTAACAAGGAAACCATAGCAATTTGAACCACCTAAAACGAGTATACGAGTCAAAAGTTATGGCGATTTGAAATTACCAAAGATTTCCGGCAAAACTGCCAAATAGCTTCCTGATCAAATTTGGGTTTTGAAAGTCCCACTTCTGGTCCGATTCATCAAAAAGTTAAAACACGAAAGTTGTCCGAAACGACGTTTTCGTTCAGGAACAAAGAAGCTCGAGACCTAAAAACGCTTTCCGAGTGATAAAATTCTTCAAATTCTAAACAGCCCATTTTTAGACCAAAGTCACTAGATTATGGTTATACTTTAAATGGAACAAGAGGTCTTATGACCTATAATCAAGACCACAACCATGGCTAGAGCCAAGGTTGAGTCTCAAGACCATGGAACAATGACCAAAGGTCATGGCTAGATCATGACGAAATGACCAAGTAAACTTACATAGGCGTAAACATGAAACAAGAGTTGGCGATAACTTGAACATACAATTTGGATCTACTTCACTTAAAAGGAAACCATGAGATTTTACCAAGAGAAAATGGTCATTCTAGACTTATGAAACTACCCCTAATAACAATCTTCATGTACAAATAAACTTTCCTAAGTTTATTCAAATATCGGACATGTAACCTTTCGGATCAAAACTTATATCTATATATTTCATCAACTACTACAATAGTAGGGAGCCTCATGTGAGGAGTTCATTATGTAAGCCGTCGAGTTGAGTTGTGGATTTACGAGTTAAAGTGTCCTGGCTCCTCGAACGCTTACTAACATGACTTCTGAATTATGTCGGCCCGAACGGTAGTGAATGATATACAAAACATACATGTTTCATGAATCATTTCCTTCAAAGACTTACATTATACATCATACCACATCATGGACTAAATGCAAGATATATATATATATAGGCACTACTTCATGTTCTTTACTCCGATCCTAAGTCGCAACATTCGATTATAGGTTGCTCGTAGAAACCTTCACGATTCAACCGTTACATTCATTACTTGCTATCTTACTTAAGGTGAGTTCATAGCCCCACTTTACATTACTTCAATGTTTTACAAACCCTTGGGGGAAATACATGCTATTATTTTTCTACTCGAATACAATGCTTTCTACTGTATGTTATTCAACTACGTTTTATTATCACTAAGTAACATCCTTGCCAAACCAAGATCCCTTAGTATGAACCATTTAATCACTTGCGAGGGTTACTTGCAAGTGAGCGCGAATATTGTGAATAGGCCTATTGGGATTGACGAATCCCATTTGTTTTGATTAGTTCAAACAAATGCATTAATATTTGAGACATTAGGTATGACGGCAAAGTACCTACCGGGATAATCTGCCGATCGATATTGGTACACGTTAACGTTTTGGTTTCATAAGCTTAGTGTATAATACATTTTATGGGCGTATAATAACGTAGCCTACCTGTTTTGTTTTCCAAACATTGGTGTGAGTCTACAGCTCACACTACGATTATTGTGTTCAAACGATTTACCTACAAACACTACGATTATGGTGTTCAAACGATTTACCTACAAACACTACGATTATGGTGTTCAAACGATTTACCTACAAACACTACGATTATGGTGTTCAAACGATTTACCTACAAACACTACGATTATGGTGTTCAAACGATTTACCTTCAAACACTACGATTATGGTGTTCAAACGATTTAACTACCAACACATTGTGTTCAAACGATTTAACAAACTCTATGAATATCACTCAACCTTTGTGTTGACCTCTCAAGCATGTATTTCAGGTTCATGACGATCAAGGATGGCACGGAAGGACACGGATACTCAAGAGGGCTATAAATTTTATTATCATTCAAAACTCATTTGTTATACATTGTAAACATGGAACCAATTGGGACCTCATTTTGAAATCTCTGATATTTATATAATTTGAATGATACATCTTTTAAAACGACTCAATTGGAGTTCGTTTTCTATTATTGTGACTATTGTGCCGTCGAGTAACACCCAGTTTGAATTCCGCTGCATCCATGAATTGGGGGTGTTACAGATTGGTACCAGAGCCATGGTTATAGAGAAACGGGTCTAAATTGAGACCTAAACTATAACTACAATCACAAACAAAAACATTTTATAGCCTTTCGCTCTCCGTGTCTTCCATCCTCCAGACGATTATGGACTTAGTAAGCATGTTATGCTTCACAAACATATTAGTATATTGATATATACACACTAAGCATTTTATGCTACATGAACACATATAAGTATATTGATATATACACACTAGGCATTTTATGCTACATGAACACATATAAGTATATTGATATATACACACTAGGCATTTTATGCTACATGAACATATTAGTATATTGATATATAAACTCGGTTTATTTTCAATCATTTATCTAAACAATGAACTAAACATATCTGTGTATGCCTATTCTAAGGCATTTCGGCACAGCCACACTCTCCCAATCATGTTCCTACTCCAACATTATATGTCCAAGACATTGTAACTGATTGCAATGGTCTTTCCTATTTTCCAAGACATTGTGAGATACAATGGTCTCATTCATTTTCCAAGACATTGTGAGATACAATGGTCTCATTCATTTTTCAAGACATTGTGAGATACAATGGCCTCATTCATTTTCCAAGACATTGTGAGATACAATGGTCTCATTCATTTTCCAAGACATTGTATGATACAATGGTCTTAATCATTTCTCAAATGTTTTGAGTCACACAATGACCTAACCTACTTCCCAGACATTGTGAATTGCACAATGGTCTAACCAACTTCCGAGACATTGTGTTTTGTGCAAATGGTCTCTAGAATTATTCCATCACATCATTAATATCATTTCTTATGATATCAAAAACCCGTCACAATCTATCGATTTCAAAACAAGAAATATGAGATTTCTAAAGGACAAACTAATCCATCATCGACAAAAGCTGAACTTTCTCTACATTCATCAAAGTTTTCTTATGAAACCTTCATTATTAAAAGTTCGTGATCCTGCCCAAGTATGTTCTATTTTAGAACTACTTAAAACTTCCTTTCCATACGTATCTACCCTTACTACCTTCTATGCAATGGAATATGAAAACATACGTTACAAGTCTTGTATGGACGGGACTTGCAACTTAAGGGTTTGACATCGCCTTTGTTTAGTGGACAGTTTCCCGAAAGCAACAGACATATCAAAAGTATACCTAGTTTAGGTATTTGAAAATTTTATCGAACCTTGGCTAAATATAGACTAGTCACCTATATTTAACCTAGGGACAGTGGAATATAGTCTGACTAACTATATTCGACTTAAAATTTTCCAATACTGAGAGTAGTTGTACTAGGGTTATGTTTAGGTTGATTTCCTACATGAACTCGATAAACCACCAGAATACATTAAAACAATATAGAGACACGATAATGTCTTACCACTCAGCGAAATCTTAACACCTTATTTGTGTTACCTAATTTCATTCTTGAAATTTTTCATTTATGAGATAAACCGAACTACTATCTTGGGATAGTTATCAATTATTCTCTTCATCCCGTAGAAGTACCATCCTGTTTAGGATACCATTCCGTCATAAACTTTTAAAAATCTCTTAAGATTTTTAAAGCAAACTCAACATCGATACCTAAGAGTATTAATGTTAAGCATACACTACACACTTTTGTTCATCAACATATCACATCATTATCTTCACAACCGTTACAAACACAAGCTCATTAACAGATCTTGATGCACTTGTAAAAGCTCGAATCATCCTTAGTTACACCACAAGTACCCTCATCAGCTTTACAAGTTTGAATATTCATCTTGTACCTTTGGAACACCAGTATCATCTCGTAATACACTACCTTGTAACTCACCGGCTAAGTATGAATGTTGTGTCGGGAATTCTTGAGTAGGATGATTTATAATGTCCTTATTTGAATGGATTGGGATGCCTTTTCATTTAAATAAAGAAATTATAAATCATCGAACCATACGTTTATATTCCTTTAGTTACATTGTTTGGGATGCCTCTCTATGTAAATAAAGAATTATAAACAAGTGGGCTTAATTATATCCGAAATAACATAAGTATGAAGTCAACCTACATTACATTGCTCGGGTATGGCTTGATACCTACATTACATTGCTCGGGTATGGCTTGATACCTACATTACATTGCTCGGGTATGGCATGATACCTACATTTTATTCGCCACAAGAAATCCTATCTTTTCACCGACATCGCTTCAAACCATGACATAAACACTAGGTACAACAACCGATTACCTACTAGGCTATGATTGCAACGACTATCCCAATTTCCATTAGTACGAGGTTTACACTTTGGTTTTCATAATGATAGTGCAATAACAAACAAACTCGTTGCGAGGCCATGTAACCATATGCATGTGCAATCGTACCAAACTCATTACGGGGCCATGTAGCCATATGCATGGGCAGTCATACCAAACTTATTGTGAAGCCATGTAGCCATATGCATGGGCAGCCGTACAATTCAAACAGGACTTGGTCCAACCACATGTTCAACGCTTATTCCATGATTCGATTCTTATATCAATTTCCATTTATTGGATTCCTATGTAAATTGCTATTGTTGTTCAACTGTTATATCAATTGCTATTGATACTTGACAACTATATCAATTTCCATTTTGATATTTAACTATATCAAGTTCTATTTGATATTCAACTACTATATCAATTCCTATTAATATTCGACTGCTATATCAATTTCCTTTGATATTCGACTATTACCATACCTTTCCTATATAAAAGGAAGCCTCATCCTACACCATACACTGAAATGACAAATCAAATTACATTACCGGAAATCCCAGACTTTGGTCCTCATAAGTAACCACACATCTTTATCGACACCACTCCAACATATGACACACATAGAACTTCGGGACGAAGTTCCCCGTAAGGGGTAGAGACTGTAACAATTCGCAATTTCAGGTTAATTACCATTCCCGGAAAATTTCACTATTCACTTTTACTATTCATTTTTTTTCCCGAAACTTTCCCGAAAGTTGATTTTTATTTGATTTTATCGAGTGATAAATCATTTCCATGGCAAATTAAAAGTTTGACATTCATAAGCTCATTTTCGTGAAAGTTATTAAGGAATTACACGTTTTAGGGTAAAACGTCAATCAGAAATTCTACGCACAAGGAAATTCAACCCCGTCAGGTGACCCCACATCGGAAAAATGTTTGACACACTCATGATTTATTTGAGAATTAATCGTGACTGAGAAAAACATGACCAAAAACTTCCCAGCAGGTCACCCATGCCTGTACTACTCTCGCATGAGCACGCTTAACCATTTGGGCGATTAACCGTGAGACCACAAAACGCGTTTCTAAGACTTTTTGAGTTTTCAACTTATTATAAAAAGTCAACATATTTTTCCCTCCTCCATTGACCAAAAATCATCCCTTGATGTTATAAGTCATTCCTTGATTTTTAGGCTTACGGTTTGATGTCTAAAAGACATTTAATACCAACCGACACTAGACTGAGCCCAGTCTAGACATTATAAGTCATTTTAAATCATTTTTATAACATTAGAAAAGTAACATTTTACTTTTCTCAATTTTACGCAATATTCAGCGTTTTACGCGAATTACGCGTTTTAGACCCGTGTTTCCAGTTTTTAGCAGGGTTTTACACCCAAATGGAACCTACCACTCATTTTATATTTTATTATGGAACTTATTTACATGTTTATCAATACTTTCAAATTCCATAATTTTACGACACCCGGTTTTACGTTTTGAGGCTTAATCATTTACGGTTAGCTTTTTACGGAGTCAAAATGCACAAACTAAGCAAGATAACACCAAGACTCATCATCTAGTCATCTTATCCATGCCAAACCGCCATTTAGGGGGGGGAGTCACCTTGGTGTGGCTTGATCTTGTCCATTGATTCTTTAGATCATTACAAGTGTCTAAATTAACCATGGTTAAACTCTAACCCAATATATGGTTAACTATTTTTCCTACCCTATAAATACCAAGCTAAACACATGATATTTCTTGCACCACACCTTCTTATAACCTTCAAGTCCTAAAACCTAAGGCACTTTTCTTATATTTTGTAAGAAAGTTAACTAGTTTTTGAAAGAAAACTAGTGTTTGATCTTTATTCTTGGAAATTTTCTAAGAAAAGTTGTTATAACTTTAAAGTCTCCAAAAAGACGTCGTTATAATCTTCAAATAGCTTTGGACTTCAAGAAGGCGTCGTTATAATCTTCAAATAACCTCGGTTTATCATAGATTGCAAAGGGTGAAGCTAAAAGTCTATCAATGTCCTATCCTTACATGTTAACTTCCTTTCATCTTTGAAAGCCAAAAGTTGTAAGCCAAACCCTAACATGCTTCTTGTTGAATAATTATGTTCATGTTATTTACATATTATTCATGCTATATTATGTCTTGTATGCATGTCCATGATGTATAAAAGTGAGTAAAACAAGTATTGATACATATATGTAACTTATGTTATTCAAACAAGTAAACTAGTGACTTTCTTGGAAAACCACGACCAAAATGGTAAAATTTTGATATTGGATCATTACATATTATAGTAGAGGACTTAACAAGGAAACCATAGCAATTTGAACCACCTAAAACGAGTATACGAGTCAAAAGTTATGGCGATTTGAAATTACCAAAGATTTCCGGCAAAACTGCCAAATAGCTTCCTGATCAAATTTGGGTTTTGAAAGTCCCACTTCTGGTCCGATTCATCAAAAAGTTAAAACACGAAAGTTGTCCGAAACGACGTTTTCGTTCAGGAACAAAGAAGCTCGAGACCTAAAAACGCTTTCCGAGTGATAAAATTCTTCAAATTCTAAACAGCCCATTTTTAGACCAAAGTCACTAGATTATGGTTATACTTTAAATGGAACAAGAGGTCTTATGACCTATAATCAAGACCACAACCATGGCTAGAGCCAAGGTTGAGTCTCAAGACCATGGAACAATGACCAAAGGTCATGGCTAGATCATGACGAAATGACCAAGTAAACTTACATAGGCGTAAACATGAAACAAGAGTTGGCGATAACTTGAACATACAATTTGGATCTACTTCACTTAAAAGGAAACCATGAGATTTTACCAAGAGAAAATGGTCATTCTAGACTTATGAAACTACCCCTAATAACAATCTTCATGTACAAATAAACTTTCCTAAGTTTATTCAAATATCGGACATGTAACCTTTCGGATCAAAACTTATATCTATATATTTCATCAACTACTACAATAGTAGGGAGCCTCATGTGAGGAGTTCATTATGTAAGCCGTCGAGTTGAGTTGTGGATTTACGAGTTAAAGTGTCCTGGCTCCTCGAACGCTTACTAACATGACTTCTGAATTATGTCGGCCCGAACGGTAGTGAATGATATACAAAACATACATGTTTCATGAATCATTTCCTTCAAAGACTTACATTATACATCATACCACATCATGGACTAAATGCAAGATATATATATATAGGCACTACTTCATGTTCTTTACTCCGATCCTAAGTCGCAACATTCGATTATAGGTTGCTCGTAGAAACCTTCACGATTCAACCGTTACATTCATTACTTGCTATCTTACTTAAGGTGAGTTCATAGCCCCACTTTACATTACTTCAATGTTTTACAAACCCTTGGGGGAAATACATGCTATTATTTTTCTACTCGAATACAATGCTTTCTACTGTATGTTATTCAACTACGTTTTATTATCACTAAGTAACATCCTTGCCAAACCAAGATCCCTTAGTATGAACCATTTAATCACTTGCGAGGGTTACTTACAAGTGAGCGCGAATATTGTGAATAGGCCTATTGGGATTGACGAATCCCATTTGTTTTGATTAGTTCAAACAAATGCATTAATATTTGAGACATTAGGTATGACGGCAAAGTACCTACCGGGATAATCTGCCGATCGATATTGGTACACGTTAACGTTTTGGTTTCATAAGCTTAGTGTATAATACATTTTATGGGCGTATAATAACGTAGCCTACCTGTTTTGTTTTCCAAACATTGGTGTGAGTCTACAGCTCACACTACGATTATTGTGTTCAAACGATTTACCTACAAACACTACGATTATGGTGTTCAAACGATTTACCTACAAACACTACGATTATGGTGTTCAAACGATTTACCTACAAACACTACGATTATGGTGTTCAAACGATTTACCTACAAACACTACGATTATGGTGTTCAAACGATTTACCTTCAAACACTACGATTATGGTGTTCAAACGATTTAACTACCAACACATTGTGTTCAAACGATTTAACAAACTCTATGAATATCACTCAACCTTTGTGTTGACCTCTCAAGCATGTATTTCAGGTTCATGACGATCAAGGATGGCACGGAAGGACACGGATACTCAAGAGGGCTATAAATTTTATTATCATTCAAAACTCATTTGTTATACATTGTAAACATGGAACCAATTGGGACCTCATTTTGAAATCTCTGATATTTATATAATTTGAATGATACATCTTTTAAAACGACTCAATTGGAGTTCGTTTTCTATTATTGTGACTATTGTGCCGTCGAGTAACACCCAGTTTGAATTCCGCTGCATCCATGAATTGGGGGTGTTACAGCATTCACTTGCACTGCTGTCTCATTTGCTTTTGAAAAAGAAAAGACTTTTTGGTCGAGAGGTTTCAGATATAAGAAATGAAGTAGAGAATAGAAATTTAGAGAATATAAATCAGTATAGAATTTTGTACAATTTTATTGTTTAGTAATAATTGAGACTTGACTCGAGAAATGAAAAAAAAATAATAATAAATAAATAAATAAATAACATTTTGTCATATGACACATGTATTTGTTTTTTATTTTATTTTTAAATTATTTTTTCTAAATAACAATTATAAAAAATATATATTTAAAAAATATTTTTTTTTTAATTATTTTTTTGTTTTATTTTTTTTATTTTATTAAAAAAAAAAAAAAAAAAAAAAAAAAAAAAAAAAAAAAAAAAAAAACTTATTAACAAAATAAGTTTATCATTAACATTAATAATGATCTTATTAACAAAAATCTACTAAATTTGAATATTCGATGTTCATGATATAACTATGTCTATATATAGTTTTGTTTTACACAAATACAATTATCAAATATTTTACTTCAATAATCTATACTATCTATATTCTATATATATAATAAAAGAAGCTTTTTTTGAAATTATGTCCACCTCATTAAAGCCACGATGGCACTAAAAGCCACGTCACAAATGCCAGGTCATATATTACACTGCCTTCAACTGTATTCTGTTTCAATAAAATCATAACTGAAGTTAAAAGAACTTGAATTATCTAGGAGTCCCAAATACTGAATAATATCATAGTTTAAATACCGAATATGATAATTAACTGAAGTTAAAACTTATGCTTCTGCTTTTATTTGCAGGTTTTCCTAACTTTACTTGAGAAGGGCACGCCATTTACTGCATTGTACCAGATGATTAGTATCTTGAATATAACTTGATGTTCAATGATCTTACATGGTTTGGTTAGTAGATGATCTCCTTACAAGATAAATATAATGTGCACTTTGTATTACATGTTACAACTCTTTAGTTGAATATGTTTTAGCCTTTTAGATGACTTTTAACTCGGTTTGACCCATTTCTTTTAATTAATAATTTTAGCTTAATTTGACATGCTTAACCCATTAGAGATACAACCCAACCGGATTGAGTCCTTTGTATTTGAACCTGTCAAACTTGTATCATATAGAGTTTCTCCTTTATACTGGACAACTTAAGACTATGAACTGAACAACTGAACAAATAAAAAAGAGTCCTAAATGTGTCAGTTGTAAGGTAATCTATTTGCTTCATTGGGAAATGGAGATTGTGTAGCCTCTATATGAGATTAGCCATAAAATTGTTTTGAGGGTGAGAATCCACTCTGCTAAGTGCTAAAGATAGCTATAGGGTAATATACGCAATTTTCATTTGTTTTGTGATATAAATTATATCTTCCAGTCGAGAGTTGAGAACTACTAATTTGATGTTTATGAGAGACTTGTGTATAAAATGCTTGTGCATTGACAGTATTAATGAATTAAAACATCATGTTTTTTTTTAATATGAGTTCTACGTCTATACTTTTAGATGTCTATTTGATTTTTTGTTTTTGTTTTCGAATTTTATTTTTTAGTATGAATTTGATTTGTAAATCATGTAGGTTTCAGTGTAGGACTATGCAAAGGTTAAATACAAATTCCAGTGGTGATGTATAATTTTATAATGTTATGACATACTGCATAGGCTAATTGATCTCAAAGAACTGTTTACTTAAATTTTATTTTTGAAAAGGTATAAGATGTATTTTTGCAAACCTTTGATTGTCGGACTTTATTTTATTTATCAAATGGTAGAGATAAATTACTTTATGTGATTCGAGGTTATGTCATGTGTTGTCATAGCAACTATTAAGAAGATCGAGCGTGAATTTGATTGGTGGTATCTCGCTTGTGTAAAATGTAACCATTTTGCCAAACAACAAAGTGTGCCTGAAAAAGATGCGTATTGTGTGGTTGTTAAAAAGATGTTTGTATTCCTGTATACCAACAAGGAGTGCGGTCAAGCTGCAGATGTCGAGTATAAGTAAGTTGTTAACTATATTCAAATTACACGTATGCTCGATGTAACAACCTTACTTATCCGTTTTACATGACATGGAAGGTACAAAATTCCATTGCGAGTGATGGACTCAACTGGATCAGTTTCACTCACTTTGTTTGACAGACAAGCACACCCGATACTTGACAAGAGTGCAACTGAACTTGTGCAGGAAGTGAGGAAGGTATGACATAAAACCCAAAGTGTTCAATTTTGTGTTTTCTCAGTTATATATGTATTGGTTTTAACTATTTATTTCATTCACAAAAATTGCTTGAAGGGAGAAATGGACATTCTCTCTCAAGACTTTAACAAACTCTTTGAAAATACTAATGCTTTCAAAGTTGACATAGATACTTATATAATAACAGGAACAAATGTCTGGAATACCTAACCACATATTAGCTCTAAAAGTTGGTGCACCGGTTATGCTTCTTCAAAACATTCATCAAACTGATGGGTTATGCAATTGGACAAGATTAAGGATTCTAAAATTTGGTGAACGTTTTATGGAGGCACAAATACTAACAGGAACAAATGTCGGTCACACTACTATCATTCCTTGGTTGAATCTTAGTCCTTCAGATAAGAGGCTTCCGAATTGAAGATTAATCTTCTAACAATACTTTGAATGTTGTTTGCCATGAAGTGGTAAAAGATTTGATCCGTACAACTAAATAGCTATTTCTGTTTCAGCCCTCTTATACAAACTTATGTTTCACATTATCCGTTTTTCATTTCTTGGTTTATTGTTCTTTTTTAATTTGCACAAACTAAATGTTCTCTTACTTTTTTTTATGAGACTGGAAAATATTGTTTGACAATTAATATTTGTTAGCTTTTTTACTTCGTATTTTCTAACTTTCTATAAGCCACCCGTGTTTTATCACGGGTTTATAGGCTAGTACTAGTTATAAAGTAAAAACAGTTAAAATAAAAAGTTGAGTTTTTCAACAATGGTCAAATGTGAGAGAAAAAATGTTAAAAATTAAAATAAATAAGGAAATGTTGAAATTAAAGTTAATTGTCTAATTTACCCCTTTTAATACCCCTTATATTTTCAAATGAAAACTATAAAAACTAAGTAAGCCGGTAGAAAATTCATTTGCTATGCACCGGTACAACCGTTTGCAAATTATATTTTGATCTTTTCATGCTTTATTTTGAACGTTATACGAAATACTTACCACAATATCGGATATCGTTAATTGTCTGTTGCTATGCACGGGTACCCGTCTAGTTATAATAAAATAAAAATTAGTCCATCACAACTTGAAACTTCAAAATTGAGATGGCCCGTGTCTTTATTACTGTAGCTCAACCTAATTTTCTCGTGTACCACATAATTCCACTCAAATTATAAAGAAATTAGAGAATTCAAAATACAAATAGAAAGATTCCATGTGACTTTGATGTTCTTCGCTTTTTTTTCTTTGGTCTACCAAATAAGAGAAATAAAGGCATTTCCATTTCTCCACCTTTATTTCTGCCTACCAAACACACTCTTAAGAGAATTCAAAACACAAATAGAAAGATTCCCTGGGACTTTGATATTCTCCGCTTTTTTTTTTTTTTTTTTTTCTTTGGTCTACCAAACAAGAGAAATAAAGGAATTTCAATTTCTCCACCTTTATTTCTCCCTACCAAATACACTTTTAGTGTTACAAAGTTAGCGGGCATTCTCCGAAGCAGTTCATTTCGATCCCCGACTGAGTAGGACAGGAAAGGACATAGGGTGTTATCTATGAAGCATTTCGATAGCCCATTCTTAATCAATTTGAACATTATCTTTCACATGTTGTTAATGGACATCGTTGTCATCTATCATGTTTTCGTGTGTACGTATTGACTAGATCGAGGTGGTAATTCGTCATTTGTAACACGAATAAAAAGGGTTGAGGTTAAGCTAGTCGGGTTTAAATAATTGACAAACTAACTCAATTAATGAACAAGATAGGTTTTGTTCACCTCAAAGTCATCGATGATATTGATATCAATAGGTTCATTATGTCTCAACAATTTCTTTGGTTCCTAAGAAACTGTATGGGCACATAGACACATCAACGTGTAGAGAATGGCAACTTAATTTCACGACATAAGTGTCACTCATCAAAGTGTAGACAAGTGTTAAGTATGAGAAATTGAGAATCAGTATTCTTAATAAATAATCTTGAACCTTGCAAAAGTGAATGTGCTTAGCGTAATTTTCTATTCTGTTAACTAAAAAAACGATCGAACATTACTATATTCCGATTCAAAAGTTGTCATTGAACATAGCAGTCTATAGATTCTTTTTAATCAATCATGTTTTCCTCGTCGACTAGTCATAACTTTACGTAATTTGTTGCTTCAAGTTTTCTGCTTACATCCGTGTATATACCGTCTTAAGCAATAACTAACACTCGTATCTTCTTAACTCTTCATCACGACTTACCCACTAGGCACAGAAATATGATGGTTTTATAGGTTCTGGTTGCGGTTTCAATGCTTAATATCAACATCTATGTTTCTTTTTCATTAATGTTTAGGTTATATAGATTTGTGTGGTGTTGGTTCACCTTGATCATCTTTCCTGAAGTGCAACAGGTGAACACATACACAAGTCTACATAATGCGCACATATCGTATGCTCACATCTGGAATTATTCTTGCTTCTTCTGGGTACAATACTCAAAGACAGTTCAACAAAATGTTGTTGATACTTGATACATTAGATACAATATATAACTTGATCATCTAGAGGAGACCATACCGAAAATAATATAATCAGCCAAACCAAAATAACTAAAAATGTAAGATTTAAAATCAATTGACTTGGAAAGATTATTGTGAATAAGTTTCACCAAAATAAAAAGTGATGTTCGTTATATAAAACGTCGAAAACAATAATTAGACTCCTAAAACGAGCATTAATCTATATGTAACGCATAAAATTTCTTAGTAATTCCTTAACTAATCTAAATATACTTGCACTTCAATCTCCATACCTTCAGCTGCTTCAATCGTCACTTGTTTTAAGCTCCACACTTAGCATGCCATTATCTTTGTCCTCAGTCCATGCTGAAGTATAGTAGATACTACCTACGGTCTCAGTGATCAAGCAAAAGTAGTGTTTCAATATAGGAAATCACAGAGAAAAAATATCTTCCAGAAATCCCAATATAATTGATGTGTTTTGAGTCAGGATCATAAGCAAAGAGATCATTTTCAGGATCCTTTATCATTTTAACTATAGGTTCGCCACTCTTTCTAAATCCATATACGTCTTGTATGGCATCTGTTGTGCTGATGGTGTATAGCTTGCTGAACGATTTGGAAACACCATCATCCATCATCTTCCATACATTAGCATCGTTTTCAAAGTGAACCACAACAAGAGACTCCCTAATGTTATGTATTTTCAAATCACTTCCCTTACAGGCAGCTAAACTATCGGGAAGCTTTATTTCAGTAAATTTTTCACTTGTCATATCAAATGACACAATCCGATATCCATTAGTCTCATAATATCCAAGATCACGAGCAAGCCAATACATAAACCTATCTATTGCTACCCCATAATCTGGAAATATAATACGTTCACCAGGTAAATTCTTGGTTAGTCTTCTCCAAGCATTTGTGCTTAATGTAAAAACCTCAAAAACAGATCCCCAAGTTTGAATCCATGTAATCTTGACTATCTTAGGGTCACAAGTGTCGGGACAAACCCCAAAACACAAAGTAAGAATATCTGGTCTTGGATCAATACACACTTCAATATCAACCGATTTTCTAATAATAGGATTCCAAATAACGCCTTCCACGGTTCCTGAGCATACCTCATCATAAAGATGCACGAATAACAAGCCTTGAGAGCTAATTATATGTGGTCCGTCAAGCAGTTCAAAAGACGGGGGGACATTAAGTGAAAACTTGTGTTGAGGGAAAGTATCATCATCTACGATCGAAACATATTTTTCATCAGAATTATTAAATGATTCGAATCTCACAAGTAGATGATGTCTATGTTTTTGCTGCGTTTGGTACTCAACAATAAACTTAGAGCTACCGATAAAAGAATCCCATTGCTTCGAAACCAATCTGAATCGAAGCAATGATTTGACAGGAAGACTTTTGATGATTTGTGCTTGGATGTCGAATGGTATGTTGTCTGACATTATTATATCGATAGACGATTCTTATTAGGGTTTTATAACGAGAGATATGCATGAAGCAGAAGATTATATAATGAAACTCGACATTAGGTTTTGGGCTAAAACCTTTGAAAAGGCAAAATCGTAAGGCCCATTTTTAATTTGGCCCTTTGGGTTTCATATGCTGTGGATCCATTGATGGTCCAACATATATAATTTGTTTTGTTTTAGAGAAATTTCTAATCTAGACTTTTGATCCTCGTAAGATTTTGTGGGATGCCGTCGATTTGAGTGCCAAGTCCAAACACGTAAAGATACTTGGTCCTCGTATTTTGTTACAAGGAGTATGCAGAGTCATTTTCGAGCTAATGCCATTGTGTCACCTAGCTATATCTTTGGCATGCCCACAAGAACATACGAGGACTAAAAAGAGATTTGTTTACCAATTAGTTTGGTTTTCTGTTTTGTACTAGTACTAACTTGCTAAATTAACGGGTTGAATTGAGGATGACCTAATCAAACCATTAAACATGACCAACTCAACCCATCAACCAATTAACTATTTGACAATGCTTTGGGCTTTGGCATGATCAATCCATTTAAGCATGATCAATCCATTTAACATTGTGTTCAAGAGTTAGAGTTAAACAAAAAAATGAAAGAAAATGAAAATGAAATATAAAATGTTGTGTTCTCGAGTGTCACTTAAGAAAGAAAAGAAAAAGAAAATGAATGAAACTTAGTGTTATTTTGTTGATTTTGAAAGTAAAGTGTTTCCTCCCATTTTTGGGAGGAAAATGTTTACTTTTACTTTTACTTTTTTTTTTTTTTTTTTTTTTTTTTTTTTTTTTTTTTTTTTTAATAATAAAACTCGAGAACACAGTGTAACTGTCAAGTCACGTGTGAGTGATTGATGATCGCTAAGGTACTTGCCCTTGAATGTTCAAAGTTAAAAAAAAAAAAAAAATGACTAAGGTACCACTTTTGGCATAATACTTTGATGGACAAATTTACCTCAGGATGTAAAGGAAAGAAGAATAAAAGAATAAGCATCCCTGCATGAAATATGCAAATCCAGTATATAATAAGCAAAGCGCATTTTCTTTTCAAGTCTAACTTGTTTTTACACAGGCGACTTATCAGATAGAGTATTTTGAACACTTAAAACGAATACTTTATCACTTTCTCTAACAATATAAAAAACTTATGCATTTCAAAAAATTCCAGCACAAAATAAATCTCCGTGAGACACCCTTGAAACATCCTTTCCCGCCATTGTACGGCTACTAAATCTCCTTAAAAAGTTTAAACTGGTTTCAAATTTTTGAGTTTCAAATACAATTAAATTGATACATCCCAGAAAGGAAACGTGAACTATAATTTTGGGACGGAAGGAGTATAAATGGGTTTCAAAGTTTTGAGGAATTTTTACAATGATATTAATTAGTGAAGCACTAATTAATCGAAGAAACATAAATGAAAAAAAAGAAGAATGATGCCAATACACTAAAATTTTTGAAAAGGAAAAATCGTATGGCCCATTTTTATGGCCCTTTGAGTTTCATATACTATGGAGTTTCATATACTATGGATCCATTCATGGTTGAAAATATGTGTTTGGTTTTGTTTTCGAGAAAATTGCGGCAAGAGCCAAGAATAGGATTACCTTGGTACGTTTTGGACTAGCTAGTAATCAATTTTTCACGCCAAGTAATCAATTTTTCACCAAGTTTGACATCTAAAGATACCGGTCCTCTATATTTTTACAACTAGTGCGAGGATTGTCATTTTCAAGCCAATACCATTGTGTCACCTAACGATAGATTCGATTTGTTTCTAACATTTTTTTTTTGTTCCTAAGGTACTTGCTCATGAACACATGAAAATTCAAACAATGACTAAGGTACCACTTTTGGCATATATATTATCTAATCTAGACTTTTGGTATTCGTAATATTTTGTGGGGATGCGTGGATTTAAGTAGCCCACTCAAATCACACCATGTACAGGGACGGACAAAGGATTTTTGATAGGGTGTTGCACAAAATAATTTTTATGACTATGAGTACTAAAGTTGTCCGATAAAGAATTTATTAGATAAAATTGGGTGTTGCACAAGCCCAAAAAAGTCATATTTTATAAAAAAATTACACTTCGTGAACTAAAATTGGGTATGGCCCGTGCTACACCCGGCTTCCATGTGGGTCCGTCCATGACCATGTAATCCACTTTTCACCAATTTTGGCATCTAAAAGACATGTGGTACTCGTATTTTGTTACAAGGATCATGTTTTGTGATGTGTTTTGTTGACATGTTTTGTGTGACTTTATAATCTAGAGCTACCTTATTTTATGTCGTTGATACGCAGGTGAAGAACAAAGCATCCAAAATAAGGCGTTGACTTGTACTGTTGTTCATAATAGTAAGTTTGAATTATATGTTTAAAAGCATAGTCAGTTAGTGAGATTACCAAAAGTTCTTAGGTTTTGCGTATGCAAAAAATCAACTTACTTTAGAAGTGTATAAAGTTGCAAACTTGCAATAAGCCTAACTCATTAAGAGGTGTTTTTCTAAGCCTATATGATGGAATTATAAGCTTATTAACTTATATGTGTTAAATAAGGTTAAACGGGTTTTTACTAAGCGTATATAAGTGGGCTTATGAGTTTATATAAAAGGTTTTCGATAAGCCCAAAAAGTGTAGCTTTGAAGACGGTTTAGCGTTATATAATATGCTCTATTAAAATTACAATATTACCCTTAATTATACCTAACGCAACATTTATTTTTTCAACCAATGTCCTTTTTAGTCGCAAAACCTCAAATGAGGCTGGTTCTCATGGTTAACTTTCAATCTTTTGAAATGGGTGGACCTACTAACGAAAAGGCTGAAGTTCAAATCCCATCGTCATCAGTTTTAGAAGTTCATTCGAGGTTTGGTTTCAGCTTATATGGTTATTTCGTA
Source organism: Artemisia argyi (assembly GCA_030686995.1). Classification (NCBI taxonomy): domain Eukaryota; kingdom Viridiplantae; phylum Streptophyta; class Magnoliopsida; order Asterales; family Asteraceae; genus Artemisia; species Artemisia argyi. Next base: position 199,744,090 of record CM060682.1, read on the forward strand.
GGAAAGAGAGTCACATTTTCGGTTGTTGAAAACTATGTGAAGAATGCATGGAAGAAGTATGGAATTATACGTGTTATGATGAATGCGAAAGGCTTCTTCTTCTCCAAGATTCCTTCGGTTGAGGGTATGAACGGGGTGTTGGAGAGTAGACCATGGTTTATTCGATCTGTTCATATCAGTTTGAAGAAATGGACGCCTAATGCAAGTCTACTCGATGAAGACTTGAATTATGTTCCTATTTGGGTTAAATTACCCAGTATCCCTATTGTGGCGTTTACTGAGGATGGGCTGAGTGCATTGAATACTAAACTTGGTACTTTAATTATGCTAGATTCGTATACGAGTTATATGTATTTGCAATCATGGGGATGTTTGGATTATGCTCGTGCGTTGATTGATATTTGAGATGATCAGGAGCTTAAGGATGAGATGATTATTGCTATTCCTAATGTGGATGATGATGGAAAGATTCTTCATATGGTGAGGGTGGAGTACGAATGGGAACCTCCCAGGTGCGGAGTGTGTAAGATTTTGGTCATGATGATATGACTTGTCCACATCGTGTTGTTGAAGTTCCAAAGAAGCAAAGCAAGAATTATGATGGATTTCAACAACCGCCTAAAAGAGTATCTCGTTGTCTGAATATGGGTTTAAAAGTTCAGTTTAAACCAACGAAAAAAGTTTATCAACCTGTTTCTAAAATGAATTGTGCCACCTCAAGTGGTACTAAAAAGCAAGCTGAAACGACAAGACAAGAGGCAAGTACTTCCAACCTATTTGAAGCGCTTAATATGTAAAAATAATCAAAATCAACAGCCCATACAACAAGTCAACAACCATATATCTCGAGAAGCGCTTAATTTTGAGTCTCATTAGTTAGACTCCTCCTAAGTGGTTCACTCTTTGGGGTAGAAGGGTGTGAGTTCTTCTCTTCGATCATTGTAACTTTCTTTTTCGTGATAGAATTTGAGTGGGTGGCCATTGACAATCCTAGGTAAAAGTTGAGAAAAGAAAAGTCTTAAACATGAATCTAGGAATCCTACAATATACATTCACCTGACCTTATTTTGTTACGTATTAGAGTAGTAGTTTTGGTAATCAGTAAACTAGTTGAAGTTGGAGAAGGAATATAATCTATATAGCCCAGCCCAATAAACTTAAATAATACAGAGTAATAGACTAGTACTTGGGCCGAAAACATAGACAAAGTGAGCTGCCACCGGACTCTCTAAACTAAAATCAACAAACCATACTTTAGAGTATAGATATAGAAAGACAATTTTGTAAAAGTTGAAAGTTAATGGGTGGAATATGTAAATATAACAAACTGAAAGTACTTTAAGGGCTCGTTTGGTATAGGTGTTTCAACAATTAAGGATTAAAAGAAAGTACAAATCCGTCGTTTGGTGCATTTTTTTTCCACAAAAAGTAATAGAATGAAAGATTCCATTTATTTTCATTCCATGGTACACTTGTGACTTTTCATCATTCCAACCAATAAGATTGTAGCATTTTATTTTACTATTTTTTTAACCACATATTTATTTATTCTATTATTTACTTTTTTTTTAAAAAATAATTAATTAGATCTCATTTTACATATAAAGTTATAAACAAATATATAATTTAAACATTTTCTTAATTTTCTCTATCCTCATTTTCTTTCAAACTGTTATCAAATTCGAATCCAATTCCAATCCCACTTACAAACCAAACACCACCTAAGACTTCGTGTTTGGTAGACCGGAATGGAAAACCCAGGAGCATTTTCATTTGTTTGTTAGTAGTAATGAGAATAGAATTAACAATGACCAATGTTTTTAAATAGCGGGAGGCGTGACGTGACGGCATGACCAAGCCTCACGCCTTAGCGGCTAAGGTGAAACTTTTGCATATATAAGGCATGACATAAGGCAACACAAAATATGAAAATATTTATATATTCATATCATATTTCATACATATATCGAGGTTACAAAAAGACGTGACATAATGCGACATAACGCGTGACGTGACGGCATAACCAAACCTCTTTTAGAACCATGGCAATGATCAAAAAGCGGGGCTATATAATAATAATAAAACATGTGCCAGGCACATGCCGGGTGGTCAATTTGGGGAAAATTGAACAAAGCCCTAAATATTGTGATTGCATTTTCGTTGATCGTGTTTTTTTTACTACTAACTCGAGTCGTGGTGGAGAAACTGTGGGTTGTAGGGGGGTTATGGGTGTAAAAGTTTGATTTTACTTTGCAAATTAAGCCATTGAGGTCTAACCGCTTTGAAATCCAACACAGAGGTGATTATGGCGGCAAGTGATTAAATATGAACAGTAAAAAGACGAAACTACCCTCGATTACGTGGAACTTAACGAGCAAACTAACGGAAATGGCTCTCGATGGCTATTTTGCATTTTTACGAAATGTTAGTGGCGAATTTGCACGTTATAACTCGGTCTCATTTTTGCAAAAAAAAAAAAAAAAAACATGTGCCTTGCACATGCCGTGTGGTCAATTTGGGGGAAATTGAACAAAGCCCTAAATATATTTTCGATTGAAATTAGCGCTTCAACAATCTTCTCCATCACTGGTTCAAAGTCTTGTTCTTCTTCTTGTCCATCTTTTTTAAGGTATGATTAGTGGGTGTTTGGATTAGCTTATTTTGTGGGCTTATCAGCTTATTGAGATTTAGGAAACCCAATAAGCTCACTGTTTTTTTTGGCTTATTAGCTTATCCACTTAACCTTATGGCTTGTTTAAGCCATAAGCTCAAATGGGTAAGCCAAAAAAATAAATAAAATGGGCTTATTGGCATTCCCAATTCTCAATAAGCCCACAAAATAAACTAATCCAAACACTCTTATAGCGGGCTTATGGCTTATTTGGATTTCAGCTTATATTTCATAAGCTCACTTTTTGTGCCTTTTTTTCAATCTTTTCGCCTTATATAACCTTATCGTCTCATAATAAAGCCGAAAAGCTTCAAAATAAGCCACCAAAAGCGAGTTTATGAAACATAAGCCCAAAACCACATAAGCCATAAGCCCGCTATATAAGCCGAAACAAACACCCCCATAGTAGTTTTGTATATTAATTAATGATGTTGGTTTTTGCTAGTTTAATATGTTGTTGTTCCAGGTGTTTGAGGTATTTGCATATTCGCCCCATTTTACTGAATTCTTTCCGTACGCCTTCCAGTTATTAGCCCAGCTTATCTATTTGAACAGTCCTCCAGTTTCACCACATTACATGCAGATATTTGACATTCTGTTGACACCTGATTTGTGGAAAAAGTCTGCTAATGTCCCCGCACTCGTGCGTTTGCTTCTGTCGTTCCTTCAACAGGCACCCAACGAGCTTACAAGGGAATGGAAGTTAAGAAACTTGTTTCGTCACCAAGCACTCAAGAGCAAGGATTTCATATTCTGAACCTGGTCATTGAGAATCTTGGGTATGATGTTTTGACAGAATACATGAATGACATATGGCATACCCTGTTTACTCAGGTCAAACAATAAAACCGCGAGACTTGTAAGGTGTCTTATTATATGTCTCTGTTTCTGTTCAAGCACGGTATACAAACTCTTGTGGACTCGGTTAACTCTCTTCAGGCGAATTTGTTCAATGCAGTTTTGGATACCTACTCTTAAGACCATAACTGGCAGCACCGAGGTTAAGTTGAGTGCAGTTGCATCAGCTAAACTACTCTGTGAATCGCTGTCGCTTTTGGATCCTGCTGCTGAGAAGCTCTGGGGTAAGTTGCTAGATGGTATTGTTACTCTCCTGTCGCAACCGGAAGAGCAAAGAGTTGAGGATGAACCTGAAGTTCCTGATTTTGGTGAGGGGACTGGTTATCAGGCCTCCATTTTTTAGTCTTCACAATGCGGGTAGAAGGGAGGAAGACCCATTGAAGGAAATTCAGGATCCAAAACACTTCTGCGTGGCTTTATTGGCAAATCTCTCTAATCAGTTCCGTGGTAGATTCCCGCCGGTCATAACCAGATATCTGTCTCAAGCTAATCAAGCGCACTACAAAATCTCCCCATTGTATGAAGGTAAGATTCGTATCCTACGCTTTGTGTCATGACAGTAGTTCTTTCCTTTGTTTTTCATGTGTGTGTGTGCTCAGACGTATTTTGGATGGACTGTAATATGCTTTTTAGATCCTGGGTTGCTTATGGACTCTATAATGCTTTTTGTCTAATCTAATGAAGAGTATATGTTATTAGTTTCGTTTTAGATATATAGATATATATCTGATACTCATTAGTTTATCCGTCGTGACTGTAATAAGTTTCTTCATGTGGTTATAAACGCTCCAAAAGGTAGGATTTGTGGGGATGCTTTATTATATTTGATCGTTCTTCCTATTAAATGAATAGTTGGAAGTTGTATAGACTCTAATCTGTTTGAATAGCGAACAAAGTGTATTTCCGGAAAAGGTCACTATATGCTTACCACCTTTCCTCCATTTTGGGAGCCTGATCTTGGTTTACTTTGACATCATGGAAATTAAGCCATACATGAGCAATGAAATAAATGAGTAAACACCAGAATCTAGTAGCCATCCTGACTATTTTGAAAAATTGCTTTGAACCTGGCAGTGCTTGAGGTTATAAGTTAAATCAATAAAATAATCATCTTTGAACGAATACAAGTTCTTCACACCAATACAATCGTTTTTAACTGTCTTGATTATCACCAACAGAGATTGTAGATAAATATATACCCGTGTAACATATAACATTGAATGTGTTAATCTTAGCGGGTTAATATATCTTACACTTAAATCACCTTTATAATAATGGGTGAGAGATTCTTTTTAGAACCAAATAAACAAGAACAATACCCGTGTGTTGCACGGGTAGACGATTTTTTTGTGATGTTTGCAATAAGTCAGGAAGAGTTAAACCATCTAAAAGTTATAAATAAATAAATAAATAAATAAAGAGTAACCGAAATGACACAATCTTTTGATAAGCATTGTTTAAACTACTGACTCTTTGTGTTTATCAGTTGTATATGAAATTTGACTATATTTTACACTTGCTTTGAATAAATTTTATGTAGCAAAAGAGACCAAAAAATTAAAAAATAAATAAAAAATAAAAAATAAAAAGGAAAAAGGAAAATTATGATATCAATGGAAGACATTAAATTGCCCACATAAAATATCGAAGTATTTTAAAATAGCATATAGCAAAACTAAGGTAAGTCACTGGAGCATAGAAAGATCATGATGTATAAATAATTTCTAAGACACAAATTATTCTAGTGCTTATTATTTGGTGCTGAATGATTTATATAGGACATAAAAGGGTTTCGATCGATCTTTTCTTCTGTTGAAAAGATGAGCTATTTACAATAAAAAGAATATCATATTAATATAAAGTTAGTTGTAAATAAAAAAGAGAACTTAAACAAAATCATATCGCTATTAAAGCATAGATTTAAGCAGTTGTATTTTTATTTTGGGTTATTCGTATATGTTAAAGGCCATATTACCTTCATGCTAACAACACAAACAAACATAGATAAAGCTTTTACTCCTTATCAATTTTGAACTTTTAAGGTTTAGAACGTAAGAGATTTACTACAACTTGACAATCTATATATAACTTTAATCGCCATAATCTCAAAAGATAGCTTGTGAGTCTCTCAATCAGATTTAAAAATGCTTAAGCATGTACATTAACAAAAAGGCTTAAATGCATCCATAATATTACACCCCAGTGAAAACAAATCTGTGGAATTGAATACGGAAAATGTTTAGAGACGACCCTATGTTCATTACCATATGAATCTGTGGAGACCATGAGGACCTAATACTCCTAATCATAATATGATTATCACTTTGTTTTTTTCAAGTTATTTGTATTATACCAAACAAAGTGGAGATACTATAATTAGGTAGTACGTATACCTATGCTGACATTCAAGAAAACAAAGCATGCATGTGAATAAAGATATACATATAAATATGCACACGATCATGAGTTCTAAGAAATGAGACAAATGCTTTTACGTGCATAGGAGAAAGCCATTCATAAACTATGTATATAAGCTGTCATAGATATGATTTTTGATACTGTATGAGAGATAAATTAATGATCAACAAGGTATTTGCGCCCGCCGCGTTGCGGCGGGTACTTTCGGCATGTGCTTGGTTCCATGTTTCTATATTACTTATCTCTGTTAGACACCAACGATTTGGTTCTATCGTATTTACATCGGCATTTGATAGTAACTTTATCAATTGAATTTAAAATACACTGTTGATGTCAAAGCAAATCGTTATTACAGTAGGTAGACATCTGTCCAATAAACCAATATCATACATTCCATTTCTCCACACCAACCCATTGTCCATACAGGCGGTGTGCATATAAAATAGCTAACAATCAAACCTGACATTCTGCGCCTGCATTGATGGTTTGGTGGCACGGGCCTTCCATCACGGAAGTGGGCTATATCTTGCGTGCACATCTGCGGTGCTAACACATACACATCAATCATATATCAATTGTTAGGAATGGATACAACGGCAAAGCAATAAATAATAATAAAACAAAGTTTATTGTTTGATGGTATACCAACAGAATGGGGAACGGTTCTAGCATCAGAGTCTGTGCAGGAAGATGGCGCTGTAAATAATGGGTCCCGGCTATCACCTGACATGTCCACTATATGATTAGGCGAATGATGATCGTCCGAAACAATGAGTGTGTGAAACTCTGATGCATCTGCTACTGACAGAGAGGCTACAAATATGAAACAGTGGTTATAAAAGTATGTCAAGTTTGCAACTGATATAAACAGCACAATATGGTAACATCCAAAGTTTATGTCACTAAAATAACATAACACCAACCTGTTACATCAGGTAGTGCAGCAGCAGAAATCATACGGCCATCATTTATTGGTAATCCTATATGCATAGACTTGATTCGATAATTAGAGGCATAACCTTTTTTTGTGCGTGAACCACATGAACTGGTCTTCCGAAATCACCATCCAACAACTGCAACCCCAAAGGAGATTCCAACCCATGAGCGCAACGACCACACCCACATTAAAATCAAGCACCGTCGGATATGATCCGGAAACTTCAAACACCTGAGAACGATGATGTGGTTCAGACTTTCCACCTGCCCGAGCATCAGACGAATCTGAATGTCTGATAACACCGGATTTAAAATCCAAGACCCCTGTTTGTACCCTGCAGCGTGCGCATATATCATATAAAACATAGCAGCAACCAACGATAAGAAACTACATTATCAAACATTAAGGCGATGTATAAAAAAGTAACTACTGAATAAGTACATGACCAATCAATCACAGGCATGGCAGTGATAGAATTAAGTGAGTCATCCATCTGCTGTCAATCGATGAACAACTAAAGGTAAATGAAACTAATGAAGCTTAAAGACGGACATGACACTTTCAAATACTATACACGCTGCTGTTCCCCATCACACCGATGTTGTTCACAAAGCTCGTGTGTGTCAGAAACACTCCCTGCATTTACACTTTGAAGCCTCAAATTCTGAGTCTAATCATCGTTCGTTTGGAAAACAGGGACATACATGACCAGTATAGGAAAACTGAAACGTAAAACTAATTTAAAATCGGTGAAAAGAAAGTTACCACAATACTTATTCCGTCAATACTTTTATCAAACACGTTGCGACCACTAATTCGACCTACTTTATCCAACCAATTACAAAAGAACCTGTAAACAAAAAAAATACTATACGTCGTCTTGTTCCGTAGCTGATTTTATATGGTAAACACAACAAAGGATACCTTGAACCTATGACATCTAATTGTCGACTTTTGATTAAAATTCAGCAAGAAAATCCCTTTCAAGTCTTCATCTTCCCTATTACAAAAGATCATAGCACAATAGTTATAAATTGTTGAAACCCACAATTAAATGGTGTGGAAAATCTGGAATCTTAGTAGTAAACTGCATAACCAAACCAAAACATAAACTCCAACTAAAAATACTAAACAAAAGCAAACATTTTGACTAAGTCAACCAAATTCTAATTACCCTCCGTGTAAGCTTCTTCTTTTTTAAATCTTAGGCTTGTTGTTGATCGATTTGCACGAAGTGGATAACCGGCATAATTGTTTGTTTGACAATTATAAAAGAAAATGGCGGAACAGTTTTTTAAAAAAGATTAAGCAGTCAGCTCATACCTTCGATAATGATTTATGGGTATAGGGTTCTACCAGGATGTTGGTGTCGATGAATCTGAGGCTGAAGAAGGGACGGTGTGGCTAAATCTCAATTAACCCAAAAAGATAAGCTTATCTGGTGTATATGTATATTAAAGGCGGCAAGATGCTGGACTGGGCCAGTTACCGGGCTAAGGTTTTGGACTCAAGGGCAGCCAATAAGAAGCCACCGATTTGACGCTCTATATTTATATATATAACGAGTCTGGCTACGGTTGGCCGCGTTGCGGCCTCGCGGGTTTTTAACGTAATTTATGCTGTCATGCCAAAATTGTGGTGAGTATCGGAGCCAAGCGTTGGAGCTGCAAAAAAAATTACACAATATTGTAGCCACCTAAACTGGTAAAACACATAAACCAATAGCACGCACTACACATATATAAACATATAATGACTGACCCTGATTGGAATGGACTTATCGCGGGACTAAAAACTCACCTCGTCTTCGAATGGACTTTTGATATTTGGCAAATCGCCATTGCTGAAAATCATTCATCAAAGAATATTGAGTCAAGTTCTCAATTATAAACAGATATTTATCAATAAGATACTTAATCAAACAAATTAATTAGGATATGAATATGAATCTATTCCTTATTTTGGGCCTTAATTTTGAAAATGGCAACAAAACATCACATGTTATGAGATTAGTAACAACTGCCCAACAACCTAACACTACTGACAGCAAAAACAGTAACCCAAAGCTCCATCTTGACAGCAAAAAACAACAAACAAACAATCCGTTTTGACAACAAAAACAACCACCTAACACTACTTGATAGCAAAAACAGCAAGCAAAGAGCATTGATTCATTAAAATATGGGTTTTATAAATCTAATCATGGTGCTAAAAATGGTCCTCGCTAGATTTACGACAGAGGACTAAGATGGTGCTAAAATTGGTCCTCCCAATTTAACTAAGAGGAGTTATAGATACATGTTCGATTGACGATTCATTATTGCAAATCACGGGTCTTTCATACCCCAAATTTCTCGCGGTAGACTAAAAACGTTGTTTTGGACAACTTTCGTGTTTTACGCTTAAGTCGGTTCGGACTATAAAGGGTCCGAAACCTTGTTTTAAAATCACGTCAGCAAGTTAAATTTTTATGAAATGCTGTTAAAAATATATAGGTTTCGCTAAACTTCATTTGGTCGTATCTTTCGCGTTTTAAGTCCGATTTTTATGCTCTTTATATCCCCGGAAAGGTAATTAAGTGTACTAACATATTTTTAAGATTATACGGTGTCAAAAATATTTTATGGTCACTGTTCATGCTGAATAAAATTATGACAGCTTATATAATTAGTATAAATGATTCCAAACACCCCATAATAAGCAGAAAAATAGGCAATCTAAACACCCCTTTGGCTGCCAAAAATAAGCAGGTTCAAACGCCCCCCCTTGGGGCTGTTTTGCAGCCAACAGACGCACCCACTTGGGTGTTAAGACTAAAACTAAACAACCATAATGACACCCCTTCGGGGCTGTTGTGCACCGAGTCAAACAATCACCACCTGTGGTGGTTTTCTTTCCAGCCGAGTGACAAACAAACACACCCTTGGCTGCCATATTACAGCCAAGACAAAACGAACCCGAACCAAATAAATTGCAAATCAAATAAACTAAACAAATTCTACAACAATTTAGCAAATAAACACATCAGCTCGCATAAGCAAAATTTGTGAAATAAGCTAAACCAAACACACCCGTGCGGGTGTTGGACTGAACCAAAACAAATCACAACCCTCCTGGGTTTTTGTGGTGAATCGCGACTCTAATCAACCACCCTTGTGGTGTTTTCTGTTGACCGAAACCAAAACAACCAAACGCACCTGGTTACTTTGTGGGTGTGGCCGTGAGCCGAAACCAAATAAAAAAACGCCTCTTAAATTGTTTATACCACACGAAAGCTTATTAAAAATGTTTGTTTTTTTTAAATCAATTTATTCCACGAAAACTTGTACCAATTTATTTGTAAGCAGTTATATATACAGAAAGCATAAGATAGTATAGGTCTCGACATACCCTCGAGTTTGAGAAGGAGAGAAATGGGATGGAGGCGGCTGATGATGGTGACGCCATAGGTGGTGTGGCGGTGGTGATTAATCAAAACCAAACAAAACCCAATTCAAACCTTAGAACATTAGCTGCATTACGTACGAAAAACAATAAGAATGAAAATAGTTTAAAGCAAAGATAAGACTAAACCATGAAATAAATTGTGTACCTACATGAAATTGTATTACTGTGAGTGTCAAGAGCAGATATTCTTCATTACCAACTGTCACAACAGCAAATTGTAAGAAGTTAGTCGCAAAAAGTTAATATAACCTAAACCATTATCTATATGTTGTGCCAATAAAGAAAATTGTAAAGTCTGCATTTAAAGCCAGGTATAAATTCCAAATCTAAAAGCGAGCATACGACAACTATACTTAACTGAAATATGATACTTAAAGCTATCAATAGTAGGGGTGTTATCGGGTCGGGTTGTCGGGTTATCGGGTTGGTCGGGTCGGGTTGTTTCGGGTTTGCGTGTTCCAAATATTGACCCTAACCCGACCCTATAAGAAATCAGGTTATCAGGTTTCGGGTCAAAACGGGTCGGGTTGAATCGGGTTGGGTTGTCGGGTTGTTATCGGGTTGTGTAAAGATATAAGACTTTAAAGGCTGTTAATAGCAGCTGATATAGGTTTCAATTTAGCCTCCAAATTGACCCTCTTTATATACGAATTGGTCGAATATAAGTTTTAGATTATGTACCGAGTAGTAGCCTTAGAAAAACAAAACAAAACATATGACATTAAATTGCATTAGGCTACTGAACATTTAACAAAACATATGACAAAACATCAACATATTACCATTAAATTGCACTAGAGTATAGTAGGCTTAGAAACAAAATATTGCCATTAAAGAATTAACCTTTAAGTGTGATGTGGTCAACAATTCAAAGATGATGTATTGAAAAATGAGTATGAAAAGTTTGATCAATGAATGATAAGTTTGAGTCGAATACGTAGCGCAATTGAGGGTTTCAATAAAAGTAGTTGTAATTTTTGTTTGTTTGTTAAATGTACTACATCTCATATGTGCTACATCAGGTAGGGTGTTAAATGTTATTGGACTTAAATGAAAATAAAAACAAGGAAGGCTTATACATTTATCGGGTTGAACCCGAACCCGATAAAGTATAAAAAATATAACCCTAACCCGACCCTATAAGGTTATCGGGTTAGTCGGGTTGACCCGATAGACCCGATAAGCCGAGTTGAACCCGAATGAACCCGACCCTATAAGGCTTTATCGGGTTCGGGTCGGGTCGGGTCGACCCTTTTGACACCCCTAATCAATAGTATGAAAATCATGAATACTGAAGGTACCTTTATACTACGAAGGCTAGATCTTTACCCTTCAGCCATGGTGCTAGTTCCATCTTTCTAAAAGATCTATGAAAGAAATAATACAGCAAGTGAGTGTGCACACAAACCAAAACGTAGGAAATAAAATGCAAAAACGATTTTGTATAATAAAGACTTATTTTCGGCATACCTTCAATTGTGTCTTCAGTTGATCATACTCTTTATTGGTCATCACCGGGTTACCGGATACATAAGCCATTGAAGGTTCTAATAACTTTTGCTAATTAAAGCCTGCAATGTATATACGACAACAATCAGTATAAAACCTTGAACTAAGCACTATTAAACATAAATCAGGGAACAACAATCAGAAACATTTCATCTTATAGAATTCAGATCATAAGCTAAAAGAGTTTTGCATTATGTACATCTAGAATCTGACAAAATAAAACACATATTTTGCTAGTCTCTTAGTATTTGCTTCACCACTGTTTGGTTTTGCAACTGAATTTGGATGTAGGAATCTAATATCGTAATTTAAATTATGACACTGACTTTGGGTTATACCCTCTATGGTCGGCTTGACCACCTCCTAATGACGAAATGTACATATGCCGCAAAGGTGGATATAAAAAGTCTGAAAGCATAAGCTGAAACATCCCCTTCGCAAGTTCAAATAACATCCATTTTTTTAACAACAATTTCTAACAACAAAATTATAACACAACACAAATATAAGAAATAAGCAATAAAAACATTCAAAAAAAGAAAGAAAAACCAAAATTAAACCATCATACTTAACCATAAACTAAAAAAGAAACAAAATTCATCTCCAAAATCACGAAACAAAGAAAACCCATATAATCATTCTTTGAAGAATCATAAACAAAAAATGAAAAAAGAAATTCAAGAATCAAAACCCTTTAAGTTTGAAAGCTACATACCTCTGAAGAATCAAAACCCTTTAAGTTCGATCATCATCATCATCATCATCAGGGTAAAAGTGGGATCAGACGCTTCTAGCGTTTTCTTGATCTTCATGATATAAAAGGCGGCGAAGTTTGGATTGGGCCGGAGTGAGCAGTGAGGGGCAGTGGGCTAAGGACAAAAACGGGGTAATGGGCTGCGAGTTACTATTCATAAACGGCGACGTTTTGAATGCCCCTATAATATATATAGTAACGAGACTGGCAGTGGTCCGCCGCGTTGCGGGCGGGCCTGTTTTTTTTGCTGAGATGATGTTGGATTCATTAGTGAATGCGTTGTGTGTATGCGTGGTTTTCATCAGTTATATTTGGTATAAAAATATAGGTTTTAGCTATAAATGTACAAAGAAATATGAAAAAAAAAAAATCCGTTGATATATTATAATGTATATGGGCATCAACAAAATTTTTTATTTCGTCTACAACCATAGCAGGTTGTATGTTTGAAGAACCTGGTATCGCTGTTGATGGCCCCGCTTGCTCTAAGGCTGTGTGGTTCCTTACTATTCGGGCAACTATTTTGTCCGTGCCTTTTGATATGCGTTGAAGCAGCAAGCCTCTCCTCATACCAGAACTTGGCATGGCAGTGAGAGCATATACAGTTGCATGACTTAAAAGCTCTATACTGATCTGGTGGCCCTGTGTGTTGAGCATTAAAGATAATAGTTAGTATCATATGTTATTCAACAGTTAAGAACGACTTTTATGAATAAGTGACTGTAAATACGTAGTGCTTACCTGAACGTATACCATGTCCTCGTTGGTTGCGTGTTACTGGTGGAGGGCGGGCTGCAAAGTTTGAAGATGGCTGTCGCTGCAAAGCGCGTGTAATACTCGGTGATGCATACTCGCTGGGCATAGGCCCGGCACGACAATGTGAACTCCCTGCTGTAGACGTCGTTGTAGCCTGACCAATGGCATTTCCAACTGCTGGACATAATGTACCTACACCATCCACAATAATTCTAGGCTTGAGATCCAAAGTTAAGTTTAGTAATTAATTCATATATCAACCCACGTGAATGTACAAACAATGACCATAAAGACGAAAATACACACCTGATTCATCGTCCTCGTAGTCACATTTAGTCAACATTTTTTAATGATTCTTTGGATTTTAAGAAGCAACTTTTGCCATAGTTTTTTTTATTGAGATTCTTTAATGTTTCTATTTGATTTTATATATCAGTATAATTATTTAATTTACTTTTGATAAACCTCATTAGTTTTATTTAAAAAACAAAGTATTTGTATTATGAAAGATTTATTTTATATTTACTTTTCTTAAGACACTGGCCGACATATTTCAACGATGAATATACCGAGTATCTCAAAGGTGCTCGGGTCTGTTTTGTAAGGTATAGTGTGTTGGTCATAAATCAACGTGGGCTCTTGAAAAGGCATCTTGTATGTAGAAAGCTAAATAGACAAATACCATTGCATACCGCGCACCTTCAGCCGGAGGGCGTGGACTTCCAGTAATAACTCTGTTTGTTCGCAAAATATTTGATGCACTGTCACCAAGTCTCTGTAAATGGTGGTCAGTACCTGATGGCATCCGCAACGCAGGGGTATCTGAAATTTGAATGACATTCAATGTAAGTGTATGCAACAATAGTATATGGCAAATTTTAGAGGCACAATATACAGTACCAGGTAACACCTGGTTAGTTGCAAATGGCTCAGACTGGTGAGCGGTGGTAACTCCAAGGTCAGATGTGCATCCTGTGTGGATAACCATAGTTAAAAAGAACATGTCACATTTACGGTTTACAAATATGCATAGAATGAAAAGGGTATAAACTAAAAGCCGTAAGTACATTTAAAATGTGTAGTATAAGTGCAACATACGTATGGACGGCTGTTGCCACTGCCTTTTTAGTAACATATTTTCAGCAGCCAAGTTGTATTGGTCAGCGTCCGTTCGTCTTTTGCCTTTCTGTTTAGCAATGTCATTAGTAGAGACAGCGGACGGTGGGACACACTGAGAATGTTGGCCGTATCTTTGAGGTTTAGTTGGTCCACTAAAGTTATCGGCCACCTCCGGACAAACTGTCCCGCTAAGAAAGTTCAACACGACAGGACCACGATGTACGCCTAAAGAGGGTAACATAGAAAAAATTGAGTATGAGTTCAGCCTTTGCATTGCTAGTATAGTATAATAATACCTACAAAAACACTAACCATCAGTTATATTAGGTTGCTCGGGAGGTACACTAAGCTGTGTTATGGTCTCCACATCACTTACAAATTTGACGCTGCGAATCCTACCAGTGTCGTTATTCGTAGCTGCATTTCAACAAAAGACGACATTAAACAACCTTAACACTAAAGGAAGCAATAAAAGTGTATAGTAAGATGTATATAAAGTATACATTACCATAAGTTTGGTCAATCGAAACACCTTCAGTAGCCAACCTTATATGACATTGTGTCGAAGATGTTGACAAAATATCATCTAAAGTTCTCTTCAAGTGTGGCCTCCAACATTCGGCAGGCAACACATGCAAACTATTTTGAGCAACGGCATGTTCACTTACCTTGCCACTATGAAGGTCGCAGGCAACACCAGGTAAATGTTGTTGTTTTTCTAAGGTAGCAGGAATGTTACCACCATCCATGTGCAGGCCAGTCGCAACACATGGAATTCCATTGTTTACAGATTCGGGTTCGTTGGAGCATGGAGTTATATGAAAATTTGGTCTAATTTTAGCTTTTCCTTTTGTTTTCATGTTGAATGCACTTAAAAGGTTTATAGCAAGTGTAGTTACCAAAGTGGAGAGCAAAACATAAAAGTCTATAAAACATATAATGAAATTGTCTACGGCTATCCATGTCAACAGATAACACAACGGTCAGTAACATTCGATAGAAGTGTAAACAAATGATCATCTAAAAACCAATATGTACATACAATTAAGATGGCGGACCAGTATTCACATACATATAACATACGAAAGAACAAACATGCATTATCACTACCACTACATGCGGCAGACACCAGCCAACAAAAATGTGTTACCACAGTCAATCATTTTAGTCTTTGAGTCTTTAGGTATGCAAACGTATTCAAATTGCATACTTTTACCCATTTTGACTACTCCGTCCTTTTTAGCTAGTGGGTTCAAATTTTATTGGGGCAAAAGTTGTTGGGCAAAGGTAGTATTACCTGCCGCAAGTAACGCAAGCCGACCCCCTTAGACAACTAATAGAATAAACAAAGCAAGCATATGACAACCTATAGAAACAATACGCAAAAAAGGAAACAAAAACAAAACATCAAACCCACAAATGAAAACACATACCTTTAAGGGTTTAATACCAAAACCACTGTACCCAATATCCCGATAGGTCTGCTGCATCCAAACTGACAAAACAGAAACACTTTAAGGCATGTTATATAATAACATCTCACTAATAGCAATTATCTATATCTTTAGGAAGAAAAACACACACCGTTTGTGTCGCTACATTTATGTATCTACTGTAGAAAGTAGTTGGTGTGTTTTGGTAGCCTATTATTTACTGCAGTAGAAAGTCATCGGTATTCGCTACAATTTATATCATGGCTTACATATATTTTCTTCGAGGAGTGAGGACCAGTGATTATTTTGAAAGCCGCCAGCACTGTATTCCCATGAAAGGGTAGCCGTAACTTGTTTGCACTTCATAAGCTGAAAAAGCATAAATAAAATACTGTTAGCACTAATGTTAGCACGGAAGTCCAAATGCAGAAAATTTATTGACGCAATCTATGAATTAAACGCGGCTAATATGTGGCCCCTTGCTTTTATCCTTTTGTATTGTAAGCATACCGCACGCCTCTTTCAAACAGAATGCCTAACTAAAGACGTATAACGCTTCTGGGTCATAACTTATTTAGTCAATGCTTAATTAGGATTTATATAAGAACAAAATAAGGTGTACACATATTGTTGCAAGGTTAAATAGCAACTACATCCAAAGACCCCTAATTTCATGAAAACCTTTAAATTTAAAGGAAACCCTAATTTTTATAAATCATTCACAAAACCCCTAAATTTATATGAAGCCGTAATCGTTTTGAACCACATACCAGTAAACATCTTAAATAAATGATTACTTATAAAAGAGCCAACAAACCTCACGAATAGTAGCCATTCTCTTGATCCTCCCTAACTTACCGTTGCAAAATTCCATCCTTCGATCATCAACTGGATGTTTCTTCATGTAATAATATTTTCAATAGATCTTGAATCCATCAATATTGACTAGAACGATACCCGCGCAATGCGGCGGCGGGTACCTGTTATTATATTTTGCGTTATTTGGTTATTCGGTTACACATTTAGTTGTCTTTATGCTTTATAAGTAGAGATGGTTAAGCCAAATAATTTTAGTTTGAACAACTAACCTGCATCCTAACAAACTTCCTAACCAACTTGCTTCGTAACCAACTTCTTAACCAACTTGCTTCCTAACCGATTAATTTTGAAATCCTTCCATAATAAGCAAGTAAAAGTCTGAATTTTAAGCCTTTCTAATTATAGAATAGTCCCAAATACATTATATAGTAGTATAGATGATGGAATAACATACAAAAAAAATCCCAGGATCTGATTTGGAGCTGTTTCTGCATCTATAATTTGAGTTGCAGTGTGTGGAAAGTTCTGGGTGTATCTGTGTGAAAGCTACGGATTAGGTTTATGATAAAATAAAACTTGCTTGGACTGGACTGGGAGGGAATGGGCTAACACATGGCCTGTTTTTTTTGGCGGGAAACATGCTGGGCAAAACGGCGTCGTTCTTGACGGGAATTAAATAAATGTAGATTCTCTTTTTATTTGATTGGACTACAATTCAAATATCCGGTAACTACGGGTATATCAATATTTGGATAAAACAAACTTCACATATACGGAGTAACACTTTTGACCGAGCAATTAATTATGAATCCTTTTCATACTTATCCAGGTTTGCAACAAAGAAACGTGCTTAATTTGCATAATAGCATTTCAAAAATTCAGATAATCAGTTAAAGATAAGTTTGAACTTCATTTTAAAGGGTCAAGATTTATGTTTACCTTGATCTAACGGTTTTATGTTAATGCCACGTCATAATTTTTTCTCACTGCTACGGGAACAATAAATAAGTATAATTGCGAGAACAAACATCAACCAATCAGATTTTTTTAGATATTTATTTTTATTATTTAATTCAATAGGGTATAATAGTAAATTTACAATTTTTTTAAATAGAAAACGTTTTTTCTAGGTCCTAAATTTTAGAAAGTTTTTATTGTTATTATTATTATTATTATTATTATTATTATTATTATTATTATTATTATTATTATTATTATTCCATGCATGATTTCAAATGGTAAGGTGCATATGTGTTTTTATATATAAGGTAAATTAACATATATTTTTATTGTTCAGTTGCTTTTAAATTTAAAAATATTTACACAAGTGCATTGAATGACAAACCTCTAATGTGTTTTGGTCAAAAATATTTATATAAGTGCATTAAATGACCAACATAAATATTTTACATGTATTCATGTATTGTACACATTTCAAAACCAAAACATTATCCACAAAATTAAAATTATGTTATATACAATTGATGTACAGAATTTTAAAAGTAAAGAATAGCCGTGTCTACTAATCTTCTTGCAACTTCATGCGCTTGTGTCTTTACTCTTTACTTCTTTATCATAACTATTTTCTCGCTAGATATTATGTATAAAACACATGTGCACTCTTGACATCGCTCATCATACTCACACCTGTAACCACAACCAATTAATAAACGAATTATTTAATCAAAACATCTAACAAAACACATATGCACAATGTATTTCCGACTTGTTCAGAAATTAGTACAGCCTTAAAACACAAAACACAAGTGCACCCTTAAATAAGAACTAAACGAAAAACATCCTAATATCACAAATACAAACATATATGCACTTTTAATACATTTAAACTCATAAATTATGAAAACACATATGCATAGAAGGCATTAAATTCACAAGAAACTGTGAAAACACATATGCTCTTTCAATAACATGTAACAATTCGCATTTTCAGGTTAATTTCTATTCCCGAAAATTTCACTATTCATTTTTACTATTCACTTTCACTATTCATTTTCCGAAATTTTATTTTTATTTCATATTCTCGTGTGATAAATCATTTCCATGATAAAATAAAAGTTTGACATTAATCAGATCATTTTCGTGAAAGTTATTAAGAAACTACACGTTTAGGTTAAACGTCATTTAAAAATCCTACGCACAACGAAAATCAACCGCGTCAATTTTCCCCGCGTCAATTAGAGAATTAATCATGACTAAGAAAAATGTTACCAAATAGACCCTGGGCCGTGAGAAACAGAAAATTTACGTTTTAAGCACTTTTACTTAGCCGTAACCTTAGCCTATACCTGCACCGCGTTTCTGAGACGATTTGAGTTTTCATATTTTTTTTGGAAAAGTCAACATATTTTCCCTCCTCCTTTGACCAAAAATCATTCTTTGATTTTTAGGCTTACGGTTTTATGTCTAAAAACATTAAATACCAACCGACACTAGTCTGAGCCCAGTCTAGACATTATAAGTCATTTTAATTCATTATTATCCTATTAGAAAAGTTATATTTTACTTTTCTCAATTTTACTCAACTTTCGTACGTTTTACGTATTACGCGTTTTAGACCCGCGTTTTCAGTTTTAGCAGGGTTTGAGCAACCCAATGGAACTTACCACTCATTTTATATTTTATTATGGAGTATATTGACAAGTTTAGTCATTCTTTCAAGTTTCATATTTTTACAATACCCGGTTTTACGTTTTGTTGCTTAACAATTTACGGTTAGCAATTTACGGAACCAAAACTAACTCCATAAGTAGGATAATACCAAGTTTAAACCACCTAGTCACCCCTCCTCATCCTAACCAACTCTAGGAAGAGTCTTGGATACTCTTCATCTCTCGCTTTCACTAGATCATGACACATTGCAACTTAGGCTCCAAGTTTAGCCTAATCTTGCAACACCTTGCAAAGCTTAGCTAACAAGCTTGGTTAGTCACCTTCCTAGCACCTTCTCAAGGCCCTATAAAGCCCTCCCCTCCTCATTTGGTCGTTCACCACCATAAACAACACATACTCTTTTCATTTGATCTTATACTTCAAGTATTATCTCAAGAATTCAAGCTACAAGTAAACTACATCCAAATCCTTGCAATCTTTGGTGATTCTTCTTGAATTTAAATCCATTCAAGTCACCTAAAACCTCATCACAAATCCTTCAAGAATACAAGGGTGTAGAAGGATTGCCATAGTGAAGAGAAGCTTGTTCAATCAAAGTCATATCCTTACTAGTTACTTTCCTTTCTTAGAAAGCCTAAAGTTGTAAGAAACCCTAATATACTTTCTTGCTAAATATCATTTTCATGCTATTTATATTTCATTCATGCTATACAGGTCTTGTTATTATGTTCATGATGTATAAAAATTGGTAAAACAAGTTATGGAAATTATATGTTAATTTATGTTAAGTAAACAAGAAAACTAGTGACTTATATGGAGAAATTCGACCAAAATGGTATAATCATGATAATGGACAATTACATATTGTAGTAGAGGACTTAAAAAGGAAAACATAGCAATTTGAACCACCTAAAATGAGTATATGAGTCAAAAGTTATGGCTATTAGAAGTTACTAAAATCTTGCGGCAAAACTGTCCCAAAACTTTCTGTGACAGAAGCTTAAACACGAAAAAAGAGGCCCTTCTGCTCCGTTTCATCAAAAAGTTAAATCACGAAAGTTGTTCGGAATGATGTTTTCTTCAAAAACTCAGGAGCACGTGTTTAGAAAACCCACAATGAATGATATTTTCTACAATTTCTTAACAGCTATTTTAAATACCCAAGTGACTATATAATGGTTATGGTTAAATAAAATCAAGAGGTCTAATGACCTTAAAGCCAAGACCACAACCATGGCTAAGGCCAAGGATGAGTATCAAGACCATGGTAACAATGACCAAGGTCACGGGAAAGCCACGGCTAAAGACCATATAACTTACCAAGACGAAAACACGAACTAAAGAGTTAGTGGTAACATAAACATCCAATTTGGATATACTCCATCAAAATGACCATGAGACTTGCAAGTAATATTCATTCTAGACTTAAGAAACTCATTGAAATAACAATCTTCATTTAAAATAAACTTTCCTAAGTTTATTCAATTATTTGGACATGTAACTTTTTGGATCAAAAACTTATATATTTTTATCAAATACTACAACATTAGGGAGCTTCATGTGAGGGGTTTCATTTGGGTAAACGGATCGACGAGTTGCTGGATTTATGAATTAAAGTGTCCTAGCTCCTCGAACGTTTACTGCGTGGCCTCTGAATTTTGTCGACCCGAACGGTAGTAAGCGATATACAAACTATACATGTTTCATAAACCATTTTTATTCAAAGACTTACACTATATACTAAGTTCTACATCATGAACTAAATGCAAGACATATATAGGCAATTCGTCATATTCTTTAACATTACTCCAAACCTAAGTCGCAACATTCTATTATAGGTTGCTCATAGAGACCTTCGCGATTCAACTACCATTTTCACTACTTACTACATAACTCACGGTGAGTTCGTAGCCCCACTTTCTATTGTTTAACTATTTTACAAACCCATGGGGGGATACATGCTATTATTTTTCTACTCGAACACAATGCTTTCTACTGTATGCTTACCCGACTATGTTTTATTGTCACTAAGTAACGATTGCCATGTTCGAAGTCCCTATATCATGAACCATTAGTCACTAGCTATAGTGAGCGCGAATATTGTGAATAGATCTATTGGGATTGACGGATCCCATTTGTGTTGAACAACTACGAGTTCAAACAAATGCACTATATTTGAGATTTAGAGGTATAATGGCAATATTACCTTGGTAGGGCTTCTATAATGCCAATTTTTGGTTCGATGTTAATGCTTTGGTTGCATGAGCTTAGTGCAATAATAACGAAACTATGAGTGTGAGTCTATAGCTCACACTACGATTATTGTGTTCAACGATTTAACTACAAACTCTACGAATTCCACTCAACCTTTGTGTTGACTGTTTTAAGCATGTATTTCAGGTCCATAATGAACGAGGCTGGCACGGAGGAGCACGAATATTCAAGAGGGCTATAAATTTTATTATCATTCGAAAACTCATTTAATGTAAATTGTAAACATGGAACCATCTGGGACCTCATTTTGTAATTTCTGATATTTATATAATTTGAATGATAAATCTTTTAAAATGACTCAATTAGAGTTCGTTTTCTATTATTGTGACTATTGTGCCGTCGAGTAACACCCAGTTTGAATTCCGCTGCATCATTGAATTGGGAGTGTTACATAACACATATGCACAACCCTTGAAACACAAACAAACAATTCAAACCATCAAAAGCAAACATATCCTCATATCTTGTAATTGCGATTAACATCTAAAATTGCAAACCATGATCAATTTTTTAAAATTTAGTACAACAGCTAGTGGAAGTTATTAGTATGGCAATTGCCAAATCCAAAATAATAGGACGCCTAATCAAAACACAACAAAAATATGTAACGCATCCAAAAAGTAAAAGGGAAATTCGATAAGTGTGGTGACTCACATATTTTTAATCGATTATTGCATCACTATTTTTTAATCCTTTCACTTTGTAATTATCTAATTATATATATTATTTAAAGGGCAGTTTTGTTACTGTAGCACTGTTCATGCTACAGCTGGATGAACAGTGCTCAGTTGCAAAATAGTCCTTAAGGTGAAACTGTCGTTGCAAGATAGGTCTTTCGGGGACTAACGATGCAACACGCCGGGGACTAACGATGCAACGCGCCGATAATTTTAGGGACTTTTTACGTAAAAAAACATATTATTTTCAGAATTATTTTGTACCTAACGAATTTACAAAAATGGTCCTTCCGGTTAGCTGTAAATAGCACTGTTAGTCCCCCGTTAGCGCTTTTTTGCAAATTTAGTCTTTAATATTTTTTCCCCGATCGTTTTATTTCGATTTTAGCTTAGACACAACATTCTCGCAACAACGCGCGGGTATCTTATAAAGTTATAAACATTAGGTAAAAAAAATTACAAAATTCTATTACAAACAATGTAAACAAAAAAACATAAAATGTACAAATACGATATTTCAAAACACGCCCGCAGCATCGCGCATGTTTACCCGCTCGTATATATAAAACGCAGGATTCCCGTTTTACCAAAAACGGCCTCTTTTTGGTTGGAGCCCCGTACAAGCACTGTTATAAGCACTGTTCATCTGTTTTAAGAGTCATTCCCGTTCCGTTTCCCCCATCTCCACATTCCACAACACAACCTAGAACCTTCTTTCCCATTCACGCACCAACATCCCTTACCAGATTTCTGTTTTATGTATTCATGAAGCTTCTTCCATCTAAAAAAAATACTCAAAAACACACACCTACCATTAATCTTCTCTCCAACTAACAAGAATTTGGCAACCCAAATATATGATCAAAAAAAGAAAAGAAAAAAAAGAAACCCCGATCCAGATCCTTCCACAACCACCACACAAAACAAATGGGCAACACGATCCTAGAGAATATTAGCTTTACCCTCGAGTCACGGTTGGTGATGATTGAGGTTTATATTTTTTTTCTGGCTTGATTTAATTAGATTTTCAGTTTTCTTTTTATGATTTTGGTTTTCTTCCTTGATGGCATACAGTCGGTTAAACACAGACACAAAATGCTTTTGTGCTTTTGGTTTTTTGGAGACGCAAGATGGGTGCCTATTTTGGCCTTTTTTTGTCCCGGAAGATTGTTTTTGTTTATGCTCAATCCGTGTTTAATTAAAGGTAAGATTTTTCGTTGCATATAAACATAAATGTTGATTTGTTATATTTTTGTTTTTGAAATTAGTTGTTTCGGTTGTTTAGCTCTTTTGGAGTTGTTGAATATTTTGATGATTTAGATATAGGTTTGTTTGAAGAATTAGAGCTATAGTTTTCCTTTATGATTTCCAGTTCCATATGTTGTGATTGTCTTCCTTTACATATTAAATTTAATATATAATTTTTATTTCATACAGAGTTTGCCAATTTGCGTTATTTTGTCATTAGTTAGAGAATGCCTAGGACGTGTTTGTTGAAATGTCAAGTAAAAAGGAAGATTGATGTAATAATCAATTAACTAAAAGGTAACGAGTTGAAAAACAATTACTGTCATTTTTTCTTCATAGATTATGGTAATAATGATATGTAGCAACGCAACATTTATGCGTTAAGTAATATTTTTCTACTATGCATGCATACAAAAAGCATAAAGCTGGAAAGTCATTTAAATGAACATGCCACATAGATCTTGATATGTTGTGCCTTTTAGAATGTCGAGAGGCGCCAAGGTTGCACCTTTTTCATCAATCTACAGTTTTAGTCTAAGTTTCTTAGCACCTTATGATTGCTTGGGCTGTTACTTTCAAGTGACATTTTACCAGAACCTTGAAAACGTACTTTTAAATCTCATTCGGGTCACTTTAGAGAAACAACTTCATATATGATATAACGGTCTTTATTTTTTCCATTAATTCAATATACAGGTTTCTATCTATCTACATATAACATATAAGCACTTGCCAAGGACATGAAAGGGAAGCGTACGTATGCTGTTATAGTTTATAAGAAGAAGTGTCTTAGGATTTGTAAGTTTATTATAGATATTTTTATTTGTATTAGTTGCTAGGATTTATAAGTTCACTTACCTGTTTGTGCTTACTTATTTGTATCAGGAGTCTGCTATCATTCCTGCAAGTTCCACCATGTATTATGATGTCTAGTTGATCTCATTTTAAAAGGTATGTGCATGCAAATCTGTTTATCTATGTTGAAGACTTTCGGAGGATAAATTGTTAAAGTTACTTAAACGGTTACTATCTATAGGAAAAAGAGTTATGGGAACTAATGACGCCATAAAAGATCAAAACCTGTGGGACATAGTCAGAACGGAACCTGTAAGTTTTTATATCATTTAAAATCAAATTTATAGGTTCTTGGCAACAAGTATCAGACGAAGTTGCTGGAAATTAAAGACTCGAGGTTTGTTTTTGCATCTTTATGCATAAATTTCTGTTTGTTATATCAGGTTCTCAATTTTGTTTGGATTCACAGCAAACTGTCGGATTTTCTTGGTGGAAGTTGTTCGTGGGTAAATGAAGGTGGATGCTTGAAGTCAGACAACAATATCATTTCGTTACAAAACAAATATCAGCAGGTAAAATTACTTACTATAAAATTTAGGGGTGTTTGGATTTAGGTTTTGTTTGGACTTTTTTGATATTTGAAGTTTATATATTCATATGTGAGCTGTCACATCTACTCACACTCTTATGTATTTTTTACAGGCTCTTAAAGATCTGTGTATACAACTATACATTTGGCTCCAATACATTTTCTACTACTGACGTGTTTAGGGCTGTTTGGGTCAGGTGGTATGCTTTTGTGTTTGCAGCCTTATGACTCACAATTTTAAGGTTCACATATCCCTCTCTTATATCAAAATGTTATTCGTACTTCATTTTGATTATTTTTGTTTTTTGTTCTTAGGGCGTGTGTTTGATTTAATTTTAGTTCTAGAGTATGCTTTTGTTATATGTAGGATTAAGTGAGATACATCATCAGTTAAAAACTAAATGTTTGTGATAATGTCTGAATGACTTTGGTTTATGATATAAATTCAGTTTGATTTTTGAAATGACGTAAATGGTACCTCAAAAGTGATGCAAGTATATGTGACATAGTACCAACAAACTTTGTTGTAAATGGTATCTGAATGAGAGTTTGTGTTTTTCATTTAGAGTAAAGTTTGTTTTTGGAGAAGGAACAAGTAATCATGGAAATGATGTATGTCACGGCTACTTAGGATCGGTTAAAGAGAAGGCGAAAAAGGGGCACGAAGAGCTAAGTATGGCACGTGGCAGGCAGCCAAGAAGGCGAAAAAGGGAAGTGAAGGGTCGTTAGAATGTGTTAAAGAGAAGGCCTGAAAAGGGGTATTTAGGATTGCCTATAATTTTTGCATATTTTGAATCAGGAAAGTATTTACCAAAAAAGGAATACATATTGTAGCTGAGAACCAAACAAAGTGGTAAGATGCTCGAGAGAGTAATTCATGTGTTTTGGTTTCCGATTTCATTTTAACCTGTGTTACTGCCTTACGTTGAAAACAGCCTAATGTTGACTTAATTAACCATATTTAAGAGTAATTCATGTGTTTTGATAAAAGATACCCACTGTATTCTTTTATGTAAATAGCTTTGCTTAGCAAACTGACACTATTTAGGTTCTTAGAATTTGAAATATCTTCTCTAGAAAGGTATTGCTACGCTCGATACTATTGGTTGGTGTTGCTGATAACTTAAGTTAACTAATTTCCTTTATTTGCAGATCTGCTAAGGATGAAGAGCAAGAAAAGTACGAGAAGATGCTAACAGAAGAGAAGCATAAAAGTAAGATCTTCTGAATTAATTGACTAATTAAGAACCAAATGCAATGTAGTTTCACATATGGATGCCATTAGAGTACCTTAAGTCTTTATGACATAGCAATTTTCAGAGGCTCACGGTTTGGCAATTGAATCTACTGGCGTATCATTACGAAGTGTAATTTGTTATAACAGACTTACTTTCACATCTCAAAATGGTGCATGGGTTTTATTTGGATTAAAAATATACATGTTAGTTTTAGGGAATTTACGTAAACTCGAACAAATTGAGCTACAAGCAACTGGAAGAGACAGTGGTATATATTCTTAGCAAAATCTGATTGGCATGAGAAAAAAATTGCCATATTACTAAGGTAGAACTCTGAACAGTCAGAAATCAGGTTGGATCATGCATAAATATAGATCTTACTAACATATTTCGTTTAGTTTATATAGCATAAGGCCGCAATTTCCAGCTTATAGGTTACAATATGCAAGATGGATTGGTTGGGTAGCTGGTGATTTAGGTGCAGGTGCTAAATCTAACGATTTGGATTGACTAAAAAGTCTAAACACTTTTGGTCATAAATTTAAAATGTATGCTTGAAAAATAGTCTAATAGAAAATATCTTTTGAAAAATGTAATCTAATGGAACTTGCTTTTGCAGGTGCGAGAGTTATTGAAGAAGTGAACACACATGTCTGCACACTAATTGCTGGAACAATGTCATTTTTATCTTACGTTATGAGGGTCTTTAGGATTGCTTATTCAGGTGCTTCCGTGCTTATTTTTACGCAACTGAGGAGCAGGCATTAACTCTTAAAGTCTTTATATAAAACTACTCATTTGCTTGATTGCATTCGTATTTCACAAACATTATTCGTGCACCTTATAATCATTTATTGGTTCTCTGTGTAGGCTTTGCCCGTTCACATATGGCCTCTTACAAGCACATAAAATCGATAAGGATCACTGATCATGTCTCAAGAAGCTAAAAGAAATGATAACTGCACTGATCTTTAATGAAGCCTTAGACAAGTTATCAGTGTTCATGCATGGCCTCTATATATGAGGTTAGCTCTGATACTTTGCTGATTTGAATACACGTTCTTTGTAGTATTTGAGCTCAGCCATGCTTTCTTTCATGTTCTCTATGGCTCGATATTTTCTATCCTCTAGAGGAGCCATATTATCTACAAGTGATAGGTAATTAGAAAGAAGGATACGACAAATTTAACAACTCTGAGTAGAGGATGCCATATTATTAACCCGTTTATTCAAACGGGTCAATTTGGGTTATATTTTACAAAGAGGTTTTTAAATTTTGAGACATCGAAATCTAGCTTGGTTTTATGTGCGGCTGTATAAACAACGGATTTGAGAAAGCCAAATGGGCCAAGCCTTTCCATACTCGGTAAACTTGAAAAAACGTTTTATATCCTATAAACCTTTTCGTCCGCACTTATCAGAACTCACAGACGAAATATGTGGTAGATAATAATAGGGTAAGTATAAATATCAACTTACCATGTATTCTAAAAGGCAACCTCAAATTCAACTGTTTATTTTTTACCCAAGTAAGGAAAATGGATGTTTCTGTTAATGATCGTTTAAGTTTGACGGTACACCAAATAGTTTTCGTGATAAGTCGAGATGAGGTTACCTAATATCAGTAAATAATTATTGGAGGAAGGCTTGGCCTAGAGATTAGTTTGATTGTAAGTTATGGACTGGGCACATTATGCTAAAAATAATTAATCATTTCTTTAGTAGTTTGCTTTGTTTTATTTCAGTCACCATTATTCTCTATGTTTTAAGATTTACAATTATGGTAGGGAAACCATAATAACTTCGTTTCATTTTCATTGATTTTGTTGCAGGTTGCTAAGTGTGCAAATGGGTTATGACACAAACAACTTCAACAACGGGCTACATACAAATAGGCCACGATGCAATGGGTTAAATAGTGCTGTATTATAAGCTAACAAAGTTGTAAAAAAGTGTCTTTAATCAACGAAATTTCTTGCTCTTAAAGAATTGCTTAAATCTGAGATAATGAATCATACGTACCATTTGTTAGTCCTTATTTCGACAATGAATCATATATATCACTAAAAACCGTTGTAAAACACCGTTCATAATTCTTTTTTTTACGAAGTAATTATCCTCTTAATCTTTCTTTCTATTGTAAACATAAACTAACACTATCGACAAAGCACTTCCGCGGCAACGTGCGGGCTACCCCGCTCGTTGAATATAAAAAGAAGAAACCATACATAGAATAATGGAGCAGGATGTAACACCCCAAAAATTTGATACAGCGGAAGACTCAACAAGCTTTCGGGGTGCTACGGGGATTGGTATCCAACACAAGACATAATAGAACGAGATAAAGTAAACATAATAAAAACGCAACCAACACGGGGTTTTAAAGTTTACATTTATCCCAACAACATCCAGAGTTAGGCCCAAAAGAAAATAAAAGTAGGTCCATAATTTCAATATCTCCCGAAAAACATCCCGTAAATAATTAAATATCGTCGGACTCGTAAAACGAATCATAAAATTTCCCGTTAGGAAAACCTAGTGCCGGAGTCAACGTAGTACCAGTGAGAATTTTTAAAAATACATCATCACGTAAATTCCATAATGAATTATTAAAATATTCTCGAATTCCATAACGACATAAAATATAATTATCCATAAAAATTGGTCTTACAAGTTCGTTGCGAATAAAAATTCCAAATAAAAATTATAAACGAACTTTAACGTAATGCGGGTTTTCAAAATAGCTCCCTAAATTGCCGGTTGTCACATCCTCCCAGTCTCAGAAGAAACCCGTCCCGGGTTTCTCTCGGAACAATTTATCTACGAAGTGAAAAGCTTCGGATATCTCTTCCGGAACTCGTCCTCACGTTCCCACGTAAATTCTGGTCCGTGTCGGGAATTCCAACGAACCTTGACGAGCGGAATGCGACTTCACTTGAGTCGTTTAACTTCACGATCTAAAATCTCAATTGGCTCTTCCACAAAATTCAATTTCTCATCAATACGAATATCCTTCATCGGAATAATAGGCATCTCATCAGAAAGACATTTCTTCAAATTACTAACGTGAAACACGTCGTGAACTTTACTCAGTTCATGTGGTAATTCCAACCTGTAAGCCACGGGCCCAATTCTTTCTAAGATAAGAAATGGTCCAATGTAGCGTGGGTTGAGTTTTCCACGTTTCCCGAAACGTATCACACCCTTCCAAGGCGAGACTTTCAGCATCACTTTGTCTCCAACCGGGAACTCTAAGGGTTTACGTCTCTGATCGGCGTAACTTTTCTGCCTATCTCTGGCCGCTTGCAACCGATCACGAATCTGAGCTACTTTCTCTGTAGTTTCCAAGATAAGTTCAGGGCCTGTGAGTTGACTATCTCCAACTTTTGCCCAACCAATAGGCGAACGGCATTTTCGACCATACAAAGCTTCAAATGGTGCAGCTTTAAGACTTGTGTGGTAGCTATTATTATAGGAGAATTCCGCAAGGGGTAAATACTTCTCCCAGCCTTTACCAACGTCTATGATACATGCACGAAGCATATCCTCTAAAGTCTGAATGGTCCTCTCACTTTGACCATCGGTTTGGGGATGATATGCAATACTCATATCAAGTCTCGTCCCCAAAGCCGTTTGAAGTGATCGCCACAAAGCTGACGTAAAACGGCTATCGCGATCAGAAATAATCGATATCGGGACTCCATGACGAGAAATAATTTCCTTCACATACAACCTCGCAAGTTTATCCACACTATCATCTTCACTAATTGCTAGGAAATGAGCAGACTTTGTCAGATGATCCACAATTACCCAGATAGCGTCACAACCGCTAGCTATCCTCGGTAATTTGGTAATGAAGTCCATTGTAATCCGCTCCCATTTCCAGACTGGAAGTTCTGGTTGCGTCAGCAATCCTGACGGTCTCTGATGTTCAGCTTTAACCTTAGAACATGTCAAGCACTTACTAACATACGATGCTATATCTGCCTTCATGTTTGGCCACCAATATAACTTCTTAAGATCCTGGTACATCTTGTCAGACCCAGGATGAATAGAGTACCTTGACTTATGCGACTCATGCATAATTAACTCCCGAATTCCTCCATATAAAGGTACCCAAATCCGATCTCCAAAACATAGTAATCCATCAGAACGCTTAACAAATCCTTTCTCATTCTCAGCCATCCCAAATATATTCTCAGCAGATCAGTTTTCTGCTTTCAACGCTTCCGTTTGAGCTTCAAGTATTTGAGACGGTAATGGCGATACGATAGTCATTCCCAATGACCTAACTCGTAATGGCGGTATTCTTTCCTTTCGACTAAGAGCATCAGCAACAACGTTTGCTTTACCAGGATGGTAGCGAATTTCGCAATCATAATCGCTTAGCAACTCAATCCAACGTCGTTGTCTCATATTGAGCTCTTTTTGATTCAAGATGTGTTGTAGACTTTTATGGTCAGTGAACACAACACACTTTGTTCCATACAAGTAATGTCTCCATATCCTCAAGGCGAAAACCACAGCACCTAACTCCAAATCATGGGTGGTGTAGTTTTTCTCATGCTTTTTGAGCTGTCGGGAAGTATAAGCTATCACTTTCTCTCGTTGCATTAATACGGCTCCCAAACCTTTATGTGAAGCGTCACAATAGACGACGAAGTCCTCGTTACCTTCAGGTAACGCTAAGATAGGAGCACTACACAACATCTTCTTAAGTAATTGAAATGCTTCCTCCTCTTTATCTCCCCATTCATACGTAACACTCTTTTGAGTCAATTTGGTTAATGGTTTAGCTATCTTCGAAAATCCCTCAATGAATCTTCGGTAATAACCGGCTAAACCTAAAAATTGACGAACTTCTGTTGGGGTCGTAGGCGCAGCCCAATCTTTTATTGCCTCAATCTTAGCGGGATCCACATGGACTCCTTGCCTATCAATTACATGACCCAAAAATTGTACCGTCGGAATCCAAAATTCACATTTAGAAAACTTGGCATACAGTTTCTCCTTCCTGAGCAATTCTAAGATAAGTCTTAGATGTTCCTCATGCTCCTTCTCACTCTTCGAATAAATCAGAATGTCATCGATGAACACAATCACAAACTTATCTAAGTAAGGCTTACACATCCGATTCATGAGATCCATGAATATCGCCGGTGCGTTAGTCAACCCAAACGGCATCACCTGAAACTTGTAATGCCCGTAACGGGTTCTGAAAGCCGTTTTCTGAATATCTTCCTCGCGAACTCGAAGTTGATGATATCCCGATCTCAAATCGATCTTCGAATACACACTCGATCCTTGGAGTTGATCGAACAAGTCGTCGATCCTCGGTAACGGGTATCTATTCTTCACCGTTAACTTGTTCAACTCACGGTAATCAATGCACATACGAAACGATCCATCCTTCTTCTTCACGAATAAGACTGGGGCTCCCCAAGGTGAAGAACTTGGTCTTATGAATCCTTTTTCGGCTAACTCCGCCAATTGTTTTGACAACTCTTCTAGCTCGGTAGGTGCAAGACGATAAGGCGCTCGTGCTACAGGTGCAGCACCAGGTATCAACTCAATCTGAAACTCCACTTGTCTAGTCGGCGGGATTCCCGGCAAATCATCGGGAAACACATCAGGAAAATCACGAACTATAGGCACATCTCCAATGCACATTTCCTTTTTCTTCGTCCCTCCTTTCTCAGAAATTTGAGCTAAGAAAAGGTAACATCCTTTCTCCATTAGCTTTGGTAACTTAGTGCAAGAAATGACTGCTAACCGGGATGGGCTCCTCGAGTCCTTTCTATCTCCTAATATATTTAGGATTTCCTTTCCGTAAGGTACACGCACGATCTTCTCGTCGCAAAGTATGTGAGCACGATACTTCGACAACCAATTCATACCAATGATGACATCAAAACTTCCTAACGTGACGGGTAGAAGATCTACGTTGAAAGGGTGGTTCAAGAAATTTAACGTGCAACCGCGAATGATGGTATTAATCCTTTCTATATTCCCATTTGCTAACTCTATATCATATCCAATTCCTAAGGCCATCGGGGGTTTCTCTAGTAAGGGTGCAAACGTAGTGGACACAAAACTCTTATCGGCACCAGTATCAAATAGTATGGAAGCATAACGATTATTGAGAAGGAACGTACCAGTAACGACGTTCGGATCTTCTCCTCTCTCGTTCCCGAGTGCATACACTCTTCCCTGAGCAGCTCCAGCTTCCACACGTTGGTCCCCGTTATCTTGTCGTCCACGATTTCCTCCAGCTCCACGGTTTCCATGATTGTACCCATTACCACCCGAGCCTTGATTTCCTCGGTTCCACGATTCTCTAAACTCGTTCCTATAGTGTCCCTTCTTTCCACACCCATAACAAGCAACGTCTGCCTTATTTCTCATCTCAGGAGTAGCTTGAACCATAGCAAGAGGTCGAGCTCTACAATCCTTAGCTGTGTGTCCTTTCTTTGAGCAGTTCTGGCATTTCACACTACACCATCCAGTATGATACTGGTGGCAACGAACACACTTGGGTGCATCACCGTTCTGGTTCTTCTTATCTCCATTCACAATAGCATAAGCCTTAGCTTGTCTCTTGCTTCGGTGATCATTACCCTTAGAGTGATGGTCTCTCTTTCTCTTTCCATTCTTCTCCTTATCAGCTCCTTTCAATTCCAACGAATCCATAAGTTGTTGAGCAATTGTGATTGCCTCATGGATGTTTGCAGGCCTAGCAGAAATCACATCATTCCTTGTAGCTACAGGCAACCCATCAGTATACCTCTCGATCTTTTGAGTCTCAGTTTTTACCATATCTGGGCATAGCAAGGCCAACTCCTGGTAACGACGATTGTAAGTCGTCATATCATTACCTTTCACTTTGTGGTTCCAAAACTCAATCTCTAGCTTCTTAACCTCATTCCTTGGGCAATAAGTCTGAATCAGCAGAGACTTAAATTGCTCCCAAGTCATGGCATAAGCTACATCACTCCCAACGGAATTTCGGTAATTGTTCCACCAAGTTAAAGCTTCATCCTTGAAAGTAAAAGAAGCAAATTTTACCTTCGCATTCTCCGCACAACCACTGACATTGAACACTGACTCAGTCTTCTCAATCCATCTGACCAAGTAAACCACTCCTTCAGTTCCACCAAACTCAATGGGTCCACAAATCTTGAACTCCTTGTACTGACATCCATTAGCACGAACAGGTGGAAAAGTTCCAGCAGAATTGTTGGAATGATTTGACTCAGCTAGTAGTTCAGCAACTCTTTGCTCCACAAGTTGATTGATCATAGCTTGATCCACAGTAGGTGCATTAAGTGGAACATGATCATTGTCTCCCTGAACATCAACATTTTGATTCCTGTTGTTGCGGTTAGTAGTGTCCAGGTTGTCAGGAGTAGGGGTTTCAACATTTCGAGTAGGTCGGCGTCCTCGGCGACCAGGGGTAGTCACTCCAGGACCAGTTCTGGTAGCTCTAACAGGGTTTCGTCGTGGGGCCATTGATCTGAAACATCATACAAGTTCATGAGTCTCCAATAGAACTTATCAATATGCTCAACAAAAGTAATTCAACGAAGCCAAGTCATGGAAAGAATAGCAACAATACACCACAAAACATCAATAAAGCGAATAGGGACTCAATTTCCATAATACCCAAAAATCACATAATACCATATACTAATAACCATCAACCATACAATAGAGATCCAACATCGTTCCACTACTGGAAAACACAAAACATACTAATCGTTCCCAAAAGAGACGAATACTGAACAAAATACATCAAAATATGATAACTAGCTTTTCTAACCGAACACTCCTCGGTGTAGAAAGCAACAAGACAACATAACCCAAGCAACTAGCCACGCTGCTGGCGGAGGCTCCTCAAATCCTGCCTCAAGCCATCAAGATCTCTCCATAAAGATCCTAGCTCCACGCTATGGGTGTCGCTATCTCTCCTGAGGTCTGCCACCTCCTTCTCTAACTCGGTGTTCCGCTGCCATAACTTGCGGTCGGCCTCTCAAGCTGTGGCAAAACCTCGCTGTAAACTCCCAATGTGCTCGTGAATCTCCATCAAAACTCTCCTCATCTCAATCGACCTGCCCTCAACAATAGTCATGTCAACTCTCAAATCCGCTATAAACTCTCCAATAACTCTCTCAAGTCGATCAGATAATCGCGAGATCTTCTCGCCTTGGGCAGTAATCTGAGCCCACATCCTGCCACTCTCACCTAACTCTGCCTGCTCAGCAGAAACCTCAGAAGACGCATCCGACGCCACTGGACTAACAGGTGGTGAATCAAACAGAAACGGATGGTCAGGTGAAACAGGCTCAATCGGGTGTATAGGTGAGTCAGGCTCTTCAGCCTGAGCTGGTGGTACTAACACATCATCATCAGGCATCTCATCCTCCTGAGGGTCATCCTCCTCCTCAGGGTCATCATCATCACCCTGCTCAGCCTCCTGAGGGTCATCCTCCTCCTCAGGGTCATCAGCCTCATCCTCACCCTCGTACTCCTCCTCCTCCTCATCGGAAGAGTACCTCATCAATCGTCGTCTCCTAACAGGTGAACCATGTGGGGATGTGGTAGGTGATCTAGGACGACGACGCAATGATGTGGGTGGCGCCTCTGACAGAAGAGAGTGATCATCAATCTGTAAAGGTGATGGAGTAGGGCGTACCGACATGCGTGCCGTAGCTCGATGGGCAAAGCGTGGGGCCATACGAGCCAAAGCCTGA
Organism: Artemisia argyi; assembly: GCA_030686995.1. Classification (NCBI taxonomy): domain Eukaryota; kingdom Viridiplantae; phylum Streptophyta; class Magnoliopsida; order Asterales; family Asteraceae; genus Artemisia; species Artemisia argyi. The sequence continues at coordinate 199,779,013 of CM060682.1, forward strand.
TGAAGAGTAAGCTGCCTCGATGTACCAGGGAGCCCTAGAGAAGATGAGGGTCCCTGCGTAGATGTAGCAGGTGGTGCTGAAGTAGAAGCTGTCTGCGGCACAGTAGCTGAAAGCATGGCAATCTGGTAAGGATCATCAGATGCCATAGTGAACCGTGCAGGTAATACCGGTGCAGTAAGAATATCCTCGACAACAACGGGCATATGGGAGGTCATGGTCTGTGACAACGGCGTAGGGTAGGTGTAAGTGTTTCAAAACAACTAAATCACAACTCAAAATACCATACCAAAAATCCTCATCAAATAATTCAATCATATAATCTCAATAAAGAATTTCAAACACCGCATTACTAAAACATTTATAAAATATTTAGACCATATAATTCCTCGAAATGCCATCTTATTACTAAATCAATAAGCCTCAAAACCTCAATTGATCTCAAGAAATCCCAAATCTAATAATCATCTCAAATATCTCATAATACCTCAAAATAGTAGAAGATGCTTCGGCTTGGCGGGCTGGCGGGCAGTGGTCAAGGATAATTTTCTATAAAAATTCGGTTATAGTTTAGGTGTTTATTTACCTAGTTCTCTATAACCTTGGCTCTGATACCAATCTGTAACACCCCCAAAATTTGATACAGCGGAAGACTCAACAAGCTTTCGGGGTGCTACGGGGATTGGTATCCAACACAAGACATAATAGAACGAGATAAAGTAAACATAATAAAAACGCAACCAACACGGGGTTTTAAAGTTTACATTTATCCCAACAACATCCAGAGTTAGGCCCAAAAGAAAATAAAAGTAGGTCCATAATTTCAATATCATAGTTTAGAAAAATTGATCCATAAACCAGGAACCTTAGCCGAGCCATCCAAACCATGCATCCATATCATCTCTTAATTACCTGAGAAAACGTGCTAAAAGTCAGCTTTCGCTGGTGAGATCATAGGTTTAAATTCATCTAACAATATAGTGGACATATACTTAAAACGCTTGCTAGCTAGACTAAGGATTCACTAAAAGCCTGCGGATACCCTCCGCTCTAACATAACACACGGATACCCTCCGTTCTAACATAGATATTCGGGTAACCCCCGCAATACCAATAAATACTCGGATAACCTCCAAAGTATCATTAACCTATAGGTGCACACTACAGTATCTACATAAGCCAACCTTGAATAGTACACACGAACCGTGTGACTAAAGCTGACAATTCCAAATAAGCCAACCTTGAATAGTACACACTAAATATGTGACTAAAGTTGAGAATACATCCTAGTCCATACGCATAGCAAGTTTAGAAAGAATATATAAGCGATAAATAGTCCACATAAAATAATTTGCACGTTTCTCACTCCAAGTATTGAAAACATAGTTCAAGATTAAAAAGTGGGGCTATGACTCACCTCAAGTCCAGAAAATAGCAAGAAGAAGTCGGTAAAAGTAAGATGTATAGTAACTCACAAGACGGCAACTACGGACTCGGCACGACCTAACAATATCAACTCGTTCAGAAATCATTTCCTCAAATTCAAAATATTCCCAAACCCGGACGTAATCCGTTTTATTTTCCAAAAATCCATTTCGTAATAGTTTGGTGTATTTACGTTTGGTATCCATACGGGTGGTGGGTCGACACAAACAAACCAAAAAGTCACACAAAAGAATAATAAATAAACTATAGATCTAATATTAGCCCAATATATTATTTAAATAAATCGCCAAAGTTTATCAAATCCGTCGATTTGATAATCCCCATATTTATAACATACCGTTCCAAGATTACACCTAATCCTAAAGCACATAGCACATAAATATTATATGGTATATATCGTAGTTTAATAAACTCCTTATATACATCGTCAAATTGGCCAGATTTCCCGATATATATATTCGCAATTTATTACCCTTTACATATACCACAACCTATGGGCGTCGTAGGATACGATGCCCATTAATATACTCATTTTGTATAGCCAAATAACCCGGTTCAACCTTTCGGTTAAGTAGTTATTTAGTTATAGAAACGCTTATATTAATCGTCATATATCCGTGACAATACGAAAGTCACAAACAAAACTTACCTGAACTCGAGTGACCACGACTCCGCATAACTAGATAGGTTTACTCGTTGTATATATAAAATGACATTTTATTTAATATTTTGTAATTGTCGAGAGTTTCTCGTTTTATAATACCTTTTTATGATAATACTTCCAATAATATTACGCTACTCTCGTAGCCTAATATATTTAGTCGTATTATTTATAATATGACTCGTGATTTTTATTATTATTAATATACGCATTCATATAATTATATATCCGTTATTCACGTCTATATATTCATATAAACGTTTATATTACCAATAATTATTATTACGAGTTTTATTATTTACATTTTAATTGTAAATAGTTATCGAGTCATACGAAATGGTCACATGTCCGAGTCATGACTCTCGGCTCATTGTCCAAGTCCAAAGTAATAAGCAATAGTCATAAAAATCAATACATCTCCGTCCAACAATCCCAATCCACGTGCTACAACAATAGGGTCTGACTACGGCACCCGACTAACCTATCTCCGTCAATCTAAGTGACCGTCTCACAATCGGTCCCCAATAACACATTTCGTCAACACTTCTCAATACCAATATCCAATATCCAATGTCGAGACCAAACATGGTCTCGACCCACATGTATTCGGCCAAGTAATAAACAACCAAAACAATACCAAAACCAAGTTAACAACTAAGGAACAAACATAACAAAGGTCACATTCGGGTTGGTTTACCAAGCTAAACCCGAGTCCACACGACTCGATTGAGCCGCGGTAAACACCACGAGCCAAGAGGGGCTCGAACCAAGTACCAAAGATCACAAAAATGGCTCCAAGGAGCACTACGGGTCTCAGCAACACTTAACAAATACACGGCATCGAGCCGCGACTCCCAAGAGTCGAACCAAGCATACCAACGCGAGCAATAACCCAAGAGCCATAACCAAGGCTCATAATAACAAGAAATCGAGCACCAAAGCTCAGATTAATGCCCAAGCCGTGAGTCATGGACTCACGGTTCGAACCAAACCCACCAAATAACAACCCGGATACCAAACCTTTTAATAAAAACGAGTTTCCATCACAAACCCATAAGTATTTCCCGTATTATAAGTAAAAACCCATTCGGATCTTAAACACATCGTGACCAAGGGTCACGTTTTAACAAAAATGCGAGTCATACTCGCCTCACCTTCGATCTAACATGCTCCAAACCGTAAAACCCTTCGATAATAACCGATTGGTGGTGAAATATGGTGATGATTCGTGGTGCAAAATGATGTTATAGGCGCGTGTTGGAGTAGATCTAAAAGATTAGATGGTGGAGATCACGAAAATGGTGGTGTTTTGTAGTGGTGGCCGACGGTGTGGTGGTTAGGGCCGGAAAAATAAGCGGCGGCTAGGGTTGTGGGAGAAGAGAGAATGAGAGAGAGATAAGTGTTGACAAAATAAATAAAAAAGCTATTAAATAAATAAATAACAAAAGGTGTAAGCCACCTAAACACAAAATCATTACCTTTTCGTCGTCGATTATGCGGCATCATGTGAAAGATCGAAATAGAAGAGCGTCGTCATTGTAGTGATGAATACAAATGAACCAATAAACATAATTAATAAGTTACAAGTATCTCATGCATTCATACATCAAGTTAGGGGGAAACTTAATTCAGATAACAGAACTGCAAATGGTTGAAACATTATGTATTGATATTTGATTTTAAAAAAAGATTGTAAGCAGTTAAAGAGTGGAGGCGGAAGAGAATTACATAGCGTTTGGTATGTCGTAATCAAAGGGAGAATGAAAAAAATTATTACGATAGAATGAGAAAATGTTGTTTGTTTATATTTATGTAATGTAATAATTAATTACAATGAATAACTCATTACACCAAAACCATTCCTTAGGGCCCCTACTGTTTTTTCATTACATCCCGTAATAGAATCAAAATTACATAAAACTCTACCATTAACTGACCATATTAATGAAACTTCTCATCAATAATGGGCATTTTAGTCTTTTTATTATGATTCCATTTCGTCTTATCAAACAAACCAAACATGATAAATAATGATAATGACTCATTACATTACACCATTTATTCCATTACATCGGTCCTACCAAACGAACCTTTAGAGAGAAAACATTTGTGACCTAATCAATATTTCAAAGTCCCTTAATAGATGGACGGTTATCAAAAAATAGTTAAGGCGAAATTCCTATAGTACCCTTCCAACTCATATTAATTTATTCTTTATCTTTCACTTTATTACATTTTTGCCACAAATGATTTTGACCATTGATCAAGTAATCTAAGGGTGGAAAATGGTTATCGCAGTTCTCGCAATTTATTTGGTTCTGAAAAGAACCTACACTATAATAGTAATTAAACATGTTCTGTTTTTTGATTGAGTTAAATTACAGCATTATGGTTTTCATATCGAATCATGAATCTGGTTGGGCCTATAACTGTACAGAATTAGGCAGAATGAATACAAAGGCTGATAGTGAAATAGTGAAATTTAACATTGCACTTTGTTAAGTTGTTACTTTTATCTGATGTCTTGTCTTAGTAAACTTGAATGATGTATGTTCAAGTGCAACCAAAGGAGTAGAGAGTTCAAGTATTGATGGTCGGTTCAGTCGTCAGCTCATGGTGTCTAATTGTGCAGTCGGGTTTTCATACAGTTTTGAAAATGGCTACCATTGTGTCCAGGTCATAGTCACATAACTCACCACAGTAGCCGGGAATTGTGATCCAGTTTGTTCGATCCAAAACATGGTACGAAATCCATCCGGATTGACCGGGATCGCGAATTGGATCGGTGACAATAGCGTTCCGGAATGTAACTGAAATATGAATCGGGGCAGAGCAATATGTGTTCCAGTTAAAACCAATTCACGTTCCATTTATATTCGATTATGTTTTTTTAAGTTGTATTGCCGATAAAGCTAGCTTTTCATATTTTTTAAGTTTTGTTGCTGAGATAAAGGCTCGACTTAGTTTAAAATCTAGTTTTTCGTATTTTTATTGTCTTTTGTATCTTGATTATGTTTTTTTTAAGTTAACTTGCTGATAAAACTTTTCTAATATGCTTCTTCGAATGAATTATGAGAATATGATAAATATTATATTATGAATGTTTGGACTTCAAATTAATGCTAGAGTAAATAACACCGTTCGTCCTTGTGGTTTGGACCAAATCTATAATTGAATCCCTATTAGTTGGTACATTGTGCCAAACGTTGACCAAATCCCTATTACTGCTCGTATAAGGCTAGAGCCCCAAAGATATACACATGAAAACTTTTGCGTTACCTTCATTAAAGAAGCGAGTTCTACAAAAATTACATTGGTGAAAATGGTGGAGAGTGTGTGGAGAATGGAAATTCTACGGTCGTTGGATTGAATGTGCGAAAAGGATTCATCATTGTTCAAGAATGTAGTCAATTTCTGACCCCATTGAATACACATGTCTTCTCTCTATTCAATTTTATATGAAAAAGAACATGTGTTTACAAATATAAAGCCAAATGCAAAAACAACGAAACATTTCTTTAAAGACTAGTCATGTCTTATGTAGACATGTAGTTGCAAGTGAGTGTTATTCGGCTAATGGTTCTAACTGATTCTATATGCTTTGCTGTGATTTAGGATCTCAGTTAAATGGAGTTCGTCTTGGGGTTCTCCATGGATAAAAAATCAGGGGGTGACAATTCTTTGCAAACACAAGAAAGAGCATGGGGTGATAATGTTAGGAATATTCTAGAATGCCATAAGAAAGAAGGATCAATCATATACACAGAAGTGGTGCTAGTGCCCGCGTTATTATTATTAATAACATTGTCATTTGCTACAATACTTAGTTTAAAGAGTCCCTGATCAAGGTAACCCTTTCCTACATACACACCACCCTTGGTGATTACAAATTTATCCGATTCAAATACAAGTTTAAATCCCTTATTACTAAGAATAGGGCCAGAAATCAGATTCTTGGTGATGTTAGGCACATGCAACACGTTTGAGAGCACAAGATCTTTTCCAGAAGTCAGCTTCAATATGACTTTGACTTTTCCTTCAATCTTTGAAGAAGTTCCATTCCCCATAAACATTGGTTCAGTTTCATTCACCTTTTGGTAAGAAACAAAAATACTTCTTGAATTACATATGTGCTTTGTTGCACCAGTATCCAACCACCAATCAACATCATTTGTAGTCAAGTAGGCTTCAATTACTCCAGCAAATTCTATTGGAGAGGCGACATAGTTTGCTTGGTTGGAATTTCCTCCTCCATGCTCTTTCTTGTGGCCACAATCCTTGGCTTTATGACCAGGTTTCCCACATACCCAACAATGATAAACTTTCTTTAAGTTGTTGCTCTTTTGTTGGGTGTAATCTTTCTTCTTATCCTTGGAAGAATTCTGTCTAGAACCACCACCCTTTTTGTTGTTTTTGTGGTAGTTCTTTGATTTGGAAGAGCTTTCTCCAACCATGTTTGCATTTGGTTCTATCGAATTTGCATCAGCCTTTTCCTGCATCCTGTTATCTTCCTCAACACGAATTTTAAGAACAAGTTGCTCAAAACTCATATCGTCAGTCAAATGTTTAAGATATAACTTAAAGTTTTTCCAGGATTGAGGTAATTTTTCAATAATAGAACCAACAAGAAAGTTAGAGTTCATACCCATGCCTTCTACTTCCAATTCATGGACTATGATTTGGAGTTCTTCCACTTGCTTTACAACAGGCTTTGCATCATTCATCTTGAAGTTTAGAAATTTTCCAACAACAAACTTCTTAGAACATGCAACTTTAGTCCTGTATTTCTTTTCCAAAGATATCCATATTTTCCTCGCACTTGTAAAGGAAGAATAAATATCATACAAGAAATCATCCGAAGCATTCAGAAGATAATTTCTGCAATTATATTCATTATGATTCCATTGTGAGGCGGCCCTTTCATAGTATGCCACTTGTGCTTCAGTAGGAACATTATGTCCCTCTGCATATGGATCTATTGGTTCAGAATCCGTGAGAACATTTGACACATGCAACGTTGTCAAATAAAACAACATCTTTTGTTGCCAACAACGGAAATCAGACCCTTTGAATTTTTCAGGTTTTTCAACATGCGGTTTCTGAATCGTTTGATCCATCTCTGAAAATTTATGTTTAAGATTGTTAGGAATAATATAATCGTAATACAAATTGTTTTGTATATAATCGTAAGATTATATCAACAGATTGGGGCCTGCGATTAGCAGTGTCCTTAAACAGAAATTCGTCCTATCTAGTACGAACTGTTTAGACGATACAACAATCAAATTAAGTATGAAACTTGAATCTAGCGAATCGGTTATGTTATGATGATGGAAATGAATGACTTTTGTGTGTTTTTGATGATTACAAAGTGACAAATTCGTCCTCTATATATAGGCACATGGTGACCCTTCAAAACAGTCACAATACCCCTTCAAATGGCCTTAGAGACGCTTCTTTTCGTAACAGTCACAATGGTTCACAATTAGCGACGCTTTAGCGACGACCTAGCAACAGAATAACCGTCGCTAACTGAAATCGATTCAAATAGTTGCGATGGTTCACTTACTAATGCCTTTTTAATAGATATAACCGTTACCGTTGCGATTAGACGCGCCTTTACAATAATGATGGTTAATTAGCAACGGTTTTGCGACGGTTTAGTGACAGAAAAACTGTCACTAATATCTATTTCGTGGGTAATTATAAAAACACAACCAAATTTATTAGTAATGTTCCAACAATACCCCACATTTTCTGTTCAAACACCAATAATACCCCACATTTGAATAGAAAATAAGAAAATTACTTATTATTCTATTTCCATCAAATGTAATATGACATGCATCAGATTAGGTGTCTTTTGGACTTGAACCTATCCTAGTGAGTACATATCAGATTTACTTTGTGTATAGTGAACATAAGTCTTGAACTAGCCACGTTTTGTAGTAAATCGAGACAATAAGTATCACATATATCATATTTATGTAATAACAGATTCTTACCGTTGTGTTCATTTCGGTCGTGAACATATCCTTATTCATGAGAATTTTAGAGAACTTAGCCATCTGGTTCCCAAATATGCGACCATACATCAATCTCGTATAGGTAATGCAAATCAAGAATATTCCGTAGTATTCCACTGTAAAAGCCATTAGCATTATTAAGAATTAGAATTTAGCCCTCAATCATCAACGGAGAAACACGCAACATTCATCATAGGAATGGGCATACATGTGCGTTGGTACTTTTTGAGTTTTCCTATTGAACCTAGACCATGGGATCTCCACTTTTGGTAGGTTAGGTTTCCGCCGAGTAGTTACTCATTGTGTTGGCTTTAAGCCCATACCCCTCGATGTAAATATGGCTTGTTCTCTACAAAGGCCTTTTGTCAAAGGATCTGCTATATTTTCCTTTGACTTAACGTAGTCGATGGAAATGATTCCATTTCTTAACAAGTCCTTTATCGTATTGTGGCGACGTCTTATATGTCTTGACTTGCCGTTATAGATTTGATTCTTTGCTCTGGTAAGAGCAGCCATACTATCACAATGTATACACACAACAGTCACAGGTTTTGGCCACAAGGGAATACCCTCTAGAAAGCTTTTAAGCCATTCTGCTTCTTCTGCAGCTTTGTCTAAGGCTAGAAATTCTTCTTCCATTGTTGATCTGGTATTCACAGTTTGCTTAGATGATTTTCATGAAACTGCAGCCCCTCCAAGTGTAAATACATAGCCACTTGTGGACTTTCCTTCATTATGACTGGAAATCCAATTTGCATCACAAAATCCTTCTAACACAGGAGGATATTTAGTGGAATGTAACCCATAAGCCATTGTATGCTTAAGATATTGAAGCACTCTGACTAGTGCATCCCAATGATCTCTCCCAGGGTTATGTGAATATCGACTAGGCCAACTTACACTATATGCCAAATCCGGTCGTGTACAGTTCATTATATACATCAAGCTTCCTAGTACTTGTGTATATTGTAACTGAGATACACTTTGTCCTTTGTTCTTCTTGAGTTGAACCTTAGGATCAAAGGGAGTTACAACCGGTCTATCATTATAGTGCCCAAATTTCTCAAGGTCTTCTCAATGTAATGAGATTGGGTAAGGATGTATCCATTGGAATTCTTTTGAATCCTTATACCAAGAATGACATCTGCTTCTCCCATGTCTTTCATCTCAAATGAAGAATGAAGCATTTTCTTGGTTTGGTTTATAACATCCATATTTGTTCCCATGATCAACATATCATCTACATATAAACAAATAATGACAAATGCATTTTTGTATTGTTTAACATAGACACATTTATCACATTCGTTTATTTGATAGCCGTTTGATAAAAGAGTGTTATCAAACTTCTCATGCCATTGCTTTGGAGCTTATTTAAGGCCGTAAAGAGATTTAACCAATTTACATACCTTATGCTCTTAACCTTTGACTACAAACCCCTCGGGTTGTTGCATATAGATTTCTTCATCTAATTCACCATTTAAGAACGCAGTTTTCACATCCATTTGATGTATAATCAGGTTGTGAATTGCGGCTATTACCATTAATGTTCTTATGGAGGTTATCCTTGTAACCGGTGAATAAGTGTCAAAGAAATCTTGACCTTCTTTTTGACGGTATCCTTTTGCTACAAAACGAGCCTTATACTTCTCTATGGTACCATCAGGTCTTAGTTTCTTTTTGAAGATCCACTTATGGCCTATTGGTTTATGTCCCGAAGGTAGATCAACCAATTTCCATGTATTATTATGCACAATTGAGTCTATTTCGCTTTGAATAGCCTCTTGCCAATAAGGTGCTTCTGATGACTCCATAGCAGCCTTATATGTTTGTGGTTCTTCATTCACAATATAGGTCATATAATCTGGTCCAAAGTCTTTAGAGACTTTTGCACGCTTACTTCTTCTAGGTTCATCATTCTCTTGTTGAACCTCAGAATTGTTTTCTCTTTGATCTAGAGACAATTGATCATCAAATACTCTTTTCCTTGGATTTGAGATTTGTTTCTCTTTATCCTTATAAGGAAAGATATTCTCAAAGAAATCTGCTTCAGCAGATTCTATAATTGTGTTTTTGCTTATATCCTCTACAGTCTACATTGGATTTGTAAACCAGGAACCTATAAGCAGCACTATTCTTTGCTGGACCGAGATAAACACAATCAACTGTTTTGGGTCCAAGTTTGGTTCTCTTTGGTAAAGGTATTTGAACCTTTGCCAAACAACCCCACACTTTCATCCTTTTATAAGAAGGTTGCTTTCCTTTCCATAATTGATATGGAGATTTGTCACTCTTTTTATGAGGAATTTTATTCAACACTGTATTTGCAGCAAGACATGCTTCACCCCATAGACTATGAGGAGCCCCTGAAGTAATTAACATTGAATTAATCATGTTCTTCAATGTTCTATTCTTACGTTCAGCTACACCATTTTGTTGTGGGGTGTATGGGGCTGTTGTTTGGTGTACAAAACCATAAGTAGAACAAAATTCGGCAAAGTCATTGGATTCATATTCTCCTCCTCTATCAGACCTTAGAATTTTGATCTTTTTGTCTAGTTGATTTTCAACTTCTGCCTTATATGTCTTAAACATATTCAAGGCTTCATCTTTGGTATTTATTAAGTACACATAACAAAATTTGCTGCAATCATCAATGAAAATAATATAATAATTCTTTCCTCCTCTTGATGGTGTTGCTTTGAAATCACATAAATCTGTATGAATTAAACCAAGTATTTCATTTGATTTTTCTACAGATTTATGTGAATGACTTGTGTATTTAGATTCAACACAAATTTCACACTTGGATATTTTATCCATTGTACATTTAGGCAACATGCCTAAGTTTATCATTCTTTGCAAGGAACGGAAATTAACATGGCCTAATCTAGAATGCCATAAGAAAGAAGGATCAATCATATACACAGAAGCGGTGCTAGTGCCTGCGTTATCATTATTAATAACATTGTCATTTGTTACAATACTTAGTTTAAAGAGTCCCTGATCAAGGTAACCCTTTCCTACATACACACCACCCTTGGTGATTACAAATTTGTCAGATTCAAATACAAGTTTAAATCCCTTATTACTAAGAATAGGGCTAGAAATCAGATTCTTGGTGATGTTAGGCACATGCAACACGTTTGAGAGCACAAGATCTTTTCCAGAAGTCAGCTTAAATATGACTTTGCCTTTTCCTTCAATCTTTGAAGAAGTTTCATTCCCCATAAACATTGGTTCAGTTTCATTCACCTTTTGGTAAGAAACAAAAATACTTCTTGAATTACATATGTGCTTTGTTGCACCAGTATCCAACCACCAATCAACATCATTTGTAGTCAAGTAGGCTTCAATTACTCCAGCAAATTCTATTGGAGAGGCGACATAGTTTGCTTGGTTGGAATTTCCTCTAGAATTTCCTCCTCCATGCTCTTTCTTGTGGCGACAATCCTTGGCTTTATGACCAGGTTTCCCACAGACCCAACAATGATAAACTTTCTTTAAGTTTTTGCTCTTTTGTTGGGTGTAATCTTTCTTCTTATCCTTGGAAGAATTCTGTCCAGAACCACCACCCTTTTTGTTGTTTTGGTGGTAGTTCTTTGATTTGGAAGAGCTTTCTCCAACCATGTTTGCATTTGGTTCTATCGAATTTGCATCAGCCTTTTCCTGCATCCTGTTATCTTCCTCAACACGAATTTTAAGAACAAGTTGCTCAAAACTCATATCGTCAGTCAAATGTTTAAGATATAACTTAAAGTTTTTCCAGGATTGAGGTAATTTTTCAATAATAGAACCAACAAGAAAGTTAGAGTTTATACCCATGCCTTCTACTTCCAATTCATGGACTATGATTTGGAGTTCTTCTACTTGCTTTACAATAGGCTTTGCATCATTCATCTTGAAGTTTAAAAATTTTCCAACAACAAACTTCTTAGAACATGCAACTTCAGTCCTGTATTTCTTTTCCAAAGATATCCATATTTCCCTCGCACTTGTAAAGGAAGAATAAATATCATACAAGGAATCATCCAAAGCATTCAGAAGATAATTTCTGCAATTATATTCATTATGATTCCATTGTGAGGCGGCCCTTTCATAGTCTGCCACTTGTGCTTCAGTAGGAACATTATGTCCCTCCGCATACGGATTTGTTGGTTCAGAATCCGTGAGAACATTTGACACATGCAACGTTGTCAAATAAAACAACATCTTTTGTTGCCAACGACGAAAATCAGACCCTTTGAATTTTTCAGGTTTTTCAACATGCGGTTTCTGAATCGTTTGATCCATCTCTGAAAATTTCTGTTTAAGGTTGTTAGGAATAATATAATCGTAATTCAAATTGTTTTGTATATAATCGTAAGATTATATCAACAGATTGAGGCCTGCGATTACAGTGTCCTTAAACAGAAATTCGTCCTATCTAGTACGAACTATTTAGAGGATACAACAATCAAATCAAGTATGAAACTTGAATCTAGCGAATCGGTTATGTTATGATGATGAAAATGAATGATGTTTGTGTGTTTTTGATGATTACAAAGTGACAAATTTGTCCTCTATATATAGGCACATGGTGACCCTTCAAAACAGTCACAATACCCCTTCAAATGGCCTTAGAGACGCTTCTTTTCGTAACAGTCACAATGGTTCACAATTAGCGACGCTTTAGCGATGACCTAGCAACAGAATAACCGTCGCTAACTGAAATCGATTCAAATAGTCGCAATGGTTCACAATTAGCGACGCTTTAGCGATGACCTAGCAACAGAATAACCGTCGCTAACTGAAATCGATTCAAATAGTCGCAATGGTTCACTTACTGATGCCTTTTTAATAGATATAACCATTACCATTGCGATTAGATGCGTCTTTACAATAATGATGGTTAATTAGCAACGGTTTTGCGACGGTTTAGTGACAGAAAAACTGTCACTAATATCTATTTCGTGGGTAATTATAAAAACACAACCAAATTTATTAGTAATGTTCAAACAGATAATAGCTGCTCCTTTTTCTGTATGCAAGATCGGATGTACAAGTGTCATACGGGTTTCATACAGACCGAAAATTAGACTCAAAATTTAAAAAAATCCGCCGGCTAACCAGGTAGCACTTCGTCTGTTGTTTTCAAATAGTTATAGGCAATCTTCGTGTTCTTAAATAGCTCCAACAATCCACTATATATCAGCTTTGATTGGTGAAGTAACAAAGTTGGTTCAAAGTTTTATAGTGGGTTTGATTCAGTCTGTTTATTCCTTCCGTATTGCTTCAATTCGTCGTATAAAGAAACTATTTATGCACTGAAGTATGTCTTCGTTGAAATACCCACTTAAACTCATAATGAAATTAGATGCTTATGCAAGCTAATGAAAAAAAAAACGTAGAATTTCTGAAGCTGGAACTTTAACAACTGTATTTTTGTTTCTCAGATATCCATAGAATGGAACGAACAGATGCCCCGGAAATGATTAAAAATGCAGAAGTTTATTATAATGTTCCAGTTTAGGCTGAAACATACACTCATGAAATTGTCAAAGAACCACAGGGTGGTACTGAATGTGACCAAAATATAATAATTTCTGTTAACTTATCTGCTTGTAGGTTTCCGTTTCGGTATTTTTTGCATTGGGTGGCAGGTACAAATTCCAGCACACCACTCATCGTTTTTCTTATCTGTCTCTGCACAATCTGTGCAGCTTATATAACCAAAGAATTCGAAATGAACCTTGACAATGTGAAGGTAGAAATGTTTAGCTCTTTAAAAAGGTATCTTATTCCACATCAATAATTAATAACAAATAGTTATTTCATAATTGTTTTTGGTGTATAATTGATGGTCTTTTTATTGTAGGCCAATGTTTGACGGTATAAGAAGTCGACAAAAGAGCGTCGTGTGCAGGTACCCATTCGGTATTATTCTATCATAATTAACATATAATTGAAATAGATTAGTTATATTTGATTTAGTGAGGTGCTAAATAGTATTTTCTTGCTAGTGAAGAAAGTACTTCGTGCTGAAATCTAGGTAATTTTGACTGTATTGATGTTTTTTGTTAGCAATTTTTCATTTTTTGACCTTAATGTGCTATGTCTAAATTATATGAACATTTAATCAACTTTCATTAACAATCCGAGAGTGTCAGACGACATGTTCAATTGCAACCAGTAACTAGCTAAATATGATTCTGATAATTTGTTAATTGATCAAGTTTTATAGCTTATGATCTGCTGCAATATTATTGTTAGTTACTCTTACAGATGGTTTACTCACTCACTATAATAATGTCAGTGAACATCTTGAAATAATATCGTTTAAGTTTTCTTAATAATTATCTGCAACTGTATGCAGCTTAAATTGTCTTTGCTTCTTCACATGGATGGAAGCAGCCCTACCGCTAAAGACATTGGACGACAGCAACAGAACAACTGTACTCTATAAGCCTTTGTATTTCTATAAATGAGCTCAGTAACAATTAAGGTCCAATTATACAGTTGTACTCTGTTTAGTATTTCACTATGTTACCTTTACTCGCAATAGCCAGAGCCCAGATGTGTGTTAGTGTTATATTTATATTATTATTCTATAATATTCAGACAACCACTGAATAATTTGGTTTTGCAATTAATTACATATGCCTGTAGAATCCCGCTTGATTACATATGCCTGTAGAATCTCGCTTGATTACATATAATATTTCACCAAAATTTAGGACAGGTCAATAACACTTCAATCTTCTGTTACTGAAACAACAACGCACGATTGTGAAAACCACAATCACTTTCGCAATTTCTTTTTATCAGGTTCTCTCCTTTGACATTGTCAACCAGGTACCACTTAAAGTATTATGGAAAGGTACCCTTTGATTAGATGAACAGATAGTCTCTCACATTTCACATAAAAACTAAAGAAATGGTTCAATGATAATGTATAACTTTACACTTTTTTTAGGCAATTAACGACGACAAAAGGATAGCACATGTTCTACTCATAAAAAAATTCACGTGCAATAACCAACGTAATAAAACGACGCCAAGCAGCAACGCGTCGGACCGTTGCCAACCTCGTTGGGAATAATTATAGTTAGTAGTTTAGTTCTTAATTCTAGTAAGTTGATTGTCAGGCAAGGTAAGATGAGTTAGAAGCGAGAGGTTATATATGGAACTAGGAATGATTCCATGTAATTTACAATCACCAGAGTGAAATTCTCTCAAGTTTTTCAAATGGCCTAATTAATGTGTCTGGAATGCCCCCACCCGAAGCATTCCCAGGAGCAGAGAATGTAACACCCACAAAATATCGCAGCGGAAGACTGTGTCACTTGGGGTGCTACTTCATAATACAAAGTACAAGTTATAGAAAATGACCTCTAAATGAGACGTTTTGAAAAGTTACCATTCAATTAATGAAATCAGAGTTACAAACTTGAGGTCCCAATGTGTAATATATAAATGTTTACAAAATATTTCGAATGGTAAATGATAAAAGTGTAAGTCTTCTGAATATGCAGCTTGACTCTATGTTCCACGCACTAGCTATCGCCTTACTAACCTGAGATAAACATGCTAAAGTGTCAACACAATGGTTGGTGAGTTCATAGAGTTTGTTTTAAATAAGTTGAAGAGTCTTTAAAGAATGTATTCCCACAGCAAAGGCATTGTGAATCCACTTAGTTGCAAATCCCGCCCATACAAAACTTGCAGCCTGTGTGTTCACAACCCACTGCTAAAATAGTATGTTAATCATGTATACGTGCAGCATAGTAGTTAAAAGAATAAACGTTTTGAGTATGTAAAACTTTATCAATCATGTATCCAAATTAATGGCCTTCCAACACCTCAATGTTAGGATGTATCCAAATTAATGGCCTTCCAATACCGCAGTATTAGGATGTATCCAAATTAATGGCCTTCCAACACCTCAATGTTAGGATGTATCCAAATTAATGGCCTTCCAATACCGCAGTATTAGGATGTATGCTTGTATCAAGTCTAGTCACCTTTGTCAATGCAATCAAGAATAATGCAATCATGTTTAACGCAATCATGTATGTATGCAAGTATTTATGTAAATGCAATCATGTATGTAAATCAAGTAAAGTATTTTTGTAATCAAGCATAATATGTAAGTATTTGAGCATGTATCTCCCCCAAAGAGTTAAAACAAATATTAAAAGAGTAGGGGCTATGACTCACCTTGAACTAACGATATCAAAACGTATAACGGAATCGATGTATAAGTCGGACAACCTCTACGCGCAACCTAGAATATAATGTTATATCTTAGGTTCTAAAACAACGAAGTGAATATATAAGCATGCCTTATATATTTATTACATTCATTATGCTTGGATGTATAACATTTGTAAGTAAAAGTGGTCAAGTATTAATATTCGTCACGTTACGGTCTTTATAAATATAGTTATTCTAACTTTCTATGTTTATTCTTAACACGTAAAAGGTCATAAATTGGTTTCTATGTCTTTGAAATTGTATTTGAATGTATATATAATTTCTAGTGACTTTACATCCTTACTTATATCATAACATGATTCAATTTACAAATTTACACTTGCGTTTTTAATACAAAAATTTAGACAGCACTCAGCAGTCCCGCAGCAAAGACCATATTTTGAGTTCAATAAAACTTTAGGATGCGAGGATTTTTCCTACCTTTAAGTTTATGTTTTAGCTACATTTCATAAAACTACAACGAGTTCCAGAAATGACCAGAACTATCTCGTTTTGTCCAATGTAATCTGTTAGTCAGATTTTGACATGTTTTACCGTTTTAGCTCTAGTTTAATCATCGGGACGAGTTACGGCACAAGCCTCCCGGAAAAACGACCATAAGACTTTGATCTAAATCCCTATGTTTTCACCTAACCTTCTCAGTCCACGTATTTTTCCCAGAAATTATGTTTACAGCCCTTGTTCAGTTTCTGTTTTGCAAAGCTAGTCCTTTCGACGGTTTCTAGTGTTTTAGTCCAATTATCCAAGCATAATCAAGTATAATAAGCATATAAAACATATTACATATATGAAATACTAATATTTACAGTAATCAAGGGTAAACATAGGAGTTTGCTTACAATACTTGTGATGAAATTAACTAGAACCAAGAACTAAGATCACTAAATCCTATACCCTTCCAACCAAAGTCCCTAGCTTCCAATCTTTTATCCATCATGCTAACCCTTCTTAGACATGAGCTAATACTCCAAGAACACTTCTAACTCAGCCCATAATCACCTTGTATAGCTCCTAATTCGACCATGGAATCACCAAAAGAACACTAGAACTATGTAGAGAATAACTAGGCCTTGAACTTTGTAGTAAAACTTGTAGTTTGAAGATTAAAGAATCATGGTGATAGGGATTGTGAAGTGAATGACCAAATGAAGGAAAGGAGAGAGTTTTTGTGAGTTTATCTTGATCTTTTATGTTCTTATGAGTCATAAAACAAATATATAGTCTTGAAATACTTGGTTGTTAAGTTTACTTAAACATGTATAAGTCTTCCTTTGTAAGTTTCCTAGTCTTATCTTGATGACACATATACAAACATCCCATGTGGTCTAAAATTTCGTTCAATGTCTATCTTGGATGACTAGATATGTGTTTTGATAATATCTTGCTTTTATGGAGTGAGTTTTGGTCCCGTTAATTGCTAACTGTAAGTCGTAAAGTCACGAAACTTAAAACCGGGTATCCTAAAAATATGAAACTTATAGATATGTTAAATCTTATCAATATACCCTATATTAGCCTATTAAATGAGTGATAACTTTTATCGGTTATTTAAAGTCGTAAAAACCTAAAACCGGAATTGTTAAATATCTAGTTAAGATATTTAAGAAGAGAATTTCAACTTGACTTCTCTTAGTGAGATATTTTGTAAGATATTATCTAAATAATATCTAGTTGATGACTAGGCATATGATTAGGTAAGGTCATTTAAAATGTATTAGTCAAAAGATGGTGCGGGTATCGGGAGTGAATAGTACAAGTGAATAGTAACCTGAAAATGTGAATTGTTACAGTACCTATCCCTTAAAGAGAACTTCGTCCCGAAGTTCTGTTGATGTTAACTACTTACGGTGTGTCTAAGAGAATTCGGGGTTTCAGCATCTCTAAAATAGTGGTGTTCACTCTGATACATTTAAGATTGTGGTTAAGGAGTCGTATCGAATACAAATAAGCCCACTTATTTATAACTCATTACTTACATAAAGAAGCGTCTAAATTTATGTAAGTAAGGGATCATAAACTTATGGTTCGGTGATTTACAATTTCTTTATTTAAATACAGAGGCGTCCCAATCCATTTAAATAAGGAGATTTTAAATCATCCTACTTAAGAATTTTCGACACAAAAACTCGCTTTATGAGACAGATAGTAAGATAACCAAGTCATCAAATCCCTAATGCTAAGTAATAATATTCTTTAACTCAAACCTTATGTCTCATCAAACAAGAACTGTCACAAGATCAAGTTAAATAATTAGTTATTACTAAGCTCCATATTTTTAATGACTCGACTAAATTCTGGGGTTCCTTATAATACTAAAGTCATATCATCTAACAGCGTGGAACTAAACAAACAACTAACAACAAGCATATGTGTATGTAATGTGTGTAAGGCAATTAAAGAGGAGAGTCTTAACGATATAGCAGTTATAGTCTAGGTACGAAATGCAACCTAGTTCTCTATAACCAATTCTCTGATACCAATCTGTAACACCCCCAAAATATCGCAGCGGAAGACTGTGTCACTTGGGGTGCTACTTCATAATACAAAGTACAAGTTATAGAAAACGACCTCTAAATGAGACGTTTTGAAAAGTTACCATTCGATTAATGAAATCAGAGTTGCAAACTTGAGGTCCCAATGTGTAATATATAAATGTTTACAAAATGTTTCGAATGGTAAATGATAAAGCGTAAGTCTTCTGAATATGCAGCTTGACTCTATGTTCCACGCACTAGCTATCGCCTTACTAACCTGAGATAAACATGCTAAAGTGTCAACACAATGGTTGGTGAGTTCATAGAGTTTGTTTTAAATAAGTTGAAGAGTCTTTAAAGAATGTATTCCCACAGCAAAGGCATTGTGAATCCACTCAGTTGCAAATCCCGCCCATACAAAACTTGCAGCCTGCGTGTTCACAACCCACTGCTAAAATAGTATGTTAATCATGTAAACGTGCAGCATAGTAGTTAAAAGAATAAACGTTTTGAGTATGTAAAACTTTATCAATCATGTATCCAAATTAATGGCCTTCCAACACCTCAATGTTAGGATGTATCCAAATTAATGGCCTTCCAATACCGCAGTATTAGGATGTATCCAAATTAATGGCCTTCCAACACCTCAATATTTGGATGTATCCAAAGTAATGGCCTTCCAATACCGCAGTATTAGGATGTATGCTTGTATCAAGTCTAGTCACCTTTGCCAATGGAATCAAGAATAATGCAATCATGTTTAACGCAATCATGTATGTATGCAAGTACTTATGTAAATGCAATCATGTATGTAAATCAGGTAAAGTATTTTTGTAATCGAGCATCATATGTGTTAGAAATAGAAGTGATGATCATTATTGTGTCATCGAGTCTTGTAATAATGTTGTAATAGTCTTGTAGTTTAGTTAAGGGTAAACGGGCTTGGTTTAATCTAACATTGTATTAGTTTATGTCTAGTCTATTACAGAAGCCCAAGCCCGGCCCATCTTCTTATCTTTCCTATAAATACCTCCAAATGCTCCCATTTGGAGGTGGTGCTTCTAGGTTTCTAGGTTATTCTTCTCCTTGTATTCTTCTCTCTTTAATCTAATACATCATCTTCCTTTCTCTCTCTAGAAGTTACCATCTCTCTCTCTCTACTTATTTCTTCTATAATCTTTATATAAACTTGTGTTAGATATTGTATTTGGGTCCTAACAAGTGGTATCATTCGCCGGAAGAAGGTGTAGTAGTTGGTTTTTGTTAAAATCGATCCAAAACCTTGTTGTTTATTTCATTTTTTTTGAAATTTTTTGTACTTTCTTGTTTGTTTCTTGGTTTCTATCACATCTTTGCTTACAAACTTGTGTTACAAATCATTAGAAACAAAAAAGTTTCAAACTTTTCATCAAAAAAAAAAAAAGATTCGAAATATATGTACTAAGTTTCGAGAATGTTAAAAATTTTGGAAAAGTTTGTCAAGTTTGCAACTTTCTTCAAGTTTTCATCACTATTAAGATAGTTGTACAAGAATCTTTGATTAAAAACTTGTTTTTGGTGTGCTTTCTTCAAAAATCAAAATTTTGTCAAAATTTCGAAAATTCTCTTGTACCTGTTTTCGAGAACACATAAGCCACACTTTCGAGAATACTCATCGTTGCTCCTAAAGTGTTACCGATTGATTACTCGGTGGTTTCTCTCTTGTATAAGAAAGAAAACACTTTGACTTGGTGAATATTTTCGAAATTGTATAATTTCGAAAATTTTAAGAGTTGCATTCTCGAAAAATTGTAAAGTTTCGAGAACATAGTACATTTTTGAAAAGTCCAAATTTTCGAAAATCCTCTCTGTATTCTCGATATTTGCCAAAGTTTCGAGAACACACACAGTTTCGAGAATATACAAAGTTTCGAAAACTTTCAAAAGTTTCAAGAACGCAAGGATTTTTTTTGAGAACACAACATTTTCGAGAATTGTCTAAGGACAAAGCTTCAAGAATTCACTTGGTGCATATTTTCGAGAATTGGCTTAAAAATCTATACCTTCTACAAGATCCATAATTACACAAGTTTCTTTCTAATATCTTCTTACTATTTCTTTAAAAAAAGTGTTTTTTGGTGGGAAAAGTTGAGTAAAATTTATTTTTTACAGGAGAATAAACGTCCAATTTTTACGCGAAATTCAAATTTTGGTATAACAGTGAAATTTTTGGCCCAAAATTCAAATTTTTAGGTCAAAATTCAAATTTTTATGTCAAAATTCAAATTTTTTCGGTGAAATTTGGCGTCAAAATTTTTAAAACTCAAATTTTTCTTGGAACCTTAGGATTGCATTTTATAGTGATTTTCAAAATTCTGGGAGAGAAAATTTTTCAAATTAAATTTTGGAGGGAAACGTAGATCTCACTCGGAAAATTAGAAAATTGTTTTGATTAAGCTTCACGTTCAAAATGCCTTTTCTCAAAAATTTCTTTCCATCAATGGACATGGAACCTCTTGTTCAATTTTTTGCTCCATATCCTAAGACTGACAAGACGATTACTGAGACTGAGCAAATACTGAATGAGACTGAGAAGCCGTTAACTGATACTGAACAAGACGTTGAAGAAAATGAGCTACCAGATTACGTAAGATATCTTGACCTAAGATTTCCAATTACATTCGCGGAGAATATGAAGCCACCACCATTGACAAAAAAGGCACAAAATGGTGAAGAATTATGTGAACATAAGTCAGATGAACCTGAAAATGCAGAACCTTCCTATGACTCTGACACACCAAAAGAGAAGTTGACTATGCAAGAAACACAAGCTGAGATTGTTCCACCTAGTTACGATCTCTTTGCACCAACTGATACGGAACTTCCAGAACCAACCTTTACCCCATATTCTGAGAATGTGAAGTAGAAGCAGTTGGAAGAGCAACTTGCCTACAAGGCTAGGTTTGATGAAGCAATGTCGAGACAAAAGCAGCAAGCACTTGAGGTTCTAACAGAAATGTTTCCAACTGACTTTACTCGGAATCAAGGTACACTGGCAAATGAACATGTTATTGGGAATCAACATAGATATGCTACGAGTACACAGATGGGGATTCAGATAAGGGAATATATTGGAAATCCGATGGATCAGTTTGTGAGTCAGAATGTGGTTAATCAAAATTGGAATGATTGTTGTTACATGACTTCGATTAAGAAACCTACATCAGCAATTCACAGAAGTGTTATTGGTAGAAATTTCGACAAGGTTGAAAAGATCCAGTACTTGTTGATGCTAGCCAATAAAGAAAAATCGGGAATACCATTGACTACTGAGGAAAATGAGTTTAGAGCTACAACAAGAGTTAATGAGAATTCAGCAGATCTCCATGAAACCTACAACTTTATGACAAATCAGCAGGCAACATCATCAAGCAGTGATTCTGATCTTCATCCTACTTATGATTCAGATCCACTCCATGAGGTACCAAATTATGGTAATGATGCTAATCCGTTTGCTCACGAGAAGCCACATTCTATGCCACCTGAACCTAATTATGATACATATGTGGGGGAACAAGTTAATAGCAATGTTAACTATGAAACTCCAGATATGGATCCTAATGGAGTTCAAGTTGAACAAAATGGTGCTAATGATGAGGAAACCCGTGCTTTCTTTGAATCATTATTGAATAATTGCAGCATTGAAATTGAGAAAGTGAAAAAGGTCAATCGCGATGTTAAGGCCGCGAATGAGAAATTGACCACTGAGCTTGAGAGGTATAAGGAAAACGAAAAAGCTTTTGAGTTTCATAACAAAAGATTGTCAGAATTAGAAACTGGTTATCAAAATTCCGTTTCAAGGGAAAAACGTTTGCAAATCAAGTTTGATACACTTGATGTTAATTCACACAAGAAGATAAAATCCTTAAATACGGAAATTTCTGATTTGCAAAACCAACTATCTAAACAAAAATCATCTTATACCAATCTTGAAAAAGAAAGGGATGAGTTGAAAAAGGACTTTGCAAAGAAAGAAGATAAACTTTTTGGATGAAATCATAGAGTCAGAACACAAGATTGCAAAACTAGAAGAATTAGTGGTTAAGTCGGGTCAGTCAAGTCAAACAATAAATATGATTGCTAATCAAACTAATCCGATTTACCATACAAAACATAAAATGGCTCTAGGGAACAAAACTCCTTGTAATCTCAAGAAAGCTCAACAAGAATAGAATAGTTTGTTTAATGGAAATGTTTTGTTTACTAAGCATGATCCTCCTATTGTTCGTGATTCTGTGGAAACGATAGAACTGGTCGAAGAGAGCATTAATAAACTAAAACAAAAGAATCCTGATTTGAAACCAATTGATTATGATGCGTAGGGATTGCACCAGGCTTTACCTCTCAAGGGATCTTGAGAAGCTTACAACCCCCACCAGGCAGTGTACCTGATCGATGTAGTATAGTATAATGACAAGTACCGGGGGATTGATCGTTCAACTAGGAATAGTGTCGCTAGGATTAGAAAACCTAAATACTAGATCTAGAGATGATGGGTGATTCTTTTTGTATTTTTATATTTTTTAGAAAGCAAATTAAAATCTCGGGTTTGAAGAATTTGGGCGGAATTAGTTGCTAGTCAACTAACCCAATACTAAAGATGCAATCCAAATAAAATACTAAAATGAAAATAAAACTAATTTAAACTAAGGTTGTGAGCAATATATGGGAGAAATGTGTTTACTTAGATTTCACTACTCCCTAGATATCTTTTACATGTTAATTACTTGTTATAGTTGCGTGGATGACGGATTGTATTCCTTAATACCATTCATGGGGTGGCGTACTTACTTCCCCAATCCTATGAGTGCCTACTTCACTCCTATGTCGATCCTGCAAGAAGCTCCTAACATGGGATCATTAGAATTTACTCATGCATTAAATACAACCAATAAAACCTAGCACACATCGGTTCATGTTTCCTAAGACGTTCAAGCATGTTACACAATGGAGATCTGCCAGTTTTCTTAAGCCTAACATTGAAATCATTCATCCAATACAACCATAAACAAGTAATCAACACATAATCAACATCTAGGTTTCATTAGATCTAAGCAAACACAAGATAAATCTAGCCTAGCATGTTGAAATCAAGACAAGCACAAGATATAGACAACCAATACATAGACATATTGATTGAATTAAGAGAAGACTTATCTCAATAGCGCATGAAAGGATTCAAGGGTTGAAAACCCTTGAAAAACTATAAAATTCGTACAAGGTTCGGCCCTAGGGTTTCTCCACACAAGTTCCTCCCATAATGAATGAAAATTAGAAAACTATATATAGATATTAGGAGGTGACGGCGTCAAGAACAAACTTGTGACGCCGTCATCTCGCCGGCAAATAAATCCTCGGACTGCCTAGATCTACATCTGACGCCGTCATCTAGTCCTCTTTTGCAGGCCGTCACACTTTTAACTCTTGACGCTCTACTTGTGACGCCTTCATGTTTGTACTGGGTCGTCATGGTATTTACTCTTGACGCCGTCAAATACTTCTTCTTGACGCCGTCAAACACTGTAATCAGCATGGAAAATTAAGTCTTTGGCGTTTTCTTCACTTTTATGCTCCAAAAACGTTCGAATTGCTTCCTTTTTCAGATTTCACTCCCAAAGTACCTAAAATCACAAAAGGAACGATTTAGGGTAATATTTGATTAAATAAATTCAATTCCGGGCTTAAATGACCCCCTAAAAACGGATCATTTTTCTCATCATCATATACCCTTACACTTGAGATTTGCTTGTCCTCAAGCAAATGCGCTTTTATTCTAATCAAAATACAAGTTAGGGGTCATTTAACACTAATATAAAAGTAATTACAACAAATAATCGTTCCACTAAAGACCAAAGACAAGCACGGAGGTCATATACTAGCACCTCACAAATAGTGTTTAGATACTCACATCTCTCGGGTGTAATAAAGTATAAATTACAATATGGAAACGGAAGATATCTCTCACTACCTGTCATAGCAAAATAGATTACTATAGGCTTGGGAAAGGATCAAACCTCCACCACATGGCGTAAGCACCTAGGATAAACTATCAAAGAGGTCTTTTAAAGGGTTGTAACGTTAGGTGTAGGGATATGGAATACACGGTTTTGTTGGATATAGGCAGTCTTTACTGGTGGCGAGTTAACAATCTTGGTTAATTACATGTACAATGTGGCTTTGCTAAGCCAAGACTAGACTCGACTTAAGCTAATAAATGAAAAATAACAAAAAACATAAAATAAACATAGAATGAAACGGGATGGTAGTCCGTATGTTTTTTCTCTTTTCTTTTTCTATTTTTTTTTTCTTTTTCTTGTTTTTTTTGATTTTTTTTTTCGATTTTTTTTTTTATTTTATTTTTTTTTTTATTTATTTTTTTTTTTTTGCATACACTCTTACCCTACCATCCAAAATAATACATCATAGGGGATGAAAATTCCCCTTACGCTTGAATTTTTACATACTTTACAATAAACTAATCTAATGACTCGAATTAAGATAATCAAAACACTTGGAGTACTTTTAAGATTAACGTACATATGGGGGTAATATATGATGTTCTTCCCCATTACTCCATAAAATAAGTACTTTACCCATGAGTCCCAATCGTCCCAAAACAATATGTACAAGGATATGACTCGACTTAGCAACCATGTAATCAATTAGATAGTTAACTTAGGGTTTAACAAATAACAATAATACACTAAAGATGAGTGCATACACGGAAGGCTAAGGCGATTTGGGTGTACGTTTAAGTGGGGTGTAACAAATTCTTCCTTTAAGTAAAATGCTTAAAGTTAGAAACGAAACGATAGGCTCGGAGGGGTGTACTAGGGGTATCGTGTACTAAAAATGAGTACAACGCTAAGGTGTGGGAAAAATTAGTTGACTTAACTAGCCAAGTAATATGACTTAAATGGTCAAGTAATTATGATACGGGTTTAACACAAGGGTGATCCTAATGCCTTTTATCATGTAGTAAATCCTACTACACGAATGTAGTCTCACTAGCGGTCTCGGGGATGCATCACTAACGCAAGTTCTAGAATCTAAATGCTACCGGTACACTCATAAGCACTAATAGTAAATGCTTTTCCTATCAAATCTAAAGGCGAACCTCACATATTTGGGTGGAAAATTTTTCTGAATGATACGGTTTTGTGCTAGTCATACAATCTCCTATCCATGAGACGCTTGCTATGGCTAAAGTTTCACTCCTAAGTGTTGTAAAAAATTTTAAATTTGGCACTAAAATTGCACTAACAAGTATTTCTCATAGTTTTATTACACATCTACTATCAAACAAACAAACTCAAGCGAAAGTGTATCTGTAAAGTATCATCATTTTACCCTCCCCTTACACTTAGGATGAACATTGTCCTCAATGTTCAAGTAAAGAATGTAAAAGTGAAATAAGTAAAAAGAATGAAATCAAATACTCCCCTGATTCGCTCGGTATGGATATTAAGGTGGCCAGGTTAAATCTTCCTCCAAGAAAATGAACAATCAAAGCTTCCCTTCCAGAAAAATAAATCATCTTCTTGTCATACATAACCTGTAGATCCTGAGAAAACAGACATGGCAACCTCGCATAAAATCGGCGGCAATCTACATATGTTACTAAATCCTAGAAAACAAAATAAGATATAATGCTTGTGGAATGAAGTTTGCAGATTTCCTGGAGATTATAAAACTTAATAATTCAACAAAAACTTTAAAACTCCGTTAGAAAAACAAAACTGGTAAAATTTCCAGATTTTTACACGTGACGCCGTCAAGAGCAAGCTCATGACGCCGTCATAAGTGACCTGCAGAAATTCTTATGTTAAGTTTTCAGAAAATTTCTGGAAAAACTTGGTCCTACTTCCTGGAAAATCCTGCAAAACTTCATTATGACTCAATACAAGCATTTGACTCTAACAAATACGAATATACATGTTCACTTAATATTGTGGAGAATCATGATCGGTTTGTTTCTTAAAAACATATTTGGGGTTTCCCCTTACACTTATATTTTGCAAAAATGCCTTTTGGTGAAGTTAAGACTAGGCCAAAACAACAAAGTAAAGTATTTCCACTTTTTAGTTTAGAAACATGATCTACCAAAAATAAAGCATACATACGGAAGCAAATAACAAACAAACAAAATAAAATCACATAAAGCATGGGTTGCCTCCCAAGAAGCGCTTTTCTTTATTTACGAGTCTTGTAGCTAGACTCAAGGTCATGGGTTACTATGTGACCTCATCGTTGGTTTCACTCTCTAGGTCGTCTTCTAAGCCAGTATCGCTTTCATAGTGTAAGTACTTCGGGTCTTCGAACTCAAAGACATCTTCTCGATACTTAGAACCAAGTTTACTAACATCTTTAAAGAACCCACATGATAGATCGGAAGTGTTCTTACATCCTCTCCACACATCATCATCATACAAAATAAGTTGGGAACTTAGCCTATCAACCCCGTCACAATCGATTTCCTTGAGGTCTTTTCTCTTGTACGGCGTTTGGTACGAAACCCTCCTAATTCCATCAGCGAAGGTCATGATTCCGTTCCAGTCATCAACTATCAAATTAGTGATTTCACAAAAGGGTGCTCCAAAAATGACTTGTGATAACCTCGGGTCGACATAGTCTTCGATGTTGTCCACAATCGTAAATTCCATAGTGAATGCCATATTTCCTACGAACACCTGGATTTCATGATCTTTACCAACCACTTTCTCTCCCTTGTAAATCATTCCCCATCTGCAGATATTGTTATAATGGAATAGGGACATAAAATTCTTAGGCATGCATACGTTAATGTAGACGTTATCGAAGTACTTATGATCGATCATGCAGGGAATTTTGAGATTATTCGGATCACGCCTCCTTATCTTCCCTGATTCTCCATCCCTTGATCCATATAGATTCCCCTCAAGGGAAGGGCGATACTCGTACACCTCCTCATTACCCCTACGAAAGATTACCTTCTTAACACCATTGGTGAACAATGCACTACCATCCTTCTCATCAAGGATTACTCCCGATTCATTGATAAATGGTTTCCCAAGAACAAGGTTGGTTAATGTTTGATTGGTGAGAGGGTCCACGTCATCGATCACGACGAGGTCAGTATTGTAAACAAGTTCTCCAATCATAATTGATAAATCTTTTATTACCCTTGCATTATTGACTCTCTCGCATACTATGCGTTCTGAGAAGGCTTCGTGGTATAGGGAAAGGGGGATTATGTTGACTGGGAAGCTAGGATCTATATGACTATCGGTTAAGAGCTTTTCATTAA
Source organism: Artemisia argyi (assembly GCA_030686995.1). Taxonomy (NCBI): domain Eukaryota; kingdom Viridiplantae; phylum Streptophyta; class Magnoliopsida; order Asterales; family Asteraceae; genus Artemisia; species Artemisia argyi. The sequence goes on from CM060682.1 coordinate 199,807,198, forward strand.
TGGTGCAGGAGATCTTGAAAAATGTAGGGGTGCTTTTGTCAGTCCTATCACTACTCCCAATAGTAACATCCTCCATTTTTCTCTCGGGTTCCTCTATAATAGATTTACCCAAAATGGCTGGATTTCTCGTATGCTCTTCCGATCTCTCTTTCCCTTCATCCGATTTGCTAGATTCTTGCGCGGTGTACTGCTCGGATGAGTTGGTAGGGCTTCTGGCCAAATCGTGGTCCACCCTTGAGGCCTCATCTTTAGCTGTATGACCAATATTTTCAGTTTGTTGTTGGTTCAGGTTAGGTGTAGAAGCAGATATCGTGGTGATGGTATTTACAAAATGGATTGGTCCTAGGGGGTTGACATGTTCTTTTTCTTTTGGTGATAGATATTTGAATAGCTTACTAGGACTTTTTATTTTCACAGGAGAGGTTGGCGGACTCATGATGGTAACAGATTTGACCGCATCAACGTGAATAGGTTTATTAACAGCGTGCTCTTTGATAGCAGTTAACAGATTACAAATCTTGTTATTCATATCGGCCTGCTGTTGTCTAAATTTAGCCTCGAGCGTAAAGAGCTGTAATTCTTGAGATAGAATGAATTTTTGCAAGGTATCTTCACAGCTTTGCCTAGGAGTGCTTTGTGATGGAAAATGCTCAAACCAATTGAGTGGTGAGGAGTCATTGAAGGATACGTTCCGCGTTTGGTACCGTCTGAAATTAGGTTTATCCTTCCATGCCTCATAGGCCTCGTCAGAAGTTCGAGGGCCTCGACCAATGTGTGACGATGTGAATTCGTTATAAGCACGTTTTGGAAGCTCCATGCAGTTATGAGTCTCGTGAGGGCCATTACACAATTTACATGTAGAAGCGATTCTGCTTACTTGGCTTGAAAGCTTTTGAGTTTCGTAAGATTTCATGAGAGACTTGACTCGACCTTCAAGTTCCATGATCCTACGGTCGGGAGTGCTAGACTTATTCGAAGGCAAAGATATTGCCTTGACCGTTTTGTTCAAACCACGGGGGTCATTCCAACTTTCGTTGTCATAGAGAGCAAGATCTTCTATGAGTTCCCATGATTGTTCCGCACTTAGATCACGTAGCTTACCACCGGCCGATTGGTCAATGGCTCGCCTCGTGGAGAGATCGATATGGTCATAGAAGATTTGGACTTGGAGCCAAAGGTCTATGCCATGATGAGGGACTTTTTGGAGTAAGTCCTTAAAAGGAGTCCATGCTTCATAGAGAGTTTCATTTTGACGTTGTTGGAACATCAAGATGTCATTTCTAAGCTTGGTAGTTCTCCCCGGTGGGAAAAGTTGAGCAAGGAAACGAGTGGTGAGATCATCCCATGTGGTGATGGATCCCGCGGGTAAACGCTCAAGCCATTGACTAGCTTGATCACGTAGAGAGAATTGGAATAGGCGTAATCAGGTTGTCTCTCTAGTTGCAACATCTAGGTCTATGGAATCTACGATTTTAAGGAAGTCCTTGAGATGTTGATTTGGATCTTCGGAACGAAGTCCATGGAATGCACATCCGCTTTGCACCAACCGGATGGTGTCGGATCGCAAGGGGGTCACATTGGTTCCGGTGAACTCAATGGTGTTTCGGTAGCCTTGGTGGCTAGGTCGGGAATACTCTCCTAAGGTTCGGGGTCTAAGAGGTTCTAGTGGTGGGTTTTGTTGTGGTGGGATGACGGGTTCAAAGATGTTCCCATCGTCCATGATGTCGGGTGGTGAAAAGTTACGAACAAAAACACAAAGAAATAAGATAGACTAAAGAGAACCTAAAAATAAAAATAAAATCTTACTAGAAAGGAATCTAGCAAGTAGACCTAATAAAAAGAGATTCTAACCGAGATAATAACTATTCCCCGGGCTGCGGCGCCAAAAACTTGATGCGTAGGGATTGCACCAGGCTTTACCGCTCAAGGGATCTTGAGAAGCTTACAACCCCCACCAGGCAGTGTACCTGATCGATGTAGTATAGTATAATGACAAGTACCGGGGGATTGATCGTTCAGCTAGGAATAGTGTCGCTAGGATTAGAAAACATAAATACTAGATCTAGAGATGATGGGTGATTCTTTTTGTATTTTTATATTTTTTAGAAAGCAAATTAAAATCTCGGATTTGAAGAATTTGGGCGGAATTAGTTGCTAGTCACTAACCCAATACTAAAGATGCAATCCAAATAAAATACTAAAATGAAAATAAAACTAATTTAAACTAAGGTTGTGAGCAATATATGGGAGAAATGTGTTTACTTAGATTTCACTACTCCCTAGATATCTTTTACATGTTAATTACTTGTTATAGTTGCGTGGATGACGGATTATATTCCTTAATACCATTCATGGGGTGGCGTACTTACTTCCCCAATCCTATGAGTGCCTACTTCACTCCTATGTCGATCCTGCAAGAAGCTCCTAACATGGGATCATTAGAATTTACTCATGCATTAAATACAACCAATAAAACCTAGCACACATCGGTTCATGTTTCCTAAGACGTTCAAGCATGTTACACAATGGAGATCTGCCAGTTTTCTTAAGCCTAACATTGAAATCATTCATCCAATTCAACCATAAACAAGTAATCAACACATAATCAACATCTAGGTTTCATTAGATCTAAGCAAACACAAGATAAATCTAGCCTAGCATGTTGAAATCAAGACAAGCACAAGATATAGACAACCAACACATAGACATATTGATTGAATTAAGAGAAGACTTATCTCAATAGCACATGAAAGGATTCAAGGGTTGAAAACCCTTGAAAAACTGTAAAATTCGTACAAGGTTCGGCCCTAGGGTTTCTCCACACAAGTTCCTCCCATAATGAATGAAAATTAGAAAAATATATATAGATATTAGGAGGTGACGGCGTCAAGAACAAACTTGTGATGCCGTCATCTCGCCGCCAAATAAATCCTTGGACTGCCTAGATCTACATCTGACGCCGTCATCTAGTCCTCTTTTGCAGGCCGTCACACTTTTAACTCTTGACGCTCTACTTGTGACGCCTTCATGTTTGTACTGGGTCGTCATGGTATTTACTCTTGACGCCATCAAATACTTCCTCTTGACGCCGTCAAACACTGTACTCAGCATGGAAAATTAAGTCTTTGGCGTTTTCTTCACTTTTATGCTCCAAAAATGTCCGAATTGCTTCCTTTTCCAGATTTCACTCCCAAAGTACCTAAAATCACAAAAGGAACGATTTATGGTAATATTTGATTAAATAAATTCAATTCCGGGCTTAAATGACCCCCTAAAAACGAATCATTTTTCGCCTCATCAGATTACAACAAATTGAACAAACTTTCGGGCATTACTTTTGTTCCACAAAAACAAGCATATGCGCTTTCCAAACCTTTCTCCAAAAGCCCAGAAGTTTCTAAACCCGTTGTTGTTTCCAAATCTCTTTCAAACATGGAACAAATGTCTTCTAACAACCCTTTTAATACAAGTGAGGCTAGAGACATTCTTGATGATGTTAAAAAGAGAATTGTAACACTTCAACAGATTGTTAAATCTAAAACTACTATCAGTATTAACAACTGGCATTCTAGTTTTCATAACGAACATAAAAAGGTGTTTGAAAACGAAATTACTATCCCACTGCATAACATCAGTGCGAGGGTAATCCATTTTGAACAAGCTATACACATAGAAATTCAAAATCATTCTATTCCTTTATTATCCGATATCAGACATGTCTTCTAAAGATATCTGTCATAACTAAACTCTGACAACCAGAAACAGAGCAATTCACAGACATCTTCATATCATTCACTATACTCATCCATCTCTTTATATCAATTCACCTTTATAAGCACCTACCATCTAGCTACAATCCACTTTCTTCATTCTACCATGCCACTCAACCTGCCATCACAATAGCTAAGGTGGAATGAAGAGTGGCATCACTAGGCACCTATAACCCACATATGGATCTTGAGTTATCATAGACTCGAACGACAATAATGCTAGATGATCGGACTCAGTTCCATTAAAGGAGGAAGAGATGGCAAAAGTAGTAGTTAAAAATATAACAAGAAAAGAAAAGAGGAAAGCAATACGAGAGGAAAATGATAAGCAAATTAATTGCCTGGACTTCATGTTTCAAGAAACACTGAAGATCAATTGCAAAACAGAGCCTACTGATTTGTCAATGGAGGTCAATTACAGTATTTGGTTTTATTATCTAACTTAAGTGGGGTATTATTTTTTCCTAAGTAATTATTAAAGTTGGGGGAATTTGTTTGATTGATTTCGAAACAAATTGAAGTTTCACCAACACGAATTCGTGGTTTATATAATTATCTTGACTAAATTGGTAAAGGCGTAAAGCAATATTAAGATGAAGTTTTACTTTTATGGGTGTACAAATGTGCATTACTGCATACTGATCAGAGCTTCATCGAATGAAAAGTTTGGTTTAGTCGCATAATAGTTCTTTGAAGGAATGACCTCGAGTCTCATGTATGGAATGAAGTTCTTGAAAGAAAATTACAACAACATACCCAATCCCGTCAGAGCGTCTTAAAAGATAATTGTTATGTATTTTTAGGTATTTAGCAAATTTCTGTAGGATTACTTTATGGGGTTTTCTTACTTGTACTATGGGGGCATGGTTTTAGAAGTATTAATAGAAAATAATTCTTTCCTAAAATAAATTCATTTCCATGTAAAACATTGTAAAACTTAGCAAATAAAAGAAATTTTGGAAAGTAATTTTATCAACTTACATTTAAATATGGTAATATTAGTTCATTAAGTGTTTTAAACATGTAACACCATGGCATATTGTAAAAAATCCCTTACTTTATAGGTAGTTAATCACTTAATTGCATCTAACATATGATCCAAAACTTAAATAAAAAAGTTTTTTGTTTTTAATCTTCTTTTTTCATGCATGTACTTTCCTCCTTTTTTTTAACACCCCTGCTTGTGATGCTAAAGAGGATTCGAGTAGAGAGTCCAAAAAGAGTGGAGCAGAGCTGATTGAACAAATGGGCGTGTGAGAAAAGCAGAGTTAAAATGTTTGGGTGGAGATGGGTTTGTGTAATACTTCGTAAAATCCCAGGTCATTTATTAATGCAAATTTTCGATACTATTCTAATCTAAGCCATTTTTGCGGGCTAATTTGAAATTTTTATATGAGACACCGTTTGTTTGACACCCGATTATTTTGGTCACCGTTTGTTTGACACCCGATTACTTTGGTCACCGTTTGTCACCTAGTATCACCCGATTGTCACTCTTGGATGTCACCCAATGAGGTTAACACCGGTAACTCCCACTTGCGACCCGACACCTTGATTAGACACAGATATATATTATTAATATATATATATACAACGAAGTATATATATTAATTATTATGAATTATTATCACTATGTATATATATACGTATGAACGACACCGTTTACATTTTCATGGATTACACAAATCGACACTGACACCGATACCAAAACTAAAATACGAAAGAACTAGTCATCGACACCCTATCTTTTTGTTAGGGCCGTATATCACCCCAAAGCCCAAGTTTCGTTTTCTTTCTCTGATTGCTACTGGGCCGAGCACAACAACAAGCCCACACGATTTCCTTTGTGTCTTCACTTTCTTTTGGGCCGAGAATTCACAAGCCCATATGGCTGTTTGTTTTCTTTGCGCTGCATGCTACTCAAACGAACCAGATTCATGTACAATATTACACACGTTTTCTCTTTGGTTCCCTACTCACACGACACAAACATGCAATCTCTCTTTGACTTTGTATCATGCGATATTGAGCCACCCTTGTAGCCGTCAACCCGTTGGATAATCACAATATTCACCTAGTGATCCTAATCGACTAATATCCAAAGGGTCGAGTGTTTCATATCCTCCCAACATGTATATACCACATGTGCTCTAATCTTATTGTTTATTACTCTACTCACCTAAGCTAGGCTTAAACTAATCAAAGTCAACCATCGTTGCTTTCTTTCTACCACTACTCGACTTGACTAGGGATCAAGGACAAGAGACAAGGTTGTCTACACTCGAATGACAACTAAGGGACATGTTTCACATGAGCAAACACCCAACTACTCATGACTCTCGTATAAAAGCCACATTGAATGCTCCTTCCTCACAAATTCTCAAACTCTCAAACAAAGAAACTCACTACACCTCTCTTGTTGCTACTGTCGAGCGTTGAAAGGAGAATGAGAAGAAATTGGGTAGGAAAAGGAAAGTGTTGGGTTATAAAAAGCTTGAGCAAGATATCGGGTTAAGGAGGAGCTCACGTATCTAGTTGTTTACTTGTTCTCGCCTCGTACACACGACATCATCACCACCATTTTTGGTGTTGTAAGTTATCATACCTATTTCATTTCCTACTCTTATTCAATCATGCATATCACGATGATTTATCACACGACACACGTTATTTTCTAAGTATAAACACTCGTTGCACTTGTGACAATACATATTACCACACCTCGACACCCTTAGGAAAGGGCTTACCATTTCATTTTTACGCGTACAACATATACGTATTTTTCGACACTCTAATTCTTTGACTCACGATTAACTAAACTAATGTCACATGCAAGACCCACTCGATCTAATGTTACGTGAACTAAGCCTAAACTAAACCCATGTCGAGCACCCCTATTTTTCAACTAAAACACCACTTGGGCCTATGTTCACTTTCAAAAGGATTTTCGGTTGAGAAAAAGGGACGAGATACATTTTGAATATCAACTCTAAATTTGAAGGATTTTATAAGGTATACATACTACTTTTATGATACTAAAAAGTTTGTTTTTCAAAAGTTTAACTAAGGACTATTTTTGCAAAAGTTATCGTTAAGGGACTAAAAGTGACAAAACCACAAAACTTTTGGACTAGAGCATAAACAGTCGATTTTTAATAAAACTAGAGGGTAGAAACTGTAATTATTCTAAAATCAAGGTGTATTATGTAAAAAGGACTAATAAGGACTAAAATGTAATTGTTTTTGACCAAAGGGTAAAAAGTGTAACTTCTTAAAAGTTAAGGGTAAACTTTGAAAATGATAACTTATTACTTTACTTACTTTTTTTTATGTAAATTATATACATATATAAATATATGTTATAACTTTAAAAATATATGCTATTACTAAAAATATTTAAAACAGATATTTTTATTAACGTTATTATTATAACGGATAAATTAACAAGTATTGATCACCGTTTCGAATCAACGTTGCAAATAACTACATAAAGTTATTTTGGAATATTTTTAAGACACCCGAATCGATATCACCGTACTCGGGACATATCACATGTCAATTACGAATCGAATCTAAGACACCGATGACAATGTATTATTTAGATCGCAAGTCGGAGGAATTTCATTGCTAGTCGTAGCAGTACACCGTCACCTTTGAGCACCATTGTGATTCACCCACACCTTTCAGGTGAGTTCATGGTCCCACATTTTTAATTATTTCTAAACCCCGTGGGGAGATACATGCTATAAACCGAACACAAGTATTTTCTGTATGCTATCACTATCTGATATTGCCTAAGTTGACACCCGTACTGCAAGTCCCTCATATCACGAACCTTAATCACTTGCGAGTGAGCGCGAATATAGCTAATAGATCTATTGGAATGGCAGCCCATCTCTGTCAAAGTGATTATTTGGCAGGAGGTGTGCTATATTCGAAGTAACATGGAAACCGAGTACATTTCCATCACCGAGGGCCCCTTGTTATTTACACCCATGTGGTGTAAGTAATTTTTATCTTTATGATATTTTGATACTATGTTAAGGCTTGAGCTTCGTGAGGCTTAGGAGCAATATGACACCGATTTAGTCAAGACCTATCTATCTTGGCTTGTTTATTTCAAATGCTTGACTTGTGTTCACACTATTACAATTTAAACTACTATGGATTCACTCAACCTTTGTGTTGACCTTTTAAGCATGTTTATCTCACGTAATTAGCAGGCCAGGACCTCCATTTTATTTGAATAATAATATCATTTTTTTCAAACTCATAATTTCTTTTGCGAAACAATTAACATTTGGAAAATGTTTTTAACTCTGACTACTTGAGTTTTCATGGAATGATATTGACTATCTTTTGAATTGTTTTCTATGAGTATGACTGTGTACTAAACTGTAATGACCCCGATTAGACTTCTGCTGCTTATCAAATTTCGGGGTGTTACAGTTTGTGAGAAAAGCAGAGCTGAGGTGCCAGATACACGGAGGACTTGGTCTATTATGGGTATGCACCTCGAAGAATGTGAGAGAGTAAGCTTAAGAAACTGTATGTGTACAGTACAGATTATGGAAATTCAGTTGTTAAATAAGGACGAAAGTGGATGTTTGATTTGGTTAGTTTTTCTGGTTTATATCCACTATTGACCTATATGACCGGGGCACCTTTTTAGCATAATCATTGATATACAACAAACTCAGGTCAAATTATTCCAGTCTTGTGAGGTACATCAGTAAAAGCGACCATCAGCCTTTAACGACAGACCCTACCCCTTCCGCTACTTCAAATTATTCCAGCCTTTTGTATATTTAGCAACCTCGCCAACATATGATCCTGCGGGCAGCCTTTTTCAGCTTTGTCCCTGAATCAAACAATAGAATTATGAAGGGTGACTCAGAATTGCGAAGTAAAACAATATATAAGTTTGCAAGGTATGTTTTGTAGATGTGGCAAAAGTGGGTGGCACGGTAAATGAATCAAAATGGGAAAGATTATAATTCGGGTCCAAATGGATCGCGTTTGGGCCAATTAATACTTCTCCATTTGTTTTAAATTCTATATAAACTGATGTTTTATGTACGATTATGAAAACTCTATAGCTCGATTTAAAAATCCATATTCTTTTAGTAAAATGTGATTTTTTAAGATTCATACGTTTGAAACGCTTTGGGAGACTTTCAACCTATCACTCCAGTCTCTAAATTAACTAAGTTTAAAAAAAATTAACGCGCTAGACCTATTGAAGATAAAATACAACCCCAATTAACCCATTATAAGGCAACATGATTCATATCAGCATCTTTACTGTTGTGGGGTATCGATAAGTTAGTTACCTAGAGATGAAAAGAAACCACTGGCCTTCTCTTGCCACTGAGGTGAAACGACCGAAGGCATTAAGCTTTTCTCAGTACCAACGATGAAACTTGTAATAGGTAAATAGACTTATATTATCAAGGTTACTCCTTCGGGTACAAGCAGGTTTCAATATCCAAACCCTACATTGACAAGTTGCAAATTGTATCAAATACTGAATTCTATGCATACTAACAATAATTCTAATTTTTTTCTTGTTTTGGCAGCAAAAGCCAGCAACCAAACTGCCATTTTGACAGCACAATGTAAACAAAATATCCCCACTTTTGACAAATAAAATGGCAACCAAACAGTCCCTATTATGACATTAAAAACAACAACTAAACAACCCCTTATTGACAGCATTGCTTACCTGCTTGTCAAGCATCTTTGAGAAATCCTTAAGAACATTTTCTCCTTAAAGTCCTCTGTCGTAAATCTAGAGAGCATATTTCTTTACATTTTTTTCTTGATGAGCTTGTAAACTGTGACTTATCTGAATTTATAATCATTAAGATCATGGTCATATATAATTTATCAACACCACTTAAACAGAAATATCTTTAAACAAATGCAACACCCATCCCATTCTTTTAGACCCCAAATTATTTTTAAAGCAAATTAGCCATTTTTAGTATATTAGAAAATGCTTATATTCTTATTTAGAGTAAGTAATAGAAAATAGCCAAAATAACACTCATTTGCTCAACATCTGACCAAACTCTGCAAGTTTTAAAACCACACACAAATTGATTCGGAATAAATATTTGTAGGCTTTCTTGAGTTGATATTAGCACAATTAGTACCTTCAAACTCTAACCATCACTTGTAAGAGGTCTAAGACCAAAATTAATGTGATAACATTGATTCAACACCTAGTTCCATATCAAAACACGCAATTAAACATTCTCAACATGTCTTAAGCCAACTAAATGCTTACACTATGGCCAAAATGAAGCACCTTTCTCTATGACATTTCATCGAACATCCTCCATGCTGCCTTCATTTCTTCAAATCACATACCTGGTGAACCATAAAAAGTGAACCAAAGTATCAAAATCTAGCGTAAACATATTTTGAAAACAACACTGCTTAAAAAATTGTCACTACAGAAGAACACCTAATCTCCCAATCACATTATTAATCTCAATATACCCCAAAATGAAAATAAAATTATTCATTTACTCAAAACCAAAGACAACGCTTGATGATCGAATTAAGTTGTACATGAATATCACCGTTTTTCACTCTTCTTACGACCTTTAATCACAAAAAAATATATAAAAAACATGACATTTACAATTCTGTTGAAGCATACGCAAATCTTTGATTTTTAATCAGAACTGAAAATTGGTTCGCAAATTGTATGAACCCACAAAAAGCTTTTACCATTTCCTTCTTGCTTCGACATTCCTCTTACTGTTCCTTTTGATGTAGTCGTTGAGCCTACAAACCAAAATACAACCAACAATAAGATTACAAGTTTACCACAAATAAATATATAAAAAGCTGAAACATGACTCAAAAGTAAATCATCTACCACTGAATCATAGACAAATTACGTTAAATCTCTAAGTAGTATGAATCAAGCTCTAGTACATACCTTGTCTTACTTGGTTGTCCTTTGGTTTTACGGCTTGCTTAACTGTAGCCTTCATCCCTGCGAAATAAGAAAATAACCAACTCTCACATTACAACAGAAAAATGGTTTAATAGAACAGACACTTTCCATAGAAATATTTAAGCTTTACCATTCTTGGTTTTAAGTAAATTACTAATAACTATTTTTATTTATTTTATTTCTTTTAAGCAAACCACCTATCTGCTTATGCCTTTCCAGAACACAAAGATTTTTTTTATTTTTTTTTATTATTTTTTTTAATTTTTTTTGTACGGCAATTTTTTCACACCATATACCATCTATCTCGCAATATATGTTTCAGAACACAAAGATTGACAAACATAAAATCAGTCCATCGCTGATATCTCCTAAAAAAAGTTATTAGATATCAAAAGTAAGTTTCCACAAAAATAAGAACAAAAATTTAACTTACGTCCAACCAAAATTATAGCATTACTTCCTCTCCTTATTATCCGAAAATTATGTAATACTTATTGCTATACAGTGCACTACCTACAATGCTATGTGCCTATGTCCTATTTTGGGGGTATTTTGATAATTCGATTAGCTTATTTTATGGGCGAATGAGCTTATTTGAAAGTGGAAAAGTCAATAAGCTCACTCTTAGAGCTTATCAACTTGAGCTTATGAACTTAAATGTTGATAAGCTCATAAGCCCTGAATAGTGAGCTTATCGGCTTTTACGAATTCAAATAAGCCCATAAGTTGGGAAACTAAGCTAAACCAAACACCCTTTTTAATGAGCTTTAATAAACTTATTTACTTGAAAAATCAAATTAAAAAATGATTGAATAGTGCCTAAATAAGAGATTTTACCTTGGTTTAACGGAAATTGAGATTCATTTACCTGAAAAAAACAAAAATATGAGAATTTACCTTGGTTTAACAGAAATTGAGTATACCATCTTCTTTTTGTTTATTAATTCATTATAAGATTCATGTACCTGAAAAAAACAATCAACCATGTTCATCTTAAGAAAAGGCTTCATTTAGATTTTGATTTTTAAGAAATCATTCAAATCCGTAATTATTTCTTTCAATGTAATAGTAACAAATATGATGATATATATTGAAATCACCTAATTTTAAAGATTCGTTTGATCTTATCATGTTGTATCCGATCGGTCTGGTTTTGGATCTTCAATTGCTTCAATTCGAATTGAATGTCTTCAAGTTTAGATTTAGGGTTTTGGGAAGAACTGATTTAATGATTAGATTGATATGGTTGTTATTATTAGACAAATGTGTTACTAAAGTCGGCAAAATGCTTCACCTAAGTTACTAAAGTTTTTTTCGTTACAAAGAGGTTACTCAAGTTAACGGGTTTATTATATGGGTTACTTAAGGTTTAAAAAAGTGGCATTCTTGTTACTACGAGGGTGGGCAACCGGATGATTACCGGTTCCCCTTGACCACGTCAGCACCATAATTTAAAATGTTACAAGGAAGTTACTATATTTTACGGGTTTATTAAATAGGTTGCTGAACCTTTAAAAAAAGTAACTATTCGTTTTTTATCTTTTTATTTTTTTTGGAATTTTTAATTTTTATTTATTTTTTACTTTTTTCTCCTTCGTACGTCTTTGTATATTTTGGTATGTTTCTATCCATTTTATACGTTTATGTAGGTTTTTCTCTCTTGTTGTAATTTCTTTACATTATTTTACGTTTTTATCCATTTTCGTACGTTTTTGTATACTTTCGTCCGTCTTTTTATGTATCTATAATATGTTGTCGTACGTTTTTCTCCAGTTTCCTACGTTTTTTTCCATTTTCGTACGTTTTTTTCCATTTATGTTTTCATAGGTTTTCATAATTTTTTATTACATTTGTGTGTGCATTTATACGCCTGTGTACAAATCATACATCTTTTTACGTTTCAAAACATAAAATTACGTCAAAAAACGTATTATAACGTCCAAAAACGTATAACAATGCTCAAAAACGTTTAAAAAACATACAAATGTGTGAAAATTATAAAAAACTGTACAAAGATAAAAATGTAAGAAAATGCATAAATCATATATAACATATGAAAACGTATACTAACGTCCAAAAATTGTCGTTTTTTTTTTTTTTTTTTTTTTTTTTCTTTTTTTGTTTTGTGATTATTATTTTTATTACTATTTTTTTTTTTACTTTTTTTTTGTTATTTTTTATATATATATTTTTATTTTTTTTATTATTTTTATTATTTTTATAATTTATTTTTTATTTTTTGTTATTTTATTTATTATTTATTTTGTTATTTTATACCCTTTTTTTATTTATTTTTTATTTTTTTATTTTAAACTTTATTTTTTTATTTTATTTTTATTTTTTATTTATTTATTTATTAAAAAAAAGAAAAAAAAAAAACTGTAATTGTAATAGTAGGTTAAAACATACAAAGTAACTTATATAACCGGTGACCAAACTTAAGTAACCTATTTGTAACGAAAAAAACTTTAGTAACTTAGGTGAACATTTTGGCAAACTTTAGTAACATATTTGTCTAATAACCATTTTATTTTTTGTTCAAGATAACCAAATATCCATTGTTTGATTCATATTTTTTTGAATTGATCTCCGAATACATTTACCTCCCTAATTTCTCTCCCTTATTTTTCTCTACGATTTTGACTTAAATTTTTTTTGAAAATCTTTCTAATATCGGGGGGGTTTCCACGTGTCTTTTTTTTTAAGGATTTTGAGGTGAATTATTGCCTCTAAAATTAGCAATCACACTCCTGTTTTATATAGGTTGGGATATATTTTAAATAACAATTTCATGAGTCGTTGTTATAAGTAGAATCGTGTATATTTATTTTAATATCACAGTAACTTGTGTTTACCGTTGAATATTTATATTCCCCTTACTAATAATTTAGCCGTATTTAATATTCAAACCCGTGTATGCTTTAATTAAACTTTTAAATAGAATAACATAAGTCCTTATTTAAAAAAATATTCTAATGGGTGAAAGTCTACAACTAACAATATTAAAACTAATTCACATATTTACCAAGTTTTGTAATTTTAATAGATGAAAGTCTAAAAACTAATATTAATACTCGTGTAATTTTTAAATATAGTTAATATTATAAAGTATAAGGGGTCTAAAGTGTAAGGTTATTTGTGTTTTTTCTAAATTTATTAAAAAACATGGAAACTTGTAATTTTACACTTAGCTATATATAATTTATTTAAAATTCAACCACTAAAGTTTTATTAATTACTTTATTTTTTTTAAGTTTTTGATTTTATAAACTTGACACCTATATTTTTATGATTTTTTTTTCTTAACCAAGTTTCTCCACCAAATATATTAAGTTTGATCAAAATGAATTTAATTCTGACTTTTTATTGACCAATCATATTGCTCGATTTCGTTTACGTGCCAAAATCGAGCTCTCCTATTGTCTACTTTTTTTTCAATAAGAATGGTTTTACAAAAACACTTTAAAATGATATAATTCTTCTATTATATAACAAATTTGCTAAACATATCCCAATCCACAAACTTTGGTGCCATCGTGAAGTCAAGTCCCCAACATGCATCTAATTATACAAAAGCATTAAACCATGAAAACCTCTTATAGAATGGTTTTTCTTTCAATCGGGGTGAAGCGGATTTTCATATCTTTATGTTTTTACCCTACAGGTGTAGAAAACAAAAGAAAATGAAAAAACAGTACTCCTATTATTTTGTACATATATTTAAATGTACAATACTTACGTGTTTACGTTTGCAAAAGTAAGTGTCATCAGAAAATGCGGTCAATTAGTAAAGAAAGAAAAACTGATGTCTAAGAGCACATGATGTGGGCTCATTGTGGACTTCGCCGTGGTGATATGGTAGCTCATCGTGGCTCGCCATGACATCGGCCCAACTCGCCGTAGCTCGCCGCTCGCCACTTTCCGTCTACTCATCTGCACGGCGAGGTGGAGTAATGTGCTTTTCATCCTTGTATGTCAGAAGTCTGAGTGTGAGAGAAAAAAAATATATATAATAAAAAGTGGTGGGACTAAAATGAATAAGTTGTGGTTATGTTACGATAAGGAGATAAGGGGGAGTTTGTAAAGGGAGGTTTGTTATGGTGACATGGCACCTCGTGAGACACAAATAAGTAGGGTTGAGCAAAACCGACCGAAACCGATAAGGTCCGACAAACCGACCGAACCGTTTAGTCCCGAAACCGAACCAATTAGAAACATCACTTTGGATACGTTAGATGATTTAATGAAAGACGACGAGCTTGCAAAAGGTAAACTATTTATATAGAAGTTTATTCGTTATTTTAGTAAGTGTAATTTGAATTGTGAAATGCTATGTTAGACTTATGTTGTAATGTTTTTTCTAGAAATTCAAGACGCGTTGGACAAGCAAAAAGGTGAACATGGAAAAGATAAAAATGTTAGCGCCATGATTCAAGAATGTGGTGATTCAAGAATGTTGAACACTTGAACTTCTTGTCGTATTTGGTTGCTTATTAAGAATGTTGATTGTATGCTACTGTCATGTTGATTGTCATGTGATTCAAGAATGTTGTCATGTTCATTGTTGCTTATTTTGTAATGCTACTGTATAACCGTAATGTGTAATGAGTTTGGAACTTTGGATTTTTGTTTTGTAATGATACTGGATTTGAGTTTGGAACTTTGGATTTGTGTTTTGTAATTTGTAATGCTACTGCGGACTGCCTACTGGATTTGCTACTGCCTACTGGATTTGATACTGGATTTGGATTTGATACTGCGTTTGGATTTGTCACAGAATTTGGAATTGGGCTTTGCTATTTTATGCTTAACGGGCTGGGCTGCTTATACCTGAAACCGAACCGTTTGTCCCGAGTAATACCGAACCGAACCGACTACTATCGTTATCGGGATTGGGATGGTTTTCATGCTTCTGTCGGTATCAGGCCTTGCCGGTTCGGGTCGGGATCCGGCCCGATGCTCAGCCCTAGAAATAAGTAGTTTTGACTTAACATGACACCAAATGCTCTAAGGGGCTGTTTGATCAAAAAAAAAAAAAAGATTTAGCACTGAATGATTTCAAGATGCTGAGTGAAACTGATTCTGTGTGAAAATTATTGTTTGATAATTATTCTGAATGAGCAATTTGAGTTGCCTTAAATTACCAATTTTACCTTGTGTATAGATTTGTACTGAGCAAAATATATAGTTTGATATAAAAAAAATTATTGACTCGAATAGAAATATAATATAAAGAAAACAATATTAAAGTAAGCAATAAAATGTAAATAATCTTATTAAAAGATCATAAAACAATATGAGGTGAGATCCATGCAAAACATGTATCATTTAAAAGACAAATAATTCAATCTCAACCATCCATCCACTTTTCATCTAATAGCTAAGATCAAATAAAAAAAATAACAAAGGGAGGGCAAAATTGACATTTAGCTCATTTAATATAAAAACTTATTTTTCACATTTTTCTTAAAACAACATATCTTTCAAACGGTAATCTTCAAGCTACGAAAAATATACCATCGCGATGAGAACAAAAGCATCTTTCTATAGATATGCATTGTTATATACTTTCGACGATTTTTTTTTTCAAAATTCGCCCAGAAAATCCCACGGGATTCATAAAAAAAATCCCATGGGATTCGTAAAAAGACGACATTTTTTTCAAAATTTCCATCCAGAAAAATCCCACAGGATTCGTAAAGAAATCCCACGGGATTCATAAAAAAAGATTTTTTTTTTTTCAAAATCTTCGTCCAGAAAAATCCCACGGGATTTGTAAAAAAATCCCACGAGATTCGTAAAAAAATCACTTGTGATATGGGATTCAGTATGAATCTCAAGTGATTCATTGTGAATCAAATAATATGAGTTAACTAGTGGAAAACTGACTTTTTAGCCATTTAGTATTTAAAAAAAAATAAAGAAACATTACAAACAAAACAATATCTCATTCCGGTATTTATCAAGTTGGATTATTTAAATAATAATCTTAAAACTCAATAATATCCAACTTTAAAGTGAAAACAATAAATTCTCATCTACTTAACAATCTCACTCCTCATATTCTCATCTAACAGATCCAAAACCCTCTCCCAGTCATTCTTACCGTGTATTTCCAGCCAAATTTTGGAAATGTTTTCTTTACATGACGTCATCGGTTTTTCTTGCATCGAGTTGTATAAAGCGACGATGTTTTGGTTGTCGAACTAGAATAAGTATTTTTTCAGCGATTGTTTCTGTCACACCCCCAAAATACCTGTTTTAGCAGCGGAATGGAATACCTGGGGTGACTGCCATAGCATCACAGTTACAGTTATATTGAACGACCTAAAGTGTCGTTTATAAAATACCTCGTTTGATCATTAAAAACATTCAGAGTTTACAGAATAAGGTCCCAAAAGGTGTTGCAAATTTAGTTGAAATATGTTCAACATGATCAAACGTTGCATAAGTGCATAAAATATATATAAAGTGAGACGCGTCAACTCCGCGACTCCAGGTAGGTCCAAATGCATGCCACATGAGCTACCTTAATTTCCTGAAAATACATTACTAAAAACGGTCAACAATAATGTTGGTGAGAAATCATAGGTTTATGTAAATGAAATGCTTTTACGGTAACCACAAGTATAAAAATGATGATGATGTTGAAATATCCCATGATGAATAAAATCGTACATTAGCCCTTAAGCTCATGACACCGAAGCTGACTGATGAAAATGCCCCTCCAGAGTGTTTTACCAGGCACTCTAACGATGTTAGATATGAAATGCATCCGTTTGACTGTTGGTATAACTACCACGGATGGAGGCGTCACCCTAAATAGATCTATCCACTCACTCTCGCTTACAGGGGAATTAACGGTTCATGATAAATGAATAGGGGACTTTAACATGGTAATTCGGTAACTTAAGCAATGTACATAATTTGATACTTTGGCCCGTATAAAAATGATGATGCAATGTATTCTCCCCCGTGGGATTTGAAATCAAAATATTGAATTGAATACGGGGCTTTGAAAACTCACCTGATATGATGGTGCAATGATGGTAAAATGATCGGGACAACAAGGCGCGAACACTAGCCGCAACCTAATATGCATGAATATGATCTACTTTAGATTATAAAATGTTGTAGTGCATGTACATGCACATGATGTCTATACCACTCGTAACTTGGAAATAATAGTTATCGTTAAAGTATAATGTTTTCCATAACTTGGGAAAAATATGTCTAACTAGACTTGCAAAACTAGTTGTAATATATTGTACATAAAGTGTTAGTGTTTAACTCATCGTTTTGAAAACCTTGAAATGACATCTAGTAGTCGTGTAAATAAACTTTTGGTCATACGTGCTTCAATGGGTAAGAAATACGGCTCTTCAATGTTGTTACTAGAAAATATAGTTTTTAGTACGTTAGAATATTATTTCTAATAGTGGCTGTAAAAAATAATAGAGTTCGTTAGTTTTGAAACATGTATATCTTTGTCGTTATAAGCTCATTTTCCTCGTTCTTTATATCCACGGTTTCATATTAACATGTACTAACACATTTTTGATAGTTCGGATCCTCTCGGTTACGTCTAACGCCTCGTTTTGTCCGTCGAATGTCGTCCAACAGCAAGTATATTTTCAGAAAATAGTTTTTCGTCGTTAAATTTGGAAAAATCATATCTCCTTCGTTATAAGCTTGTTTTTATCCGATCTTTCGCCCATGGCTTCGTTTTTGAAAGTATTTTCTAAATCTTTGGTCAAAAATTACCCCTGAGTCCCTGAGTTTTCTGGGTTTGGCGATTTGGGACAGTAGTTTTGTATATATGTTTTAAAATCATTTCTAGGGTTTCAAACTTGTTTCAAATCTAACCAAATCACTTTCAATCACCACAAAGCTAATCTATTCCTTCCATAAACCTTCTTAGGGTGTCATGGGTTCCTAAACATCATCCACCAAGTTAATCTACCAAGGGTTTACATATTATCCATTTCTAGGGCTTAAAAGGTATAAAAGTATAAAAGGAGTGGTATAAACTAGCATATGCATGTAAAACTTGTATAAAAATCATATGAACTTTGTAAGAACTTGGTAATATTATGAAAAAGAGTTTGGCATACTTACTTTGAAGGATTAGTGAGTTTTGGAGATGAAAACCTAATAACACCTTGAGTTTCTATTTCAAAACCCTAAAAGGAGTACTAGATGAGCTTGTTTATAACTTGTTCTTGAAAAATTGATGAAGATTGCTTGTGGTTTGATCCTTGGCCAAGCACACAAGAGAGAAAGGAAGAGAGAAAATTTTCTTTTTACTTGAACTAGTTAAGTGTAAAATGGGAAGTGAAATTAGATATTTACTTGTAGTTTAGACATGGATTAGCTAGGCATTTATGGTGAGTTGGTGAGGTGCACATGAGAGCCAAGGGGAGGGGGGGGGGGGTTGGCCGGTGCTTAAAAGGAGTAAAAGGGGGGGGGGGATGTTTCTTGATTTAATTAGAAGGTTAGTGTAGTTTTAGTACATCTATTAGTTAGTTTTAGGTATAATCGGGTACTGGGTTTGCTAGAAATAAAATTTAACGATGTTAACCAGGACATAATAAAGTCATAAAAATGATAAAAATATGTTGGGTACAAGTATTGAGTGTTTGGATGATTATTGTTTAGTTTCTACGAAAACCGTCGTAATTATATTAAACTTACGATATAAATTAAATAAATTTCCAAAATACCGGGTGAATGAATTTTATAATCTTTGTGACGTTGTAAGGGGTGTAAAAATATATCGGGACCATTGTGGGGAGTGTCGTATGTGTTAGTCACATTTATTGATCGTGTGTTAACGTTTATTTAAAAATAAACCTACGTAAAATGTCAAATATACCAAAAATGTTAATTTAAATATCCTACGAGTGGAATAGTATGAAAATACGAATGTGATGATATGTAGACTATTTAGTCCGTATGAAGTGTCCCTACTGATGATGCATGAATTCGCAGCTAAACCAATCCGGTTACGTGAATTTAAATACCCGTAAACTAAATCTACGATGAAATGAGTGATGCACATGAATAGTGTTTTCCCTCCAAAAATGAATAGTGTCAT
This sequence comes from Artemisia argyi, assembly GCA_030686995.1. Classification (NCBI taxonomy): domain Eukaryota; kingdom Viridiplantae; phylum Streptophyta; class Magnoliopsida; order Asterales; family Asteraceae; genus Artemisia; species Artemisia argyi. The sequence goes on from CM060682.1 coordinate 199,827,038, forward strand.
GTGAATAGTGAAATTTTTAAACGCTTCTCAGAATCTCAAACTGACTCTAAAAATGATGAATAGTGACTGATGAATAGTAACTTCCAAGATAAATAATGAAATTTCGACGTCTGAAAAAGGACATGAAATTACGAGTTGTGACAGTCACCCACCCAAAAAGGAATTCAGTCCCTGAATTCAGCTGGTGTTGGTCTCGGAAGTAGACTTGGTGAAAAGATGTGGATACTTGAGTCGCATTTGGTCTTCCCGAATCCCAAGTAACTCGGGTCCTCTTTGAGAATTTTAGCGAACTTTCACGATAGGAATTCGACTTCGCTTCAACTATTAGACCTTACAGTCCATGATTTCTTATGGGTTCTCCTACAAGGTTTAGGTTTGTCATTGGGTTGGATCCCTTCCAATGGAATTACGAGTGACTCGTCTGAAAGATATTTCTTGAGATTTGAAAAACGTGAAACATGTTTGTGTAACTTATTGTTCTCTAACAAGGCTCAAGTCTGATGGCTACTAGGCCTACTCTGTCTGAAATATTAAATTGTCCAGTGTATATCGGGTTTAACTTTTCGAATTTTTCTGAATGGTATCATGCCTTTCCTAGGCAGAACTTTCAACATGACCCTGCCACTAACTTGAAATTCTAATGGTTTAAAACTTATCGAACTTGAAACTGATTCTTGATTTGTAAGAAATTCCTAGTTATTTCATGAATGCGTAATGGACTAGTGAGTTGGGCTTTTCCAATTTCAGTCCGTTAATGGGTGTTGGCACTTCGACCATAGAGTGCCTCAAATGGTGTAGTCTCTACGCTCGCGTGATAACTATGGTTGCCAAGGAATTTGAGTTATGGCAAATGGTTAGTCCAACCATTTCTAGAGTCAATCACTCATACTCTGAGTATATCTTCCTATGTTTGAATCGTCCTTTCGCTTTGACCATTGGTCTGAGGATGGTAGGTGGTGTTTACATCTAAATGGGGTTCCGAAGGAAATCTTAAAATGATTTCTTGGAGTCTGAGGTGGTTCGATTACCTTTATCAGGGATAATTGAAATGGGTACAATGAATCTTGTGACTAATTCCACAACGTTATGTCTTTCGAAAAGGGCGTTATTTGAAGAAGATAGAATGTGGGTAGCAGTTTTGATTCCTTGTGTTTTGTTCTAATGGATGCTATGACATGTATCTTTCTTTGCCTATTGTGCTTGGTCTCCATTACTGATGTTTGTAATTGATTTATGGTGTCCCTCCTAATTTCCTTCATCACATATTCCAATATTCTTTATTGCCAAATCACAAAACCCTAAATGCATAAGCGAAGTAGTATGGTGATTGGTTTTCAAAATTTATCTTGCGATTGTAAGTTTTGGTAGTAATCTTTTTCTGAATAAACGAATTTAGAAAATTGAGCAAATGGTTTACTAAGTAATATCTTTCTTGATGATTCAAAATTCAGTAGTTATGAAATGTGAAACTGTTTTCAAACATGTTGTGAATAGGACTGTTTACCAAAGTTTGATGTTTATATATTTCTCATTGTATGATGGTTTTGCTAAATATTGACAAAAAAGGATCGTACTTGTCCAAATAGGTATTTCAGAAATTATTTTCTACAAGGTATGTGATTCGTATAAATGCATTTTAAATAAAATCCGTTTAAAATGAAAGCACTAACGAGGATGAAATGGTCGGATAGGTATGTTCGCATAAATGCATAGATGTCTAACGTTTAGTTCATGATGTTGGATAATGCCTATTGGTGGGTATCAGGTAAAACTACAAGCATAGGTATTCAAACTAACTTAAGTCCTTAAATGGTTTATCATTGAAATTATCATCATGTCAGCAAAATATACGTTCGGGTCTGATCCCTTTCTTGATATGAAAGTCAGGTTATCTGTAATTTCTAGAGAACACAACGCCTTAGGGGAATCTATATCGATATCCTTAATTCAAATCAATTATCCTTTGCGAAAACTCACTACAGAGAAGTTTGCGTATGGATGAGGCCATGTTTAATTGAAATGCTTTACAGTATCAGTTAGGAGGCTTGGTTTATTTCTATAGTGTTGCTTAGCGTACATTCACATTGTGCTCGATCCTGTAACTCAATCTAGCTAGTACTTTTGAATGATAGGATTGGACAACTAGGTCAGAGATGGTGGTTCGGATGGTCTCGTGGTATCTTAGAATTGTTGTTGCGTTATGAATTGTCTTACTGTATACTCCTAGTCCAGGTTAGTGGTTCTGTAATCCTTTCATTGTTTTTCTTGTATCAAGGATCCTCTTTGTAATTGATATGGAAAGTCTCTCCTAGTGAAGTCAATGGAAAATCCAACTTACTGGCTGAGTGAGTGATAGGTGGGGTAAGTATCCAGGGAGGATTTGTCAAAAAGAGATGTTTATGAAAGAGTTTATTTGTCTACAAAGCTTTTAAATGAAGATTGTTATTAATAATTCTTTAAAAAGTAATTATTTTCTTCATGGCATAATCCTTCCTGAATTATACATAGGTGATCAGGCTATGTATAATTGAGGACTAATGATGCGATGCTTGATTTAGTCAAAATAGCATTACTTCTCTCAAAAGTTTTAGATGGTGTTCAACGTATTGTTATGAAAAATGGTATCCTAAATATTTCCTTTCAAAGTAACATGAAAATTGTTTCGCGTAATAATAATAAATACTTGATGCAATGACGGAAAAATCAATTTATAGGGTGGTAACAAAATAGCTTATTTTAAAAATTCTGTAAAACAATTTCCTCATATGATAGTAGAATAGCTTGAAATAAAATTCGTTGAATGGTTTATTGGATACATGGGTGAATCTTATAGAATGGTAATAGTTTACTAATCCGTCAAGAACGAAATCGGCCTAATCCCTAATAAAAAAATGGCATATTGTTGCGAAACGATTGAAAATTGAGCAATTGGAATAGAAAATGGAATAAACGAAGGTTATGATTATCACGGAGATAACAAAAGATAGATATTACATCGGATAGAAAAGTGCTTAATACAACTAGGTTACACCAATGTACCTATGGAAAATACAAAAGAAAAGTACCACCCTAGAGGGCTCGAACTATGGTTTATATATTAAAACAGGAACTTCTTCCTCCAGTCCTGGTTTCTCAACTCCGGGCATTCACTCATGAAGTGTCCAATTACTCAACACTCACGGCAGGTTACCGTGACTTTTTGATGCTTTGCGAGGGTGGGAGCCTTGCAATCCCAAGTCGGATGACCGATCTTCCCGCAGTTACTACAAGGTCTCGGGCAATTTCCAAGGTTATGGTGAGTTTGACATTTGTTGCATTTGGGCAAAGTACCCTTGTAACCTTTCTTTTCATTTTGCCCTACAGCATAGGCCTTAGCAACCTCTTGTCTCTTGGGTGACTGTTGAGTAGCATTGCCACCTCGATTGTTGTCCCACTTCCTTTTGTTGTCACTATTGTTTCCTAATGTCTTGGTGTGATCTATGTATTCCTTTGCTTCGATCGCCATTTTGATAGCTTTAGACATGGTATCGGGTTCCAATGAGATTACCAACATACAAATTTCATGGGAGAGTCCCCCGATGTACCTTTCAAGTTTCTTGCTTTCCGGTTCATCCATTGCAGGGCCTAGTCGTGTTAATTCATAAAAACGAGTAGTGTACTTGACAACATCATCTCCTACCATTGTAAAGTCTAGGGTTTCCTGTTTCATTGCTCGTAATTCACTTCTTACACAAAATTTTAAACTCATCATCCTTTTTAGTTTCTCCCAAGAGTGTGAGTAAGCAGCATCAACCCCTACTATCTAAACATATTTAGTCCACCATTCCTGGGCATGATCCTGAAAAGTGCAAGTGGCGAACTTAACCTTGTCTTCCTTACGACAGTCGCCACATCGAAATATTGTTTCCATTTCTTCGAACCATTTGAGAAATTCGTTTGTGTCTATAGTTCCGGTAAAGGAGGGGGGATTGCAACCCATAAATTCCACGTGAGTAAGTTCCTTGGTGAGGGCGGTGGCTATATTCTTGGCAATGAATTGTCCAACAGCGGGTTGCGTCATGCTTGGAGTGGTTTGCTTAAATCTATCTTCATCAAATCATAAGAGACCATGAGAATCTATAGGTAATAAAAATCATCATATTCACAACACATGAATATAATACATGAAAATTTTGGTCTACATGGACCAATATCATAGATAGCACAACCATACCCATATAGTAGAGTCAATACTTGGTGATTCCGTTGTACAACAATCAAAATACTACAAGTTTCTTTGAACTATGCCACACCTCCCGTGGCTAGGATAATAGTAAAAGCTAGTAAGGATATAAGTCTAGTCTAGAGACTTCCTGGTGTCCCTCTGAGTGAAACCAGGGTTTGTGGCATCATAAGGTCGAGATAGTCCGGAAGTGGGGTCTGGAGTTGTGCATCGATCACATCCTAGATAGTGTAGGTTCCAAACCATTCTTGAGGAATCTGCGGATGTTCCTGTTGAATCCGTGATCTTGGTATTATCCACAAGGTGTTATCTAATTCATGGCAAGTGAGAATGAAAAAGGGAAATGACAATGGTGGTACTGAAAAGGCAAGGTTAGTCTTCTGAATCTCGAAGGTCTCGGTGTCATATCTGGTGGTCTTTCCTAAGTCGGGTTCAACTGGTGCTATCAACTCAAACGAGTTATAATCTAACAAATGTAAGTGATATGTGAATGTCAACGTATAGGAAGGTGAGAGTGGTGATGTAGGTGTATTAATGGATGAAAAAGCATCCTCGATATCCGAGTCAGCTAGGATGATCACAGGGTGATTGGGTGAAGACATGTCACTTGTGAACGAGGTTGATATAATTATATATGAGTATAAGTATAAATAACTCGCGTAGTGTGCATGAAACAACATGTGTAGTAAAAATGCACTTATAATGAAATGATGAAATGCTATGATGATGTGGTTATAGTCTAGGGTCCATGATACATCCTAGTTCGCTATAACATTACAAACAAAACAATATCTCATTCCGGTATTTATCAAGTTGGATTATTTAAATAATAATCTTAAAACTCAATAATATCCTACTTTAAAGTGAAAACAATAAATTCTCATCTACTTAACAATCTCACTCCTCATATTCTCATCTAACGGATCCAAAACCCTCTCCCAGTCATTCTCACCGTGTATTTCCAGCCAAAATTTGGAAATGTTTTCTTTACATGACGTCATCGGTTTTTCTTGCATCGAGTTGTATAAAGCGACGACGTTTTGGTTGTCGAACCGGAATAAGTCTTTTTTCAGCGATTGTTTCTGTCACACCCCCAAAATACCTGTTTTAGCAGCGGAATGGAATACCTGGGGGTGACTGCCATAACATCACAGTTACAGTTATATTGAACGACCTAAAGTGTCGTTTATAAAATACCTCGTTTGATCGTTAAAAATATTCAGAGTTTACAGAATAATGTCCCAAAAGGTGTTGCAAATTTAGTTGAAATATGTTCAACAAGAATAAATGTTGCATAAATGCAGAAAATATATATAAAGTGAGACGCGTCGACTCCGCGACTCCAGGTAGGTCTAAATGCATGCCACATGAGCTACCTTAATTTCCTGAAAATACATTACTAAAAACGGTCAACAATAATGTTGGTGAGAAATCATAGGTTTATGTAAATGAAATGCTTTTACGGTAACCACAAGTATAAAAATGATGATGATGTTGAAATATCCCACGATGAATAAAATCGTACATTAGCCCTTAAGCTCATGACACCAAAGCTGACTGATGAAAATGCCCCTCCAGAGTGTTTTACCAGGCACTCTAATGATGTTAGACATGAAATGCATCCGTTTGACTGTTGGTATATCTACCACGGATGGAGGCGTCACCCTCAATAGATCTATCCACCCACTCTCGCTTACAGGGAATTAACGGTTCATGATAAATGAATAGGGGACTTTAACATGGTAATGCGGTAACTTAAGCAATGTACATAATTTGATACTTTGGCCCGTATAAAAATGATGATGCAATGTATTCTCCCCCGTGGGATTTGAAATCAAAATATTGAATTGAAAATGGGGCTATGAAAACTCACCTGATATGATGATGCAATGATGGTGAAATGATCGGGAAAACAAGGCGCGAACACTAGCCACAACCTAATATGCATGAATATGATCTACTTTAGATTATAAAGTGATGTAGTGAATGTACATGCACATGATGTCTATACCACTCATAACTTGGAAATAATAGTTATCGTTAAAGTATAATGTTTTCCATAACTTGGGAAAAATATGTCTAACTAGACTTGCAAAACTAGTTGTAATATATTGTACATAAAGTGTTAGTGTTTAACTGATCGTTTTGAAAACCTTGAAATGACATCTAGTAGTCGTGTAAATAAACTTTTGGTCATACGTGCTTCAATGGGTAAGAAATACGGCTCTTCAATGTTGTTACTAGAAAATATAGTTTTTAGTACGTTAGAATATTATTTCTAATGGTGGCTGTAAAAAATAATAGAGTTTGTCAGTTTTGAAACGTGTATATCTTTGTCGTTATAAGCTCATTTTCCTCGTTCTTTATATCCACGGTTTCGTATTAACATGTACTAACACATTTTTGATAGTTCGGATCCTCTCAGTTACGTCTAACGCCTCGTTTTGTCCATCGAATGTCGTCCAACAGCAAGTATATTTTCAGAAAATAGTTTTTCGTCGTTAAATTTGGAAAAATCATATCTCCTTCATTATAAGCTTGTTTTTATCCGTTCTTTCGCCCATGGCTTCGTTTTTGAAAGTATTTTCTAAATCTTTGGTCAAAAATTACCCTTGAGTCCCTGAGTTTTCTGGGTTTGGCGATTTGGGACAGTAGGTTTGTATATATGTTTTAAAATCATTTCTAGGGTTTCAAACTTGTTTCAAATCTAACCAAATCACTTTCAATCACCACCAAACTAATCTATTCCTACCATACACCTTCTTAGGGTGTCATGGGTTCCTAAACATCATCCACCAAGTTAATCTACCAAGGGTTTACATATTATCCATTTCTAGGGCTTAAAAGATATAAAAGTATAAAAGGAGTGGTATAAACTAACATATGCATGTAAAACTTGTATAAAAATCATATGAACTTTGTAAGAACTTGGTAATATTATGAAAAAGAGTTTGGCATACTTACTTTGAAGGATTAGAGAGTTTTGGAGATGAAAACCTAATAACACCTTGAGTTTCTATTTCAAAACCCTAAAAGGAGTACTAGATGAGCTTGTTTATAACTTGTTCTTGAAAAATTGATGAAGATTGCTTGTGGTTTGATCCTTGGCCGAGCACACGAGAGAGAAAGGAAGAGAGAAAATTTTCTTTTTACTTGAACTAGTTAAGTGTAAAATGGGAAGTGAAATTAGATATTTACTTGTAGTTTAGACATGGATTAGATAGGCATTTATGGTGGGTTGGTGAGGTGCACATAAGAGCCAGGGGGGTTGGCCGGCGCTCAAAAGGAGTAAAGGGGGCGGGGGGGGGGGGGGGGGGGGGGGTGTTTCTTGATTGAATTAGAAGGTTAGTGTAGTTTTAGTGTAGCTATTAGTTAGTTTTAGGTATAATCGGGTACCGGGTTTGCTAGAAATAAATTTTAACGAAGTTAACCGGGACATAATAAAGTAATAAAAATGATAAAAATATGTTGGGTACAAGTATTGAGTGTTTGGATGATTATTGTTTAGTTTCTACGAAAACCGTCGTAATTATATTAAACTTACGATATAAATTAAATAAATTTACAAAATACCGGGTAAATGAATTTTATAATCTTTGTGACGTTGTAAGGGGTGTAAAAATATATCGGGACCATTGTGGGGAGTGTCGTATGTGTTAGTCACATTTATTGATCGCGTGTTAACGTTTATTTAAAAATAAACCTACGTAAAATGTCAAATATACCAAAAATGTTAATTTAAATATCCTACGAGTGGAATAGTATGAAAATACTATTGTGATGATATGTAGACTATTTCTAGTCCGTATGAAGTGTCCCTACTGATGATGCATGAATTCGCAACTAAACCAATCCGGTTACGCGAATTTAAATACCCGTAAACTAAATCTACGATGAAATGAGTGATGCACATAAATAGTGGTTTCCCTCCAAAAATGAATAGTGTCATGTGAATAGTAAAAATTTTAAACGCTTCTCAGAATCTCAAAATGACTCTAAAAATGATGAATAGTAAATGATGAATAGTGACTGATGAATAGTAACTTTCCAAGATAAATAATGAAATTTCGAGGTTTGAAAAAGGACCTAAAATTACGAGTTGTGACAGTTTCTCGATGTATGTGTTCATTAAGTTTGTGAGTGATTTGGCAAAGCGAGTTGATTTGATTGTGTTTTTGAATTCTTCGTTGATTGTGAACTCATTGAATGAGGTGGTTATGCGGTTGTTACGGCGGCAGTTGATGGGGGTTGGTAACGGTGGTTGACCGGTTTTACGTTGACCGCCATGGGTCTTGGATCTGAAATTTGTGGAATGTGGAAATGATGACTGTGTTTATAGGTGGAGAATGTGTTTTATGCGTTGTGTACAAGTTAGTTTGTGGTAGTTGTAATGAAAGTATGAAATGACTAAAATGGCCATCAATATATTTGTTCATTTTAATATAAACCATTGAATGGAAAAAAGATGGATGGTTGAGATCTTATTATTTGTTCTTTAGATAAATATTGTTTCGTATTGAACTTTTCTCAAAACAATATTAATTACGAACTAATTTTAAAAAGAACTCATTATCATTTAAAAAATAACTCATCAATTTGATTATGAAATCACGAGTGTGGAAAACTAGAAGGGGGGTTGAATAGTTTTCCCCTCTTTTTCATTTTATAAAAACTTTGTTTCAAAATGTTGATTCGAATTTATTCAATTGTTTGTTTGGAAAACCTTTAATTGGAGTTTAGTATGAAAACACCATATAATCAATATGATCAATTATATATGTAAGCTTTTGGAAAAACTTAGTTTTATGAATGGAGCTTTGGTCGGTCTTTGTGTGAATACGTTTTCCTTTTAAAATCTTAAAACGTTTTGTATCAAATTATCTATCAAGTTAAACTTAATATGAGAAGTGTGAATAATAATCTATTTGACCATATCATATAATTATACACACAATCACAATATTAACTTCTATGTACAACACAATCAATCATCACAACTATATACGCAACAACTAAGACATATAGGCAAGCATAGATGTAAAGCGATAAATGCAAGAATAAATGAAAAGATATAAGAGAAAGGAAATACAAACCGGACACGATGATTTATAGTGGTTCGGCTACAAGGACACGTTCCTTGCCCTACTCCACTCCCCGAGTCACCTATTCGAGAGTTTTCTTCACAACTAAACAAGCTCCCTTTTGGCGGAGAAAACCGTACACAACTTTTGCTTACACCATTTAACGACACTAAGCTAAATGTCGAGTTCTAATAGTAGCTAGAACCAATCTCACAACATCACTTCGATCACTACACAACTTCTACACGACTTCACAACTTCACGACTTCTTCATGGCTTCACGACTTCACGACTTCTTCACTACTTCATGACTTCTCCACACTACTACTTCTTCCCACTACTTCTTACTCACTCATAAACTCACTACTAAGTAAGATCATCTTGATCTACTTATTACATATACATAACTCACAACATTTCATAAACACTAACTAGATCCTAATATATCTTTGGTTTTATGATAGGGAGGTTTCTTCTCTTGCACTTTGAGTGATGAGGGATTGGATCACTTGAAACAAAGACTTATAATCTTATGATCAAAGGATTTAGAAGGATGTTTTGAAAGGATTGGGACTGAAAATTTTCGTGCAAAAGGTGAGAAAATTCTGTGGGATCAACCAGTATTTATAGGGAGAAAAATACTGTTTGGGAGCGTGGCCGGTCCCCTTAATTGGGTGACGGTCCCCTTAATAATTATGGGGACCACCTAGTATATTTAAGGGGGCCGCCTAAGAAAAAATATTTTTTCTTCAGATTTTTTGTCTTTTTGTGGGGGAGGTTTTTCCTGAAGAATGTAGCCGTTTTTTGGTTGAAATTTGAATTCATAATATTTATTTTGAATAAAACATTTCTTATAAATACAAAAATGTTTTGTATAAGTTTAAAAATATTTGTCCCACTTTAATAAAATGTAAGGTTTGTAAAAATAAAAATTCCTTTGATCATAAAATGCATTAGACACTTTGTTTATTCATACCTTAAGTGATATGGATGCTAAAGTGAATATAAACGACGAAATACTTGTTTACGTCATAATTTGTAGTTCAATGAGTTTACGTTTTGTGATTATCAAAACATAGATATATCGATATATGTTAATAATGTTTTAAGGCATTATTTATATCAACAATCTCCCCTTTTTGATGATTACAAAACCTAAACTCATTAGATCTAAAAATTAATTTTTAGACAAGTACTTAGTGAGTTTATATTCACTTCTTCCCCTTTTTGTAGAATCAAAAAGGTTATGCCGACTAGCTTCATTAATTAAATTTAAAGGGATTGAAAGCTCCCCTTGATGTGTGCTCCCCCTCGTTCAAGGGCACCAAGGAATCGAGATACGGAATTCTTGCAAAAAAAATATTAGAAGCACAAGCATATATAGAAGAATATGCAATAAACAAATAACAAGCATAACAAACAAATATTAAGGATACATAACAATTAATTCAAAGAGATTATGTTAAAGATCCTAATTTGCCAAAGAGAGCCATCGGACTTGCTTGTAACAAACAGTTGGTTGATTCGTATTTGGAAGTGAAAATCATAAGCATATAGTATGCTTAGATGGTTGATGATGGAGTGTTTGGAATGAAGATGGTTTAGTTAGGGTGAGGTTGTTGGATCAATGGAGGTATATGTTTGGGTCATGAATGTTGGAGAGTTTGGTTGTGGAGAGTTTGTAGCGGAAGAGGTTGATTAAGGTTTTTGATGTTGTTCAAGTGAGGGTATTGGATGTGATCTAGTGAGAAGATATTCAATCCAAGTGAAGTGTTCATTGAATGCAATGGTTTTTAGGAGAAAGATGCAACAAGGTCAATTGTTGACATGCTTCTCAAGTTGATTTATGTTGTGTGGCGATGAGGGTGATCTAGATGAAGGTGGATCCAAATTGCGTTGAGCAAGATGTAAGGCTAAAAGAGCACTAAGCTCATGGGATTCTTTTAGCGCCTCAACGAACATTAAGTGTTCGGAGGAAGGTGATGGTGGTGGAGCATGATAGTTGTCTTGGGTGAGGGTTTGAACATGCTACATAGGAATGGCATGTGAAGTTGTAGGATGTGGTGGTGATACTCTTGGTGGTGTAGACATGTTTGAGCTTGGGTAATCATGAAAACATGATATGGGTGGAAGAGATGCTTCATGAGTGGATGGTGTTTTTGTTGAATGAACAACATGTAAAGTGTTGGTAATGAGGTTGAGATTATTGTTTTGGGATTGTGCATGCTCATCATAAGAAGGAGTATTGGTGGAAGCACGAATGGATGATTTATTGTTAAATGGATCATTTGTGTGAGAGTGAGGTTTAGGTGTTGGTTGATTACGAACAACATCGCTTGAGTTGTGAAAAAATTATGAGGTTTGAGTGTAATGTAGAAGGATATGGGTAAGTAAAGGTTGAGAGGAATGAGAGTGTTTATAATGTAGGATTGGTGGGATTAAGGATGTATAAATTTTGATAGAGGGTTTAGGATAAAATAGGTTTATGAATTTTGGGAAGTGTAGGATGAAATGGGCTGAAAAGTAGAAAAAGGAGACAACACCTTTGACCATCAGATGGTCGGTCCCCTTAATTGGAGGTCGGTCCCCTTAATAATTAAGGGGGCCGCCTTATGATTTAAGGGGGCCGCCCATCTGGTGATTCCCAGTTTGCCAGAAAAGGGTTTTTGGTAGTGAATTGCAGAAAGGTTGTGTTTTTGGTTTCAAACAAGTCCAACTCTCTGAGGCAATTAAGCATATACTAATTATGTAGGCAATTAAGTAGCCAAAGCATGTTAATCAAAGAGATTAAGTAAACAAGCAATTTCATCTAGCATGCAAACATACTCATCAAGCAAGTAAAATATAAGTGCTAGGAAACAATAAGCAACATCAAGTATTTCATAACTGCATAACTAGATGGATTAATCCTATTGTGTACAATGTGCAATAAGTGGGTAGTTATGATAGCATGGATTTCTAACTTGTTACAAACAAAGTCTTAACCATGGTCCTCTTGATTTGATTTAGTTCACTTATAAGTGTCATTTATATAAATATAGATGACAAATATGAGATCACCATGCATGATTTTAAAAGAGACGTTTTTAGCATTATTCAACAATGTTTGAAAGTAAGTTTTCACTTAGATGTGAGAGTTATTTGAATAAAATAGATTGGGTTTTTACTTCAAAATGTGTGAATAAATGGTAAAGAATATTTTCCCAATCTTTAGTTTTGATCAAAACAAAATTGTGGATATTGATAGTGAAAACATGTTATTTAAAAGTGGGATAGTTATTTGAAAAACTATTTTCCAAAATGTGAGGTTCTTGCATATTTTTAGAGATATTAGATTTTAACAACAAATATCATGAATCAAATATTTTAAAAAAATGTTTATTAAAGATCTCATGCTCAAGAGGGTTGGTTAAGCCTATTATTATCTCATGCTATCGTTTCTACATATCCTATGATCCTAAAGGAAATGAAGACGATAATTTACATGTTAGATGCGAGAGTGTTGAATGGGGTATATCCTAACATCTATAGTTCCTTTGTTTTCGCACGCTTATCTAACTTAATGCCATAAATCTAGGAATGAAAGAATCTAATGAGAAGCAAAGTTCATAAAAGTAAACTAGCGTTAGGTATATATAGGAAGAGCAATTTAATCAAGTTGGAGAATGAGTATGAGACTATTACTAGTGGTGCTCAATTCAGGCTAAACACGACCATTTTTACGGGTTACACACACCCAACTTCTCACATAGAAGCAATTCAACCGTTAAGTTAAATTGAATTTCTAGTCAATAGATTCTCCAGTAGTCATTCTCTTTTTAGAAGAAATCGAGTTCCTAAATTTACCTATCAAAGATTACTAAATATGAAGTTTGCTTGATTCACTAATACTTGGCTTAATGTGACTCAAACATCATGTTTTTATGAAGGTAAATCTAGATGATATATTTTATTCACGATCCTAATAGAGACGTGTTGAATGTTTAGATAAGAGTAGACAAAAAAATTTAATCCTTTCTTCATGATTTACCGATTGTTTGGTTTTGATGACATATTACTTGATTTAATAACTGTGCTAGACTTAAGAGTGCACCTTAGCATCTCTTGTGAAATGAATCTCATTAAGATTATTTATCTTAAATGAGTTTGTGATTCTCAAATGATATCAAAACTAGACATTAATATATTTAAACAAATATTATTTTCTATGGTTTTTGCCAATGTTATATATCATACTTTAACAAGTATTTGAAAAAAAAAAATTTACTCATTTATGGATTGTGACAAGTTATTTTTCAATTCTAATAACTTATATTATTAAAAAAAAATGTAGTGCATTATCTTGTAACACAACCATTCATGCTACAAAGAAAATGAAATACATAGAATATATAGTGTGTATTATTCTTAAATATGTATTTTATCTTGAAGTGATAATTTTAAGTAGTGTGAGCAAAGTTTACATATGTTGTTAGTTTGCTCATGTTTGGTTTTTCGGATATGACACATTTATCCATTGCATTGCAATGTAAATTGCTTGAATATTTCGGACGAAACATCCAAGTCGTCAATCCTACTTCATTGCATATTTTATGAATGTGTTTAAAATGTTATTCTAATATTTGAAACACAATTATTGGACCAGTAGATTCAATATGACATTATCAACACAAGTGTGAGTTATGATCCAATGCATACTCTTTTCATCTACAAAGGATGTAACTATTTTCATATCAATCTAGTGTGATTGAGTATGTAGATTCAAGACTATATCTTTTGTTGTAATTTGATATAATATTGAAACTAAACAAATAGCAATCCAATTTCTTGTCCACACTCAAAAACACGTCAATTAGATTTGATGAATATATCAACCATAATTTGAATAATGAATTGATATAATATCAAGATCTTTCTTGACCCTCACGGACACTCATTTGAAATAAATAAACATTTTGATAGTGTGTTCCATTAATCATAAGATTATTTATTAGTGAATGATTGAAAGTTGACTTATTATTTCATGATTGTTATATGTTTTGTTTTTGTGAAAGACTCTTCATTTTTACTTATTATGAACACACTTAGATTTTGAAAATACTTTTTCTTTTATATAACTATTAATGTTTTACAATGATTCAATTTCTCTTATTAAACATCTTAAGGTAAAACAAGCTAATTTGTAGAAAATATTTAAGTGTGTTGTGAAGAATAAATTAAATTGTTTGAAATGTTTAGGTGACTAGATTGAACTCATTTACAAGATGTTTGAGTAAAATTAAGCCATCTATACCTATATGCAATGCAAGCATATTATAACAATTCTAACGCAAGAAATCTAGCATAAGATTTAGTTAAGTATAAATCGGCAAACTAGCTATAAACTAATAGGGCACATATGCATAGATATACACATAGCTAAACTTCAAATAGCAACAATCATTTAATATATTCAATTAAGAAAATAAAATCACAAAGAAGTTCACATAACACATAAAATACTTGTCGTCGTTTTGTGTATTATATACCAATGTTTACTTAGCTCGAATTTATTTGAAAATAAAATAGTTTCCTCCCCATTCTATAATTTAATTAAGATCAATATTTTTAAAACATAAATACTTAATTTTTTAAAAGTATATCAACTAGGAATGCCCGACTTGAAGGAAAAGATGAAACAAAAGTTTTACGTTAAAACAAAACACAAATTTTTGACCACCGTATAGTATTTTGACTTTATTACTTATTTAAGTTTGTAATGGTTACTTGTAAGTATTTTTAAATGAAAGTAGACTCAATTACCTTTAAAACGCCGGGTGACACGACTTCTACGGAGTTACGGTTAATTTTATATGATTTTTCAAAGTTTTCGAAAAATTGTCGAACAGACAGGCGGACCCCTTAAATAATTAAGGGGACCGCCCAGTATTTAAGGGGGCTGCCCAGACAATTAAGGGGGCCGCCCATCTGGTACTCAAAATTTCATTTTTTGTAAAAAATTGTTTTCTGACTTTTCTGAAAGGTGTGTAACTTTCTGATTTTGATACCGAACATATAACACTTATTTTAAGCATAATATTATTTCGAGCTAGTATAATTAGTGTATATATCATCAAAACTAATACAAGTTAATCAACAAAACACTTTTCATATTTAATCCTCCTTAATGGGTAATTTGTTACATGGATCGTACTCAATTTTTAAAACCATTTGTTTTGAAAATTTGAGCAACCTGGCTCTGATACCAATTGTGGAAAACTAGAAGGGGGGTTGAATAGTTTTCCCCTCTTTTTCATTTTATAAAAACTTTGTTTCAAAATGTTGATTCGAATTTATTCAATTGTTTGTTTGAAAAACCTTTAATTAGAGTTTAGTATGAAAACACCATATAATCAATATGATCAATTATATATGTAAGCTTTTGGAAAAACTTAGTTTTATGAATGGAGCTTTGGTCGGTCTTTGTGTGAATACGTTTTCCTTTTAAAATCTTAAAACGTTTTGTATCAAATTATCTATCAAGTTAAACTTAATATGAGAAGTGTGAATAATAATCTATTTGACCATATCATATAATTATACACACAATCACAATATTAACTTCTATGTACAACACAATCAATCATCACAACTATATACGCAACAACTAAGACATATAGGCAAGCATAGATGTAAAGCGATAAATGCAAGAATAAATGAAAAGAGATAAGAGAAAGGAAATGCAAACCGGACACGATGATTTATAGTGGTTCGGCTACAAGGACACGTTCCTTGCCCTACTCCACTCCCCGAGTCACCTACTCGAGAGTTTTCTTCACAACTAAACAAGCTCCCTTTTGGCGGAGAAAACCGTACACAACTTTTGCTTACACCATTTAACGACACTAAGCTAAATGTCGAGTTCTAATAGTAGCTAGAACCAATCTCACAACACTACTTCGATCACTACACAACTTCTACACGACTTCACAACTTCACAACTTCTTCATGGCTTCACGACTTCACGACTTCTTCATGGCTTCACGACTTCTTCACTACTTCATGACTTCTCCACACTACTACTTCTTCCCACTACTTCTTACTCACTTATAAACTCACTACTAAGTAAGATCATCTTGATCTACTTATTACA